>ML677341.1:22417561-22563778 GCA_007922305.1 Dermatemys mawii | reverse complement strand
GTGCTACCCCAGAGAGGGGGAACCTCTGTGACTCTGGCCATTGGGCCACGTGGCCCTGTAATAGGGGGTTATAGAGTGGCGGAGGTCCACTGCCATGACCTGCCCCGTCCTCAAAGGGGCACCGTGGGGCTGGACTGGCCACAGACACAAAGAGAAATATCCATGAGCAGAAACTATAGACTGAGTTTGATGCTCATTGCCTCACTCTCTCTAGAAGGAAAAATATAATCACTCAGTAAAACAGTCCCTGGCCTTTCCTAGCAGTACTATTAATAAAATAACGCTACTTTTATTATATATCAATAGATCCTTTTCCAGTTTGGCTGGTCAGGCTGTGTCAATAGGTGTCCCTATGCAATTTTACCTCCATTTTTTGTTTACCTATCAGTTATGTTTATTCCTACAGCTGATGCAAAATACAGGGGTATTAACCAACAGTTGATTGCATGCCTTTCAGAGTACACTGAATACGCTCCCATTTTGACAGCCCAGCCCTGTCCAATCTTCCAAATATCCTCAGGACACATGCAGCACTCCACATTCAATGATTCAAATAAGTCCTCGCTAGCAGCACATCACTTTAGAAGGCAAAGCTAGCTTTAGTGCGTCTGTCCCTACAGCCCTGAATTTACTGCAGAAATCAACGTTGCACATATGGTGCCCATGACTTTGTAAAGACAGCCTGTTTTATGGGTGCCATTTTACAATCAATAGTGAATATACTGGGAGTGCAATCTATTCCCCTGTTTATGCTTTCAAGGGTTGCCTTAGCTGTTTTGGACACAGTGTCACACTGGGAGTTCATGTTTAAGGCTAAGGTTTTGTCACAGACAGGTCATGGGCAATAAATAAAAATTCACAGAAGCCCATGACATGTCCCTGACATTTACTAAAAGTAACCTTGACAAACTGGGGAGGGATGTGTCCAGCACACATCACTGCTACAGCGCTGGGGTCCCTCCCACTGCCTGTGGTGGCTGAGTGCCCGCTCCACAGCTACAGCTCAGAGCTGCAGGGCAAAATAAATAAACTTTGTCTAAAATTAATTTTATCGTAAAGAAACATCGGGAAGGAAGAAAAATGAAATCTCCATGAGAGTGCAACATGCGTGTGTCTTGGCTTTACCTGATTGCAGCACCTCTGAGCCACGGTGTCTGCTGTAGCTATACACAAAGGGAGAATTGTTAATCCTTAAAGGGACAGTAAAGGCAGCACAGTGCCAGGCTACGGACACAAAGGAGAACAGTGCTAATGTTCACATTTTGGTAAGATCTGCCCCAGCTCCCTAGTGACAGCAATAGAGTGTTCCCAAGGGGGGGGGGCTGCATTGAGGTTTTGATAGACTCTGCAGATAACCATATTGTGATTATAAAAACATCCATCCAATGCTCTGTGGGGGCCTATATATAATCCATGGTGGACTGGTGAGTTGGCAAAGCTGGAAATTAAAATGGAGAGACAGACATTGGCAGTCCAGCTTCTCCCAAAAAGTCATCATGAGTGAGGAAAAAAAATGTGCAGGAGAACTAGTTTAGGAACATTAATCCTTTTCTCAAACTAAAAGTGTATGAGGGTGAGGAGCCCCAGAAAACAACCAGGACGATATCTTTGAAAGCTCACTGAGGATTACTGTAGGTGTGGTTAGAAATTCTTGCCCAATACCAGTGCGCCCACTCATCCTGCATTAAAACAAGAGACTTTGTTGTGTGTCTTTGTGTGAAGAAAGAAACTGTGGGCAGAACAAAATGTTCTTTGGAAAAGGTTTGCCGGGGAAGACATCTCCTGAAAGTGTGAGGTACCCAGAGCAAAAGCACCCACTCCTCTCAGACGATTAGATTACCCAGCCAGCTAATGATCACCCCCATAAATGCCTTGTAGATGCTGTTTCAAACAACACTGGCCAGCAGTGAGAGGCAGTGGATGTTACAATATCTTCACAGAGCTGCTCTTTTGATTTAAACTTCTGAAGCTAAGCTCTGATAAAAATGGCAGTTTCAATAAATCCTTTTACCGTGGTTTCTTCAGAAGCTTTATCTGTTCACAACCCCTCTCCTGCAGCACAGATTCATCCTACGTCCCACTTCATCAGCATCTCACATGCTTCTCAGCTTCCAGACACATTTAATGCTACTCACAGAATTCTGTCACTGGTTCGATTTCATTTCCACTCAGATAGCCTTCCTAAGCCGTTCTTTTAAAAACTCTTGTCCTTTCCAGCTACACATCATTATCTCTAGGTCCAGGCTGGTACTGTTTTTGGTTAGCTTATTGAAAAGCTGGACTTAAGGACTCATATGGAGTCTGGTGTGCTCATCAAGGTTTTTGCCGTTGTAGAATGGCAAAACAACCTCTTTATGCAGTCACTCACACCAGTGCATCAGACTACACAACATGAAGGGTAACAATAAATCAGCCCCCTGGCATTATTGCTGTAACTCAAGAATCAGATCTAAAGCCCTTTGAAGAAAATGGGACTCTTACCAATAATTTCAGTGGGCTTTGGATCATTCTCCAACAGAATGTCTCCCTTCTAACACTGAACCTCATGTTGCAGTCCTTTCAGAGGTAAACCTAGCCCATTAAATGAGAGCTGGGATGGAGGGTCACAGCAGTTATCTTTTTTTCATGACAGGGTCAGTTATTAATTACTAAAATAATAAATAAATGATCCTTGTGATAAGGTTTGCTAGAGCAATAGGGATTGGATTGCCCATTGGGTTGAGCCACCAAAAGCCCCTTTCTTATGTATGATTTACAAACACATTAAGTCTTTAAAAAAATCAATCACCATACCCCAGTTTTATAATGATGAGGCTTACAAGGCTACTTTTCATGGCAAATCTGTTCCAAGCAAATGTAGATCTGCTGCATTAATTCTACCATACTGTAGTTTGAGATTCATTTACTGTACTTCTTAGCCCCCTGGCACTGGCAGGCTCATCATTCCTGACGTAATGTGCTCTCCGTTTGAAAAAAAACCCTGCTCCTAGAGCCAAGGGGCCAGATGCACAGCAGAATGATCAATTTTCTTCAGATAAAAGATCACTTAATTTCAAGCCTCATCCTTTCACTCACTGTCAGAACAATCATCTCTTTCCCATTATGCTCGCTCTGCAAACCCAGCTAACACAAAGGTGCTTCCAGGTAGTCACAACTACTTGACTGCATTTTAGTCATGCATAATAATAAATGTACCAGTTGTATATTTTAATCATAGTTTAATAGTGCTGATATTTTTCTCCTTGGGCTTTCCAGGCCTCTTCATATGCTTGGTCTCCTTGCTGCCCCTGGAAACCATTCAAAAAGTACTTTTCCATCTATGGCAGGCAAGAAGACTGTTCCATCCCCCTGAATTTTGGCCTAACTATTGTAATCACACATGCATGACCTTCAAGCTTAACCACTGTAATTTTCTGTACCTATGGATGCAGTCATTAACTGTAAAGTATTTGCAATCACTTCAGAACATAGTGTCCCATCTGCTTGGTAATGCAGGTCTATGAGAGTTCATCACTCGGTGTTCTACTCGCTTTCCTGGCTCCCAGTGGAACAGTAAGCCACGTTTAATGTTTCGGTTCTCATGTTCAAAATCGTACCCAAGCCTGGCCTACATTTCCTGAGAGGGCACCTCTCCCTGGTCAGCATGACATCTCATGCCACTTCCCTTGCTCTGGAACTATGGAACGGAGCCCGACACGTGCACAGGAGACAGCTGTCACACTCATCCGCTTCAGCAATAGTTTGTTTGCCCAAGGTTTAAACATGTTCTGAAAGACATAAACTAGCTAAGACTGATGTATTGCTGTCTGGAGCTACACTGGAGAGATACAGTACTCAGGCTATAATATATATTGAGAAAATATGCTCCGTTTCCAGTGACGTGAGTGGTATAAATGCCTAGATAGATCCATTAGGTGGGCGATAGGAAGTGTATTCAATTTCATGAATTTGCCACTGCTTCAGTTTACATTTGAAACAAAGGGATAAAGATGCTTAAAAATCTGACAGCAAGCAAGCCAAATGTATAGTCCTTGTATTCTCATTCTGGGATACTGGGTTTTTACAGTAGTGACATGCTTTTTAAAAAATGTGGTGTTGTCTTGGTGTGATATATATGGCAGGCAGCTATTAATAAAGTACATATATGTGTGTAAAATTTAATTTACCTAACATGTTTTTAAAACTCTACTTAACTATGAAACTTCTATCAATAATAACAGAAATCACTTAATTAGTGTTTTAAGCATGTACTAAAATGTGTCTTTCTATTTTTTTACTAATTCGCTCAGGGCAGAATGAGGCAGTACAGAGAGGGCCTTCCAAATAACAGACCACTGTAATCCAAAGATTTTCTTCATTCACCTGTGTCATCAGCTCCCTTGTATTTATATTCACCCATGGGGCTCAGTGAGATAAGAGAAATTATCTCCGCAGAGACTGCAGAGTGCAGCTGACTTGTGCTTACCATACTGTTAAAAAGAAAACCGATTTATCTGCTGAAATTGATATCATTTGGGGTACAGGGTGAAATAGATGTGAATTAATTTTATTAGCAGCTGTGATTCCACCATTATACTGAGCACATCATAAATACACATGATGACATGGCCAAGTAACATGCTAAAGAAGTGCTGTTTCCCTTACATGTCTTGAAGGGGCTGGAAACTGCTGCACACTGGAAATTTATACAAAAACAAATTACAGAAACGTGCCAAGTGGTTAGGAATGTCTAGCCTGAGATGTGCAGGAGAACTGAGTTGAAGACAAATGTCTTTTTATATTCCCAGACAGAGGCACTAGAAACAATAAATCTCTGTGAAAATAGCAGCCTCCGAAGGAAACCGTCAGCGCTGAGGCTGGTTAGTGGTAGATAGCCATAGCACAGTCATTGCTGGCACTGTAAACTGATTTTCTCTCCATCCAGCAGAAGATTTTATCTGAGAATTCATGCTCAGTGATGGTGAAAGGTACACGTGAGGGCATCTGATAAAGTTTATGCAATTACACTCCACAAACTCCAAACATTTCTGTTCTCCTTTTATCAAGAGACATATCCATTAACAGTGACTTTATTAGACACGAGGGAAATACCAGAGTTTGTTACAGTAGGAAAAGCTTGTTATGGTGCTATTTTAAACCCCTGTCATCTAGCAGCACAATCCACTTGAACACGTCTAAAGGAATTTTGTCAGGCTTATTTGTTTGCCTACATTACTATGAATTTAGTTGTAGATTCATCACTACATTTGTGCTGAAGCAACTATGCAGAAACAATCAAAGCAACACATGTGTGATGTTATTTTAGTCCAGTGGTTCTCAACCTATTTATCATAGTGGGCAACAGGTTGAAAACCACAGGGCCCACCCCCTGCATCTAAACCCCAGTGCAAACCTGTATCCCCAGAGCTCTCTCAGAGACCCCCTCCATAGGTGGGGCCAGGAGCGGAGCAGGAATGACCATGACCCTGGACCCCACTATGTGGAGCTGAGCAGCAGCTGACACCCCTCAGCCTGACCCCTGATCCTGAGCCCACCATGCGGTGTCAGGCAGCAGCCAAACCCGCCCAGCCTGACCCTGGACCCTGACCCTGTTGTGTGGGGCCAGATGGCAGCCAGGACCCTGCAGTCCGACCCTGCAGCCTGACCCCACTGGGTGGCAGCTGGGACCCCAGACCCTGCCCCTGCCATGCATTCATGAGATCAGAGTACCCCTGTTGGGATGTTCCCTGTACCTCCCCCGTCCATAGTGCTGCTTGTAGGCATCTAAAAGTGATGTAGGTAATTTGATGACCCATAACACATTGCTGCGGATACCCAGAGCTGTGAGTTTTGGTGCTACCTCTGCCTCAGCAAGAGTGAGCTTTGCTGGCAGAGAGACTGTGTGTCAGTTCCCTGCCACACAGAGGTGCTGGAACAGTTTGTATAGTGGGGGTGCTGACAGCTACTGAACCAAACTGTAAACCCTATCTATGATGGAAATCACTTCAAGCCAGAGGATGTGGCAGCACCCCCAGAACCCCTAGTTCCAACACCTCTGCTGCCACACCCGTCTGTCTTCCTCACCAGCAAACTCCTCAAGGATCTCCTGGCCTACACCTTGCTTTGCAAGTAAGAATAGGTGAATTTCAGCCCCCAAGGTGCTCAGAGATGTTTCTCTGCAATGTACAGACCCTACCACTGTGCAGTAACAGAAAATACTAAGTTTGATGTTCTGTTAGAGTTAGTACATCACAATTTATCAGTTTAACTGGGGTAAATACACTCTTTTCTTCAAATACAACACTGAATTAGCTTATAGCAAGAGTAAATCAAGTTTATTAACAAAAAAGCAGGGATTAAGTGATACCAAGTTTAAAAAAAAACACTACAAGCAAATAAAAATGAAAAAACACAACTAAAATTCTAAAACTTAATCTAATAAAATAAATTTTTCATTCAGGATGACTTCTCTCACTCCCTGTCTTTTTTTCAGCTTTCTACTGGCCGGCCTGGCCAAGACCCATCACAGAGGGTCTGTGGGGTTTTTTTGTCTGCCTAAAGTGAAAGATAAAGATGAAGATGAAGTCTCTCTCTCTCTCGCTGTTCCTTATGTTCCCAAGGGGATATCTTTGTCTTGCATCCAGGTTGATGTGCAACTTCTCACCTGCCCAGGCCTGGCTCAAGGAAGCTGCCCTTATGGCCATGTTGTGCTTCTTATGCTCACAGTGGGGCTCCAGCAGCTGTGGCGATAATGAGGAGGAAGCAAGAGGGGCACTCACTGCGGGTAATGGGTGCCATTCCAGTGGATCTGCTGGTCCCAGATCTGAGGCGCACATTGGCTCATAGGCTCCATCAGAAACGTGTGGAGGTGACGTTCTCCAACTTCCCGAATCTGAGGCAGGACCGAGTGGAAGATGGAATAGCGGGTGATGATGTAGGACTTTGCCGAGGTCGTGCAGGCACAAAGCACAGGTTTTTGAAGCTGGTTTGCCAGGGCATAATCCCTGGAAGGTGAGGAGGGGGTCTCCTCACCAGAGGAAGAAGTCCAACAGGGGAGCCTATCTACCTAAGAACATTACAAGACTACAAGATACAACTAAAAACCTTGAATAACTATATACATGAAAGTAGAAATACACAAGGACTCTCTTAGCAGAGCTAAGAGCAGTGAGGAACAGGGGCTCTGACTCTGGCCATACAGCAGTAAGAGGGAACTGGAGCGCCATCGACCTGCATGGCTTTTTATAGGCTCAGATGCAGACATGCCGACATCGCATGACGCACATGCAGGTCAATAGACAAGATTACGAAACAGTTCCAGATCTGGCACATGAGATGCATAGGCACCCACATCTGGAATCCAGAGACCATCACCCAAAGAAGAATGTTTTTTTACACAATAGATAATTAACCTTTGGACCTCACTGTCTCAAGGTGGCTTTGAATCTAAGAAGTTAGTAGGATTCAAACCAGAACAGACATTTCTAGAGATATGGACACCAAGGACAGCCAAAGGCTATACCCCCATCATGCTTCTGAATATAAATCAAACAGTAGCTCCTTGTGATTAGGAAGAAACTTCCCACGTGGGAAATTTATAATTGTCCTCTAAAGGTATGGGGGGTTTTGTTTTTTTCTTCTTGAAAAAAAGGCCAATACAACTCCACTGAGATCTCTTTAATTACCAGAAAATCAAAAAGGAACCCTACCAAAAAATGGAAACATGGACATATTGCTAAGGATGAGTACAAAAAAAAAAATAGCACAAGCATGTAGGGACAAAATCAGAAGTGCTAAGGCACAAAATTTTATAAAGTATCAGCTGGCATTTTCTGGTGAAGGGTAATAGTGTGATATACGCAACAGACCACAAAAATTTTGAGAACCTTTCCTGGGCTTAATTTAATGAGGCCGCCTCTGTGAATTAAGAAGTGAAAACTCACTTTTAATAGTTTGGGGGGTTAGTGGAAAGGGAAAGAAGGGTCCCAAACTACCCTAGACTTAGTTTGGTGGTGGCAGCGTACCAAGTCCAGACAAAAGAAGTTGTGTTCTGGGGAAAAACATTTTAACCCAAGCTGGTAAAATAAGCTTGGGGGGGTTATTTCTTTTTTCATGCGGGTCCCCACATCTGTACCCTAGAGTTCAGAGTGGGGAGGCAATCCTGACAGGTCTAAATCATCATTCTGCCTTTCATTAAAGTTAAACTTTTTATAGATTTTTGCCATACCAGCACAAACCAATGGTCCAAGAACTTACTTGAAATTCTGTGGTTTGCCATATTTCTGTTTTCAACAGCTGTCTGGGTAGTTAAAGTCCCCCATTACTACTATGTCTTATGACTTGGATATTTTTATGTTTTAGAAATGCCTCACCCACCTTCCCTTCTTGATTTGGTGGTCTATACTACACCCCTACCATGACATCTCCGGTATTTTTTTCGCTTGTGTTATCTTTCAGCTGGTCTTTCTCTCATCTCCTTCTTGACTTCAAAACAAGTGTATCTTGATGTATAATGCAACACCTCCTCCCTTTTTTCTGTGCCTGTCATTCCTGAGTAAACAATATCCTTTATATCAATTTTCCAGTCATGAGGTTTATCCCACCAAGTCTGTGATGCCAGTTAATTCATAATTTAACATATGTACTAATACCTTTGGTTCTTCCTGTTTATTCCCTATACTCTTTGCATTTGTGTATAGACATCTAAGATGTGAAACAGATTCACCCATCTTCCAGGATTATTATTTAACTTCCCAAAAGTCAAACCTCAGGAAGAGAGTAAAATCAACTGTGCTTTTGTGAATTACTTTTTTTTTTGAGAATTCAGTTTTTAATGAACAACTGTCCCCGCTAAGTCAGGACTGACTAAAAAAAATGTTGGTCAAGTTGAAGGGCCACATTGCCTAAAAAGAAGAGGGAGAAAGATACTGAACACTGATCAGTGCAGAAAGCACAAAGGAGGGATGACAACACTAATGAGCCAACAACTTCATGCTCCTCTTTCATAAAATAGAAAAAACTCTGTACCCTATTTCAGTCAGGATTGGAGTTTTTTGGTAATTTTTTCTCAGTTATTTTTCAGTCCGACTTTGTCTCTTTGACTTTTCTGCTGCTCGTGCTTCCTTTCCTTTTACCTTTGCTGGATCAATTCCCAGGGTTGACATACACTTGGAGAGAACATTAAAATTTAGCGAGTGCCTGGAAAGCTTCCAGTACTTTTATAAATTCTATTGAATTAAAATTGATTTGAAACTATCAAATAGGAAATTCTGTTTTTTTCCCTCTAATTTTTATTTGAGCACATAGAATAGATCAATTTCACCAAATCCTAGAAATGTAGGATAGGAAGGGGCCTTTCGAGGTTATCAGGTCCATCCTCCTGTGCTGAGGCAGGACCAAGTACAGTATAGCTAGACTATCCCATACAGGTGTTTGTCTAACCGGCTTTGAACCTGCTTACCAGTTTGGGCCCTGCAGATGAGTTAGTAAGAGGAATGCCTATTTTCTCCCTGTTTTGCATTGCTTTGGGGTTTAGGCATCTGGATGCCAATGGTGAGGCTGCTGTGTACATGTACAGGCAGAAACATAAGTACCTAAGAAACTTTTACTGCAAAAAGTAGGACGGAATGAGTTTGGACTACTACAGGCTTCGGCAGCATCTGAGAAGAGGTTTTTTGAATGCCAGTGGGGACTGATTTGGTGATTCATGTTGCCTAAAGTGGCAGTTAGGCATCTGAGTCCTTTTGTGAATCAGGAGCTGAATGTCTCATCTCTTTCAATGAGGAGGCAGAGATTATGACTGCCTCCACTTTATCTAAAAAATGCACACCAATTCTGTAGCTAAGATGTCAACCATCTAGGGCAGTGGTGGGCCATCTGCAGCCTGTCAGGGTAATCCGCTGGTGAGCCACCACTTTGTTTACATTTGCAAGGTCACCTGCAGCTCCCAGGGGCTGTGGTTCACCATTCCCATCCAAAGGGGGCTGCAGCTAGTATGTCCTCGGGGCCCATGCCGCTTTCTGCGGCTCACGTTGACCAAGACTGGTGAACTGCGGCCACTGGGAGCTGTGAGCAGCCATGCAAATGTAAACAAACTGGCTGGTGGCCCACCAGCAGATTACCCTGATGGACCGTATGCTGCCCACAGGCTGCAGGATGCCCACACTGATCTAGAGCAGTGCTTCTCAAACTATCTGATGTTGCCGACCGGCAATTTTTTCCCAATGTGCCAGGGACTGGTACCATATTTGTGCCATATTATGATCATATTTGCATAGGCATGTAGCACATCAGATCAGAAAAACTAACATTCTTCACTCAATTAGAATGGGAGTGTGCATACCAAGTGTAGCGTACTCGCGGAGATGTTCCTTCTTAAATACATTGAAGATTGACTGAAAGGTTGTGCGTCTGTGTGGATTCTCAGATCAGTGAGTTCAGATGGGGTCCCAAATGACAAATGTGCAGAGATCCGTATTACGCTCTTTATTCAACTTGTCAATGGAAACTGCTAATAGGGCGGGGTCTTTATATGTGAAGGAGCAGGGTAAGCGCGCACTCGCACATCTCATGCAAAACATGCTGACGTACTATGTCATAATTCTCAATATTATAATATGCGCTTCTGAAAACATATTATTTAATATTGTCGACTTTATCGACTGGTAACTATTCTTGGTGGAATTCTGGTGCGATTTTAAAATTACACTATTCTTTCTTTCCTGGAAACTCGGCACGGACCGGCAGCCGATGGCTCGCAGACCGGCACTGGTCCGTGGACCACCATTTTAAGTAGTACTGATCTAGGGAATATTGACAACCTGCATTCCTTTTTGTCACGAGGGAGATGGTACTGCATCTATTCATTACTTCTTTTATTTTACTTTTTGTATTTGATTGATTTATAAATCAGTAGTAGCTACATAAGACCAATACAGTCATACATAAACATCAAATAGTGCACACGTAATGAGTGTATGTTATGGGGAAAATTGTTTTGGTTGTATTCCTAACTCAAAACTGTCATACTGCTAACATGTAAAGAATCAAGTTAGCTTTAACACTATGCTGTGCATTTATAAAGTATTATCTCAGTCAGTTCTAAGATATTTAGTAGCTCTCATAAGCCTCTTTTTTCCTGAACACAGTCTGATATCTGCTGAATCAAAAATATAAAGAGAACTAAACTATTATAGGCGCAGAGAATAGAAGGATGGCAACCTGTGGCTTGGGGTGGAGACTGAAAAAGCTGTTAAATCTGTTGACCATTACAACAGGTTTACAAGTGTAATAACAGACTTAGTTATCATATTGGAACAACAGAGGTGCAATATTGTATAATATTAATTTGTGAAGTGCTTATTGATGCAATGTTTAAAAACATCTTATAAATAAATTATGGCGTGTTTAAAATTAATTCAGAGCAATGAAGGGAAAATAACATAATGTAGATTGATACATAGTCTTTATGAAGTTCTCTCCTTAATAGCAGTAGTTGCCAGATATTAAATTTCATTCACGCAACAAAGCCCATTAAAATCACACATATTTTTGTGAAAAAATTAACTTCATTCTCATGTAAAAGCTGGTTTGAAATAAAGTTAAAATAATATTTGTTCTTACAAAAAAGTCCTCGTCAGGACAGAATACTTATCTGAAAAAAGTAATATACAATGTGAGATATTAATTTTAAGTTTTAATATATTTCAAAATGGAAGATTCTGCACTTACATAGTTATGTCATTGATACTGCAAATATGTTTTTCAGGAAAAAAATCTCTTTTCATGCTTAAAAAATGTGCCTTACCTTGATACTGTACAGTACAACATATAGGAGTAAGAAAAAGTAATAAACCAGTTTATGTAAAGGAAAAAAAAGTCACATTACAAAGTAGTTACAATGATGACACAAAAAATAAAACATTTTTCAGTCTTAACAGAATCTGAAGGCAATTCACAATCATTTCCAGGAATTTTGTGAGATTTAAGGCCATATATTCTAAATAAAATGTATCTTTGACACATATACTCACAATACTGTGAATTTTTTGTAAAACTGTACATGCAAAACATTTTATAATTAGATACGAACAGGCATATAGTAAAATTTAGGGTAGTTAAATACACAAAACTCTTGTGCACAAAGCAATATGGCTGTGTGATTTTTAAACCAATTAATTCATGAAATATTAGCATCTGTGCACTTCAAATAGCAATGTGATTAGGTGACAACAATGAATCCAAATATTAAGAGCCAGCATCCCTTTGAATGCGCAATCTAGACAATAGGTGACAACTTTACATTTTAAATGGGTGTTAAAACTGTTTGTTATAAAATGTCCGTTGTAATCACTTGAAAATAGCTTTAAGATGCAAAAGTGCTAATGCTATTAACAAAGTATGAGATGATTCTACTAAGTTAAGTCAGTCAGTTATGGGACTTGAGGTAATTATTCTTTAATTACGTTTAGTATGCAACTGTTCTATTCAGGCAGCAAAACCTATTTTTAAAAAATGTAAACTTACGTAAATTTAGAAATTGGAGTATCTCTGAAAAATACATAATCCCCCTTCCTGAGGCTTAGCTTTATTAGTAAGTCAAATACAGTTACAGTATTCACATCTCCAGATCTTATTCTCAAATACTGTTTTAAATTCTGACAGATGAATTGTCTACTAAGCACTTACATGAAGCAATTCAGTTATTGAGAAATATGAATGTATTTGTCCTCTTTTTTTTTTTAGTTTTGCACTTGTATTTGTCTGGACAATCATTCAAAGAGATATTGCTTCTCCTGTAGCTATAACTATTGCAAGTTAGAAGACACATGATTCAATATTCCAAACTCTTATTCTTAAGAATATTTATAAAAGTATTGAAATTTAAAAAGTAGTAACATGTAAACATTGATACAGAGGAATTGCATTCCTATATATTTATATACACACAGTAGTCAGGGAGAACAATATCGTCTGAGTTGAAACTGTGACTTGTGCTTTCCCCCAGCAAATAAATGAAAAAGTAGCTTTTTCAGTCAGAAAAAAGCAGACTTGAAGAGAATAGCGTTTAAAAGCTTTTCAGTTGCTCATGCAACCATATTGAGAATTTTGGTATATGAAGAGCATTTGTTTCGACCCAAAAACCTATCGCAAGCTACTACTTCATCCAGACAGTCAACAGTCTCGATTCACTGGTTCTTTAAAGTGCACCAGTATTGAAGCACTGACTCAATAGCTCTACATGGTTTGTGGTGAGTATGAACCATTTCGGAGTAGTCATATCTGAGTCTGTAACACATGAAGAGGGGGTGTGTATGGAGGTGGTGCAGGTGGGGGCTTGATTCCTCTGACCCTCATGTAAGAGAGAAACTGGTCTGGGATCTCAGCTAAGACATCTTTAGCAAGTCTGGCCATGCTCAATATATAATTTCCACTTCTGTCAATGTAATCCCGGAATGGCACAAACTAAAATAAAATAAAAACATACATTATACATCATATATATCATTTTGTACATATCATATAATACAAAAATTAGGTCTGTCAATCGCAGTTAATGCAAAAACACTAGATTAACAACATAGCTGTGATTAATCACAATTTTAATTGCACTGTAAACAATAGCATACCAACGTAAATTTATTATAAATATTTTTGGATGTTTTTCTACATTACAAACACAAAATACAAAGTGGACAATGTTCACTTTATTTTATTATTTTTGATTACAAATATTCTCTCTGTAAAAACAAACAAAAGAAATAGTATTTTTAACTTTACCTGAGATAAGTACTGCAGTGCAATCCATTTATTGTGAAAATGCAATTTATAAAGGTTGATTTTTTTTTAAATATAACTACACACAAAAACAAAACAATGTAAAAGTTTAGAGCAGCGGCTCTCAGCCTACTTATCATTGTGGGCTGCCCTCTGCCCCGAGACCACTTCACAAAGTGGGGGCAGGAGTGGAGTCCTGGGTCTGAGACACAGTCCAGACCCTGGACCCTGCTGCGCAGGGCTGGGCTGCCAGGGCCCCGGATCCCGCCAGGCTGGGCAGCTGTCCCAGATGTCCCAGTTTTATAGGGACAGTCTCGATTTTGGGGGATTTTTCTTATATAGGCTCCTACTAAACTCCACCCCCATCCTGATTTTTTTTACACTTGCTATCTGGTCACTCTAGGCAACCCGGACCCTGGGCACTGAGTGGTCCCTGCTGCACACGCCACAGAGCCTTTAGCATACACCTGGGACTCAGCAATGTGCTAATTGGGCCACATGTGGCCTGCAGGTTGAAAACCACTGCTTTAGAGCCTACAAGTCCAATCAGTCCCACTTATTGTTCAGTCAATCGCTAAGACAAACAAGTTTATTTACATTTGCAGGAGATATGCTGCCAGCTTCTTATTTACAATGTCACTTGAAAGTGAGAACAGGTTTTCACATGTCACTGTTGTAGCAGACATTGCAAGGTATTTACATGGTGCCAGATGTGTTAAAGATTCATATGCCCCTTCATGCTTCAACCACCTTTCCAGAGGTGCTGATAACAGGTTCTATGGTAATGACCCAAAGCAATGAAGACCGACATATGTTCATTTTCATTGTCAAAATACTCTTTTTGTTTATTGTTTTTACAGTACAAATATTTGTAATAAATATAATATAAAGTGAGCACTGTACAGTTTATGTTCTATGTTGTCACTGCAATCAATATATTTAAAAATGTAGGAAAACATCCAAAATATTTATAATACATTTAAATTGATATTCAATCTTCTTTAATAATACAATTAAAACTATGATACATCATGACTACTTTTTAAAATCTCATGATTGATTGTGATTATTTTTATTTTCATTATTGACAGCCCTGACAGAAATGAGAGATTGAGATAGGAAAGTCTAGTTTTAGATATTTATTAAATTTAAAGCAGCTATCTGCAGGAATGTTAATTTTGTTTTATACTGTATGTGTTTTAAAGAGCAAACCAAATTATTTAAATCAGATAACATTAATTATTGCAAACCTTTCGTAACACTTCAAATTTGTCAAGCCACTGTTGCCTCAAGCAAATGAATATATCCTCTTCAATGAAAAGGTGTATAGAAAAGAGCATTTCAGCTGATCCTAATAATCTCTACTGTAATGAGCCATTAATCCTTTATACTATGTTTTTGGTATAAATATAATAAACAACTGTTCCCTTCCTTACTATTCTAGAAAATAATGATATAGTATTGACAACATATGTAGTCTTATATATTGGGTATTTACTATCCCTAATTTATTTCTCTTGCTCCTAAAATCATCTACTTGACTGGTCATTCTCACATCACCTCACTCTTTCTCCTGTGCTGCCCCTTATTCATCGGAAAAATTCCCTATCAAAATCTGTAAAGCTATCACCTTATCTTTTAAAACCAATTTCTGCCAAAAAAAACCCTTATAGAACAATTGAAACAGATAATGGCTGCCCAGGTGGTGAGTAATTCTGAATACAGCTAATTTATACTAAACTTCCTCATGTTACTGCTAACCTGATCATCCTTTTCCCATTTCCAAAATGTGATACACTCACTTACTGCATCTTGTCTAAGATTCTTTGGGCCATGGATTATCTTTTAGTATATGTGCAAGTTGTGCCTAGTGCAATGGGGCCCTGAGCTGTCCATAACACTGCTCTACAGCCAAAATGCTTCTGAAATAAATGTAGTCAAACTTTACTAATTCTGGGTCACTGAGAACAAAAATGATGCTTAAAATTGTTGATTGGCTCTAGTTTTCAAGATATGCTATTGGGTCAGTATATACGACCCTTGACATGGGAATGGCGGAGGATAAGTGAGTTATAAAGGGAAGGGATCTCAATTTAAACCAGAAATGACTAAAATACATCTTTGACTGGATCTATGAATAAATCTATGACTGGGTTTGGAGAGTACTTGCTTTTTAGGCAAAACAATGAATGATGCAATCTGAAGCTGGGATTGCATCATACATGATAGGAATTGCATCATGTTATTCCTAGAAGTCATGGATGATGCAATCATAACAAAGCTTACATCACTCTGCTGAACAAATTGCCCTACATCAGCTCTAGAAATCATACAGTGTCGTGCTCTCTTATTTGTCAGTGCTTGATTTTGCAAAGGGACACATTTCTGTTTAGCCAAAGTGAGCAGAGATGCCTCGTACTTGTGTGAACAGTGCAGATAACTTCTGCTATGTTTGTGGTGAAGTGACTTTTGCATCACAAAAGCGCAGTATAACCACTATGGTTAAGAAAGCCTATCACCTTTATTTTGGCTGCAAAACTGGAGATCAGGACAAGAGGCGGGCCCCACACATATGCTGCAACACTTGTGCAACAAATCTTCGCCAGTGGTTGAACAGAAAAAGGAAATCTATGCCTTTTGCAGTGCCAATGATTTGGAGAGAGCCAACAGATCATACCAACAGTTGTTACTTCTGCATGGTGCCTCCAGTTGGGAAAGGTGTGTCAAAGAAGAAAAAAAGTGGACTGTGCATTATCCAAACATTCCATCAGCTATACGCCCAATACCCCACGGAGAAGGACTGCCGGTTCCTTATGCACCAGATTCATTCTCACTTGAGTCAGACGAGGAAGAGGCAGAGGATGAAACTTCTGGTCCTGAACCATCAATGTCACAGGACCCACATTTTCTCCCATCCTCCTCCTCTGAACCACACCTCATAACACAAGCTGAACTGAATGACCTTGTCAGGGATTTGGAACTACCCAAGAATAAGGCAGAGCTGTTGGGCTCCAGACTACAGCAGTGGAATCTCCTGGCAGGTGATGTTAGGGTTTCCATGTTCCGTGACCGTCAAAAGGATCTTGTCCCATTCTTCTTCATGGAAGGTGATCTTGTAGCCTGCAACAACATCGATGGTGTGATGGCAGCCCTCAACATCGTTCACGATCCAGATGAGTGGAGACTCTTCACTGATTCATTGAAGACGAGTCTTAAAGCTGTTTTGCTGCATAATGGCAATGTTTTGCCATCAATTCCAGTTGGTCATGCAGTCCATATGAAGGAAACCTATGACAACATGAAACAACTTTTGAGGTGCATAAACTATGACCAACATCAGTGGCAGCTTTGTGGCGATTTGAAGGTTGTTGCTCTCTTGCTTGGTCTGCAGACTGGATACACAAAGTACTGCTGTTTTCTCTGCGAATGGGACAGTCGTGCAAGAGATTCCCACTACATCAGGAAAGACTGGCCACTCCGACAGTCACTGGAGCCTGGGATGAAAAGTGTTCAGCATCCACCACTTGTTGAATCAAGGAAGATTTTGTTACCACCCTTACACATCAAGCTGGGTCTGATGAAGAACTTTGTCAAGGCCATTGACAAAATACAAGCAGCTTTCAAGTACCTCTGTGGAAAATTTCCAAGGTTAAGTGAAGCTAAGATAAAGGACGGTGTCTTTGTTGGTCCTCAGATTCGTGAACTTCTTCGAGATGATGCATTTGACCATGCGCTGCGTGGCAAGGAAACGACAGCATGGAAAGCCTTCCAGTCAGTGGCAATACATTTTCTCGGAAACAACAAGGGAGACAAATACAGGTTGTTGGTGGAAAACCTCCTCAAGGCATACAAAAGCCTTGGTTGCAACATGTCACTAAAGATACATTTTTTGCACTCTCATCCAGATTTTTTTTCCACCGAATGCGGAGCAGTGAGCGACGAGCACGGCGAGCGATTTCACCAGGACATTGCAACAATGGAGAAACGCTATCAGGGCAAATGGAGCCCATCAATGCTTGCAGACTATTGCTGGACAGTGATAAGAGATGCTCCATTTAATGAATACAAGAGACAAGCCAAGAAGTGCCGAGTAGACACTGAATAGGACTAAACTATGTACATAATAGTTTTTTGCCTTTTGTTTCATAATATATTTATATAACCCTTTTACTGATTTTTAAAGTGTTACATAAACAGGACAGCTGAAATATCATGTAAAGCAACCATAAACACATGAAAAGAACTAGGTTTACAATTTATGATTAAAACTCTATTATCTACACAATCTACATAGACATAAAATGTAAAAACTTAAATATCTTAGAAACAGTAGCCAATTGGTTGTTTTAATTGTCATATTTGAATTCAGCACATCAAAATACATAAGAAATATCACATTTTCTCTCTGAAGCAGATGACTTCTAAAAAATTGTAGACCAGTGTAATCAGTAGGTGATACTTGTAATAAAAATTAAGTATTAACTTATTTCTAGCTCTAGATTAATTATCATGCCAAAATTTAATAATAGTTTTGGACTGAATTATTTCCATGTGTTGCTTCATTTACAAAATGAGGATAGAGCTCTTTCTGTGACAGAAACGCTGCCCCCTCATTCATCATCAGCTCACTGCTCTAGTACTGAGAACAGCAACTGCAATTGGTATTTACTCTCTGTTTTCATCTCTGTTGTAACCTACAAGTGTCACAAATGTATGGGCAGTACTTGAGAGCCCTTTTCCAAGCTTTCCACATCTGAACACACATTTCTAAGTGGTTACAGGGTGGCATACTTTGCCTGTTGCTCCTTTTCCAACAAAGGATCCATTCCCCTTACCAGAGTTCTGCAGGGAACGAGGATGGGGAGACACTTAAGAGAGATACTTGCAGCTTCCTGGTCCTATACCACCCAGCTTTAGGGTTCATTAGAGCAGCTGAGGGGCTTTTCTAATTTATATCAGTGGAGAACTAGTGTAGTGGAGCATTGCTGCATTCTACCCCAGTCATGCCCCATCACACTCTCAACACCACCTCTATACGAGGAGACACTTCTGTCAGAGCTACTGCCAGTAGAGAATTCTTTTGCACAACAGGGATTCTCCACTGGCCCTCTGCAGCCAGAATCCAATCACTTTTTGCTGCCTGAGCAGCACTGAATGAATGGAATGGACAATCTGGGCTATTAGTTTCATCATACTATATAGGGCTTATATCAGGACATATTTAATGTCCAATTTCCTATATGGGGATGAGCAGAGGCAACAATTCTTTTTCATTCCACAAACATAGTTTCTTATAAATAATTTTGTGTATTTTTTCCCCTTATTCATATCCTCTTGATGCAAGAGGATAAGACTTTTCTGGATGCTACTAGATCCAAGGAGAATATTTAAGCTGTGCTTTAAAGGTTATTATCAAAGACAATTTCTTCATTTTAAATAAAAGGGCTTGGGTTTTTTTGCTACTTTATTATGTATAAAAGATTGGAAGTTTTTATAAAATAAATACATTTGATTCCATTCTATATCTATATTACATTATAAATGTAAGAATGTAAGAATAGCTATGCTAGGTCAGATTAATGGTCCATCTAGCACAGTATTCGGTCTTCCAACCATGGCCAATGCCAGATGCTTCAGGGGGAATGAACACAACAGGACAATCATCAAGTGATCCATCCCATGTCATCCAGTTCCAGCTTCTGGCAGTCAGAGATTTAGGGACATCCAGGGCATGGGGTTGCATCCCTGACCATCTTTTCTAATAGCCATTGATAGACCTATCCTTCATGAACTTATCTAATTCTTTTTTGAGCCCAACTATACTTTTGGCATTCACGATGAGTTCTACAGGTTCACTGCATTGTGTGAAGTACTGCCTCTTGTTTTTTTTTAAACCTGCTGCCGTTTAATTTCATTGGGTGACCCCAGTACTTGTATTATGTGAAAAAGTAAACAGTTACTAGTTCATTACTAGTACCAGTACATCATCAGTACTAGTTTCTTCTCCATACCACTCATGATTTTATAGACCCCTATCATATCCCCCAAAGTCATCTATTTTCTAAAATGAACAGTCCTGGTGTTTTTAATCTCTCCTCATATGGAAGACATTCCATGCTCCCAATAATTTTGTTGTCCTTCTCTGCACTTTCTCCAATTCTAAGGCATTTTTTTTTTTGAGAGAGAGAGGGAGGGAGGAAGGGCAACCAGAACTACACACACTATTCAAGATGTGGGTGTACCATGGATTTATATAGTGGCATTATGATATTTGTATTAATCCCTTTCCTAATGATTCCTACCAGGCCATCAGCTTTTTTGACTCCCACTGCACACTGAGCAAATGTTGGCAAAAAACTATCCACAATGATTCCAAGATTTTTTAAAATTGGTAACAGCTAATTTACACCCCATCATTTTGTATGTATATTTGAGATTATATTTTCTAATGTGAATTACTTTGCACTTATCAACATTGAATTTCATCTGCCATTTTGTTGCCCAGTCACTGAGTTTTATGAGACAGAAAAAGATTGCGTCTACACTTAGGAATTTCAGAAAAAAATGTCCGCTTGTTCTACCACCAGTTCAGCTAAACTAGCAGTAGCACTGGTGAGAAATGGTGTTTTTCTAAAATTTCTTAAAATGCAGAGAAGGTCACAAAGGAACAGGAGAGATGCATTCAAAACAACGGAGAGGGGCACATCACTGGAGAGATTGTGATACATACAAAGCAGGAGCGGGGAAAAGAGCAGAGAATTGGCTTTGAAGATCATAATGTTCATCTAATATTTCCTTCAGAAATAAACAGAGACCCAGTGAAGAGCATACAGCACTGATATAATGTACATATTGTGACCCACTATATTTAGGAGTTAAGTATCTTAATTAAACAGAAATGCAGCAACTTAACATCTGACCCAATAGTTAAAATCCAGCATGCCACACAGAAAAACATTCTTCTTACTTTACATTTAACTAAGTTGTTAATTTTATAAAAAGCAAATCAATTTCTTTTAGTCTGATAGTTATATGCTATACTAACTATATATAACTAAAGGTGGGTTTTAGATCAAATCCATGTCTGTGAACGTAAAGGTCATACTGGATTTAAAGAGTCTGATGACAGACCTTTTTATTTATTTAGATATCTTATTTGATTGATCTTTCTTACTATGATTTAGCCAAAACAACAAGAGCACAAAATAATATTGCCATCAGCTAATTAAGTAAGTGTCTTACTGATTTGTAACAGGGCCCTGAATTAAAGATATTAATAGTGAACGTATATGAATGAGTTTTTAAAATGTTTTGGATACTCCAAGAATGCTAAAGAAATTTAAAAAAACATTGATTGTGCATTGCTGTTTCTGCTTTACCACTGAGAGTGGGATTAGTCTTTTAGGTAAACTGTGTTTTCACAAGTCTATCATTTTGCTGGGAAATATTAAAATGTGTTACCAATGTTTTTAAAAAACTGTTTAGTTATGTTTATAGTTTGACTGCAAAACTCATGTCTGCTGATTGGAGACACTGCTATAGTCATCACATGTATGAAGAAATATATGCAGTCTATCCTTGATCACCAAGAAGTGCTATGGTAGTGGCAGTAAAGGAGGTATTACTTTTGAGTTTTGTGTCTTCTCTCCACCCCAGTTTTACAGCCATCCATTTGTCAAAACTGAATTTAAAATCCAGAATGGTCCCCAGAACATTTTAATATCATATATGCATTGTGGCTCTAGCTTAGTATGTCTGTCTTACCCACCAGATATTTTCTCCACATGTTGCAGAAAACAAAAAAGGATATTGCTTACATTTCTGAAACTATAGCTACTTCTAAAACAATTGAAAAAAAAAGTTTCCTTCCTTTCTGTAACTGTTGTTCTTTGAGATATGTTACACGTCCATTCCACTGACAGTTGTCAGAAATTTCCCCCCAACAATGTCAACTGAGGCAGCATGAGTGCCCTCTGGTGCCTTACCCCGCTGCATGAAGGTATAAAGCAGGGCTCTCAAACATGCAGACTGTAGGCCGCATGCAGCCTGTGGAGTTATTTGTTGCAGCCTGCCAAGCTCCCTGTGCTCCTCCCCAACTGGAGTTGTTTCCAGTGGCTGTCAAGCTCCCCTCACCCACAGCCCCCTTACCCCCTCCCAGTGCGCCACCTCCCCGCTCCTCTGCCTACCTCCAGGCACTTCCCACCACCAAACAGCTGTTTGGCAGTGCTCAGCGCTTTCCAGAAGCTGGAGAAGTGGTAGCTCAGTGGTTTGAGCATTAACCTACTAAACCCAGGGTTGTGAGATCAATCCTTGAGGGGACTATTTAGAGATGGGGGAAAAAATCTGTTGGATGATTTAACTAGGGATTGGTCCTGCTTTGAGCAGGTGGTTGGACTAGATGATCTCCTGAGGTCCCTTCTAATTCTGATATTCTATGAAGAGGAGGAGTGCTCAGGAAAAGGGGTTGGAATAGGGCAGGGAGAGGATGGAGTTGGGGTGAGGACTTTGGTGAAGGGGTTGGAATGGAGACAGAGAAGGGGTGAAAAGGGGAAGTGCCTCATGGAAGGGGTGGAGTGGGGGCAAGGCTGGGCTTTTGTACCTTTATAAGAAAAGGTGTCCATGATGCATCCTCTTGTGGCCCTCATGGTGATTTGAGTTTGAGATCCCTGATCTACGCTGTCAGGTGGAGAGCCTAGAAGTTGAGCTGAAGGAGGTGGCTATGGGAATCACATCTCTTGGGAACAGCAGTGGAGGCCTGACCAATAGGGCTGGTAGAGTTGAAAAACAGTGCTGACAAGGCCATGCTGGGGCTATCTGAATGAGATGAGTGGAATCTTGCTTGACTTTGGACAAGACTATGGCAGCAACAGAACTGGAGGGAAGGAAGACTAGGGTAAGAGAAAAGCATTGTCAGTGAACCTGAGCTATGACTCACTTAAGGAACAAAAAAAGATTACTTTTTTGTTAGCTCTAGTTGCAAACACATCCACTTGCGGAGTTCCCCAAGGCTGGAAAATGGACCTGGACACATCTTAGGTTACTAAGAGACCATTCTTAGTAACCTGCAAAACAACTTGCTCAGGTGATCTACTTTGAGCTCCCAGAAGGTAAGCAGTTCTCAGGTTGATGGAACTGGCATTGCAGAAATGCCAAAGGAGGACCGCCTCCTGACATAATGTTGTCAAATAGTCTCTTCCTCGGTCGTTTACACAGAACATGGCTGCTGTGTTGTCTATGAGTACCAGCAAGTTCCATTCTTTCATATGCAGAAGGAATGCCATACGAGGTATATGGATGGCCCAAAGGTCCCTGATATTTACATAGAGCCGTAGGCTCTGAGTCCAAAGGGCACCAAGTGAGCTCCCCAACCTAGATCTAATGCATTTGTGATTAGAGGGAGTAATTGTTGTGGACAGGCAAAGGGACTATCTTTGCAAACATTTGCAGGTTCTACCGACTAGTCCAGGGAGGACAAGAACTCAGCAGTTACTAGAACTACCATGAATCAGAGGTAGCCGTGTTAGTCTGGATTTGAAGAAGCAACAAAGATTCCTGTGGCACCTGTTGCATCCGACAAAGGGGATACTAGCCCACGAAAGCTTATGCTTCAATACTTTTGTTAGTCTTTAAGGTGCACAGGACTCTTTGTTGCTAGAACTACCATGTCTGTTTGCTGATGGGCCAACGAGACTAGTCAACCCTGCAGTTCTTGGAGGTACAGCCTGAAACATTGCACCATATAAAGTACAAGCTGCTATGTGCCCTAGAAGTTTGAGGCAATTTTTAACGGTGGTAACAGAGTACACTTTTCGATCTAAAGCAATGACCTGCAATATTTGGAACTTCTGCTCCTAAAGGAAAGCCCTGGCCTCTGTAGAATCCAGGACTGCCACAAAATCCTTTGAATGGGCATCAGGATAGATTTCTTTATATTGATTAGCAGACCCAGCACACTGAAAGTATACTGAATAGTGTCCATGCTGGAGATAAGAGATAAAATTATCAACTGTCATACTAAAAGAGCAAGGGATCTTCAAATGGGAGGTCTTGAATGGTTTGTTGCATCTCTAGGGGAAGACCTGATGACTGCAATCTATACGAACACTGCATACTGATGGTGAGGAAGCCAAAGATCAAGCTGCAGAATCTGCAGCATCCAGGTTCGCTTGCAAGTGAACTTCACTTCACACCAGTTAATTCCTGCTTTGTCTTATCAAGGAGCTTGTCTTTGAATTTCAGGGTATTATCTCACAGGCTTAAATCTTATCAACTCAGCAGAGTCTGCTGGTTCATGATCCTAAGCTGTAAACGTCCAGTAGAATAAAGCTGAAGGGAGGTGGTTATAGAAGTGCTCAAATCTCTGTGAATGGACATATCTTCTTTCCACTCTTTTAAACAGGGGAGGCAGGGAAGATGGGATTGCCGTAAAACCCTGACAGGTTTCAGGATAGGCTCATTAATAGGGAGAGTAATCCTAGAGAGAGACTGTCCTGCAGAAGCTAAAAATGTCCACGAGCCTGTGTAAACTTTCTTGCACCATTTTTGGCTGGATAGCCAGAACTGCAGCCACTTTCCTCAACCAGTCTTGATATGAGCCCTGACATCACCAGGAGGAGGAGAAGTAGACCCAGTCACTAATGCCCCATCAGGATATGAAGATGAAGAAGCTAAAGGTTGTTGAAACAGTCCCCCCTCCAATTCATTCACAGGAAAGTCCTGAGTGCATGGCTCCATCTGCATAGTACCAATTCCTGTACCAGGGGAGGGAAGACAGTGACCTTACTGCAGATGCTCCCAGTGCTTGGCTGACGTAGAAGAGCAGGAAGGGAGGGAGTAGACAACCTCTAGGATATGGAGGGAAGCCCCAAGGGATCCAAAAGGGCATTGATATGGAGGCAGGACCCAGCTATGTGCAGGTCATTTGTAATTAGAGTGCTGAGGCTGTGGCTGGTACCATGGTGGGCATGTTTGGGTCGAGATACATATGATTGGAGGAGTTTGCTTCCTGAGATCATGGTGGGGTTGACACTGTCAGTACCAGTCAGCTTCAAGTCTGGAGATGTGGGTACTAAAGAGATCATTGCTGGCTTCCCTCTACATGAAATCTATGGAGAGGAGCTGCAACTGTAGAAGTCAGCGATACTGAACAGTACATGGAGGCTGGAGCCGGGACTGTGGAAGTAAGCGTGCTTGTCTTCCAATCTTGGCACTGAGTGAGATTCCTGAACAGCAGGGGAAACTGGTACTGAAGGTTAAGCATCTCTCTGGCTGCCTTCAAAGTCTCAGGTGCAAACTGCACTGGAAAGGGCTCCTGAGTCTGAGGTACTGAAAGATGCATTGATCTCTCACAGATTGGTCTCATTGGACTCTTCTTAGGCTCTGGAGTAAGAACTCCATTCTGGCTTATTGACTCTCTTGGGGTGCCTTTCTCTGAGTGCACCTCCAAGTCCTTACCTTGGCTTAGTGCCTTCACAGTAGACTTCAAAGGCTCCGTTACTCAGTGTTTGGGAGACATGTTTTCTCTTCTTAGGTACCTGTGACTAGACTCTGCCTCTGGACTCAGAACAGAGTGAGCACCTCTAGCTGAATTGGACTTGCTCAGTACCCCTTCTGAACGGGAAGGTTCTGATGGTGGATGAAGTGCAAACTGCATAAGTAGGTACTTGCAGCTCTGTCCTTTTCTGATCAAGGTTTGAATCCCCTACAAATGTTACATTTGTCACTCACATGTGACTCTCCCAGATAATTAAGGTACCTGAGATGTGCGTCACTCACAGGAATAAACTTTTTACACGAGTGACAGGCCTTGAAGCTAGGAGAATGAGGTGTTAGTCCAGTACAGCCTGGTACTCAACTGGAAACTGTTAATCCTATTATAGAAAATTACCATCCTAAACTTATATCTAAATCTATAGAAATACACTAGACTGAAAACTAACTCTATGGGTACGACAGAGGTAAGACTTGCAGATGCAAAGATTGGAGCTCCAACAATTATCACTGATGGAAGGAAGGAACTGAGGGATGTCAGGGGCACCAGAGGGGGCTCACACTTCCCCAACAGGTACTGCTGACAGAAAAATCTCTGACAACTGTGCATGAGGTGTGCACATACCTACAGTGGACTGTACACGTGCAATCACTCAAAGAAGAAAGCTTTGTTACTTTCACATATATAGTTAGGACACCTACCTATTTCACTGGTGTGAAAAATGCGCCATGGATTGTGAAATAAGCCCTTCGATGTTAAATCCAATGCTCCCTTGTTCCTAGGAGTGCCCCAGCAAAGGGGGCTCATAGCTCTGGCTGGGCTGAGGAGGGACAGGACTTGTTCATCCCCTCTGCAGCCTCTCTGGGGCAGTGGGGAAAACAGACCAATCTCTGGGTGCTTTTCTTATGCCCCCGCTGCAGGATGTTCTGGAACTGGGGAGCAGCCCCAGAGGTTCCTGCAGCAGGAGGAGGCTTGTGGAGGTGGATCTGATCTTCCCTGTGCTGCTGGGAGTGCCCCAGCAAAGGGGGCTCATAGCTCTGGTTGGACTGTAGGAGGGGCAGAACTTGCTCTTTTCCCTGCAGGGCTTCTCTTGGGTATCTCTCCCAGATGCAGATACAACTGCACCCCCTCCTCCGCACTCACTTCCTGTCCCCCTCCCTTTGCAGCTACCAGGGGAGGGGACATTGTACAGGGAACTGCTCCCCTTTCTGTTGCAATTTTTAACTTATTTCAAGAAAAATAAAAAGTGAGATACTTTGCAGAATTTTTTGATTGAAACATTACAGCAGCAAATCACACCCAGGGCTCAACTCACTGATTGGCAGATATGGATATTGGGGACGTTTTGTAGTGTAATGATCTTAACTGATTGTCTATCAGAAGATACATGCAGTAACTATAAAATGAGCATCCAAAGTAAATAAACTTCAACAATGATTACTGCAGTGAATCATTTGAAAGAATTAGGAAGCCCAAACATTAAAATTTACCAACTTTCAAATCCTATGGCTGTAAAATTGACTATAATGGACCGTGAATTTGGTAGGGCCCTATGTATAGTGTTACAGAGTCAAGTGTAGTTTGACTTCTGTTTGTCTTTACTCATTGTTTACTCATTCCTAGGGAAGTGTTCCCTGTTAATCAGGAAAAAAGTGGAAAGACAAATGTTAGTACAATACTACATTGTGAGGCTAAAACAGATAAAAGGTCATTATTAATTCTAATGAATCATGTAGTTACTTAGACTTGCTTGTCTTGATTTCATCTCTATATAATAACTGAATTATTAAAATGAATTATTCTACTAGGTGGTGCATACTTGTTTTGAACATTTTATTCCATGGGAAATACATTATCAGTTAATATGTTCTTAATGTATTTTTAATTTTTATATATCAGTATTCCTAGTCCATACAAAATACTTCAATTTGAACTATTTTTACTTTTATCAATGCACATTAGTAATAATTTTTCTCTCTCACCTGTACAATATCCCTTTCTGCATATTTTCCTCTTGAGGAGACTCTGACTACATCACCATCCAATTCTTCCATAGCTTAAAAGAAAAAGTAGTTACCATTTCAGCCACTGAACAAAACTATGTTATCAAAAAGAAATTTTAGATGCTTCTGAACCGAGAACAACAAGAAGTCTTTCTTTCTATTAATTTAAGGCACCTCTTAAGACCTTCGTTTATACAAAATGTATAAGTAGAACAGTTAATTTGCACCCTCCTATCATTCACGGAACAATCTGTTTCTTATATTCATAGTTTTATTTAATTCTTTAGCACAAAATAAACCCCGGTACGGAAACTCAGTATGAAACTTTCTGGATCTTTTAAATCCTCCCCCAACATTTTCTGTAGTAGCAGTAACATGGAAACAGCACTG
The DNA here is from genome assembly GCA_007922305.1 of Dermatemys mawii. Lineage (NCBI taxonomy): Eukaryota > Metazoa > Chordata > Testudines > Dermatemydidae > Dermatemys > Dermatemys mawii. The sequence goes on along the minus strand of ML677341.1, from coordinate 22,536,139 downwards.
TAGCCCTATAAACAAATTTAACATACCATAAGAACATATGAAAGGCCATACTGGGTCAGACGGAAGGTCCATCTAGCCCAGTATCCTGTCTACCGACAGTGGCCAATGCCAGGTGCCCCGGAGTGAACCTAACAGGCAATGATCAAGTGATCTCTCTCCTGCCATCCATCACCCCCTCTGACAAACAGAGGCTAGGGACACCATTCCTTACCCAGCCTGGCTAATAGCCATTAATGGACTTAACCTCCATGAATTTATCCAGTTCTCTTTTAAACCCTGTTATAGTCCTAGCCTTCACAGCCTCCTCAGGCAAGGAGTTCCACAGGTTGACTTTGCATTGTGTGAAGAAGAACTTCCTTTTATTTGTTTTAAACCTGCTGCCCACTAAGTTCATTGGGTGGCCCCTAGTTCTTCTACTATGGGAACAAGTAAATAATTTTTCCTTATTCACTTCCTCCATACCACTCATAATTTTATATACCTCTATCATATCCCCACTTAGTCTCCTCTTTTCCAAGCTAAAAAGTCCTAGCCTCTTTAATCTCTCCTCATATGGGACCCCTTCCAAACCCCTAATTATTTTAGTTGCCCTTCTCTGAACCTTCTCTAATGCCAGTATACACTTTTTGAGACGAGGAGACCACATCTGTACGCAGTATTCAAGATGTGGGTGCACCATGGATTTGTATAAGGGCAATACGATATTCTCCGTCCTATTCTCTATCTCTTTTTTTAATGATTCCTAACATCCTGCTTGCTTTTTTGACTGCCACTGCACAGACGTCCTCAGAGAACTATCCATGATGACTAAGATTTTTTTCCTGGATTAGTTGTAGCTAAATTAGCCCCCATCATATTGTATGTATAGTTGGGGTTATTTTTTCCAATGTGCATGACTTTACACTTATCCATATTAAATTTCTTTTGCCATTTTGTTGCCCAATCATTTAATTTCGTGAGATCTTTTTGAAGTTCTTCACTGTCTGCTTTGGTCTTTGCAGATGATACTAAACTGCTCAAAATAGTAAACTTTGCCACCTCACTGTTTACCCCTTCCTCCAAATCATTTATGAATAAGTTGAATAGGATTGGTCCTAGGACTGACCCTTGGGGAATACCACTAGTTACCCTTCTCCATTCTGAAAATGTACCATTTATTCCTACCCTTTGTTCCCTGTCTTTTAACCAGTTCTCAATCCATGAAAGGATCTTCCCTCTTATCCCATGGCAACTTAATTTACGTAAGAGCCTTTGGTGAGGGACCTTGTCAAAGGCTTTCTGGAAATCTAAGTACACTATGTCCACTGGATCCCCTTGTCCACATGTTTGTGGACCCCTTCAAAGAACTCTAATAGATTAGTAAGACATGATTTCCCTTTACAGAAACCATGCTGACTTTTGCACAATAATTTACGTTCTTCTATGTGCCTGACAATTTTACTCTTTACTATTGTTTCAACTAATTTGCCTGGTACGGACATTAGACTTACCGGTCTGTAACTGCCGGGGTCACCTCTAGTTAATAGTTCTGCAATTTCACATTTGAGTTCTTTCAGAACTCTTGGGTGAATGCCGCCTGGTCCCGGTGACTTGTTACAGTTAAGTTTATCAATTAGTTCCAAAACCTCCTCTAATGACACTTCAGTCTGTGACAATTCCTCAGATTTGTCACCTACCAAAGATGGCTCAGGTTTGGGAATCTCCCTAACGTCCTCAGCCATGAAGACTGAAGCAAAGAATTCATTTAGTTTCTCCGCAATGACTTTATTGTCTTTAAGTGCTCCTTTTGTATCTCTATTGTCCAGGGGCCCCATTGGTTGTTTAGCAGGCTTCCTGCGTCTGACGTATTTAAAAAACATTTTGTTATTACCTTTTGAGTTTTTGGCTATCTGTTCTTCAAACTCCATTTTGGCTTCTCTTATTACATTTTTACACTTAATTTGGCAGTGTTTATGCTCCTCTCTAGTTACCTCACTAGCATCTGACTTCCACTTTTTAAAAGATACCTTTTTATCTCTCACTGCTTCTTTTACATGGTTGTTAAGCCATGGTGGCTCTTTTTTAGTTCTTTGACTTTGTTTTTTAATTTTAATTAATTTTTTAATTTAATTTAATTATATTTAATTATACATTTAAGTTGGGCCTCTGTTATAGTATCTTTGAAAAGTGTCCATGCAGCTTGCAGAGATTTCACTTTAGTCACTTTACCTATTAATTTCCATTTAACTAACCCCCTCATTTTTGCATAGTTCCACTTTCTGAAATTAAATGCCACAGTGTTGGGCTGCTGAGGTGTTGTTCCCAGCACAGGAATGTTAAATGTTATTATATTATGATCACTATTCCCAAGCGGTCCTGTTACAGTTACCTCTTGGACCAGTTCCTGCACTCCACTCAGGACTAAATCAAGAGTTGTCTCTCCCCTTGTGGGTTCCTGTACCAGCTGCTCCAAGAAGCAGTCATTTAAAGTATCGAGGAATTTTGTCTCTGCATTTCGTCCTGAGGTGACATGTACCCAGTCAATATGGGGATAATTGAAATCTCCCAATTTAAGTGTGGGACTCTCTTCTAACTCCCATTTCTTCAATTAACGGAACTTTATGAGTAAAATAAATTTCACAAATGATTCTCTCTCTCTGTCTCTCTCAGGTAAAGAAATCTTTTCCCTTAGCCTTTGACATCTTACTGTATGGTATGAGGCAGGAGTGATTCAAACTTGTACCTGGAAATATAATGACTGCCTAGTAGTAGCTTATGATAGTAAATTGATCATGTAACACTTTAGGTAAGGAATTTGTTCAGTGTTTGCATATTTTTTTAATTTGACAGGGCATAACTGATTTGCATGTGAATATCTGCAGCACACTAATAAAGAATCATACTCCACACATATAGAACTAGAAAAATGAAAGATTTTCTATTCTAAAAAGTGACTAAAAATGGCACCACACTTTTATGGTCTCTCAATGATTTCGAGAGCAAATGTGCTTAGTTTACAAGTAAAAAAAATTCCCCCCCTCAAGAACTCAACTTTGAATATAAATTGAAGTTTGATTTTTTCTTTCTTGTGAATCAGAATCAGTAATAAGAGTTCTGCAGGTCAAAATCTGCTCTAAGTGACACCTGTGCAACTCCACTGCCTCTGATTCCGCTGATACTAATTTTTTCCTTTTTCATTTTTTCCATCAGTTTCACTGCTGAGGCTATCATTGCTGTATATATCACCTGAAGCTTAGCTGATAACAAAACTGAAGTAGAAATACCATAAGTGATTAGATCCTTTTTGTAAATGATTTTCTTATGTGGTAGGTCATAGTACTAAAGTCTAGGAAGATCAGAAGTTTTTTCCTTCAACCCTAAGTTATTTTTTTTGTAAACTACTTCCAGAAGACATCAAAGTGTTGTGATCTTTGTGCCCACTGAATTGAGCTCCAAGTTAGAGTTTTGTGGTATCACATCTATTTTACATAGATGGATTGAACTAACTGTTTCAAAGCTAATTGTACAAGTGTTATATTTTTAATGAGATGCACCATATTCTGAAGTCTTTAAAATGCTCAACTTTCTGGCTATAATTTGGTTTCCAAGTTGCTCTAGATAGAACTGGTTGAAAGGAAATCTACTATTTTTCAAACATGAAATGTCTTACAGAAGCAAGTCCAGTTCAATGAACTTTTGATCCTTCATAGACAGCGTTCTGTTGGACCTTGTAAGGTTCCCTGCCAACTCTCGGTTGCTGGGGACCATGGGCTTCTAGAGTCCTAGGCTCCAGGACAGACCTGCCATGTAGACTGCCCTGGGACTGGGGATCCTGGTCTTGCAGGGACTATAGCAACAAAGCAGACCCACCATGCAGACTGCCCCAGGACCAGGGACTCTGGGCTTCCAGGGTCTGTGGCTCGGAGGCAGACCCACTCTGTGGATTGCCCCACAGCATCCAGGGTCTGCAGCTCTGCCATATGCACTGCCCTAGGATCAAGCATTCCCAGCGACCAGGGTCTGTGGTAGCCTTATGTGGATTTCTAAGGAGCTGGAAGCCTGGAAACCATAGAGGATCTTGGCCTCCAAGCCCCCGGCTGCTGAGCTGGGAGCTTGGATGTCCTAGGGTGGGTTCCCAAAACTTGTGGTAGCCTTACCATGTGGACTGCCCTGGACTCAGGGCTTCCAGATGCCTGGGCTAGCTGGCTCCCTGGGCTGTCCAAATCCCAAGTGGGCACCCTAGGGAGCCTGCTGGCCGAGATGTCAGAAAACCTTGGAATCTGCAGTCTGTATGGTGTGTCTGCCCCAGAGTCAGACTCTGGGAGCCCAGCAGCTACGGATTGAAATTGACATTCTTGTCAGTTCTACTGCTGATAATAATGGTGAAACCAACAGCGTCAATCTCAGTCAGAGCTGCGGGTCGTGGGGGACATATTTTGTTTGGGTAACACCATGTGCTCATGTTTCCAGTGTTTTTGGGGATTTCTAGCTCATAAGAAATTTTGAAAAAATTGATTTTTGTATGATTCGGAATGAATTCAACCTCTGAAATATCACTTTCTCATTATCCAGAAAACCCAAGTTTCAGACAGCTCTAGTTCTATCCTTTCATCAGCCCACATCACTGGATTATCATTTTTTACTCATAGCTGTAAATTTTATTTAAGTTTGTGGGTTCTGTTTGAGAGAACTGCCTGTAGCTCTGTAACTGATGGTTCCCAAGTTCTTTTGCGGGGAGAAAATGCTCTGAACATTCATCTGCTGGCTAATTAATAGCAGAAGATTTATAGGGGACTCATTTTCCTCTCTCTTTTCCCCCACTCCATTTAGGTACTCTGAATGAAGAAAAATACTTAGTTTCCTCCAGTTGAGGCCAGAAAGATGCTCCCTCTCCTAGAAGAATAGCCTATCAGTGCTCGGCTACAGTACATCTTCCTTTTTAAGTTGGTCTAACCCTCATCCCCCCACCTAATAGCAGGAAGCCCTTTTCAAGGGTTATAGCAAATTTTGCATTAGTGATTAAAAGAAAATATAAAAATGGTGTAATGTTTCCTGTTCGTCCACATCCTGCAGGACATGTATTTTGATCCTTGTGGTGCCCAATGGTACCACTGGATCAGTGTTTCCAGGACTGGCGTGGAGGTAAAAATGGGTTTGGTTATTTCTGGACACTCAGTTTGAGAGAAGCTTAATAGTGGGTACCTTATTCTGCTGACCCCTACTTTTTCCAGTCTTGTCTTATTCATAGTGATCTTTTTTGTTGTTTCATTACTGGACTTGAGTCCTAGGTTTATTTTCTCTTTCTCCGGTATAAGCCAACCTCTGAAAAGTTGACAAAATTTCTCCTATGAGCAGGTTATTTCATTATTGGCCACTTCAGGGTTTTTTGCACCTTTCACTAATGCATCTGGTACCGGTTACAGTTTAAGACAGAATATGGCACTCATTGGACTGCTCCAGTAGGGCCATTACTTTGATCCTCTGACAAACAATTATAAGTACATGAACTGCAAGTTCTATTCTCTACTAGTGATGGTCACTTTTTAACCTTGCCACACTTTTTATGTATTGTAGATATTGCAAATATGGCTTCTTTTTGCATTTAGGGTTTTCTGTACCTGTGTGGGGCTCAAGGGTGAGGATTCAGCTCTAAAAGTTTGGAAGAACTTTAAAATAATTTTGGTACTCTCTTGTTCACACTGTACCAATCTCCCAACACTTTTGCTAAATGATGCTATTCCCAAATCAAGAGATAATAATATAACCACATTATCTGAAAATTAATATAATCTAGATAATATCTTAAATTTATTCAGAGTTCTTTTACTTCTTTGGTTACTGCTTCTAGAAGGGTCAGGCACACAGTCAATACTGCCAGCCATCTGAAACTGCACAAATAACTATCTGTTCAGCAAAACTTCTTGGGCATACCCACTTTTCTGCTTTTCTCTTTTTACGTAACAGTTTGTGGAGCATTATAAATGAAGAGCCCACATATGGTTCTGTGAACTGAACAGGTGTCCTTAAGGGCAATATAACTTCACATGGAAGGTTATAAACATGTTGAGCTATCAATCATCAAGTCAGCTGGAAATGTCAACATTGTTCATAGCTTGTTCCATATTATGTTGTTCTTTAAAAAGCAAAAAAATTTATTTGAAGAACCATATATTGTTGAAATATAAAGGATAAGCATTTTAGGTAAAACATACTGACACTAGAACACTTACCATCAAACTCTGCTGGTCCAACTCCTACTATAATTATTGACATTGGAAGCTTTGATGCCTTCAAAACAGGAAGAAAACAGATTTAATACACAGTATAATCTGCAAATATTATGCTAGACTTGAAAGATAGTTGGACTAAAAACATGTACAGCTCCTTATATTGTGAGGAGGAAAGGAAAAATTACCCAAGAAAAATACATGCAAGTTGTCTGCTTTATGTTATATAAAAATCTTGGATGACATTAGTATAATAGTTGATCATTTTGTTCTTTTGAGTTTTGGTTTGTTATTTCCCCATAATTTCTCTTTTTATGAGTCATATAAAATATGATTAAATGCAACAAACTCTATTAAGGCACTTTAAGAGTGCACAACTAACATTCCTACAGTTGTTTATTAATCAATGCAAATAAGAGCTGCAAATGTGCATCCAACGGCAGAACCTGCTGCTTAATTAACATACACACAATAAAGAATACAGAATTTCAAGATACTATATAGCTATCTGGAAGCAACTAACTTCATTTTTTTGTATATGTACTATTTCTATTCTTGGAGCCTCTCAGAAATAAGACTTTGCATTTCTTCCATAAAAGAAATATTAAATCAATTAGTCCAGAGAATGAGAAAAAATAAAATAGATGAGTAACAAAATAAAATTGTGAAAGGTAAGCTTTTAAAACAAATGGATACACCGGACCCTCGCTAGAATATGGGATTTGGGATCCATGCCAAATACTGCATTATAGCAGGGACCACATTAAAATGAAATGAAACAAAATGACTGAGTTCTATTTTGGGATCCATGGCTGCGACCACATAATATCAGAATTTGCGTTATATAGATGTGTGTTCTAGTGAGGGTTTGGTGTACTTCAAGTTTTTTATTCTATAAAAACAGATAGAGGATATACAGCTTTATGTGATTAAAATATTTGTAAATCCACAGAGGCAATTTCATAAATGTTTTAGGTTTCCTTTCCCTGATGGACACACAAAAACAGCTTCAAGTTGCATGAAGACAACCAAAATCCATCAAGCAAATGTCAGAACTGACAACTGTTCCTTACTGGAACATACTGCTAAGTGTTGAAATCTTTAAAGGCATTCTAAGCAGAACCTGTATATTAGCCAAAATCATACATGTACAAATTTCACATAATAGCAATTGTAGGGAAGCAGGCTGTTTTTGAAACATACAAACTTTTTTTTATATATTCCACTGCTGTTTGTCACTCTTGATATTTTATAATGCTATGAGTTAGTTACTTTAGCAAGAAAATATGAAAGACAAATTTAATATTAACAGAGCATAAACAATTCTTGGAGACAGATAAATTTTCCTCAAATTACCATATCTGAAATGGACTTTTTTATGATATAGATCATGTCAATGAAATAGTCAGTTACAAAAGAGAAGTCATATTACCAGCCAGAGTTATCAGCAAATTTTTGCTGCTATTTAATACTGTGCACCATTGTGAATTAAACTAATATGGTAGACAGTTAAGATACCAAGAAATGACTGTAGTTACAGTGTAATTATGAAGTGTAATCCAGGTAGTTAACCTTCTGGTTATAGGATCTTGTATTAGGAATATATATGTAAAAAGTAAAACAAAAGTAATTACAGGGTAATGTATTAAATATTAAATTAAAGGTTACTAAGTATATCAGCCCATTACTTAACTGTAGCTATCAAAATATGATTACAGTGTAATTAAACTGTAACTGCATTACATATTCAGTATATACAGTACTGCTTTCACTGCATAGTGTAATTATATAGTTATTGTATTATAAAATGTATTTAGATATATTTCATAAATAAAATATCCTACAGTTTTTATTACAATGTTATGAATTGCAACTGGAATATAAATTACTTTCGAGACTGCCTTGTAAACACAAAGTAGTACACAATACTACAAGATCTACATGTATGAATCCTGTAAGAGGGGAAAGTTAAGCTTGTGAATGCAACCGTACCATTAGCATCTCCTGAATGAGTACTTAATGCTGCAACTCTGAACACTACATTAGTATAGTTTTTCCATCAAAGTAGAGTGCATGTGACATACAGGTAATGAGAAAGATTATGCTCAGTGCATGAAAACATAATTTATACCTAAACCACTGGAAATACACTCTGCTTGAACTTCATTGTCTTATTATACCAAGAAACACATTTTTGGTAATTAATGAAAAAAGCTTTATCCAATAGCAATTCTATTTCAGAATATTTTTGTTAGACAAATGGATTAAATAAATGTAACAAAATTTTAATCTCAAGAATCCAGGCAGAAAAATTAACATAGCTCCATAAAAATAAAAAGTATAGATATCTCCAACATTTCACTTACTCCAAGTTAAAGATATAGCCATTTAGCTATAATTCCACAACCGTGTAAAGCAGTTTTATTATTGTAAACTTAGTTTCAACATAAAACCATGTTTTGACTGGAACTATTAATTACTGAAACAAAATAAATGTTTTTAGTCATTTTACTGGGTAGGTAGAAAATAGAGCAGCCATGACAGTGTGGGCTTTGGCTGCTGGCAGGAGTGATCTATCCACATCATCATCCCTGACCTTTACAGGTGTAAGCTGTCATTTATTCCCTGCAGTTTTACCTCAAAAGGGAAGAAACAGCTGTAGGCACAAACCAGTAAACAATCTTCTTCCCCTCCTTCCAAATCCATCCATTAATATGATCAATTTTCAAGTGCTTCTATCAGACAGCCGGATATAGTATTTAGGGATATGCTCATGTAGTTGCCCAGAGAACAAATCCATGTGGTTTTGGGACTGTTTGGTACTTTCACCCCTTCCTTTCCACTTTCCAAGTGGCCAAGCCTCCACTTCCAGAGAGGAAAGAAAAAGGCGTTAGAGGGAGACCTCATGGGGGAGGGCTAAGTTTCTTCAAAGCTGCGCAGCTGCATGGCTACACAGCAAGTTATCAAGGGCCGTGCAGGGGGGAGACGTGCCTCTCCCCTACCCCCAGAGCTGCTACAGTCAGCAGGAGGCACCTCTCCCCTGGCCCTGGAGCTGCTGTGGATGGAGAAGGCTGGGAGGAGTCCTCTCTCCCCGCCGGAGCCCCGGGGCAGCCTGCACCCCAAACACTTCCATCCCTGGCCCCACCTCAGACCCTCACCCCCTGCACCTCAATCTACTGCCCCAGCCCTGAGCCCCCTCCTACACTCCAAACCCCTCAGCCCCACTCTCACCACACATCATCTTATTGGTGCACATAACAAAATTCATTCTGCACATGGATGTAAAAAATTAGAGGGAACATTGTGGGAGGGTCAAAGGAACGTAAGACTTTTCAGACACAGAACCCAGTATTTCAGATGAATGAGGAACTACAAATTAGTGGAGGATGGCCATCATGTGCCTGGATTGAGGAATGGAACAAGTGTATCTGAGAATTAGCTTGAAAGAGTGAGAGGAAACCAACGCAGCTGAATCAGCCATAGAAAGAGTTTGGGTATTTGAAAGGGCATTGATGAGAAAGTGAGCTCCAGGGCATCCAGGGGCAATTCCTAGACTTGGGGCTAAGGATCTGGTTCAGGAGAAGGCTCCCTGAGAGTGAGTGTTCATATCTGGTGACCCCTGAAGCTACCAAGAAAGTTGTTTCAGTAGTTGTGGGGAGAGATTCCATGCCTGCAGCAGGAAGGGAGCAAGGGTTGTACCTTCCAGAGACTATCTGGAGGAGGAGGGCAGTCACAAGCCGTCAAGACATCCATGTTCGCACTCATTAGTAGCACAGCCAGCATGTCCACAACGTTTGAAAGCAAGGCACCAAGTCATCCAGCATTTCCCCACAAATGTCTCAGCCCTTCTCCAACACTCAGGAATCAACTTATAATTAAGAATCAGTGGAAGTGTACTAATAAAGAAACAAGACTAAATATAAAATGCCTTTTTTAAAAAAAAGTTTTTTAATATTTTCTGCCATGTGTCTTGCCACTATTCTGAATTTGAGCAGAGCTTTATGAAATCACCATTTGTGGTCCCATAGTTACGATTGGGTTGAGTTTTGAACTTCAACCAGGGATTCAAACACTTTGTTACATATGAAAAATGCAGCATATCCTCAAAATTACACCAATTATTCTTTGAATACAGAATGACTTTTCTTAGAAATTACAAGCAAGAGTAATTAACTATTTTGAGTTAAAATTCCTTTTTAAATGGGTCCTCTAAGAAGTGTAACACCTATGTCACGCTATTAATTGTGGTTCTATAGATCCACAGCTTCGTAGCAAATTTAACACATACAACCAGTTCTACCAGCTCTGTTGGTGATGAGAAAGGCTAAAGAACACCAGATTGACATTTTCAGTTCCAATTATCTCCATCAGCAACTCCATATCAAGTGGCAGGACAAGATCAGAAACAAGGATATCTGAAGCCAAAATCAGCAATGTCCACCATCATCACTGTTTTGCTATGCTCATATTATAAGAATGGAAGACCAATGAATTCCAAAGTGTGTGTAGCAAGGACTGGTACTGCAAAGCTAGTGATCAAATAAGCACCAAAAGCTTCATTGGTGCAACAAGATTGTTAGTGATAGTCTTAAACTGAATATACATTCAGACCACCTCTTAAGCACTTTGCCAAAGATTGCTCTGGTTGGTGCTTGATTGGTGAGGGGGCCACATCCCTTTGGGATTTGTCATGAGGACGACGATGATGTCAGGCTATTTTTTTTTGCCTCAAATGATCTTAATAATGGAATGAAACATACTCTTCATACTTCCCATGCAGTAAGTGTTTTTTTGTTTTTATTTTTTTAGAATTAATGTTCCTTTTGTGGTGTTATTCTCAATAACAAAGTTTTCTTTTCAGAAGTGGCTGACAAATAACATTCAATAGAGAATTATATCAAAAAATGCCCTCTTTCAAAATGGCTCCCATTTTCTATTATTCTTAAAGGAACTGAGGCCACAGGTATTTCAACTGAAATACCCTTTTTCAAAATAGCCACTACTTCCTGTTGTTCCAATAAGAGTAAAAGCAAGCTGTCCTCAGGGAAGATGGTAGTCCTTGTTATAATAAAGTGTTGATTCATAATCCTGAAATCAAAATTAACTGTAGTTTCTGAAGCAATATCTCTTGTGCATTGGATTTTATGCTCTTTGTGAACCAGTACTACTAGCATTGATTTTCTCAAGGGCTATCACCCCTGTGCATTGCACAGTGAGGTGTCACCTTGGGTACAGGTGCCAGAAAAAAATTCGAGGACCCCATGCATGTGAGGCTTCGGGAGAAGCCACTCCTAATATTGGTGACAGCAACTACAGTAGAACCTCAGAGTTATGAACACCAGTGTTACAAACTGATCTGTCAACCACACAGCTCATTTGGAACTGGAAGTATGCAATCAAGCAGCAGCAAAAGAAAAAAAAAAAGTAAATACAGTACTCTAACACTGTCAAGATTTTTTTCATTCCTATTTAAAAAACTCCTTATTGTCTTAACTCTGCTGGTCATAGATTTCTTCTTGTGTTCCTCATCTTTCTGAATCAGTTTTCTACAATTCCTAACTTCTTGTTTATATTCATCACTATGAACTTCCCCTTTCTTCCATATGTTATATTCTTTTTTCTATTTTTTTTATAGCTGCTTTCACTTCCCCTCTAAACCAGGGAATTTTTGTAACCAATAAGATCTTCTTCCTCACTTGTGCCAAAGTTCGTTTTTTTGGCATTGAGTAAAGTGTTCTTAATTGTTTCCCAATTATCATTCACATTTTTCTCATTAAATTCTTCCTCACAGCTGATTTGGCTCATAATTGCTTTAAGCTCTGTGAATTTGGCCCTATTAAAGTACCAAGTATACATATTAGTGGTCTGGACTTTATTCAGCTTGTACATTATAAATGTGATCAAGTCATGATCACTTGTACTTAAACCACCATTAACATTTTTAGTTTTGTGACCAGTTACTCTTTATCTATTAGGACATGGTCTAATAAAGAATTTCGCGTTGGCTGTAACACTCTGAGTTCGGAAATTGTCATCCATTATGTTCAGAGAGTCCAAGGATATTTTAGTACTAGTTGCACGAGACTTCCAAAATGCATAAGTCAGACTGAATTCCCCCATGATCACACAGATTTTTCCTTACACATTATAGATAAAAGCTTAAAAGGTGGTCATCCTGTTCCCTAATGTGATTTGGCGGTCTGTAATAGACACGAATTAATACCTCATCTTGTGCTTCATCTATTTTGAACCACACACATTTGAGTTATCAGTGCCACTCTGACTCCTCTTTAGCCCACTTGATCCTTCTTAAATAGGTTATAACCAATGATATTAAAATTCCAATAACAAGAATCATCCTACCAGATTACAGTAATAACCAACTAGATTTAAACTGATTCTCATAAATATCTGACTTCAATTCCTCCTGTTTGTTACCCTGGCTCCAAGCATTGGTGAAGAAAAGAAATTCTTGAATTGCCTATACATGTCCTTTTTTGTCATTAATTTTGTTCGTAACATCTCGCTTTTGTGCTCATGCCTACCCTTCTTTTTACCCTTCCCTTCTATTATTAGTTTTGTGCCTTCCTGACTATTCTAGCCAGCCTGTCCCAATGAGATTGGTCCCCCTTCTAGTGAGGTGGAAGACACCCAACTCCCTATCGAAGGTGGACCAATATTCCACAAAACCTTCTGCCCTACACCACTTACTTAACCAGTGGCTGTAGAATTTTCTGCTTTCTGTCATGAGACAGGTCTTACACCATGTCACCTTCTCTGCGCCACATTCACGCCCACATCGTATAAAGATCACATAGAAATCCATATATGTCTCCCTACTTGAGTTCTGGTATCTGAACTATTGACCAGACTCTCTCAGGCAGCCCTTTAAATAATATTTAGAATGAATTTACCAAAAGATTCTTGTACTGAATAGGGACTAAGATCTTTATATATTGATTTACTTCAGTTGCTGGTTGGAAGTGAAATCATAACTTTGCTGGGTATTCACTTTTGAGATCAACTTGCCCAGGAACTGAATCAAATATTTTATCTTGGTAGAGGTGTGCTAATGTTTGGCAAATGAGACATCATATTCTTCTCTCTCTCTTCTGAAACAGATATTGTCTTGGATATAACTTACATACTGGAGATCTTTGAAGACTGTAACTGACCCTTCCAAAGCCATGTTTCTGAATGATTTAACAGTGGCTACTGGATCCTGGACATGATGAGACGGTCACCCTGACAAGAGTAGACATATATCTTTCTCTTGAAGAGAGGGATGATATAGCATTTGTAAATACTCATGTAGTAATGTGTCAAAAATACTTTGTATTAAAAATGTTTCTTATGCTAGAAGAATTTAAAGTATACGATGACTCCTCCTCCTCATATGTTCAGTAGATCTCCAGGAGATTTATATTCATATTCTGAAGCTTTAGGAAGATGATGCTGTAATGATAGATTTCAGTACAGTAGAACCTGAGAGTTATGAACACCAGAGTTATGACCTGACCCATTAACCATACATCTCATTTGGAACTGGAAGTATTCAAATCAGGCCGCAGCAGAGAGACCCCTCCCCTCAAAAAACAAATACGGTACAGTCCTACATTAAATGTAAACTATTAAAAAAAAAAAAAGGGAAAGTTTTTAAAAAATTTAATAATGTTACGAAACTGTTTCTGTGCTTCTTTTATTTAAATTAAGATGGTTAAAGCAGCATTTTTCAGTAAAGTTTCGAAGTTGCATTAAGTCACTGTTCAGTTATAAACTTTTGAAAGAACAACTAAAACATTTTGTTCAGAGTTACGAGTATTTCAGAGTTATGAACAACCCCTATTCCTGAGATATTCGTAACTCTGAGATTCTACTGTATTTCCACCTGGAATATTGATCTCTATATGGACTTGTTGAATGGGTTGCATGCTACAATTATCTTTGTAAGATGAGAATCTTGTGGAATCTTGTACCCTCTACAAAAGATTTGGCTTTCCACAGAACTGATTCTATTATTCCAGTATGTAGGAGATGGTCTATTGCACCCTTCATCTTCTGATGCTTTGAAGGTTCTCATAGTGTTGGTTTATTCATTTATTTTGACTAAAGGATAAACTTGTCCCTAGGACAACAAGCAAGTAATATTAAATATCCTTCCTTGATTATCTCGAGTATTTGTTTTCTGAGGTTGCTCACTCCCAGATGAGGGCCCATCCTGAAGTCTCCTTATGGGGTGCTGGGCAGGGGGATCTTCCCAGTCTTGGAAAACCCCCAAGAGATGCTTTTGGGGGTGGATAGTTTTTCCAGAGAAGCCCATCCTCTCCAATTCTCAGGAAAGGAATGTCCAACTCCTGTGTAATCTACGCTGGAACCTGGAGGAACAAGAGGATCAAGTGGAACATCTGCTGAGATACCATACTTTGAAGATTCCCTCCCTGGAAGGAGGGAGGGATTTATTCCTTCTCTAAAGGCTCAGCGACACCTTTGTCTCAGTAGTCCCCAAAGAACTGATCAACAAAATATATGGAAGGATAATCAGGTGACAGACAGCACTTCCAGTTTCTTCAGATGGAGCCACAGTTGCCCCAAAAACACATCTTTGGAATTTTTGAATATACAGCAAATCAGTCAAATGAAACATCACTCAAAAAAGCTGCTAGGGACACCTAATTCAAAATAGATTTCATTTTTCATGCTCTCAATTGCCCCCCAGTAGAGGCATAAATAGACACAATAAAAAACTGCAGCCAATACTCTCAGGAGCGAAGCTGCTGTATACAACTTGAGTCTGAATGTTGCTTCTATTCTTTTGATAAGTTTGGCAGAATTACTTCCTCATTTGGTATGATTAAGCCCTTTACTAAGGAGATGGCAGCAGGCTTAACCTTTGACAGAGTCCTTAGATACAAGTAGGTCTTGATAGGGAATTCCAGTCCACTTTCATCATACTCTCATTAAACAGGTGAGGAAGAATTCCATGGGTCTTCTTCAGTTTTGTCCTTTTTTGTTTTGTTTCCACTCAAAAAAAAATAATCAGCCACTACTGAAGTTAGATCTTCATAATTCTGGGAAGCTTAGTTGAGACTCAGAGATCTTGCACAAAGCCCCAGCTTCAGAGAGATCTCCTTCTTTTTACAGGATCAAGCAGGAGACTCTCGTAAAAGGTTTTAAGACTGTGCTGGTCCTTTAAGATCTGACTGAGCAATACTGTTGATCATTTTCTGGGATAAATCCTGAGAGACAGAGGGAGGAACCCTGTGAATAGGAGAGTGCACTATCATTATACTGAAAGGTCAGTCTGCAGGCACATATTCTGCATGTATCCCTTTGGGAAAACAGTAGCAACTTTATGACCTGTATGGGACCCCTGGAAACTGGAAAGACAGAGACGGTAGGTGTATCTCACAGACAAGAGGATCTGAATCACTCCATCGGGTTTGGGCTGTGTGGGGACCATCCACACAGAATGAGGAGTGGGCTGCAGGCATTGGAGACAATGGACTTAGTTTCAGAAAGGTCACGGGAGTTGGCAAGTTTCAAGGCACATGAGGACTTGCAGGTAAAACCGCTAGTAAGAAGGGGCTTGCTCTGTGGCCTTTTAAACCATCTCAGCACAGACCTTGCCTATGTGCTGGCTGAGAGCAGGAATTTCATCCTCCTGGTAGCTATGGGGGAAATTTGTCATGCTGGTTCTGGAAGCTGTAGCAATAGGTGTCCCATATCCAGGGGAGAAGCAAAGGGATTTTGAAAAACATACACCTGGTTCCAGGCCACTTATTCTGCCCCTGTGTCAGCAAAGGGAAAGTTCATCTGTGTTGATGTAGACCTTGCTCACACACCACATGGGAGCTGAGTTTCTGCAGCCTGTCATCTCTGTCTGCCATTTCTGAGGAGGGAGGGAAAGAGAGGTGCTGTCCTTCAAACCTTTCTGATAAAGTCAGAATAATTTTTTAAGATTATCAGTTTTGAGAAGAAAAACTTCAAAACCAATGAAGAAACTGACTTTAATGAAAAATCTTTAAAAAATCATGTGAAAGCTCTGATATAAAAAAGGAGAGCTGGAGTCTGCAGTACATGCCACTCAGAGGCAAATAATTCTGGAAAGGAGTTTTTCCTGAGGGTTCATCCTGAGCCCAGGCTTATACTAAAGATCTGGTCTTCATTCATACATTTTTTTAGAACCAGAAGGGACATGGAGATGGGGAACACCCCATTCCAAAGACCATCTGACATAAAGAGGACCGAGAAGTCATTTATTTCTAGACTGCACAATCAATACATAATATCAGTTAGAAGACCACAAGTTCCTCAGAACACTGATTTGATAAAGCTGGTTAAGAAGTCACAGTTACGTTTCATTTGGCCTTTATCCCTGGCAATTTTTATTATTTGAAAAGAAGAGTTTACTGTCCAAAATATTAAGACCAGGAAATATACTGTTTATAAAATATAGAAACCCAAGTTTAAATAGAACTTACATTAACTATAGATTCCTTTGTTTGAGCCATGTCTGAAATAACTCCATCTGTAATTATGAGAAGAACAAAATACTGGGAGCCATCTTTTACCGAGGAAGCATATCTGAAAAAACAACAAAAAAGACCAAAATTATAACAGCAGAAAACCTGTATACAGACTAAGATGACAAAAAGGAGGTTACACACCCTGTGCAGTCACTGACATTCTTTGAGATGAGTGTCCCTGTGGGTGCTGCACTCCAGGTGTTGGTGCGTCCCTGTGCCTTCGCTTGGAGATTTTTGCAGCAGTACTTGTAGCAGACGTGCATGCGCTGGGTCTGCCCCAATGCTCTAAGTGTACCTTAATAATACGCATGCACGGCTGGTCGCCTCTGTTCCTTCTCTACAACAGAGGGTACCCCAACTCTGAAGTAGAGGGGAGGAGGGTGGGTAGTGGAGCACCCCCAGGGATGTTCATCTTGAAGAACGTCAATTACTGCACAGGGTGAGTAACCTCTTCACCTTTGAGAGATGTCCCTGTGGGTGCTCCACTCCAGGTGTCTTAAAAGCAGTGTATCTCAAGGAGTAGGGACTTTGGAACTGAGAGGAATGCAGTAGATAATACTGCTCTGCCCAGTCATGTATCAGAGAGAGGATCTCGAATAAGGGCATAGTGTTTAACAAATGTTTTTTCAGAGAACCAAGTGGCCGTTTTACAACTGTCAGCCAGGGGAACTTTGCATAAGAAAGCCACTGAGGTAGCCACAGATCTAGTGGAGTGAATTCTAATGACAGCTGGAGGTGTAACTTTCTTTATCTGACAGCACAATTGGATACACTCAGAAATCCAGTTTGAAAGTTTCTGGGCAGAAACAGGTGTTCCTTTGGAACGTTCCATGATGGAGACAAAGTCTAGAAGAATTCCTAAAAGGTTTGGTTCTATCCAAGTACAAGCACAAGGCTCTGTGGGCGTCTAATGTATGCATTATGACCTCAAACGAATTTGCGTGCAGCTTCGGAAAAAAGGTGAGTAGATGTATCGGCTCACTGATATGGAATGAGGAATGCACCTCTGGAAGAAATCTGGGGTGTAATGTAGGGGTAACTTTGTCCTTGAAAAATAGTGTATATGGTGGATTTGCCATAAGAACTGCTATTTCTCCCACCTGTCTAGTGGAAGTGATTGCCACTAAGAATGCTGTTTTCACAGAAAGGTGTAAAAGGGATCAAGTGGCTAGGGGCTCAAATGGTTGTTGAGTTAGGCAGGATAGTACTACATGAAGGTCCCACTGAGAGGTAGGTGGTTTAATGTCTGGGTATAGGGCTTGGAGTCCCTCGAGAAAGCTCTTGGTGTTTGGGTGAGCGAAAACAGTGGCATTGTCGATTCTGTCATGGAGGGTTGTAACGGCAGCTAAATGGACTCTGATGGAGCTTAAAGAAAGGCCAGATTGTTTAAGCTCAAGTATGACTGGAAAAGGTGCCAATGTAGGAGAAAATTGTCTAGCTGAACACCATTGTGAGAACCACTTCCACTTTTGTTGATAGGTGGTGCGAGTAGATTGAGTTCTGCTATGTATGAGTACTCTCTGAACTTGGTCAGAGCAAGCTAATTCGTTTTGGGAGAACCATGTAGGAACCAGGCTTTGAGGTGGAGTATGGACAAGTTGGGGTGAAGAAATCAGCCGGGGTACTGTGATAGGAGGTTCAGAATGAGGGGCTACAAAATTGGTGGTTGAAATGACATTTGGGTGAGGAACAGAAATCATGGTTGTTTGGGCCACGATGGGGCAATTAGGATTACTGTGGCGCGATCTGTAAATATCTTTGTGAGAACTCTGTAGGAAACTGGTGTCAGGGGAAAACAGTAAAGTAAATTCTGGTGCCACAGGATCATGAATGCATCTCCCAGGGAATATTTGCCCAGTCCCACTCTGGAGCAAAATTTGGGACATTTTGTGTTTTTTGTGGTTGCAAAGAGCTCTATGGACCCCAAATGTGGAATATGTTGGAGGATCATATCGTTTATCTCCCATTCGTGATCCCAGGGAAAGCATCTGCTTAATTCGTCCACTGTGGTATTCATGACCCCGGGAAGATAGGTGGCTGATATCCGGATATTGTTTGCAACGCACCAGTCCAGAGCTTCACAGCCTCAGTGCAAAGGGAATGCGAGCGAGCTCCTCCTTGCCTGTTTATACAGAACATGCAGGCGATGTACGCATAATGACAGACAACATGTTGATTCCGGATTAGTAGGACGAAATGACGGCAGGCATTGAGTATAGCTCAAAGCTCTAGGACATTTATGTGTAAGGAGGTAAGGACGTATGCACCCCACTGCGTGAGGGATGAATCAGTAGTTATTATGAGGGATGGAGTGTCCTGAAGAAAAGGAACTCCAGAGCAAAGGTTGGAGTGAACTGTCCACCATAGGAGAGAGTCTTTGACTCTCACAGGTATGGAGAGAAGCTTGTGTAGAGGGTGCACATTCAGTCTGTAAACCGTGGCCAACCAAGCCTGGAAGCACCTCATGGTATAGTCGTGCATTTTGGACCACGAAAGTGCACGAAGCCATGTGACTTAGGAGTTGTAGGCAGTCTCGGGTAGTGATCTGGGGACTGTTGTGAAGTTTTGTGGCCAGTAGTTTATGGTGCTGAAGCGGTCAAGTGGGAGAGATGTCAATTCCAACTGGGAAACGAGGTCTGCTCCTATGAATTTCAGGTGCTGGATAAGGTGTAATGTGGATTTGTTTTTGTTCATTTGTAGGCCGAGAAATAGGAAGCAATCGATTGAGTTACCTGAACTGGAGAGCTTCATCGAACATTGAGGCAGCAATCGTCAAGGTAACGGAATATTATGACCCCGTTTTCTGAGGTAGGCAGTGAGTACGGCTCGGAGCTTGGAAAAAACACAGGGGGCCATGCAAAGTCCAAAGGGTAGCACCCTGTACTGAAAATGGTGTTGAACCATGGGTAAAACGAAGAAAACATCTGTCGGCCGGATGTATAGTCATATGAAAATATGCATCTTCTAAGTTCAGGGCTGAAAAACAATCACCCTGCTCCAGCGCTGGGATTGTGGTAATAAGGGTAACCATTTTGAACTTTTGTTTCTTGATAAATTTGTTGAGCCATCTGAGGTTGAGTATGGGTCACCATCCCCCAGTTCTTTGTTAAGAAATAATGGGAATAAAACCCCTTCCTTCTGTGTTGTTTAGGCTCAAGTTCCAC
Organism: Dermatemys mawii; assembly: GCA_007922305.1. NCBI lineage: Eukaryota > Metazoa > Chordata > Testudines > Dermatemydidae > Dermatemys > Dermatemys mawii. The sequence continues at coordinate 22,516,243 of ML677341.1, read as the reverse complement.
CACTCCCAACTGAAGATGATGATATACTTCTTGGAGGAGCTGTGGCTTGTGAGAGTGTCTATGAAAAGGGATGGGGAGGGTGGATGGGTGGGAGGCAGGGAAAGGAAAGAAATGGAGTAGCCAACTGTGACAATCTCTTTAACCCACTTGTTGGTTATAATGCTCTGCCACTGATGTGAGAATGCTCGTAGGCGGTGCCCAAAAATGGGTACATGCGGTGTAAGAGCTGAAGTAGGAACATTGTTTTCGAGACCCTTGATCAAAACTTCAAATCTGCTTATTAGGTGGAGGGGCTTGAGATGTTACTGAAGAGTTGGGATGGCAACACTGGTATCCGGGTCTCTGGTGCTGCTGCTGTTGCTGACTGTCCTGTGATCTATGGAAGTGCTGTGTATATGCGGGGTAGCATGGATGGTGGTAAGGTTGGTGTCTATATTGTCGTCTTCCAGTCATAAGGGGTTGGATTCCTAAGGACCAGAGGGTGGCCTGTGAGTCCTTCATTGAATGAAGTACATCATTCGTGTACAAGAAAAAAGTTTGTCGCTGTGAAAAGGAAGATCTTCAATGGTACTCTGGACTGCTCGAGGAAAGGAAGAGGAGGAGAGCCATGAACCTCAGCACATGACCACTACCATGGCTGTGGATCTTTCTGCAGTGTTGGCATCATCGAGAGCAGCTTGGAGAGCCGTACGTGATATGATCTGTCCCATGGAAAGAAATGCAGTAAGTTGCTGTTTCTTTTCTTCTGGAATGTCATTAATAAAATCCATGAATTTATTGTAGTTTTTGTGGTCATATTTTGTGAGAACAACAGTGTAATTAGCAATATGAAATTGCAGCACTGAAGCGTACACTTTACGTATAAAGGGGGTCCAACCATTTACTGTTTCTGTTGGATGGAGTCGAACGGGGATACTGCTGTTTGGTCTTTTGGCTGGCTGCGTCTACTACTGAGTTTGGCGTTGGATAGGTAAAAAGGAACTCAAGAGCCCCTAGAAGGGATGAGTACTTGCAATCTTTTCGTTTACAGGTAAGTAGGCTTGTTGCGGGGGTCTGCCAGGTGGCCTTAGCAGATTCTAGACGGGCTGCGTTAATTGGTAATGCAAACCTAGAGGAAGAAGTCGGCTGAAGGGATGTCTTAACTCATGCTGTTGCTCAGGAATTTCCTCCAAATTAATTTTCAGTTCATTGGCAACTCTTAAAAAGGTTTTGAAATTTTAAGAAGTCATCTGAAGCTGTCGGGGGAGAGAGAAGTAAGGCTTCCTCAGGCAGCACCTCTGGATCTACTGAAATAGGAGCAGGAGATAATTGATCTTGCAGCTGTAACAGTGCTGCCAGGTGTCTTAAGTCAGGGCAGGTTTGTCCGCTGGGTGTGCTAGGCAGGTGTTGCGCCTGGTCGAGGTGGAGTAGCGAGTATGTTCTCAAGGATATGATGTCCATAGGGCCCAATATTGCCACGTAGGTGGGAAGGGCATATGTGGTGCCATCCAGGGGTTCACACACCATGGGGCAGGATCCTGAATGGAGGCTGAAGCAATTTTTCTATGACCCCTATTGACTGGGGTCTGAGGGTGGGAGAATTGATTTGGTGAAAAATCCCCCTGTGGTCCATTTTCCTCATCACTGGAGGAGGGCTGCCCAGACCCAGCATTACAGAAGAGTAAGCATTTAGCAGAGGTGACTAGAATAGATGACACAAGGAGGTCCCTTACCTGAGTAAACTGCAATGCTGCGGGTCCTGTGTGAGGCGAAGGCTGTGTAGGAGGAATCTGTTGTGAGGAAGAATTCTTCTGCACTGGAGGTTTAAGCCTTGATTCACTGCTGATCAGCTCAGCGGATGCCGGGAGATAAATATCAGTCTGCAGGGGGTCACGCATGTCACAATATGTCAGCACCACGTTCACTGCGGTGCCGAACTGTGCCAAAAGAGAGGCAGGCAGCTGGAAGCCTGAAGCCTTGGCACTGGACTTTTGTGCCATTGCTGCAGGTGGGTTTCGTGCAGCACCAGAGGAGCCCAATGTGTCAAATGTGCTTAAGCGGGGAAACACCAGGAAGGAAACCGTACACCTGCCCGGAGAAGTTTTGTCCTGCAAGGTGTCCTTTTTGGATGAGAGAAGGTGCCCTTTTTTGGATGTTTTCTTGTGCCTGTTTGAGGTGGGGCGGGGTGGGGGGGCTGTGGAGGGCGGTGGAGGTGGGTTCAGCATCTGGGTCTGAAGCTGACCTCAATGATTTCTGCAGGAGGAGCATTTCGAGTCTGGGCTCCCTGTCCTTCCTTGCCCTAGAGCTAACTTTAGTGCAGTGGGCACTTTTTGGGGGAATGTGGATCTCCCCCAAACATGTGATACATTGAGTGGCCATCAGAAAGAGGGAACGGCTTCTTGCAGGTAGTGCAGCGCTTTAAGCCTGGGGAGCCAGGCATGTTGGAAGTGGCTGTGACTGACAGGAACGGAGAAAATAAAATAAATAAATAAATAAAAACCACGATGAGAAAAAGGTAGCTAACTACAACTAACAACAAACTAACAATAAACAATGAACTAACTAATTAGAAAAGTAACAGTAATGAGAGGAAAAATGTTCTTAGCGAGTCTCCTGAGCTCCGTCTCAGGCTGGGGACAGTAGAGAAGGAACTGAGGAGACCAGCCGCACATGTGTACCATTAAGGTACACTTAGAGCGGGAGGGCAGACCCAGCGCATGCACGATGCTATCAGTAATGCTGCAAAAATCTCCAAGCGAAGGCGCAGAGACTCACCAACACCTGCAGTGGAGCACCCACAGGGACATCTCTCGGAGGAGAACTATATTTTTACAATTCAATTGCTTCATAATTAAAACAGACAACTCTGCCTTTAGCTGAACACATCATAACAAAGTAACTGTGGTATGTAGGATAACTATATGTTAATAGATATCTGCAGACGCAACTGAACAAAGTTCTCTTGGGCTGCAAAATCAATGAAGTGTCAGAAGTATGTTGTTGACAGGTTAGAGCAACAGAGGTAGAATGGACAATGTGGTATCTGGCAGTGCCTCAGAACTGTATTAGTTATTAGGGAGTTATTAGAACTGAGGAGATAGTTGCTGGGGTGCAATGGGGAAATATTATGGGATGGCTGCATTATAGTGCATTTAAAATAATTAGGAATCAACACATTTGTTAAACACATGGAATGTTTATGGGTCATATGCAACAGTTTCCTGTATTTTGCATCAGCAGATTTAACACCTGAAATTAGCCATTCCCACAGGACCTGGTGAAGATTATGTTGGATGCTTCTCTGATGAGTATGCAAAAACTTCACCAGCACAAGATATCAAAATTACCACTTTTTCTTGGGCAGCAGAACTGGCAACAGCAAGTATGATGTGAGTATGATGCAGTTTCAGTATGGAATGACATAATTAGTAAATATCCCTTGCTCCACCCTGAAGCGAGGGGTTATTTTACAAGTTTACATATAAGGCACCACATAGGATAGTTTACACACACAGGCTCACACTGCTGTATTCTACTTTATAGTCAGACTTTATTTAGAGATGCAGGGAAGCAATTATTTGCTCAAGAATCTATTTAGCTACATTACCTGGGTCCAGGTCATATGCCCTAGATCAACCTTCTATGTGAAGCTCTCCCTCATATTATTTAGAGATCAGGCCTTAGTCACCTTCGCAGAAGCATCTCTCCCCTCAGAAGTCTTGCCAGGTATAGGGGCTATACTGAGGGAGGACGAAGAAGAGATGCACATCTCTCCTATACCCCAGTGGGGAATCTCCAAAGAACATAGTACACTCTCCAGGCTGTATTACCTCTTCTGATCAGTGCATTCCACCTGGGGGCACTGGGTTAGAGGGAGGAACTGGTAGTGTGATGAGCCAGGCTACCAGGGATACATCAGAGTTAAAGTCAATGTAAAGGTGTAGGAAAGCAGAGATCCTTGTGGTTCTGCCAAGTTTAGGGTTCTATCATTTTCATGTAAGGTAAACCCTGTTCTCCCCCCAAAAGGAGAACTCAGCAGAATCATCCCCTTAGAGATTTTCTTCCATAGGGACTTCTCCTTCTGGTTTTAACATGGGAGGATATGATCTGGGCCTTTGTTACTTATCTGTCACACCATAATGCGTAATTTCATAGCTGGTCCCATGTGGATTTTGAGCCCATACAATAGCACAAAGTAGTCCTATATAAATGAAGTAATATATATGTAGAACAATGTTTCACTCACTAGTGTTCACAGTGATTTAAAAATTTTTTTTTTAAACCTCCTACCATGGCCTTCATTCTTTAAAATGTACATCAATGTAATATATTAAATTCATTTATATTTAAAAAATCCTAACAGAAACTAGGGATATGCATACAAAATTAAACTAGTCTCATGAACTTGCATTGTTGTAACCTTCATCCTCTTACATCCCCCTCCATACTGTTTTTGTTTTCACTATGTTAAATCTAAGCACTTTGGATTAAGGACCTGACATTTTATTTATTTGTAAAGTACCATTATATAAGTTGAAGACACTGAAAATTATCTCTTTTTCCTTTAGTACTGCCCAATGTAACTGACAATAAGCATTTTTTTTTTTTTTTGGTGTGAACTGGGTTGAGAGAGCTTTCTCAGGCATGACAGTTTGTCAGAAGGTTTCTGCAGTGGCATAAGAACAATTGAAAAAGTGGTTGTAGAGGTTTATGTGCTAGCTGCATGTTCCTTACTCTAACCATTGGTCGTCATTGTAGATTTTTACAAACTGAGAAAATAAATGTGTAGGATTCAAAATATAAAGCTATTTTAAGATTGTCAACTCAGATTTACAAATAGGCTGTTCAAAAAGAATGCCTAGCAATCTGCCTTTTCTTTACTACCATGGAATAGTAATTGTTTAAATGACTATCGTGAAACTAAGTATTTTACTTACTCTGTACACCTAAGCTAACATAGTAGTTCCTAAAATAAATTAGTACTGAATAAAGTCATTTATGGGCCAACTCATTTAAAAAGAGGTACTTGTAGAAAGAAGCCTTGAATTCCTTACTCCCTGAGCCAGCACTTTAAGTCCAATACAAACATTATATATAGGACATTATATACAATCTAAAATGTATCAGCAATCTACACTGAGTAATTTAAAGGAAACCTCCCAATTACCAGCACAATTCAAAATAGTTCTTTGTGACTACAGTTTTTCAGTTGCATTTTTACACAAGTAAGGAAAAGCTCTGAGCTATGCAATTATACATTTATTATTGGGCCTCATGGTCACATGGTCAATGAAATTAAGTTTTCAGAAAGTTCATAGTGTAACAACGACAAAGAGTCCTGTGGCACCTTATAGACTAACAGATGTATTAGAGCATAAGCTTTCGTGCCCACTTTGTCGGATGCATAACTGCATCCGACGAAGAGTATTCATCCATGAAAGTTTATGCTCTACTACATCTGTTAGCCTATAAGGTGCCACAGGACTCTCTGTTGCTTTTGCAGATCCAGACTAACACGGCTACCCCTCTGATAGTGTAACAAGGCACAAAACAATCAACAGTAGCACATTGTGCACTGCAGGTGTTAACTAACTAAAATACTTGTTATGACAGCATAGGAGGAACTAAGATTATTATCTCAACAATATTTTGATATTATTTGGGCCTTAACAATGTTCCTCATCACCACTTGAAGTCGCGTAAGCCCTTTTGGACTCACACATTTAATCTTCGACAATGCAACTTCAACCCTGATGAAGCCTGGAAAGCCTAATGGCGTTCACAAGAAGTCACAAACAAACACCTCATGATGGAGATGATGCAGAAGACACTTGGGAAATCAAAGCCATGAAGTTCATGGCAACTCTAAACTGTAACTGCACAAACTATTACAGATATGGGATACTTGCTGCACAAATGGAAAATTAAACACTCTCCAGCGTGCAACTGTGATCACCCAGAAGAGACCATGGAACACATAACAACTCAATGCCCGATTCATAAATATGAAGGAGACATCACAGCAACAGACACTGCTATTCCAGACACAATTAACCATTTAATTGTAAAATTGTAAAATTATAGTTGTTGCTCTACATTTACACCAGACATACAAAGAAGAAGAGTATTACCTAGGAGACATAAAAGCTGTAAAGTATAGCATTAAAACAATGTTGTAAAAGATATACTGTTATTGCAATTTGTGCTTTGCATAAGATATTTAATAGAAATTTTAATTGCCAGTTGTAAATGCCATAAATAGCAGGTCATAAATCCAAGGGCAATATTGCTCAAAAGGCAAAAGAGCATCTTTTCGAAGAACAGGACACTTGCCCTTTTACAAGACCCACTAGTCTGGTTTACACATGATCTTTGTCTCAAGAAAACAAACTTTTTAAAGAGGTTTATGTTTTAGAGAAAGACCTGGTAGCGTAAAAAAATGAAGGTTTGTTTCCAGGTTATTCCAAAGAGAAATATAGGGATGCGTTATCAGAGCTATAAAGTTTAACTAAGACACGGAAGTGGCTTTTTCTTTAGGCCCTCCTCCATTTTGCAAGAAAAAGCATAAGTTAAAACACCTACAAAAGTCATATTGAAATACATTTCTTTTACAAACACTCTAAAGTTTTCATTCTTCAAACTAAGAAAACAATTATGGTTGAAAGTGTTGGTTCCTTCTAGTTGAGGCTTGCCTACACAAGGAGTGGTGCAGCAGAGGGGTGTGAATTCTAGTGCACATTAAAATTCCCTAGCGTGCTTTAATGTAGCACTGTTTGAAATGGGAGTACAGTAACGCACACTAGGGACTCTTTAGTGCACACCAGCAGATCCACACAGGCCAGTCAGTGTGCAACACACTAGTGCACACTTGAATTTACATCCCTCTAATGGAGCTCCGCACACCATGAAGACAAGCCCTAAATCATTTGGTACAACCTTCTTTTTTATTCCTTAAATACTTAAATTGCTGAGTTTATTTTGAAATGTATATTGGCAAATATTTTGCATCAAAGTTTCTAATAATATGTAAATAATAAAGGCAGTATATACCAACTTGGAATCTAATGACCATGCTAACTGGTTAACTACAAGAAGCCATGTAAGTACAGAATATGTATATTAATTGGGAAAATAATTAGTTATTAGACAATGCTTAAGCAATTCCTTCATCCAGCTCAGAACGAGAATCACCTCTCCAAGACTGTTAAGAAAAGACAATGACTTATTTATGACTATTCTAGTCTGAAGACTCTCTAAGAATTAAGTAAGTTTAAAAGACTATTATAAGAACTAAAAGCTTTTATACAGAGAACAAGAATTGGTGAGGATGGAAATTAGTCACAGAATTGTCAAGGAATTAGATCTGAATTTTCTTGTAATAATTTTAATAGGATATTGAAATGTGATTTTAATTTAAGATATTAACAGCTTCTCCCTGTTAAAACACCAAATGGTTAGACCAGGTAATTCTAGTTAGGTCTAATATTGGTAAACAGAGAGAACTAATGGGATTTAATTCAGATTAAGGTTCTTAATGTTCATTAATTTTTACTCACCTTTGCCCATTTATAAAATGTTTAGGTTATATACGGTAAATCAAAGAGAACTCATCTATCCTTCAGCAAAATAATTTTATCTATAAATCGTTTTAGTGACTCAAGATACACTATAATTGGACTCTCTACTAATTTTAGAAATGATATTATTTGGTCTTGACTTCCAAAGAGAAAAGTGCCTCCATCAGAGGCAAGCCCAATCTTAAAGGTGTATTCTCTGTCAAAAGCTTTCCACAGTCACATACAGAAGAGACTGCAATTTAAGAAAGCATTATTTATCATTCATGTTCTGTTTTCTATGATTTTGTATATTTTATTTTATTTGCTTTAAAAATAAAATACTCACAGTTAGTTATTGTGATGATTTGCTTGTTTTTAATCATGGTGTCCCTTGAGAACCCTATATGCCTGAAATAGCAGGAGTCAGATTCCTGAATTAGAATTCAGAGACTGAGATTATTATGAACTGACCCCTCATTTTTTTCTCTCTAGATATTGTTTCTCTAGACATTTTAGTCCTTTTTTCAATAAAATTACTTGGTGTCTAGCAATTTTAAAAAACCCACTTTCACTCTCACAGGTGGCAGGGAAAGAGAAGAGGGACACCAGCTAGTTCATATTCCCTGTCCTGTGGTTTTCTGTTTAAGTACATTTGCAATCAGATAATCTTTTTCAGATGCCAGGAGCATTACATTACTGCACAGTGACTTCTCCGAAGTTCAGTGTGCCTGGAATCTCCTGGGACTAGCCATGGGAACTGGCAGGAAGCGGAGTGCATCTAGACAGGATCTATTCCAGCAATTCAATGAGGGGATGAAAAAAACTGAGAACTTCTGTCACTTACCAAGCTATGTATTCAGCTCTTCAGGATTTCCCCCTTATGATTTTTCTATAACTGCCCTTTTTCTTTTTTTTAATATAGTAGATAAATCTCTTGCAATAAAGTAAAAAGAACCAACTAGCCTACGTTTCTTGTTAATATATTTGTCTGGGAAAAACACACTATAGTTAAGACACATGAACAATTTTAACTTATTCTTCACTTACATATACAGATGTGCATCACTATGTAGCTTATAAAATAAGCTATTAAGTTCGTGCAAACATGCAAAATAGCAGAGGTTGCTAAATGCTCTTTAATACATACCTGGATATCTACTAGCAGGATCGAGAATGTGGCAATTCTTAATGTCTTTATAAAATCCTTTTTATACCATGCAACATCAGTGATAGAGACAGATGTTGCTATTACTACTATCCTCTATGCAAACACCTAGTTAAAGTAGCTGAATTTTACATCAAAATTATGTAAAAAGTAGTCATTCAATCTCTTATGCTGACTTCACAAATGAGAATTATCACATTTTAATTTGTTCTTGGCTTCTTCAGTTCAACACCACAGAAGACTTCCTTATATTGGCTGACAGGTAGGATATTGCACTTGACTAAGCCTTAAATGAATAAACAGGGGAATCTGGAGTAGGAGCAGTGAGGTTATACTACCTCTGTATTTCACATGGTGTGACTGCTGCTTGAACACCATGTTGAATTCTGGTGTCCACAACCCTAGAAGGCTGTTGATAAATTGGAGAGGGTTTAGAGAAGAGCCACAAGAATGATTATAGCAGCAGAAAACATGTTTTACAATAATAATGCCATGGAACTCTGTTTAGCTTAACAGAGAGAAGGTCAAGGGTTGACCTGATTACAGTTTGAAGCACCTATACGGAGAACAAATATTTAATAATGGGCTCTTCGGTCTAGCAGAGAAAGATATAACATGATTTAATGTCAGGAAGTTGAAGCTGGACAAATTCAGACTGGAAATAAGGTGTAATTTTTTAAAAGAGAGAGTAATTAACCATTGGAACATCACATTGGATTCTCAATCACCAACTAGATGTTTTGCTAAAAGATATGCTCTAGAAATTGTTTCTGGGAATTTCTATGATCTGTGTTACATAGGAGCACAATGATTCCTTCTGGCCTGGTAACAGATGAATTTAAGATCTCTTATAGTTTTCATAGATTTTTTTTTTTAAACACCAGAAAGGACCATTAAATCATCTAGTCTGACCTTTCATGTAACAGGCCAGTTGCAACATTTTTTTCCCTAATATTTCTATAGCTAATATTACAATGTTAAGTAAAATCTTAATTTCCACTCAGCTTCCATAGGATTGTCTACATGAATATTTAGTTTGAAACAAGCTGGGATGTAAGCCTTCTGAGTAGAGAATAATCAGGCTCTACGTTTGCTTGATACACCAAAGGGTTCTGTATGCCCTGCGTCCACTGCAATAAAAGAGGGTATTCTATCATGCTTTACGAAGATGTGGATAAAATATCACTCTGCTGCTTGGTAAATCCTATCCCTCTTCTCATTCAAGAAGAAATGCTTCTTGAAGAATGAGCCTATATATGGTCTGGAATCAGAATACCTTTGGGCTTTTTAAGGGTCATATGTTTCCCAATCCAGTGTTCTCTCATAACTTGGGCCTTAACCATAAAATGAAAAGGCAATCACATTTCCTAAACCAAACATAGAAACACTCATAACACATAATGCTATAACCCACTTCACCATAACATGATTAAGTGGGCTATAGCTCACAAAAGCTGATGCTGAAATAAACTGCTTAGTCTCCAAGGTGCCACAAGTCTCCCTCATTTGCTCATAACACTGATTCCTTTTCTTGGGTTGGTCAGAGCCTTAACACAGAAAGATGGAAGGGAGAATTCTTGAGTGGCATGGGAGTGCCTTAAAAGTTTTGAAGGAAAGTAAGGTAGAGAGAAGAAGATAATGTCTCGCAGAAAAAGTTAGCACAAGAGAAGAGACAAAAAGACTTTGAATACTAAGTCACTCTCTGATGATCTGTGTAATCCGATTGCTAAGCATACCATGTTGCATGACTTCCTTTTCTACCTGTGCTAGATGCCCTATATGGCCACAATCCTGTTTTCTGTACAAAGGTGAGCGCCCACAGACAGGCAGGAAGGCAGAAGTAGGCCAAGGGTGGGGGTGGGAGTATGGGGAAAGGAAAGCAAGGAAGGGGAATGGGATAGGGCAGAGGAAAGATAAGGGGATAGGGAAATGGGGCTGGGAGAGGGGTATGAAAGAAATGGAAAAGAAAGGGAAATGGAAGTAGGGGAAGGGAGATGGGGCAGAGGACAGTAGGGAAAGGGTACAGGATGAAGAAGGGAAGAGGAGGGGTAAGCGGGAGCCCAGCATGCAATGTCTCCATGGGAGTAGCAGCTGACGCTCCTTCATTAAGCCAGTCCACCCCTGCCCAGTGTTGACAACCCATATCCACTGGGTACCCCTGTCGCAGTTATCCCCTCCGGTGCCCTACAAATACCTCCTCTAAATGCCCCCCTCCCAGCACATAGACACCCTCACAGGACCCCATCCCCCACTTAATGTGCTTTATTTGGGAATTTGAAATATGGTAACCCTAGGGGTTGCTCTGTTCTCATGGTCTTGATTTCTGGAGCTGGCAGGAGTGAATCCACCCTGCCAGGAGCTGCCTGCTTCCAGCCCCTGCTCACGTGGCTGAGCTCAGGTTGTGTGACTGTGAGCCCAGCAGCCAAGGAGCGCAATGGGTGATTCCACTCTGTGTGTAGGGAGTATGGCGAGAGTGACCAGGCTGCAATGGCAGGCCTTTGGTCAGTGAGTGGGGTGTGACCGGGCTGCTGTGAGGCAGGTGCCCAAGGGGAATGAGTACTTTAGGGAGCACCTTATGGCAGCCAGGCTTCATGCACAGTGGCTGGTTCCAGGGGGCTTTGCCAGCTGGCACTAAGCTCCTTTGGGCAGGAGCAAGAGGGTGTCAGGAGTTCAGAGCAGTGCCACTGCTCTGCCTGGGTAGCACCCAGCTGTGCAGAGGTGGCCTGACTCAGGGAACAGGGCAGGGAAGGCTGCTTGGCAGCCAGCGAGTACTTCAGCTCCCAACAGCACAGAGAGCTGGGGGCCTGAGCAGATCCAGCAGCTCCCATCAGCTTCCGATCTGCCAGCCCTGGCAGAAGGTAACAGTTTTCAAACTGTGGCGTGCATCTACCTCGGAAGGTGTGCCCCATAGTTTGAAAACCTCTTTGCTAAACGGGAGGCAGAATTCTGGGAGGGAGGGAATGTGATCGTGCATGCTCTTCACGCGGCAATTCTAGGGGCACAAATATGATTGTTGACCCCAGGTGCTAACATTCTTATTTACAACTCTGCAGCAGAGACTTTCCCTGGCTACAGGAAGCACAAACCTGGTCCTGCACTAATGACTCCACTTTTTGGCCATTAACCTTACTTTTCATTTTAATTTTTTTCACAAAAAATCTCTTCAGAAAGGCAGAAGTACCTCTGATCAATGTTACAACACTATGTGACAACACTACAACCAATCAGCAGAAAGAGACAAACAAACCATCCTGACAGTCCATTTCAGTAAGGCGCTCATCAGTCACACTGCAGATTAAAGCACGTATCAATTCTCAGTAGAACTCTAAACTGGTATATTTCTCATATCTATCTTATGTTTTGGAGGAAAGGGACTAAGTTTTCTCTACTACATAACATGGGAAATTGTAAAATATATCCCTTCATAATGGAAAAATTGTTCCTAACATACTGATACGAGACAGTAGTTCAGAAAGATTCCAAGCACCTTCTCACTTCTCTTTTGAATATATTTATTCTATTTTTCTAACTTTTCTCTGAAAGTTTTCTGGATTTTCACTGAACCCGGAATTTTCAAAAAATCAAATTTTCAGCATTTAGTTTTTTCCCCTCTTTCTGTGCCTTTTTTCCTTTCTGACACCGAATGAGATAGTGTGCTTGTCTAGATTATTTTCCACTGGGTTTTTTTTCCATTTTTCTCTAATTTAATTTTTCCTTTTGCTCCCACTAACTTCTCAAAATCTACTCAACTTTGGAAAAGTTAGACAAGCAAAAGAAAAAATAGCGAAGTTCAACTAACCAACCCACCCAACCCCTGAATATTATTCATATTATTGTATTCTGTGGCAAAAAGGGGAAAAAAAGGAAGAGCAGGGGAGGGAAAAGAGAGGAAAGCAACATTTTAAAATTCAAAATGTCAAAATAAAAAAATATTTGGTGAAAACTTAAATTCTTCTTAAATTAAAATATTTCATCACCTAAAATGTCATTTTATCAGGCCAGATGCCAGATCCTCAGCTGCACAAGATTATCTTGCTACCAAGGAGGAGAGGAGATGAATAAAGATGGGTTTAGGCCACCTTTGCATACACCAGGCCCTCAGTATAAATCTGGATTAGCCTGAGATCTGTTCTAAATTATGCTGGTTTGCAATGGCCACCAAAGAGCCCTTACACTGGCCAGGTATTACAAAAGGACAACACACTCCAGTCACACCCCTTCTCAAATGCACTCCACTAAACTGGCCTCTATGGCAGCCAGAGACGCCTCAAGGGCCAAAGTAAGGCAGCTTTCCAGGCCTTTTGTGCTACTGGAGTAGAAGGTGTGCGTGCGTGCATGCACACACAGATCCTAAACCCTGTGCACACGGCTAAACACCGCGCTCACAAAAATTTGCACAGAAGAAATATTTTGCACATACAACCTGCCAAAAATTTGCACAGAAATTTTTTGCACACATGGCCTGTCAAAAATTAGAGGGAACATTGGCTGGGAGAGGGACCAAGACCTCTCTATTACACAGTTGTACAGTATAGCACATATGAGGCCAAATTCCCTCTCTAGTGAAACAAGTGCAACTGAAAAGAGACGGAGGAGCCTCATGTTTACTGTACAGAATGTTGTAAAAGAAATTACTCTTTGAATAATTTAACTATTTGAGAAACAATATATAATTATATATGGAAAGACCACATGTTAAGGATTGCACATGAAGGCAGAAAATTAAGATTTAACTTTCAGCCTTAATTCTATTTCCTGACAACTGAATGCTTGATTTCTCAACATTGTCCTATTTCTGTTTGTCTTTTCAATGGAATAATTATATTGATAATATGATGTTAATATACTCGGTTTCTCCAAAGCAACTGTTGGAATACTTACCTTGCTACATGATTAATTACTGGAGCAAAGTTTGTTGGTCCATAAAGCTGTACAGATTTTAAACTTCTATAATATGCCTCCATTACACCATCAATTCCATTGCAATAAGGATTTTGAGGGTTTCCATTCTAAACAGTTAAAGAAAATTGGAAAGATTGATTAATAACTAAAATATTAACAATCAAAATAAGCGGTATCACACTATATAAAGTTCTAATATGGTATTTAACTGAACATCTTGTGTTCCTTTGAGGCATGAATCAAAAGACTAATACTGTATGCACTGTTGTTGCAGGTATGTGGGTCCCAGGATATTAGAGAGACAAGGTGGGTGAGGTAATATCTTTTATTGGATCATGTTTTGGAATATATTACTACTTAATTTCTTATTTAAAAGATTTCAGGAAAAATAATATAATGGCTAGATCCCAATGTATATACAATATATAAAAGTAAGAGATGCTGTCCACTGGCTTCTGTTTTAGTACCTTCATGCTCTCTCCATTGTAGCTCTGTATTAATATTTCTGTGTAAAAAGGCATTTTCTCTCAATAATAAAGGAGTTTTGAGTTTGATATTTAATTCTGAAAGAGTTTGTTTTCTTTTAAACTATTTTAGTACAGTGTACCTTTTCTCTCAAGATATTTGTAGCAAAATCTGTGTATTGTTTTTGTTGCATGAGTGTTTTGTAACCAATTTTTGGAAGCCAGGATGTAGAAATAGTTGTTGAAGACAGTTTCACCATATCCAGAAGAGTAAATCCTAAAAACAAAGGGTTCCATATAGTATTTGTAACTGTTTGTGAAAAGGTTCTGACAATCCTGTCACAATGTTTTCTGTGGGCACTGGAATATGAATCAAAGAAAGATTGAAAATTAACAGCTGTTGAATTTTGTTTCAGTTACTGATTATGTATTTTATGAAATTCAATGCTGACCACCGTAATGCACATTGGAAAGCATAATTCCAACTATAAAATGACGGGGTCTAAATTAGCTGTTACCACTCAAGAAAGAAATCTTGGAGTCATTGTGGATAGTTCTCTGTAAACATCCACTCAATGTGCAGCGGAAGTCAAAAAAGCGATCAGAATGCTGGGAATAATCAAGAAAGGAATAGATAGTAGGACAGAAAATATGTTGCCTCTATATAAATCCATGGTATGCCCACATCTTGAATACTGCGCGCAGATGTGGTCGCTCCATCTCAAAAAAAAGATATATATTGGAAAAGGTTCAAAAAAGGGCAACAAAAATGATTAGGGGTATGGAACAGCTTCCATATGAGGAGAGATTAACAAGACTGGGACTTTTCAGCTTGGAAAAGAGACAGCGAAGGGAGATATGGTAGAGGTCTATACAATCATGACTGGTATAGAGAAGGTAGATAAGGAAGTGTTATTTACTGTTTCTCATAACACAAGAACAAGAGGTCACCAAATTAAATTAACAGGCATGTATCTATTTTTGTATCTGAAATTATGAACATTGACTATGTAACTGTATTTCAAATGTAATTACACCAGGGTAATGCCCAGCAGACAAGATGCTTTCAGTCTAGGTAGTGGGTGCGAAAGGGCCTAATCAGGGCAATGAGCCATTAGGAACAACAATAGGGCTTTGGAGAAGCTTATCTCCCACCTGGAGAGCGTTCCTGAGAATGCTACAGACAGTCTCTGAGTAATGGCTGCTATGACTCTACAAGGACATAGGACAAGACCACACTGCTAGACTCCATTTTGGGATGTTACTATTTTTCCAGACTGGCTTAGGAGCCAAGCTTTGGGAACAAAGGGTTCCCGCCATATGCAAAGCTACATAAAGCAGGGAGAGACATCAGCTGGTGTTCTTCGCTCCCCACACAAGACAACTCCTGGAAACACTTGAGGAACAAAGACTGGACTGGCAGAAGTGCTGGACCCAGGCAAAAGGGGATTTTTAGCTAGTGAAAGAATCACTTTATATCTATCTTTTGTAGTTAATAAACTTATTTTTGCTTTACCTAAACCAGTGAGCTGGAGTGAAGTGTGTGGGAATAATAACCCACGGGTAAAGACTGTTGCATATTCCTCTCCACATTGAGTGAGGGGGTGAATTTTTTTGAGCTTACGATGTATGGTTCCCTGTGTAGCTCAAGGCACTATAAAAAACAGTTGCCAACCTTCTGTAACTGCTGTTCTTTAAGAGGCATTGCTCATGTCCACTCCAAGGAGGTGTGAATGCACTGCGTGCACAGTTCTCAGAAGGTTTTTCCATCGAGTCGGCTCTGGAACCCCCTGGAGTGGTGCCTTCATGTCGGTGTATATAGGTCTGTGCCGACCTGCCACCTCTTCTTGCTGGATACTCCGACAGCAGGGAGGTGGGTGGATCTTGGAATGGACATAAGCAACACATCTTGAAGAACAGTAGTTACGAAAGATCAGTAACCATTCTTCTTCTTCGAGTGATTGCTCATGTCAGTTCTAAGTATGTGACTTCCAAGCACTCCCCCGGAGGAGGGGTTGGAGTTCACCGAGTTGCAGACTGAGGCACTGCTCTACCAAACATGGCATCGTCTCTACCCTGCTGAGTGATGGCATAGTGCGAAGTAAAAGTGTGAACTGATGACCACATCACTGCCCTGCTGATACCCTGAATGGGGGGACCTGCACCAGGAACACTGCAGAGGAAGTTTGAGCTCTTGTGGAGTGCGCTGTCAATGGTGGAGCCAGTATCTTTGCCATGTCATAATACGTCCTTATATAGGCTGTGGTCCAAGAGGAGATTCTTTGGGATGAGACATGAAGATCTTCCATCTTCTTGGCAAAGGCAACAAAGAGCTGTGTCAACCTTCTAAATGGCTTTGTCTGCTTAATGTAAAACTCTAGCCCATGTTTAACGTTCAGGGAATGGAGCATGTGTTTCCTGTCGTTAGCATGCAGCTTGGGACAGAACACCAGTAGAAAGGTGTCCCTTTTGCATGAAATTGCAAAACTACCTTTGGGAGGAAAGCCAGGTGTGGTTGTAACTACACCGTGTCCTTATAACACACTATATTAAGGGGCTTAGACATCAGAGCATTGAGGTCAGACACTCTTCTGGCCGCTGTTATTGCCACTAGGAACACTATTTTCCAAGACAGATAAAGGAGAGAGCAAGCAGGGCTCGAAGGGAGGGCCCATCAGCCTAGAGAGCACCAAATTGAGATCCTTGGGGGAATTGGCTCTCTTACTTGAGGGTGTAGCGTGTCTAGATGCTTGAGAAAATGACCAACCGTAAGATTAGCAAACACTGAGTAGCCTGCTGAGCCGGGGTGGAAAGCCGAAATCACAGCCAGGTGAATTTTTATTGATGATACTGCCAGCCCCTGCTGTTTTAACTGGAATAAATAGTCCAGGATGAAGGGAATCGAGGCCTGCAATGAGGAGTGTGCTTCTTAAGTGACCAAATTGAAAATCTCTTCCACTTAGCCAGGTAAGTGCTACGAGTAGAAGGCTTTCTGCTGCTGAGGAGAATCTCCCTAAGTGAGTCTAAGCAAGCAAGCTCCAATGGATTTAGCTATGGCGTCTCCATGCTGTGAGGCGGAGAAACTCCAGGTTGGGGTGCTGGAGGCAGCCATCGTCCTGCGTGATCAAGTCTGGAACCAAGGGCAGGGTTATAGGGGTATCCATGGACAAGTCCAGTGGTGTGGTGAACCATTATTGACATGGCCATGCTGTTGCTATCAAGATTAATGACACTTTGTCTTGTCAGACCCTGAGGAGGACTTTGAAGATGACTAGGAAAGATGAAAATGCATACAGCAGGTGCCCTTTCCAGGAACGGAGGAAGACATCCATGAATGAGCCCTGGCTGTGATTCAGGAAGGAACAGAACTGCTGTATTGTGTCATGTCACAAACAGGTCAGGTGACCAGACAGCAAATTTGAAAAAACAGGATGGGGTGGGGAGTAATAGGAGCATATATACGAGAAAGACCCCAAAATCGGGACTGTCCCTATAAATTTGAGACATATGGTCACCCTACAAACAGGTCTATTTGGGGACAGCCCCACCTGTGAAAAATACTAATAGTTACATCTGGGCAACGAGACTTGTGGCCGTGAAAGGACCTGCTGAGGCCGTCGGCCAGTTTGTTCTGAGAACATGGAAGGTATGAGGCCTCCAACTGTATCAAGTGGGCAATGCAAAATTCCCACAGCTAGCTTGGGCACAGGGGAGAGGAGCGAGTACCATCTTGTCTGCTTACATAGAACATTGCTGTGGCGCTGTCTGTCAATAATGATACAGGTCTGCCCTGAAGATGGGTTTGAAAAGTCTGGCAAGCAAGATGCACTGTGCGCAGCTCCTTTATGTTGATATGCAGCAAAAGTTCTGCCTGGGACCATAGAACCTGAGATCGCCTAAGTGTGCTTCCCATCCCATCGCCAACATCTGTGACTAATGACAGCGTCGGCTGAGGTTTGGAGAAGGGTATTCCCACACGCACTGTTTGTGGGTTGAGCCACTACCAGAGGGACTTAAGAACCTGACGGGTAAGAGTGACCAGTCTGTCTAGCTGGTCTTAGGTCAATCTGTAAACTTGGGCCAGCCAAGCCAGAAGGCGATGAAGTCACAGTCTGGCATGCTGTACTACATACATGCAAGCATCCATATGTCTGAGTAATTTTAGGCAATTCTGTGCCGTCGTGGTGGGAAATCTGCTGAGATCTTTTATGATGGTGCTCATAGTGAGGAAATGAGCTTCTGGAAGAAAAGCCCTGGGCTGGGTGGAGTCTAGCAGGGCTCCAATAAACCTTATCCTCTGAGTGGGGATTATGGTTGACTTTGCCACATTCAGAATGAGGCCAATCCTGAGGAACATCATGCGCACCAGGATCACATGGTCCTCCACTTGTGCTTGAGATTGGCCCTTGATCAGCCAATCATCCTGGTAGTGAAATAATTGCACCTGCTGCTTCTGTAGGTAGGCAACCATGACAGCCACGCTCTGGCAAACACCCGAGGGGCCACCAAGAGGCTGAAGGGGAGGACCATGAACTGATAGTGGAGATTGTTTACCATGAATCGAAGAAATCTTCTGTGGGATGAATTATGGAGATGTGAAAATACATGTCCTTCAAGTTGAGGGCAGTGTACCAGTCCCCCACATCCAAAGAAGGAATGATGGAAGCCAAGGAGACCATGTGGATCTTCAACTTCTTTGTGAATCTGTTGAGATTTCGCAGGTCTTAAATAGGCCTTAGCCACCCTTAGCCTTGGAGATAGAAAAATAATATTAGTAGACACCCTTGCCATTTAACTTTAAAGGGAGTTCCTTTACCACCTTGAAATGTAGGATCATTTGCACCTCCTGCACAAGAAGTTACTTGTGAGAAAGGTCCCTGAAGAGAGATGGGGAGAGTGCGTGGGAAGGTGAGAGGAAACAGAATTGGAGAGAATATTCCAATTCTACTGTGCTCAGGACCCACTGGTCTCAGATTATTTGGGCCCAAGCATGGTAGAAGTGGGATAGACGATTCAGAAAAGGTATGCCACTTACTGAATTTTTTTTCGATGCAGCCCCATAGGGCCCTAACACCATCACTCGTCGTGAAAAGCCCCTGCCACAAGGAGTTTTCTGGGGCTGGAGCCAGGGAAGAAAGCCGGAAATGCCTCATCGAGTCCTAGCCCTGGTTCAAGGAGGACTGTGGGAGCCTTCACCTATTACTTCTATTACATTTTCTGCTATAGTCCTGTCTCTGCTGAGAGGGGCAGAAGTAAGGCAGAAGCTGAGGCTTAAAATGCTTCCTCTGCAGGGCTGGCGTGTGGAGGCCTAGCAACTTTATGGTTGCCCTAGAGTCTTTTAGGTCATCAAAAGGCAGATACTGGATGACGGGGGAGGGATAGCTCAGTCGTTTGAGCATTGGCCTGCTAAACCCAGGGTTGTGATTTTAATCCTTGAGGAGGCCATTTAGGGATCTCGGGCAAAAAAATCTGTCAGGGGATAGTACTTGGTCCTGCTAGTGTAGGCAGGGGGCTGGACTTGATGACCTTTCAAGGTCCTTCCAGCTCTATGATACAGACATATCTCCATATATATTTATATTTATCTCTGGTGGGAGGCCTGAGACCTGCAGCTGTGAGCTTCAGCACATAACAATGGCAGTGGACATTGTGTGGGTGGCTGAGTTCACCACCTCCAATGCAGCCTGCAAGGAAGACCTTGCAATCACCTTCCCCTCCTCGAGAACAGCTCCTAAGTCACATTGAGAGTCTGTTGGGAGGAGCTCCTTAAACTTGACAGAGAATTCCAAGAACTAAAATTGTAGTGGCTGAGCACTGCTTACTGATTAGCAATTCGAAGCTGGAGCTCCCCAATGGAATAGACCTTGTGGCCTAAGAGGTCCAACTTTTTTGCCTCTTTGGAATTTGGCATAGGACTTTGCTGCTGGCCACATCCACGAGCAGCGTACCTGCCTGGTTGAGGGTGGATGAAAAAAGGTATTTGTACCCCTTGGAAAGTACAAAGTATTTCCTTTCCACCAACTCCGTCATGGGAAGAATGGAGGCAGGAGTTTGCCACAGGGTCTTCATGGTATTATGAATGGTCTTGATCAAAGGCAAGGCCACCCTTGGCATCAGAATATCCACCATGGGATCTATATCTTCTGAGACCTCTTCTGCCTGAAGATCTAGGTTTTGAGCTACAGGAGAGCAGTGCCCAGATGAGAGGGACTGTTGACAAAGCATGGCCGGTTTACCCTTGGAGAGAACTAGCCCCTTCTGTGGTGCCGGAGATTGCTGGCCTGTCATCCATCCCTATGAGGTCCCTTGCAGCCTCAAATGTGTCCAGGTTACATGGCAGATCCAACTCCCACATCTGTCTCTTCTTAGGTGCTGGGGAGTCCAACGGGACTGGACTCAATGGTTCCATCTGTGCAGCCGGAGTCAACGGTGCCGCTTTTGCCTGAGCAGGAGCTGAGTGTCCCAGCACGGGACACATTCCATGGGCACCATCGCGCTCCACTGCTCTGACTGTTGGCGAATGCCTCCTCTCAACTCTTCTTTACTTCTTATGCAGCACCAGTTAACTTGTCTTTGGTGCAGGAGAGTGGCGATGTCGCAAGTCTCTGGATGCCGGGTCCTTTGCTGGCATCGCAGCCTCTTATGAGACCAATGCGCTCCGCACTGAAGTGCTGAGTTCTGGTACCAACATGGGTGTGCCAGCTGGGGGTGAAGAGCCGACTTCATAAGGAGAAGCTTAAATCTGAAATCTCTCTCTTTTTTTTGTCCTTGGGTGGAAGCTCCTGCAGATCTTAAACTTACCAGTCTGATGGGCCTCCCCCAAGCACTTTAAGTAGGAATTGTGAGGATATCCTTTGGGCATAAGCTTCTGACAGGACCCACAGGGTTTGAAGCCTGAAGATCGAGGTATGCCCTGGTCCCCAAAGGGAAGAGTGTGCAGAGGGCAGCCCCCAAACAAAGCCCCTTAACTACTAACTGCTAAAACTAACAATACTATGCTAATAAAACTATTTATAAAACAAAGAAAGGAAATGCGAGGGAATCACTTGCTGGAGGTAAGACACAGAAACTCTAATGACTGTCACTGGCATAAGAAGAACTGAAGAAGCAGCGGGTCGACAGGGACCTATGTACACTGCAATGAAGGTGCCATTTTAAGGGGCTCCACAGCCGATCCAATGGGTACCACTAGGGAAAAGCTTCTGACTGCATGCGGTGCACACACCTATCTGGAATTGACATGGGCAATCACTTGAAGAAAAACTGTGGGTTTATACTCCAGAGGGGGTGTGTGCCTGAGGAACTGAGTTAGAGCCTTAGCTGTAGCCTTCCTATACAGGGACTGGTCAGAGAGGCTGCATGCAACTGAAGCTGGGTATGTCCCTACCTGTATGTATGCTGGTGAAAGTGCAGGCTGAAGGGCTCTGCAGCTTGTCACAGCATCACAATGTGAGAGGGAGCCCAGACTAGTGGGTCAGGGGGTTCAGTAGTACCCCAGTTCCAGGTGGCACTTCAGGGGGAGCCCATCACAATGCTGTAGGCCTGTTTCTCCTTGATAAGTCCAAGGAAAGTGACTTACGAGGAACCTCTACAAAAAACTTGTAAGTAATTGCGTTTGATGCTTTAAACTTGTTCCTTTCAAAACAAACTAGAAGTAGGAGGGACCATACTTATGAGTGACTTAAGAAAAAATGCAACTTTACTCCTTGGAGAAATACTCTGAAGAATAAAAAATGTATTATAAATACTGAAGAAATTCATAACTGATGATTATAAGTAAATGTAATAAGACATTTTAACAATTTTATGTTGTATGGAATAACTGCTTGAATCCAACACTGATCTACGTCAATAGCTTTCAAGACTGTATGTTGGGCTCAGTGAATGCCGGGAACATCTGATACCTAAACAATCTATAAACCTCTTTAAACTGTTAATTATATACCTTGCTGGTCCTTGGCAAATTAATACAACTTGTTGATTGGTTAAGAATAACTAAGGTTATGTCTCCACTCAGAGCTGGGGTTGGGATTCTCAGGTTGCACAGACATACTCACACTAGCTCTCCTTGAGCTAGCATGCTAAAAATAATAACGTAGCTGAGGCAGCACAGGCAGTGGCATGGGCTAGCCTTGCTAAGTGCATACCCATAGAATTCAGGCTGGTTTGCACTCAGCACAGCTAACCCATGCTACCAATTCACCACTGTCCATGCTATACTAATAATCTTAACGTGTTAGCTCAATGAAAACTAGTGTGAGTATGTCTGTGCGACATGGGAATCGTACTCCCAGCTCCAAGTGTAGATACCCTTAAGTGTCCTGATCTGAAAAAGTACTGTCTAAAGCAGTGGTGTCCAATATGTTCGCCACTAGACACGTGGTGAATAGGCTACTGAATTGTGGCTAATGCATGAGCAATGCATGGGGTCTGTGAATCCACTTTTTCCGCAGTAAATTTTATAAAATTCAAGTAAAATCTGGAGGCTGAGTTAAGGTGCGTGGTCAGTATGAATTATATACCAGATTTCAGGGTTATGATTGTAGTATGTTTGCAGTATGTTTTTTAATCCTTTTTTATAATGTGGCAAATAAGAAACTTTCAAAACCACAAGTGTGGCTAGCATCAAATTTCTATTGGACACCGCTGGTCTAACGTAAGAGATGACCTGAAGAACCTAGTGTTAAGATTAGTCAGCTAATGCTCTCTGGACTCAATATTAAATTTCACTCAAGTATTAGCTAAAATATGTACCAAATTGGACAATGTTGTTTGACAGATTTCTGCTTTAAAATCAAACTGGCACCCTGGCAAATTCATAAATTTGCCCCCTTCTCCCTCCTTCACTTTTATGTCCCATTCAATTATCTGAAGGATCCTTCAGTTTGAAGATTTTGCCTTTTATACATGTACAAATTGGGACACAATTAGGTCCCAAAAAGTGGGACAGATGAAGAAAGAGGATCTTGGTGTGATCATATCCTCAAACAGGATGCCTAGAAGCAGCAGTAACTGTTTGTCAAATTACTGCAGCTGAGTCCTAGGAAGATTACCTCTCCCCTCTTCTTTTGGGATTTAAAAAGATCTTCCTATTTGGGCTTTCTGTTTACAACTTAATCCTGATGAAGACTGCTGAAACTGCTCCCTCGGACATGAAAGTTGTTTGCTTTTGAAAGCTGGATGATGCAACTGGTAGAACATTTTCTTCTGTTTTATTGCCTGTTGTGACCAAAATACAAAAAAAAAAAAAAACCCACTTCAGAAAAAAACCCACTTCAGAATTCACTACCATAAGCTCAAAAATTTTCTGTACTGCAAGGAATTCAAGCATACGTTCAACCACAAAACAACTTTGTTGAACATAAAATAAAAGTTATTAAAAATTGAATTCCTAGGTATTTTCTTACCAAAGCAAATTCATGTGATACTCTTCCATCCGGGGGGAGCTTAGCCCCAAAACCTAGAGCAGGAAACATTTTGTCACTATCATAATCTTGAATGATTTCACCTACTGCCTTCAGTGCCATGCCATAAGCATTCAGTTGGTACGGGTTCATATAGTGGAGCGAGGTGGGCTGTGCAGGGTTACCTGTTAAAACATAAAGATCAGATGTATCTTACAATGGATTCACTTGGGAATGCAACTCAGCATTGAAGCCAGGAAAAAGTGTCCTTTTTCTAGGGAAAATCCAAGATATGCAACCTGGTAGACAAACCTATCATGACAGAGTAGTCAAAGAATTGTCTCTTCTTTGGAAGAGGTTCATTGCAAATATTCTCACATAAGTCTGAAAAGTTCACTATTTCATGGACATGAAGGGGGATATTTGAATAAAATTGGAACATACAACTGAGTATTCAGATAGAAAAGCAAAATAAATATGGTTATTGAAAAGGCAGAAATTTTGTTTATCAGCAGATAAATGATTGGGCCTAGACATTACATCACCATAAGTGAATAAAATCTAAGAACTATATAATCAATATGATTGTGATGGGTTGGATCACAGAAACCCCTTGATGGTTGCAAATGACGCGTCAAGACTACTTCTGCCATGCTTTCCTGCCCTGGCATCTTGGGACTTCAAACCTGCCTGGTTTGAGTCAGACCCACTAACCTGCTGCAGACTCAGACCCAAGTCTGAACCACATCCCCTAACAGCTGTAGGCTCAATTGAAAACAGCTTAAGAAGTGTTCCTGTCTAACACTCAGATGCTCAACTGCCAACGGGGTCCAAACCCCAAATAAATCCGTTTTACCCTGTATAAAGTTTATACAGGGTAAACTCATAAATTGTTTGCCTTCTGTAAGACTGATAGAGAGATATGCACAACTGTTTGCCCCACCCAGGTATTAATACATATATTAATTAATATAAGTAAAAAGTGATTGTATTAAATACAGAAAGTAGGATTTAAGTGGTTCCAAGTAATAGCAGACAGAATAAAATGAATTACCAAGGAAAATAAAAGAAAACATGCATACCTATGGCTAACATAGTAAGAAAAGTGAATACAGATAAAACCTCACCCTTAGAGGTATTCCAGTAAGCTTCCTTTTACAGACTAGTAACCTTCTAGTGTGGGTCCAGCTGTCACTCACAACCCCCTGTAGTTATTCTCCTTTGTTCCAGTTTTTTTTAGCTTCTCCACCCTCAAGGATACCTATCTCTTGAGTCAGCTAACGACAAAATGGAGGGGTCTCCCAAGGTCTTAAATAGATTTTCTCTTGTGGATAGACACCTTCTCTCCTCCCACGTAGAATCCAGCTCCAAGATGGAGTTTTGGAGTCACATGGACAAGTCACATGTCCATGCCAAGCAACATTCCTGGGAAAGCTCAGAAGTGGATTGGCATCTCCAAGTTCATAGTTGGCTAAAGTGGTTCTTGACTGGGCACTTTCTGAGAACAGTCTTTTCTCAGGAATCTGGCCAACTGCTTCACTGAAGTTATTTAAAATTAACCAAGTACATAGCCGATATTCATAACTTCAAAAATGACACATACATGCAAATAGGATGAATATATCTGGTAGATCATAACCTTTATAGAGATATGTTACATGATATATGTAGCATAAAACATATTCCACTTATGCTTATGAATGTGAATATGGCATATTTCCATAAAGCCTTATGCGTGCACAATGATAATACAGCAAACATCTTTACTTCAAAGACAAATGAATATATAAAAAGGAATCTCACTGACAAAACAGAAAAGATCACTAGAACTCTGTACAAGTGTGTGATTCAAACTGACAGGCAAATCCTGCAGCATGTCAGTGATACTGAAGCTTTGACAGACCATGAGTGGCTGATATACCAAGCTAAAGATGTAAGCATTCGCTTGTCAGACTTCTCTTCCTACCTTTAAGTAAATACAAATGAAGATCAGGTTTTACTTATACAAAAACATGCTTTCATACCTTCTTTAGTATTCTTGATGAGCATCTCTCTTACTTTTCCTAAAAAACAGTGTTTATTTAAACTTCTTCTGATCTTAAGACTGTTTTGGGGTTATTTACAGAGAGCTATTCTGTGAGACGTAAAGTAACCTTTTATCTCTAAGGAGAGGTAATGAGGAGGATCTGTAACCCAAGACCATTCAAGATTTTTGTCCTGAAGCAAAGAGCAGAGATCACGGTTTTACAAAAGCACAACCAATGCCAGGGTTGCGTTTGACCCAGTACATTATAGCATCTAATGACAATGACCAAGTGTCAAGTTACAGGGGCCTATGGTAATGCTATGTACTTATATGATGCAGCCACTACATAAAAGTTTTCTTTTTGCTCAGGAAAGACAACACCTGAAATTTCTTAAATTCATCTGCCATAGACTTGCACTGCCTTTGTAATGCTAGGGTGGTTGCGATTCTTGGTCATATAAGCAACACCCCCCCCTCCTGTCCATGTTGCAAGCGGTGAAAATGGGAGGAGTCTTGGCTCTTTTCCCAAATGCTTTTGCTGGTATAGTTCTGTTAATGCATAGGGAAGCACACAGTCCCTCTTGCTACTCATGACTGAGCCTTTAATTTATGGAATAGCTTGATTTGAAAGTTCAAACCTTCCCCTCCAAAAATCCCAGAGCAGACAAGCATTTTCAAATTTTTATTTAAAAAAAAAAATGTTCAACACAGATTACTAATTGCTGAAGTCTGTGATGCTCATATTTTAGATGCCATTATCCAACAGTTACCAATAAGTGAGGTCCGTGGGGCTGCATTCAAAGGAGTAAGCACTAAGACATGCTTTTCCTACTTGCATCCCTGGAAACTAGCCCATAGCAGATGCTTGGTGCATCGTAGAACTTCCTTCTTTGGCAGCACAAACCTGCCTGTGTGCGCGCAGCCAGGGAAGGAATCGCTGAGGTATTTCAAGTCCTGGAGAGTGCAGGGAGAGGTACCATGAAGCCTTGTGGATCCTTAGTACTCCTGCTCCCTGTGGGAAGCCTTGGCAGCTGGGCTGCAGGCCCCCCTGCCTTGTCAGAGTCATGGTGTTGCAGGCTGGGTGTTGCAGTCTGCAGGCAGAGTAGCAGTGGGGTGGAAAACTGCAGCCCAGAGGTGGAGCTTTACACAGGAAGCAGAGATTCTGGGTTCCTGCAGGGCTGCATGGTACCTCTCCCCACACTTTCTGGGGCGCACTCTGCCCCGGCACCAGGGACCAAAGCTCCGCATGTCCCAACCCTTCCTTCCCTGATTGCAACACCACAGCAAGTTTGCAGTGCTGCAGCCAGGGAACAAAGTGATGGGACATGCTGAGCACTGGCTATAAGCTGCTTTCTTCTCTGGCTCCAGCCCTAGAAAACTCCCTGTGGCAGGGGCTTTTCACAATGAGTGGTGGTGTTAGGGCCCTACTGGGCTGCATCGAAAAAAAATTCAGTAAGTGGCATATTGGTAACCAGAAGTTGTCAATATCATGCTTGTTAATAACTGACATCCACTGTACATGTTTCAATTCTTTTAAAATATGAAAATTATTTCCCATCTGTGCTAGTGGAGCACAAGGTATTAAACATTTCAAAAGTAGCCTTTAATTTTGAATAGGGCTGTCACGCGATTAAAAAAATTAACTGCAATTAATTGCACTGTTAAACAAAATACTACTTAAATATTTTTGGATGTTTCCTACGTTTTCAAAAATATTGATTTCAATTACAATATAGAATACAAAGTGTATTTATATTTATTTTTGATTACAAGTACCTGCACTGTAAAACAAAAGAAAAAGTATTTTTCAAATCGCCTAATATAAGTACGGTAGTGCAATCTCTATCACAAAAGTTGAATTTACAAATGTAGACTTATGTAAAAAAACCCTGCATTCAAAAATAAAACAATGTAAAACTTTAGAGCCTGCAAGTCCACTCAGTCCTACTACTTGTTCAGCCAATCGCTCAGACAAACAAGTTTGGTTACATTTGTAAGAGATAATGCTGCCCACTTCTTGTTTACGTCACCTGAAAGCGAGAACAGGTGTTTACATAGCACTGTTGTAGTCGGCTGAAAATGGGTTCTGCTCAATAACAATCCAAAGCAGTGTGGACTGACACATTTTAAATTTTCAGTATCTGAGTCTGATGCACCAGCAGAAAATTGATTTTCTTTTTTGGTGGTTTAGGTTCTGTAGTTTCTGTATCAGAGTATTGCTCTTTTAAGACTTCTGAAAGCATGTTCCTGACACCGTCCCTATCAGATTTTGCAAGGCACTTCAGATTCTTAAACCTATTTTGAACAAAATTTAATCTTTCTTTGATTATTCAGATGGCACTTTAGGATCTTGCAGTGCCTCAGAGTCATCATTATCAACATCAATTACCGTTGTAGGTGTAGAAGATAAGGTTATTACAGATTCAGCCCTATGACACATACTGGAAGCTGCTTTTCTGAATAAATCCCTGATATCAGCTTGCTTATTTGTCTTCTGCCTCTTTTGCATAAAAAGTAGAGTGCAGAATGTGCAATTGCACAACCTCCTGGGCAGTAAAATAGTCCAGGTTACTAGACTGAAGATTTGTAATGGGAAATATCAGAACAGTCAGTTAATGGAGCTTTCTGGTTGATGAAATGCCGGATAAGGTGGAAGGCAGCTTGGATGAAACTGATTGTTAAATGACAGAATTCATGATTTTAAGGAATGGTAAGATGGAAGACAGAATAAAGACAATGGACTTCAAAGAAGGCAGACTTTAGGAAACTCAGAGACCTAGTAGATAAGATTCCGGGGGAAGCTAGTTCAGGGAAAGAAAGGGGTTCAGGAAAGTTGGCAGTTTTTTAGGCCATAGTTATACTGGCACTTTATAGAGCTATAAAGCCCCCAGGAGCGCTATAACCTCCTACCTGTCCACACTGGCAAGGCACGTAGAGCGCTATAACTGTGGAGTTATAGCGCTCCTGGTAATCCACCTCCGCAGGGGAATAAGGGCTGTAGCGCAGCTGCTGTAGCGCTACAGCGAGAATGTGGACACCCACTGCTCATTAATTGGCCTCCAGCCCGTCCCATAATTCCCATTCGAGCCACTCTGGTCATCACTTGCAAACTCTTTTGTCCTGTCCTCAGGTGACCACATGTCAGACCCACCCTCTGAAGTTCTAGGGAAATTTGAAAATCCCCTTCTTGTTTGCTCCAGCCAAGCATGGCGTGCTCTCAGGAAATCCTTGCAGGTGATCATTCTGATTGATCATGACTCCACGTGCCATGCCTCCTCGCAATAGGTGATCCGCAGCGTGGAACAATAGCGAGATGCTGGACCTCATCAACTGTTGCGGGGGAAGAGGCTGTTCAGTTTCAGCTGCAGTCTAGCCGCAGGAATTTTGATACCTATGGACAGATATCACGGGCCTTGACGGAAAGAGGCCATGAGCGGGACACACTGCAGTGCCGTGTTAAGGTAAAGGAGCTTAGGAATGCGTATCGCAAAGCCCACGAGGCAAATGGCCACTCCGGGGCAGCCCCGGTGACTTGCAGATTTTATAAGGAGCTGCACATGATACTTGGTGGTGATCCTACAGTCACTCCATTGACCACCATGGACACTTCCCAGCTCACCAGTGAAGGGGGGGAGGTGAGGAGGACGAAGAAGGGGAGGAGGCGGCGGCGGCAGCGACCCAGGGCACGGAGGAGTCCCTGGACGCATGCAGCCAGGAGCTCTTCTCAAGCCAGGAGGAGGGCAGCCAGCCGCAGCGTCCGGCGGTTGCAAGGGGTAGCGCAGCAGTGGATTGCGGAGATAAAGCTGCTTTTCTATTGGGAAGGCAAGCAGCTTGGGGTGGAAAGGGATGCTTGCCTACATGTGGAATAGAGCACTGATGTAGTCTATCACATCGCGGTAATCGTCATCAGTAATCTCTTCAAAGGTCTCAATAAGAGCGCTTGAAATGCGCCTGCGCAGGTTTCCCGGGAGAGCCAGTGCCCAATGTACAGTAGGGCACTGCGCAGGTTTCCCAGGAGAGCCAAGTGTCCAATGTACAGTAGGGTCTGTGAACAGTGATTTACCCTCCGGCTATTCACCATTTTGGGGGTCTTGTGGCTTGTGTGTGCTTGTCTGGGGTTAGCAAGTGAATGTCAGTTGTATGAGTACTGGCTGTGTTTTAAAGCACTGAAACAGTTTGCAAACAGTACCGCTTCTGTAAAATGTTGTATTTAAACTTCACAGAGATGACCTTGGGAAGCCAGCTTCCCTTATCGGCAGCAGAACGGTTGTGAGGAATCCGAAAGCAGCCAAGAACTAAGGAGGACTTTATGCATGAGACTATGATGCACTCTGCCAAAAAAAAAAAGAAAGAAAAAAAAGAAAAGGGAATTTAAGGAGTGGTGGGACAGCAAGAAGAGAGAACAAAAGGAGAATGGAATACAACAGAAAGAATCCATGGAGCAGCTCTTAACAGTTGTGGAGCACCAAGCGGACATGCTCAAGGCAATGCTAGCTCCTCAAACCAAGTAGCTTCGCGCCCGCCGTCCCCTGCAGCCAGTCGCAAAACTCTTTCCCATGCGCCTCCCCCTCAAATGCCGCCAACACACTCTTATCAGCCTCCTCATTCCACTCTCTACCCTGGGGTGGGCAAACGTTTTGGCCTGAGGGCCACATCGGGGTTACAAAATTATATAGAGGGCCAGATTGGGAAGGCTGTGCCTCCCCAAACAGCCTGGCCTCCGCCCCCATCCGGTCCCCTCCCACTTCCCCCTTCAGAACCTCTGACCCATCCAGCCTCCTCTGCTCCTTGTCCCCTAACTTTCTCCCCAGAACCTCACCCAACCGTCCCACTCCCTGTCTCCTGGCTGCCCTGACCCCTATCCACCCCCAGGACTCCCATGCCTACCCAATCCCCCCCGATGCCCATCCCCTGACTGTCCCCCTAGAACCTCTGCCCCATCCAACCGCCCCCTTCCCCTTATCCAACTCCCTGACTCTGGCCCCCTTACCATGCTGCCCTGCAAGAGTTCACAGCCCCACACTCCCAGAGTGCAGCTCGTGCTGAGGCTCCAGGGGAGGGGCGAGGGGGAGCCTGGGGTTAGCAAGTGAATGTCAGTTGTATGAGTACTGGCTGTGTTTTAAAGCACTGAAACAGTTTGCAAACAGTACCGCTTCTGTAAAAGCTCACGGGCTGATCAGGAAGGGCCCATGGGCTGTAGTTTGCCTACCCCGTTCTACCCGCAGCATTTTACTCCTCCCTCCTTGCAGTCCAGACTCCCAATACCCACTTCACTCAATACCCATTCACCTGCAGTTTGGTCCTGCTGAAGTACAGCACCTCCTGCATCTCCAAAGGAGAAGACTGGGCTTGATCCCTGGACATACACAAATCTGTAACTGTCCCAGGACTACTCCTTCTCTTGAGCCCCTTCATTCCCCCATTCCTTCCATTCCTCCATCCCCCTCCCTGCTGATGAATTTTTTCCTTTGACTCTCTCTTCTGGTTGCCTTTCAATAAAATAATTGTGTTTGTTTGAAAGCAATCGTTAGTCTATTAAGTGAAAGCAAAAAGAGCACTGCAAAGCAACATACATACAGCTATTTTACGGCCCCTGCTTGCATAATGTGGACCAACCACCTCCTAGCATTATAAGCTCTGAAATCCAAAGCATAGCAACAAACATTAGTGACTTTCAGCTTCAAATTGCTGCCTCAAAGCATCCCTGATCCTTATGGCCCCACGCTGTTCCCTTCTAATAGCCCTGGTCTCTGGCTGTTCAAACTCAACTCCAGACATTAAGCCTTTGCGGTCCAGCCCTGAGTGAAGCTTTCATCCTTCCCTTCACACATATTATGGAGCGCACAGCATGTAGCTATAAGCATAGGAATATTTTCATTGGCCATGTCCAGCTTCCAATACAGGCATTGCCAGCAGGCTTTTAAACAGCTGAATGCACACTACACAGTCATTCTGCACTTGCTCAGCCTGTTGTTGAAGCGCTCCTCGCTGCTGTCAAGTTGCTCCGTGTATGGCTTCATGAGTCACAGTATTAAGGGGTATGTGGGGTCTCCCAGGATCACAATGGGCATTTCAACTTCCCCTGCAGTGATCTGCTAGTCTGCGAAGAATGTCCCTGCTTGCAGCTTCTTGAACAGGGCAGTGTTCCAAAACATGCACGGGTCATGCACTTTTTGCAGACCAGCCTGCATTAATGTCCATGAAACGATCACTGTGATCCACAAGTACCTGGAAAACCATTGAGAAATTCCCCTTGTAATTAATGTACTCAGTGGCTAGGTGGTTTGGTGCCAGGATTGGAATATGCGTCCCATCCATCACTCCTCTGCAGTTAGGGAAGCTCATTTGTGCAAAGCCAGCTACAATCTCATGCACGTTGCCCAGAGTCACAGTTTTTCAGAGCAGGATGCGATTAAAGGCCCTGCACACTTGTATCAACACGAGTAAAACGGTCAACTTTCCCACTCCAAACTGGTTAGCGACTGATTGGTAGCAGTCTGGAGTAGCCAGCTTTCAGAGTGCAAGTGCCACGTGCTTCTCCAATGGCAGGGCAGCCCTGCACCACAGGGCTGGTGCGAGCTCATCACACAGTCCCAAGAATGTGGCTTTCCTCATGTGAAAGATCTGTGGCCACTGATCATCATCCCAGACGTATATCATGACGAGATCCCACCACTCAGTGCTTGTTTCCCGAGCCCAAAAGTGACGTTCTACACTGGTTACCATCTCCGTGAATGCCACAAGAAATCTCACGTCGTAGCTACTACGTGTGGCGAGATCAATGTCACATTCCTCTTGCCTTTGTAGTTGAATGAATAACTCCACTGCCACTTGTGACGTGTAGATCAGTGCGAACAGCATTCTTGTCAACAGCTCGGGATCCATTCCTGTAGCCAGAAAGAGGAAGGGCAGGGCAGGTTATGCAGTACACAAACTGTTGAAACATGGCACCAAATGCGGACGGAAGCACAGGGATTTCTGGGATGCAAAGCAATGAATCATGGGGCTTGGGACAGGATCCAGGATGCCCCACAACCCCTTCCATCTCCCCACAAGTCTTAGTGGCAAAAGAGAAAGAGGTGCTCTGTGGGATAGCTACCCAGAGCGCATCACTCTGAATAGCGCTGCAAGTGTGAACACGCTATTGTGCGGGCAGCTGTCAGTGTGAACATAGAACCACGGTTTTCCTTCAGTGCTCTCTCAGTGGGGCTCTCTCAGCGGTGCTGTAACTTTGCCAATGTAGATATGTCCTTAGTAAGGTTTTCTGATACTGTCTCACATGACCATCTCAAACAAATCAGATAAATATAGCCTAGATGAAGCTAAGGTGGGTGCACAACTGGTTGGAAAACTGTAGTAAAACAGTAGTTATCAATGGTTCACAATCAAGCTAGAAGGGCGTATCGAGTGGGATCCTGCAGGTATCTGTTCCGTGTCAGGTTCTATTCAATATCTTCATAAATGATTTGGATAATGGTATATGGAGCACACTTATAAAGTTTGTGGATGATATCAAGCTGAGAGGGGTTGCAAGAGCTTTGGAAGACAGAATTAGAAATCAGAATGGTCTTGACAAACTGGAGAAACTATGAATAAAGTAGGATTAAATTCAATAAGAACAAATGCAAAGAGAGGGAAAGAGGAAAATCCCTCTGCTGAATAAACAAAGTGCATGCATTAATATTGGGGTAAGTTTGCTTGGCTGTGTGTGTTTTTCTCTCTCTTTCAGATTATTTAAAGTTACAGGGTCTGTTGGGATTGTGTGTTTGGGACTGTCTGAGCCTTTGTTCCCTTGATCATTTTTGATCAGCTCAATCATCCTTGTGATCACCTGCTCCGGAGTGATTAACAAGGGGGTAGGAGAGAAAGCCTTAAAAGCCAGAGACTAAGCAACCAAGGGAAGCTAGCAAATAGGGGACTGCAAACAGGGGAGCTTGAGAGGGAGTTTGTCAGAAGGAATCCTAATATAATCGGTATGGTTAGTAAAAGTCACATTGCCAGTGCCAACATTGTTCTTGTCTCCTCCATCTGTGCCTGTATCTAGACAGAGAACCTGGCCATGGATGCCTCTACCTAGATCCTGATATGGATCTGCAGAGATTGTGGCTGGCATTTCCCATTCTCAGAAAGCCAGTCCGGGGGGGTGGGGGGGACGACTCTCCAGTGTGAAAGGTGTCTGCTGGTGAAATCTTTCAGGAAGCAGGTGGGAGAGCTACAGGAGAAGGTGGCTAGACTGAGGACCCCATGAGGAATTCATTGAGAGTATTCATATGGAGACGTTTAAGGCTGAGGAAGCTATCCAGCTAGAGAGGACTGCTGTCATGCCACCGGGTGAGGAGGATATGTCTCAGTAATATGGAGGACAGTGTCGGAGCAGGATTTTATAACTGTACTAATTGTTATAAGAACTGATATAAACTTCTATTTCATTCTGCTGGCCACCCTTTTTGAATAACAAAAAGAAATATCCCTCTGAGACTGGGATCCTGTTTCCAATAGGCATTAAAATTAGGACTTGTTATAGTTAGTAAAAGACAGGATTTTGTCTGTAACAGATTAGAGAAATGTTGAGGGCTTGAAGCCCTAATGTAAATTGTTTTAGTCATAAAAGTTAGCAAGGCTTAATTTACAATGTAGTCTGCTGAATATAAAATACTGCTGTCTGTATACCTTTGAAGGTTTCTGTAAGAGATTGTGTGAATGAGGAATGCATACATCAGGAAAAGATAAGGTGTGAATGTCCAGATAGTTAAGAAAAGTAAAAGACTTGAAAAGACCAGGAGACAATCAGAAAACATCCATTGTATTCGATGCTAAACATGGTAAGCAGTATTGACTGGCCTCCAAAGTGAGGCAAGACAACAAATAGGAGATAACAATGGGAAACTGGACAATAACCATCAAATGAGGACGGGGGGGGGAGGGGGGGGTTAACACCACTTAAGGACTAATTACAGGATGACATTGCAAAATGCATGGACTCAAATGGGAATTTACAAGTATGTGTTTTTGCCATGAAACTCTGGATTCAATAATTATAAACATCAACTTGCAGGGGTGTGTGTGTGTGTGTGTGTGTGTGTGTGTGTGTGTGTGAAGCATATGTTAACTGCTGTATTCTTAACAAATATGACGTGCTGGCCTTCCCTCTTATAAAAGATCCCGGGTACTTTGTATAGCATAACAACAGTGGCTGCTGGTTACTTCTGCAAGGTAGTAGGGGTAGGCTCTACCCCTATTCTCAACCCACCCATCCAAGTGATGAAGAACCGTTATGCTCCCAGCAATGAGCAACAAGGAATCACCTATAAAGGTGGTGGAAAAGCCATGTGACCCCAAGGCTGGGAAGACCATAACCACCATTCCCAAGAGGAAATGTGGGTAATGGTGGCTGCCTACTTTCTTCTAAGGGGAACAGAGAGGCCCATCTTGGGAGGTATGCTGCCTGCCAAGGGCCCATATCCGAGACTTTACAAAGGGATTGTCAAGGATCATCCAGCCCTCTGACTACTACTCAATTCTACGCATCCATGTGGGCACTAAATAATACTGCAAGGTATGACCCTAAGCCTATCAGAAGTGACTAAAGGGTTTTGTGAGTAAGGATGAAGGAGTTGGGGGTGCAAGTGCTTTCTCTTCAATCCTTCTGGTCAAGAATAGGGGCCCAGGTAGAGAGAGAGATGCATCCTGGAGATGAATGCCTGGCTGCGAGGATGGTGTTGATAGGAGGGCTCTGGCTTCCTTGACTATGGGATGCTGTTCCGGGAAATAGGACTGCTAAGCAGAGATGGGGTTCATCTATAGAGGAAAGAGAAGAGCATGTCTGGATACAGACTAGCTAATCTAGTTAAGAGA
The DNA here is from genome assembly GCA_007922305.1 of Dermatemys mawii. Taxonomy (NCBI): domain Eukaryota; kingdom Metazoa; phylum Chordata; order Testudines; family Dermatemydidae; genus Dermatemys; species Dermatemys mawii. The sequence goes on along the minus strand of ML677341.1, from coordinate 22,480,892 downwards.
ACTTTTAACTGTGTGATGGAGGCAGGTGAAAAAAGGCCATAGGTAAGTTCAAAACATGGAGATGTGGGAGAAGAGTTGGAGTCTGGGGGGAGCATGGGCTGTTGTAGCAGTGATATGGGACAGACAAGAGAAAACATGGTGGTGGGGGGAAATCAGATCAGTATCTTTAGAGATCTCTGTACTAGTGCTGTCAATTAATCGCAGTTAACTCGTGATTAATTCAAAAAATTGTGAAAAAATTAATTGCAATTAATCACAGTTTTAATCGCATTGTTAAACAATAATAGAATACCAATGGAAATTTTCTACATTTTTAATAGGGATGTCAAGCGATTAAAAAAATTAATCACAATTAATCACAGAATTAAAAAATTAATTGCAATTAATCCCACTGTTAATAATAGGATACCATTTCTTTTAAATATTTTGGATGTTTATTCCATTTTCAAATATATTAATTTCAATTACAACACAGAATACTAAGTGTACAGCGCTCATGTTACATTTCTTTTTATTAGAAATATTTGCACTGTAAAAACAAAACAATTATTTTTCAATTCATCTCATACAAGTACTATAATACAATCTCTTTAGCATGAAAGCTGAACATGCATTTTTGTACATAATTCTACATTTGTAAGTTCAACTTTAATGATAAAGAAATGGCACATGTTCGTTTTAAGAACACTTTCTCAGCAGATATGACAAAACAAAAGGGAGGTACGAATGTGAGATTTCTAAAAATAGCTACAGCCCTTGACCCTAGGTTTAAGAATCTGCAGTGCCATCCAGAATCTAAGAGGGACGAGGTGTGGGGCATGCTTTTAAAAGTCTTAAAAGAGCAACACTCTGATGTGGAAACTACAGAACCCAAACCACCAAAAAGAAAAATCAATCTTCTGCTGATGACATCTGACTCAGTTGATGAAAATGAACTCATGCCTTCTGCACTGCTTTCAATAGTTATGTTGCTCCACACATTTTACATTTTATTTTTGAATGCATTTTTGTACATAATTATACATTTGTCATACACTTTCAGGTGACGCTGGAAACAAGAAGCAGGCAAGATTATCTCCCTCAAATATAAATAAATGTTTTTGTCTGAGAGACTGGGTAAACAAGAAGTAGGACTGAGTGGATTTGTAGGCTCTGAAATTTAATATGGTATTTTTTAGAGCAGTTATATAAGAAAAAACCCAAAACGCTACATTTTAAGTTGCACTTCGATGATAAATTTAAGATTAGCAGCCGTGTTAGTCTGCATCCGTAAATAAAACGAGGAAGACTTTGTAGCACCTTAGAGACTAACCAGTTTATTTCAGCATAAGCTTTTCGTCTCTAAAGTGCTACGAAGTCTTCCTCGTCTTATTTTCTGATGATAAAGAGATTGCACAGCAGAACTTGTATGAGGTGAAAAATACTATTTATTTTATCATTTTTACAGTGCAAATTTTTGTAATAATTATAATGCAAAGTGAGCACTATACACTTTGTATTGTTTTGTAACTGAAATCAATATATTTAAAATGTAGAAAACATCCAAAATACTTAAACGGTATTCTATTATTTAACAGCACAATTAATCACAACTTTTTAATCGCTTGACAGCCCTACTATGTATTAATGCGAGAAGTATGGGGAATGAGCAGGAAGAACTTTGAAATGTTAGTTAGTAAACACAACTATGACATAGTTAGCATCACCGAGACTTGATAGGATAATATGCTGGATTGGAATATTGGTATAGAAAGGTACAGCTTGCTCAGGAAGGACAGGCATGGAAAAAAGGGAGGAGGTGTTGCCTTATATATTACAAATGTATACACTTGGACTGATTATTAAGATGGAGATAGGAGACACACTTGTTGAAAGTCTCTGTGTAATGATAAAGGGGTAAAAACCAAGAGTGATGTCATGGTGCAGGTCTATTACAGACCACCTAACCATGAAGAAGAGGTGGATGAGGCTTTTTTTAAACAGCTAATAAATCATCCAAATCACAGGACTTGGTGGATATGGGGGACTTCAACTACCCAGATACTGTTGGGAAAATAATACAGCCAGGCACAGACTATCCAACAAGTTCTTAAAGTATTGAAGACAATTTTTTTAGTTCACAAGGTAGAGAGAACTACTAGGGAACAGTCTGTTCAAGAATTGATTTTGACAAATAGGGAGGAACTGGATGAGAATTTGAAAGCGGAAGGCAGCTTAAGTGAAAGTAATCATGAAATAATACAGTTCATGATTCTAAAAATTGGTAGGAGGGAAAACAGCACAATGAAGATAATGGATTTCAAGAAGGCAGACTTTAGAAAACTCAGAGTTGGTAGAGAAGATCCCCTGGGAAGTAAGTTTAAGGGGAAAAACAAGAGAGCTGGCAGTTTTTCAGAGACACATTATTAATGGCACAAGAACAAACTATCCCACTGTGGAAGAAAGATAGGAAGTATGGCAAAAGACCAACCTGGCTAACTCAGAACATCTTCAATTATCAGAAACTCAAAAGAAAGTCCTACAAAAAGTGGAAACTATGTCAAATTACAAAGGATGAATATAATCAAATAACACAAGTACGTAGGGGCAAAACTAGAAGGGCCAGTGCACAAAACAAGATCAAACTAGCTAGAGATATAAAAGATAACAAGAAAGCATGCTATAAATACGTTAGAAGCAAAAGGAAGACCAAGGACAGGGTAGGCCCAATACTCAATGGTGGTGGTGGGGGGAGGAAAGGAAGAGGTGGGACAAAAAGAGAAAAATGTGGAAGTGAGAGAAGTGTTAAATGATTGTTCCAGTTTTCATCAAAAAGGTTAGTATTGACTGGATGTCTAACATAGTGAATGTCAGTGAAAATGAGGTAGGATAAGATGCTAAAATAGGGAAAGAACAAGTTAAAAATTACTTAGACAACTTAGATGTCTTCAAGTCACCAGGGACTGATGAAATACTTCATAATATACTCAAGGAGCTGACTGAGGAGATATCTGAGCCATAAGTGATAACCTTTGAAAAGTCATGGAAGACAGAAGAGATTCCAGAGGACTGGAAAAGGGCAAATATAGTGCCCATCTATAAAAAGGAAAATAAGGATATAACCTGTGGAATTACATTCTACTCAGATTAACTTCAATACCTTGAAAGATAAGGGAGTAAATAAGCAATCAATTTGCGACTAACACTCAACATGAATTTGTCAAACCAACCTAATGGCTTTCCTTGAAGGGATAACAAGCTTTGTGAATGAGGGGGATGCATTAGATGTGGTATACCTTGACTTCAGTAATGCTTTTGATATTGTCTCACATGACCGTCTCATAAAAAAACCAGGAAAATACAACCTAGATGGAGCTACTATAAGGTAGGTGCATAACTGGTTGGAAAACCATTCCCAGAGAGTAGTTATCAGTTGCTCAAAGTCAAGCTGGAAGGGTATATTGAGTGGAGTCCTGAAGGGATTAGTTCTGGGTCCAGTTTTGTTCAATATCTTCATCAAAGATCTGGATAATGGGGTAGAGAGTACAATTATAAATGTTTTGTGACGGAGTCAGACCAGAAGGATACACGAGAGTGCTGGAAGGCAGGTATATCAGTCTCAGGATGTGCAGGTCCCTATTCCCTGGATAGCAAAACAAAGGCTACTCCAGACCAATCAAGACACGTGGGGCCAATTAAGAACCTTCTAGAAAGGAGTAGAAACAGCTAGCCTAACTGGGACACCTGAAGCCAATCAGGGACTGGCTGAAACCAGATAAAAACCTCCCAGTTAGTCAGGTGGGCTGTGGGTGTCAGGAGCTGTGGAAGGAGGTTGTGCTGTTGGTGAGACTGAGTGGTGGACAACATATCATCCAAAAGGAAGGAGGCCCTGAGGTAAGGGTGAAGTGGAGTTTGAAGAAGCAGGGACTGCTGTGGGGAAGTAGCTCAGGGAATTGTATTGTGTTTTGTGGATAAAAGGTCAGCCATCTTAGCCGATACTATGAGGGTCCCTGGGCTGGAGCCCGGAGCTGAGGGTGGGCCCGGGCTCCCTGCTTTTTACACCTTCCATACTGGCCTGTGATGAAGGTAACTCACTAGGTGGTGACTCTTGCCAATTATACTGAGAAAGGGAGGTCACTCTGGCACCTAGATGAGTTTCTGAGGCCCCTAAATCTGCCGGGAAGTGCAGGACCCACAAGTACAAACTTGGAGCTTCGTCACAACTGGTGTCAGGGTGGGACTTCTGACTTAGTCACTGCGCGGCAGAAGAAAGGGAGAGATTAAAAAAAAGGAAAAAAAGTGCATCGGGTTTGGGGGTGTTCTCACAATGGAGGATGTAATAAAAGCACTGTTGCAAGCCATTGCAGCCCAGCAGGAGGCCACCCGAGCCCACGCTATGGCACAACAGGAGTCCCTGCGGGTACAACAAGAAACTAATCAATTATTGATAGGGCAGGCCTCTCAGGATCAAGCCCTCTTGTGGGACATGGTAGATCAACTGAAAGCCCTCACCACCAAAAAACAAGGTTCTGAGGGGTTGCGAGTATGGAAGGCTACTGGTTGTCTGTCGAAGATGACAGCCAATGATGACATAGAGGCATATCTCCTCTCCTTTGAGAGGATCGCTTTGCGAGAGGCCTGGCCCCAGGATCAGTGGGCTAGCATCCTCGCTCCTTTCTTATGTGGAGAAGCACAAAAAGCTTATCATGACATGCCCACTGAAGCTGCCATGGACTACCCACAGCTGAAAGCAGAGATCCTGGCACAATCAGGGGTAACAACAGCAGCGCAGGCACAGAGATACCATGAGTGTAAGTACAAGGAGGGTAAGCCTCCAAGGTCCCAATTATTCGACCTTATCCACCTCACAAGGAAGTGGTTACGACCGGAGGCTTGCAGCCCGGAGGAAATGTTGGAAACTTTGGTCATAGACCACTATATGAGAGGATTGCCTCCAGATCTTCGTGCATGGGGGGGCCAGAATGACCCTGTCACCTACGAAGGGGTGATCACATTGGTACAGAGATGGATTGCGGCCCGAGAGCTGTCGCAGCTACCCAGAGAAGCCTTCTCCCAAAGGAAGTACCTGGGCCCGACCCCGGAAGGCCAGATAACCAAGCATCCGGGGAGCCCCAGGTGGAAGAAGGTAGTGGCCACAGAACAGCTGGGAACCCAGAATGGGGGGAACCATGGAGTAAAGACCCCTAACCCAAGAGACAAAGGAGCATCTAAAGTCTCTTATAGATGTTATGCATGTGGAAAATGGGGACACTTAGCGGCACAATGTCCCAACATGGAGGAGCCCATGCAGTGTAACCTTGGGGATTGGGCAGACCCGTCCACCCTAATCAATCTAGTAGGGGTTGCAATCACGCCACACCAGTATACAAAACCAGTGAAACTGAATGGGGTAGAAACTACGGCACTCATTGACTTAGGTAGTGCTGTCACCTTGATTTCAGGGAAAAACCAAGAAAGAAAGAAGGGCAGCGAAGGCTTTGGGCACTCGGATTCTGCTTCAGGGTGAGAACATGGCCTTGGTAGGCCGAAGGGCACAGGGAACTGAGAAAGAGTCCCCCAGAGAGGAGGAGGAGGAAGCAAAATCCAATCCCAACCCTAATGTCACCGAATTGACTGAGGAGGCAGAGACCAGTTCCTCAGAGTTCGGGTCGATAGGTCCTGGAAGAGAGACTTTCGGGCGAGACCAGGCAGAAGATCCCAGATATGATAATGTCAGAAGAGAGGTGGCTGAGATAGATGGGGAACCTGTGGAGGGTAAGGACCGAGGGCCTGCGCCCTATTTCATGATCAAGAAGAACCTCCTGTACAGGGTGGTTCAAATACAGGAAGAGGTAGTAAACCAGCTCCTGATACCCCAAAAACATCAGAGGGCAATACTAAGTCTCGCCCACAGTCACCTCTTTGGGGGACGCTTGGGGGTAGAAAAGACCCAAGCTCGAATCTTGTGCAGATTCTTCTGGCCAGGAGTACATGAGGATGTCCGGCGGTACTGCGCCTCCTGCCCTGAGTGTCAGTTGCACAGCCTTCGACCACATCTAAGGGATCCGTTGATACCTCTACCAATCATTGAGATCCCTTTTGAGCAGGTGGCCATGGACCTGGTGGGGCCTCTAGAGAAGACAACTCGAGGTCACCAATATGTGCTTGTCATCTTGGACTATGCAACCAGGTATCCAGAGGCCATTCCCCTACAAAATACAGCCTCCAAGTCCATAGCAAAGGCGTTGGTGGAAATTTTTGCCCGAGTCGGGCTACCGAAAGAGATTCTAACGGACCAACGAACGCCTTTCATGTCAAAGCTGATGAAGGACCTCTGCTCTCTGCTCCACGTCCAGACTCTGCGAACCTCAGTTTACCACCCGCAGACCGACGGCCTGGTAGAGAGATTCAACCGGACCCTCAAGGCCATGATCAAAAAGGTGGTAAGTAGGGATGGAAAAAACTGGGATACCCTGTTGCCTTACCTTATGTTTGTCATCCGGGAAGTTCTTCAAGCCTCCACTGGATTCTCTCCCTTCGAGCTGTTACATGGCCGCCACCCCTGGGGCATACTAGATATAGCTAGGGAAATTTGGGAAGAGGAGCCTAATACAGGGAAAAATATAGTTGAGCATGTATTACAAATGAGAGATCGTATAACCCGAGTCACCCCTATAGTGCGGGAGCACCTGGAAAAGGCCCAGAAAGCCCAACAAACACACTATAACCGCCAAGCAAAGGTTCGGCAGTTCCAACCCGGAGACCGAGTAATGGTGTTAGTGCCCACAGCAGAGAGTAAACTCTTGGCCCAGTGGCAGGGGCCCTATGAAATAGTTGAATCTATAGGAGAGGTAAATTATAAGGTACGGCAACCCGGACGTAGAAAACAAGAACAAGTGTAACACATCAACCTTCTAAAACCCTGGCGTACCCAAGAAGCGTGTGTAGTTGCTCAAAAGGACCCATTACAGGAGAACAAAAACCCTGAGCAGGTGAAGGTGTCTCCTGATTTAACACCAGCTCAAAGAGAGAAGGTGGTCGAGATGATCAACCGGAACCAAGATGTATTCTCATCTCGGCCAGGACGAACAACTGAGACATATCACCACATCATTACAAACCCCGGGGCCAAGGTGACGATGAGGCCTTACCGGGTGCCAGCAGCCAAAAGAGAAGAAATCAGAGCGGAAGTAAAGAAAATGTTGGACTTGAGGGTAAATGAGGTGTCTCACAGTCAGTGGTCTAGCCCGATCGTGCTAGTACCCAAACCAGATGGCTCCACAAGGTTTTGCAATGACTTCCGTAGGCTGAATGAGGTGTCCCAGTTCGATGCATATCCTATACCCTGGATAGACGAGTTAGTGGACCGACTGGGAAATGCCCGCTTCCTGATCACTCTGGATTTGACTAAAGGGTACTGGCAAATCCCCCTTGCTGAAGACGCAAAGGAGAAGACCGCTTTCTCCACCCCAGAGGGACTGTTTCAATATACAGTCCTTCCATTCGGTCTACATGGGGCCCCGGCTACCTTTCAGTGCCTTATGGATAAGCTATTGCGTCCCCATGCCAGTTATGCAGCTGCCTACCTGGATGGTGTGGTTATCCATATCGCAGACTGGGAAACCCACCTGGAAAAGGTTGAAGCTGTCCTAGATACCCTAAAGGCGTGCTGGCCTTACCGCAAACCCCGCAAAGTGTGCCATAGGATTAATGGAGGCAAAGTATCTGGGTTACATTGTGGGACGAGGTGTAGTGAAACCCCAACTCAAACTAGAGGCCATCCAAAACTGGCCCTGACCGGTTCGCAAGAAACAAGTCCGAGCATTTTTGGGGGTAGTGGGGTACTATCGACGCTTTATTCCCCATTTTGCCACCAGGGCAAGTGCCCTGACTGATCTCATAAAAGCTCGGGGACCTGAGATGGTGCAATGGACAGACACAGCAGAGAGGGCATTTACAGATTTAAGGACAGCCCTTTACAGTGACCTTGTACTTGTAGCTCCAGACTTCACTAAGGAGTTCATCTTGCAGACAGATGCATCTGAAATTGGACTAGGGGCTGTCCTATGCCAGATGGTCGGGGAAGAAGAACATCCAATCCTCTATCTGAGTAGAAAACTTCTCCCAAGGGAACAGAAGTAAGCTGTGGTTGAGAGGGAATGTCTTGCCGTTAAGTGGGCCATGGAAACACTGTGATACTACCTGCTAGGTAGGCAGTTTACCCTTGTGACTGACCATGCTCCTCTTCAGTGAATGCAGCGGAACACGGAGAAAAATGCGAGAGTGACTAGATGGTTCTTATCTCTTCAACCCTTTCAGTTCCGCATACAACACAGAGCCAGAAGTCGCCACGGCAATGCAGATGGCTTATCACGGGTGCACTGTATGTCGACCCAAGTTGCCCAACCCCTTGGTGTTGAGTTGGGGGGGAGGGATATGTGACGGAGTCAGACCAGAAGGATACAGGAGTGCTGGAAGGCAGGTATATCTGTCTCAGGATGTGCAGGTCCCTATTCCCTGGATAGCAAAACAAAGGCTACTCCAGGCCAATCAAGACACCTGAGGCCAATTAAGAACCTTCTAGAAAGGAGTAGAAACAGCTAGCCTAATTGGGACACCTGAAGCCAATCAGGGACTGGCTGAAACCAGATAAAATCCTCCCAGTCAGTCAGGTAGGCTGTGGGTGTCAGGAGCTGTGGAAGGAGGTTGTGCTGTTGGTGAGACTGAGTGGTGGACAACATATCATCCAAAAGGAAGGAGGCCCTGAGGTAAGGGTGAAGTGGAGTTTGAAGAAGCAGGGACTGCTGTGGGGAAGTAGCTCAGGGAATTGTATTGTGTTTTGTGGATAAAAGGTCAGCCATCTTAGCCGATACTATGAGGGTCCCTGGGCTGGAGCCCGGAGCTGAGGGTGGGCCCGGGCTCCCCGCTTTTTACACCTTCCATACTGGCCTGTGATGAAGGTAACTCACTAGGTGGTGACTCTTGCCAATTGTACTGAGAAAGGGAGGTCACTCTGGGGCCTAGATGAGTTTCTGAAGCCCCTAAATCTGCCGGGAAGTGCAGGACCCACAAGTACAAACTTGGAGCTTTGTCACAGTTTGCAGATGATACCCAGCTGGGAGAGGTTGCAAGTGCTTTGGAGGATATAATTAAAATTAAAAATGATCTGGACAAACTGGAGAAATGATCTGAAGTAAGAAAGATGAAATTCAATAACGACAAATGCAAAGTACTACATTTAGAAAGGAGCAATCAGTTGCACAAATATAAAATGGGAAAAGACTGCCCTGGAAAGAGTACTACAGAAAGGGATCTGGAGATTACAGTGGATCACAAGCTAAATGAGAGTCAACAGTGCAACACTACTGCCAGAAAAGCAAACATCATTCTGGGCTTAAATTGCAGTAAAGGCAGTTTAAATTGGACATAGGGAAAAATTTCCTAGCTGTCAGGCTGGTTAACCACTGGAATAAATTGACCAAGGAGGTTGTGGAATCTCCATCATTAGAGATTTTTAAGAGCAAGTGAGTCAAACACTTCTCAGGTACAGTCTAGATAACACTTAGGGCTTGTCTACTCTGGCAATTTACAGTGCAGCAACTTTCTTGCTCAGTGTTGTGAAAAAATACCTCCCTGAGCACAGCAAGTTTCAGCGCTGTAAAGCACCAGCGCAGACAGTGCACCAGTGCTATGAGCCACACTCTCAGCATTGGGAGCTATGTCCCTCATGGAGGTGGTTTTTTTTCAGATTGCTGGGAGAGCTTTCCACAACCTCACAAGGCATGTTGAAGCATTGCTGCAGCAGCGCTATAGCACTGTCAGTGTAGACTAGTCCTTAGTCCTATCATGAGTGCAGGGAACTTGACTAAATGATCTCTTAAGGTCTCTTCCAGTCCTATGATTCTAAAAACTCTTATCACCCATCTGTGAACACTCTTCACAAAGCAATCACTCCATATCTGGCATCTCAGTCCTCTTCCTCAAAGGAAACGTGTACATCACCTTCAAAAAATGAGTCTGGGATCTTAAATTCATAACTTTGCTGGACACTAAAACACACTGTTTTAACAGGGATACTTATTTTATGGTCCATTGTAACACACCCTACTGCCTCTGCTAACCCTCTATTGTCCCATGACTGAAGGGGTATTAATAGCCCATTTTATTTTAAGTGATCTTCTACAACATGTATGTACCCATTCTGCTTAACAATTTGTCCCACCTTTTATTTAACTTGGTTACTTTATTTAGACCTAAGGACCTAGACCTACCTAGACCCGAGGAAGAACTCTGTGAAGCTTGAAAGCTTATCTCTTCCACCAACAGAAATTGGTCCAATAAAAGTTATTACCCCAACTACCTTGCATCTCTTCTGTCTCCATTGCTATTCAATATCAGTATTGCTGGTTAAGAGGTAAGCTTGAAGAGGCATCTGTCAGTGGCACTGAGGTCATTGTCATTTTACTTTAAGACTTCAAAATGACAATGGCATTGCCTTGTTGGCTCAATATGGTGAATCAGTACAGCTGACAGCTGATCTGGTCAGGCAAGAAGCAGCGCACACTGGTCTGATTATTAATTTAGATAAAATTACCTTCAAGCAGCCTGCAAATCTTGATTACAATCATTTTAGTATTAACTTGTTTAGATGGGAGACGGAGCAAGTGATAACTGTCAACTACTTGGAAAGCATCATAGACAATGCTTGAGGATGTTTGAAAGATATAGATCGTTGTACAGCAGTAACTGACACCATACTTTGAGCCCTTCAGAGGCCTTTGTGGAGACTTTGTGATATCAAGCTTACCAGAAAAATGAATATTTATACAAACCATTATAAAATCTTTACTTAATGGCAATAAAACATGGGTGCTGAGGAAGGCTGAAGAGCAGAGAAATGATGTTTTTGAACATAAGAATTGGGTTAGACTAAAAATCAATCTAGCCTAGTATCCTGCTTCCAACAGTGGCCAATGGCAGGTGCCCCAGAGGGAATGAACAGAGCAGGTAATCATCAAGTGATCCATCCCATCGCCTACTCCCAGCTTCTGGCAAACAGAGGTTTGGGACACCATCCTGGTTAACAGACATTGATGGACCTATCCTTCATGAACGTTCTTTAGTTCTTTATTGAACATTTTTATAGTTTTAGCCTTCACAACATCCTCTGTCAAGGATTTCCACAGGTTGACTGTGGATCATGATTCTGCTTGTCTTCATCAGCTAGTTCATGTAAGTGACAGGAGAAGATTAGCAATGAGGATCTTCATAGCTGAACTCAGCAACCACCTCTTTCAGCACTGGTTTGATTTTGAAGGCTTTCTTGGATAGAAGAATAACGAATTACAAACTATGTTTACTAAGGAATGCTGCTACATGGTCAGTGATTATGTGGTCACCAAAAACTTTGATGGCATGATAAGATTGCCAGTGATGGACATATTGGCCTCCTTGCCTAGAAAATGATGAACATGACGTTTGTAGGCCATCATAATGTTCACTTTGCTTGTTTATTACACTGCTCTACCACCAAAATGCTTCTGAAATAAATGTAGTCAAACTTTACTAATTCTGGGTCACTGAGAACAAAAATGATGCTTAAAATTGTTGATGGACTCTAGTTTTCAAGATATGCTATTGGGTCAGTATATACGACCCTTGACATGGGAATGGCGGAGGATAAGTGAGTTATAAAGGGAAGGGATCTCAATTTAAACCAGAAATGACTAAAATACATCTTTGACCGGATCTACGAATAAATCTATGACTGGGTTTGGACACTACTTGCTTTTTAGGCAAAACAATGAATGATGCAATCTGAAGCTGGTATGGCGTCATACATGATATGAATTGCATCATGTTATTCCTAGAAGTCATGGATGATGCAATCGTAACGAAGCTTACATCACTCTGCTGAACAAATTGCCCTATATCAGCTCTAGAAATCAGACAGTGTCGTGCTCTCTTATTTGTCAGTGTTTGATTTTGCAAAGGGACACATTTCTGTTTAGCCAAAGTGAGCAGAGATGCCTCGTACTTGTGTGAACAGTGCAGATAACTTCTGCCATGTTTGTGGTGAAGTGACTTTTGCATCACAAAAGCGCAGTATAACCACTATGGTTAAGAAAGCCTATCACCTTTATTTTGGCTGCAAAACTGGAGATCAGGACAAGAGGTGGGTCCCACACATATGCTGCAACACTTGTGCAACAAATCATCGCCAGTGGTTGAACAGGAAAAGGAAATCTATGCCTTTTGCAGTGCCAATGATTTGGAGAGAGTCAACAGATCATACCAGCAATTGTTACTTCTGCATGGTGCCTCCAGTTGGGAAAGGTGTGTCAAAGAAGAAAAAAAGTGGACTGTGCATTATCCAAACATTCCATCAGCTATACGCCCAATACCCCACGGAGAAGGACTGCCGGTTCCTGATGCAACAGAATCACTCTCACTTGAGTCAGAGGAGGAAGAGGAAGAAGACGAAACTTCTGGTCCTGAACCATCAATGTCACAGAACCCACATTTTCTCCCATCCTCCTCTTCTGAACCAAACCTCATAATGCAAGCTAAACTGAATGACCTTGTCAGGGATTTGGAACTACCCAAGAGTAAGGCAGAGCTGTTGGGCTCCAGACTACAGCAGTGGAATCTCCTGGCAGGTGATGTTAGGGTTTCCATGTTCCGTGACCGTCAAAAGGATCTTGTCCCATTCTTCTTCATGGAAGGTGATCTTGTAGCCTGCAACAACATCGATGGTGTGATGGCAGCCCTCAACATCGTTCACGATCCAGATGAGTGGAGACTCTTCATTGATTCATCGAAGACGAGTCTTAAAGCTGTTTTGCTGCATAATGGCAATGTTTTGCCATCAATTCCAGTTGGTCATGCAGTCCATATGAAGGAAACCTATGACAACATGAAACAACTTTTGAGGTGCATAAACTATGACCAAAATCAGTGGCAGCTTTGTGGCGATTTGAAGGTTGTTGCTCTCTTGCTTGGTCTGCAGACTGGATACACAAAGTACTGCTGTTTTCTCTGCGAATGGGATAGTCGTGCAAGAGATTCCCACTACATCAAGAAAGATTGGCCACTCCGACAATCATTGGAGCCTGGGAGGAAAAGTGTTCAGCATCCACCACTTGTTGAATCAAGGAAGATTTTGTTACCACCCTTACACATCAAGCTGGGTCTGATGAAGAACTTTGTCAAGGCCATTGACAAAATACAAGCAGCTTTCAAGTACCTCCGTGGAAAATTTCCAAGGTTAAGTGAAGCTAAGATAAAAGAAGGTGTCTTTGTTGGTCCTCAGATTCGTGAACTTCTTTGAGATGATGCATTTGACCATGCACTGCGTGGCAAGGAAAAGACGGCATGGAAAGCCTACCAGTCAGTGGCAATACATTTTCTTGGAAACAACAAGGCAGACAAATACAGGTTGTTGGTGGAAAACCCCCTCAAGGCATACAAAAGCCTTGGTTGCAACATGTCACTAAAGATACATTTTTTGCACTCTCATCTAGATTTTTTTTCCACCGAACTGCGGAGCAGTGAGCGACGAGCACGGCGAGCGACTTCACCAGGACATTGCAACAATGGAGAAACGCTATCAGGGCAAATGAAGCCCATCAATGCTTGCAGACTATTGCTGGACAGTGATAAGAGATGCTCCATTTAATGAATACAAGAGACAAGCCAAGAAGTGCCGAGTAGACACTGAATAGGACTAAACTATGTACATAATAGTTTTTTGCCTTTTGTTTCATAATACATTTTATTGATATAACCCTTTTGCTGATTTTTAAAGTGTTACGTAAACAGGACAGGTGACATATTATCATGTAAAGCAACCATAAACACATGAAAAGACCTAGGTTTACAATTTATGATTAAAACTCTACTATCTACACAATCTACATAGACATAAAATGTAAAAACGTAAGTATCTTAGAAACAGTAGCCAGTTGTTTTAATTGTCATATTTGAATTCAGCACATCAAAATACATAATAAATTTCACATTTTATCTCTGAAGCAGACGACTTCTAAAAAATTGTAGACCAGTGTTATCTCTCTTCTTCTCAATCCATTGTCTGTGTTGTTTATTTAAACTATAAGCTCTTCGGGGTAGGAACTTTCTCTTACTCTATGTTTGTATAATATAATAATGAGGCTTTGATATAGTTGGGGCCACTAAGCGTTATAGTGACACAAATAATGCACAATAATTGCAAATCTAAGCTGTGTACAATAAATATAGGAACACATATCTAGTACTAAAGAAACATTGTTCTGAATCCGGACATAGCATTCAATTTTACAAGAAGCTACTTTTCCTACTCACCATTTGATGCTGTGAAATCAATAGCCACTGTGAAATTGATTTGGGTTCTGTCAAACAAGAAAATAGGAATCTTGTTAATAATAACATTGATAATTGGAAAAGATATGCAAGGGAGGTATGTTACCTTTTAATGGACTAATATACATGGTACAATACATTAGCTTTCTGGTCAAAAGGTATCACTGCAAAATTCAGGTTAAAAATCATTGTGCATTGTTTTGTGATTATTTACTTATGAATACCATTCTTACAGTGTCATCAAGTAAGCATCAATTCTTGAGGTTACTACTCGCTGAAACGTAATTTTCTCTTACCTGTAATTTACATTTGTGAAAAGAGTCTCTCTCCCTTTACATAGGTAGAAGCCTTACGCAACTCAATGGATTTTCAGTGGTCCCATTTTGGAGAAACTTGTCCACCTCACGAAAGCTTCAGTTCAAAATACTTTACCAATTAATTTTATAGCAATAACTTCATACACTATATACACTGTACATGATGTTTGGCTTTCATTTATTTTTGTCCCACCTCCCTCCTTTGGTTTTCCCCTCCCCTCCTGCCTGGAATGCCAGACAAATTGGCTGAAACACAATATGTTGGGAAAGAATCAATATGACTTTTGTAAAGGGCAATCATACCTAACCAGTTATTAGAATTCCTTGAGGATTTTAACAGGCATGTGAACAAAGGATGATCTAGTGGATATGGTGTACTTGGACTTTCACAAAGCCTTTGCCAAAGTTTTCTAAGCAATATAAGCTGTCATGGGATAAGTAGGAAGGTCCTCTCATGGACTGATAATAGTTAACAGATAGAAAATGAAAAGTAAGACTAAATGGCTAGTTTTCAGAAAGGAGGTAGGTAGTGGGGTCCCCAGTGATCTGTAAAGGACCAGTGTTGTTCAACAAATGTTCTGGAAAAGGGGGCAAACAGTAAAGCAGCAAAGTTGGCAGATGATATAAAATTACTTGAAATACTTACGTCCAAAGCTGACAGCAGAGAATTACAAAGTGATCTCACAAAATAGGGTGACTGGACAACAAAATGGCAGATGAAATTCAGTTTTGTAGGTGCAAAGTAATGCACATTAGAAAACAATCTCAGCTATACATACAAAGTGATGGGGTCTAAGTTAACTGTAACCATTCAAGAAAGATCTTAGAGTCATCATGGATAGTTCTCTGAAAACATCTGTTCAATGTGTAGCAGCAGTCAGAAAAGCCAACAGAACGTTAGGAACCACTAAGAAAGGGGTAGCTAATAAGACAGAAAATATTATAATGCCCCCATGGTACACCCACATATGCAATACTGCATGAAGTTTTGGTTTCCCCATCTCCCAAAGATGTATCAGAATTTGAAAAAGTACAGAGAAGGGCAACAAAAATTGATTAGGGGTCTGAGACAGATTAATATGAGGAGAATTAAAAAGACATGAACTATTCAGTTTAGAAAAGAGACGACTAAGAAGAGCTGTGAGAGACGTCTATAAAATCATGAATGGTGTGAAGAAGAAAGTGAATAGGGAACTGTTATTTACCCCTTTCCATAACATGAGAACTAGGGGTCACTCAATGAAATGAATAGAAAGCAGTTTTAAAACAGACATAAGGAAGTATGTCTTCACACAATGTATCATCAACCTGTGACACTTGTTGCCAGGGGATTTTGTGAAGACCAAAAGCATAACTGGGTTAAAAAAATAATTAAGTAAGTTCATGGAGGATAGTTCCATCAACAGTTATTAGCCAAGATGGTGAGGGACATAACCTCATGCTCTTCGTGTCCCTAAGTCTCTGCCAGAAGCTGGGACTGGACAACGGGATGGATCACTTGTTCTCTTAATTCCCTCCAAAGCATCTGACACAAGCCACTGTCAGAAGGCATGATCCTGGGCTAGATGTACCATTGGTTAGACCCTGTATGGCCATTTTTAGGCTCTCAATGGCTAGAACAGAGAACACAATCTTGGGCCCAAGAGACAGCTATCACTAAAGTCACAATTTAAAGTGAGACTTTACTGCCAAGGAACAAATACATTTAATACCAGTTATGATTTATTTTGGTAAGACATTGCATGGACTTTCTCCCCTTCTTAAGGTCAAACCATACTTGGAAACTTCAACAAAAATAAAAAAGAAATCTCAGGGCCTGAACTGCTGTGTTCTAAGCAAATAGTATTCTTAAAGACAGCCAGGAAGCATGGTTCTCTTTCATCCGAAGATTTTGGATTGGCAAAGAAATAGGGAATGTGACTGTCCTGATCCCAACGGTGTGAATATCCATTTTAGGTTTAAAAAGACAGTAACATTCTAAGTTTGGCTTTCACTAGAACAAAGTATAACAGGAAACAAGCAAGACTGAGCAACCAGCTTACCAACACTATGAGCTAAGGTTCTGACCATAAGAAACACCATTTCAATTTGGAGTTCTATCCTGAAAACCATCTATGTAAAAATGGCAATTATTATTCAATAGATTTGTTCTGTGAATTTAGAGACAAGATTACAGATGTTAGTGACAGACTTTTTTAAAATTTTAGCCCTTTTAACACTAGAACTAGAACAGCAAAGATTGAGTGAGCAATGGTCTAGTCCCCCTTGTGCACGGATATATTTTAAGTTCCAACCATCTAGTATACTTACTCCTTGAGTGTTCTGCAACAGCTAGAATACTTTCTTGATCTACTGCCATTTTTCCTAGCCTGAAAAAATTGGGGATGGAATAAAAAGTGCTCCACGCCTAAGTGCCTGGACTTTATTGCATAAACACCAACAATTTGTAATTATCAGGTAGATAATGGCAGATCCTATCTCTCAAGAAAGTTGAGACTTGTCAATATCTGTTGTGTTAGAAATAGTTTTCAGTTCCTTTGGAATACTCATAATTTGTCTGAAATCCATGGAGATCAGCTTATGCAAACCTTAAAGTTTTAAGCTTTAAAACTTAAAACAGAAGCTGGATTAGGCTTAGGAGAGAGAAAAGATGTTATAGTCTTTCTGAAAGCATCAGAAACTTTGTAATCTTATGACATGAGGCCCACTGTTTTGCTTTATCCAGAGTCTCAACCAAAAGATGCTGGTCTTCTAAGAATATGGCTATCAAGCTCCATTTGACCTACATCATCCAGACTGTCAGGACCTCAGGCACATTACCATTTTGCATAGCTTATCGGCTATAAGGAACAAAAATGACGAGAAGCAGTGCAGACCTGCCAACTTTAGGGTAATGTATAAGGGAGTCTTCAGGCTATTTTCTTTGTCATGAAAGGGATAACCAAAGAGCACAAGGTCAAGGACACTTATTTCACCTGGAGAGTTATTCTTGATATCCTTGCTGTCTCTGCTGGTAACAGCAGCTGCTGGAATGTGTTCTCCTTGCTTTTTTTTAAAAAAAGGCCCTTTGATGTGACACGCTGTGTGAGAGGAAAGACCAGTCTTTCATAAGTATTGTGGCTCAGGGACAAATTCTCATTAGAAACTGACAGGGTGGAAGAAAGGAGGAATTTGTCATCCTGCTAAGATTCAAGCCATTTTTCCTCAGAGAAAAAAAAGCACGGACTTCTTTGTGCACTCATTTCCATGCAGTAATATTGACTGAGATCAAGCTGGAATAGCTTGAGTTTCTGTGTATTGCTTTTCTTCTGTTGTTTCTTGGTTGAAATTTATAGTTGATAAACGTTTTTATATGGCACAAGTATGACTTGAAGGTTTAACCATTTTATCAAAGACCGGCAAAAGATGGGTCTAGGCTTTGCAGTTGAATGAGTCAAAAAGCAGAACCTTTCCATTCAGAATAGATTCCATATGACGTATGGACAGGGCCTCTTAATCATGGACAGAGTCTGTTTCCTTAACAAGGAAGAACTGATAGATTGAAGATCCTTAGCTTGGGAAGGACACAGTTTCCAAGAAAGTGCTGGATATGGCAGGCTGCCGTTTCCAGTCAACTAAGGAGGTAATTAATGGGATGAGATTTTCTGGCTAAATTAACATTTGGGAAAATTTAGAGAGACAAGGTAGGTGAGGTAATATCTTTTACTGAACTAACTTCTGTTTGTAAGAGACGTAAGCTTCTGAGCTACATACAGCTCTTCTTCAGATCTGGGAAAGGTACTGAGAGTGTCACAGCTAGATACACGATCAAGCAGATAGTTTACCACAGAGCTTCTCAAACTTCATTGCATAGTGAGCCCTCGTCCCTTCTGACAACAAAAATTACCACATGACCTCAAGAGGTGGGGACTGAAGCCTGAGCCCATCTGTTGTGGAAAAATAGACCCCACTCTTGTTTTGGATTCAGAAACAAGCCCGAGGTACTTTATTGAAGCCAAGCATCGATGCTGGGGAGGAGCAGCAGTCTAACACCTGCAAGTGTAGAACTGACTGTGTTCCCCCCCTTATAGCATTATCCATAGATTTTTATAGACTTTTATTAATTATGCAAACGTCATGCCTGCGTATAGTACTTTCCGAGTTGGAAAGTCCCAAACTTTTCTTACTTGTGCCATATAAGGAATGTGTGGAGACAGGTACCAATAAAATCACGGTATTCTTGACATTAGTTTCGATAAAAACATGTTTTCCAGTTAGAGCCAGTTACTGTGGTCAGTTATCAGCTAAAAAGGCTAAATACAGATATTTCTGTGGTTTTAGCAAAAGCTGAGTTACCAATACCAGATTTTTCTGGCTTGAGCTGTGTGCATAAGCGCTGGAAGGCCTGAGCCGTGACCCTTTGCTCTTTCAAGCCCTGGCAGGCTTTATGTCAACTTGACTATTTTTGCAGGCCACAGCAAGGATTTCTAAATTTGCTTCCACACATCTCAGCCTTGCTGCTCCGGGCAGAGAAGGGACAAAGCTGAAGCCCAAAGGCTTCTGCCCTGGGCAGGCGGCATGTAACCTAGCCCAATCCCTTTCCCATGGCTGAAGCCCAAGGGCAGTGGGGCTTGGGTTTTGGCCTCAGCCCCAGGGCCCACCAAATTTAACACCAGCCTTGGCAACCCCATTAAAAATGGGGTCCTGACCCACTTTGGGGTTTCAAGCCAATTTGAGAACCCCTGGTTTAGCATAAGTAGTTAGTACGTATTCTAAGGGACCATTCAAGTGAAGTGGCCCATTAACACCTCTGTAGTCATAGAACGAAAAAATTTAGTGTGTTACAGACCGTTGACATAAGCCATAAATCCAGTGTCTTTATTAAGACTATGAATGTTAGTGTCTAGCTAACTTATGAATTTAAGCTCCACAGGTCATATTTTGAAAGCGCTGTGTAGGTTTCCTTTGAGGACGAGGACTGACTGATCAGATATAATGTGACCAATTTGTGAAAGGTGTTCACCAACAGATGACATAGCATTTAGGTGATATGATGATATTGCATTTAGGTGTTCACCAACAGATGATATAGCATTTGTGTCTTATTTTCCTGTTTGAGTTCATTTGAGAGAACAGTGATTGCCTGGTTTCACCCACATAGTTGTTTTGGGGGCATTTAGGCTTTCTACACTAATACTTTTGTTGGTACAACTTTGGTTGGTCAGGGGTGGTGTTTTTTCACATCCCTGACGGAGGAGGAGGAGTATGAGCTCCACCACAGTGAAGGTTCCCTATAACAGGTAAATACGATAAAGCATGAGTCACAAGGCCATAACTGAAAGTCTGGGAAAACTATCTGTTGTGGAAATACCAGAGATGAACATTTTATAAACCAAGAAGAATGATTAGTTTACTCATTTGCATAACATTCCTCAGAATACTTTTGTCTGAGTTCTGGAAACAAAACTAAAAGTTACAGACATGCTTTAAAGTGCACTGAATTCATTTTTCTGTAATTCATTATGTTAAATTACTTTTTAATAATGTTTTATTTGAATCTTCCCATTTCAATCCAATTTCATTATTACTATCACTTTGCGTGTTCATTAACAAATAAAAATATGTTTTACTTTACTTCATTCTGGTAACTCTCACACTGCAATATTCTGTATGTTAAGAAACAACCCATACACAGGCCGTATAAAAAGTTATGTTGCAGTTCCAGTCTTCAATACCTTAAGACATGAAGGTCAATTGTTTTTTTTAAAATGACTTCCTAAAGTTGAGCTTCTTCATGGATATTTAGGGGTATGATTAAATAAAATGAATTTCAAAAGTGTCTAGACCTAGCAGCTTTCACTTTTAAATCTTGGCTTAAATGTTTAAGTGTTGTAAGCAAAGTGCATTTTTTAAATTTGTTCAACTGAAACTAAGCCCAGATTATTTAATCTGAGAGGCTGCTTTGCAAGCAATGATTTAACAATATCTAACAGCAATTATTTCTGAAAAGTGATGAGATAATATAGTGATGGATCTAGGATAAGGTGAATGGACTGACAGACAAGTGATGTTCTGACTTCAATAGGATTTTAGGGAGAACTATTTTATATGATGTTTGGAAAATTGTCATGCTAATTATTCAAGCTAACATCATGAGTATGATGTATTTATCATATATATGATATACATATAGATCTACAAAATTTATGTAATTAAAGCCACTTATAATTTATTGTATGTAAATAGATTATTTAAGAATTCAGATCAGGAAAAAAGTTAGTGATTTCCAAACTGAAATATATGCAAGCATGATCTGGGTGATTTTTGTCCTGAATATTAATGCAATTTTAGAGAAAAAATACTTGAGGAAATTAATCATAGACTCGTAGGACAGGAAGTGACCTTGAGGGTATGTCTTCACCCGATCCGGCAGGTAGCGATCGATCTATTGGCGATCGATTTATTGTGTCTTGACGAGATGCGATAAATTGATCCCCAGAGGCATGCCCATCAACTCCGGAATTCCAGCTCACCGAAAGGCACAGTAAAAATTATATAGCACACCCTTTGACTTACTGTTGTTTGAAACAGTTCCCTCCTCTCAGCTCATCTGATATCTCTCTCCCTGTAACACACACCACTGGCTCCAGGTTCTAGTTTCCTTACCCAGGCAACGCTTCCACAACAACCCTCTCCCTCAGCCTTTTGCCCAGTCTCTTTATCCAGACAGTCACAATTCTGCCCCTGCACCTCAGCCTCTTGTCAGATGTATTTTTCCTTTCCAAAGCTCAATCCCTTCTACCCTAGTTCCTATCTTCAGGCTCCTTGATCATCCAGTCCCAGTCTCCTACCCTCTCCTCATAAATCATCATCATCATATAATCTTCCCTCGTTAACTGGCTCCCAGTCTCCCACATAGTTTTCCTCACCATCTCCTAATCTTGTCTCTCCGGCTCCTAGTCCTGATCTCCAAGCCCAATCAACTACTGCCTCCCCTACTCCTACCATCTCTCAAGTCCCAATCTCCTTACCCAACAAAGCCCATTTTCATCTCCATCCCTCCAGTTCAGGCCTCCAATTCCCCAGTTCCTAGCCTCCTTGCCTAACATGTCCAGACTCCCCTGAAGGATGACACAATCTAGGTAACATACCCTAGCTGAAAAGCCAGCCTGTCATAGGTCTTTAATTTCAGAGGTATGTTGTGGCACAAAATGTTGTAGCTGCGACTCCAATATTTTGCTCCAGAAAATTGCCATGTGCATTATATTGAGCTATGTAATTTGTGATGGCAAGAGTCAATTAAATGGCAGGAGATGGGGATATATTTTATATCATATATACATAATAGGGCTGCCAATTAATCACAGTTAACTCACATGATTAACTAAAAAAATTAATCGTAATTAATTTATTAAATATTTTTGGATGTTTTTCTTCATTTTCAAATATATTGATTTCAATTACAACATGGAACACAAAGTGTACAATGCTCTTTTTTATCACGTTCATTACAAAATATTTGCACTATAAAAATGATAAAAATAAAACTACTAATCTAAAGATGTAGCACATTGATTTTTCTGTAAATGATCAACTGTGAAATAGGTAATAGTGCCTGTATTTAACACAAAACCATTAGGCTTCATGGTTAACATCCAATAAACTGAACATGGTTGTTCATTTCTCTAAGTTGTTTCCAGTCTAAGACTTATCACAAGATCAATTTATATTTGTCATTCCATTTTTAAAGATATCTTTACATCCATAAGACCTAGAAACTGCAACACAAAAGCACGTTTTGGGCCCTCTAACTCCTCGGGCCATCTGGCTGCTGGTTTGTTCCCTGCACAAATTGGAGTAGTCTAAGGGCTGTTCTATTTCATACCAATTGCCAACAGCCCCCAGGGTTGTCTGAGTGACTGACTGAACAAGAAATAGGACTGAGTGGACTTGAAGGCCTTGACTTTATTTTGTTTTATTTTTTAATTCAGTTTTTTTGTACATAATTCTACATTTGTAAGTTCAACTTTCATGATTAAGAGATTGTATTACAGTACTTATATGAGGTGAATTTAAAAATACTATTTCTTTTGTTTTTTATAGAACAAATATTTGTAATAAAAATAAATATAAAGTTAGCATCTAAATAAAACGTGGGTGTCCATCTGTAGTATCGGAAGGAAAGCATCGCTTTCTATCCTCTTCCACTAATCTGCTTCAAGGGCTCTCTCGAGTTTTCAGATTTTCTGTTTCATCACGCTTCTTGTTCAAGGTATGAATAGGACCATTTGGGAGTGGGTAGTGAAGAACTGTGGGTTGTGATGAGTTCAGGAAACTGACAGGGTGGGGTTGTATTTTCAAATAACGACTCCAAAGCAAGTTTGGAAGTCGAGAACCCTCCCTTTGGGGAGGCAGAAATTCATCAAGAAATCATTCCCAACACCATTATCAGTAACAAAAGCTCAGCTCTATCAGCAACAGACATATTGATCAGTAACAGACAGCCCCAATGTCATCTCCCCCAGCATCAGCTACTGATTAGGGACTTCCTTCCTTTAGGCTCTGGCTGATCCTCATGTGCAGCATGGTGAAGTCTCACATAGACAAAATGCTGAGGAGCTTTGGGGGCCTGTGCTCTATCACAGGAGTCAGACTCTCAGCCTGCCATGTCCCTGCAGCAGAGGCAGTTGCATGTCCATGCTCTGCCACTGCTGCCATCCTTCTTCTCAAGAGAGGCTGCAACAAGATGGAGTGGGATTTCCTGCCATCTCATTATCTAACCAGAGCTCTGTGGGGATGTAGCCCCAGTTTCTCCTGCTTGTTCACACCATGCCAATCAGGACTCTGGGAGAAGGGCCAGCTTTCATTTCACTGTTAGTAATCTTGAGAAATGGGGGTCTCCACATAAACAGCACCCAAATATATATTTCTGCCTCTTCTGACTTTGCCAGGGTACTGGTAACAGGTTACACAGTGTCTAGTAAGACAGGGCATGGATTAAGGATAGGCAGTTGAAATTTCATCCAGACAAGACCCGTTATGCCTTCGGTCTAAAAGACTGAGGGAAGCAACTAAATGAGACAGCAAGAATTGGTTCTAATGTTGGGAGAGAGGGGAGGGAGAAGAAGGAATGTTTTATAATATCTTAAATTGCTCCCGACTAGCAATTTTTGTTAAGTGCATCTCATTATTTACTTGGACTTTTTAATGTTGACCTTGCCATGGTTATCCATGCCTTTTTGACCTTGACATTGGACTACTGCAATGCATTTTACATAGGACTACACCTTCAATCCATTCTCAAACTAGTTAATTGGCAAGCTACATCAGTGGTCTAGTTCTGGGATGCCTAAAACTCCAGGGTGAGGACCATGATCAACTCCTCTTCAGGCACAATGGAACTTGTGTGTGTCTAGGATAGCCCTTTCTGAGGGCCAGCCCTGAGACTGTGGAATGAACTTCCACAGAAATGATGAACCATCACCAATATTACCACCTTCTCCTCCAAGTGCAAAGTACACTTATTCAGCACTGACTTTATGAACACAAACTCAGATATAAGCACATTTAACAAACAAAACAAAACGCTACCAAAACAAAACATAACTTTCTTATGTAGTTAGGTATTTTTTTTTAATCGATAAGGAAGTTTATTCCCTAAAATGAAAAAAGCAACACAATTCTTACGGATATTTAGAACTATCACTTAGCAAGAATGTAAACAGGTTAATAATGAATTATAATGAAAACAGAAGAACAAGAAAAGTTTGCAGAGATCACTTACCCGCCTTTAATATAATCAAGGAATGAAACTTCTGTTTCAATTAGGAAGGAAAGCAATGTTACCTGAAAGCAAAACAAAACAGAATCAGGCACGAATTGTCATTCCTCAAATCAAATACAATTAGAAAATTAATGTACAATATTTTTAAGGTTTATATTTATGGTATCATTTCCTACAATATTAAGGAAGAAAGAAGATAAACAATTCATAAATCCCTTTTGGAAGGCATGGGACAATCCTGGAAATCTAGGAAGAGTTTTAAATGACTTTGTATTATTCTAGACTAAGTGAAGGATGCAGGGAGGAGAGAGATTTCAAGGAAATTTCAAGGAAACATTACTACATGGAGACAGAAAACAAGGGTGGTGGGGGTCACTGCATGCTATAGAGTAATGTCAGATGCTAAGACTAGTTGATCCATTATGTGAGCACTTCAACTTCATTTGAAAAACTACATTAAATTATCTATATATGTTGCAAGTCACTTCATTTTAATGGGGACCTCTGTGTAATGATGGAAGTCAAGAATGAAAAACAGTAAACTAAAAATAAATAAAATGAGAGATGCTCTATTTGTCAATGTCAGACATTACAACGTGTACATTTTCTTCTTCACTGGCTTTCACCATCCAGGAAGAATGTGGGTCCAAAGCACAGGTTGTGGTATGAAATATTCTTAACACCTTTAGTACTTCAGTGAATGAGAATGGCATAAACTCAAGCAGAAGAGATCTAGCATTCAGCCCCTTTAGATATTGCATTACATCCACAGAAGCAGAAAGTTCAATTCAACTCTATCTATAAAAGTAAGATGAAACTGGCTCACATCTGACCCTTGGCGATCTGTGAAGATGAAGTTGGGGAAATTATCACTACAAAGTCCTATCAGTCTTTTGAAACAGTGATCTTTTTAAAGGCAATGTGCAAATTTCAATTTATATCCCTATTGGACTTATCATTTTTATGGCCTGCCAATTATTAAATCATGTTGCTCCATGACTAGTTAATTTAAGTAATGTTGTGAGTGATAAATTGTTTGTACACAAAAGGTTTGTGACCAGACTACTTACTTTTTCCCTCGTACAAAGTAATTACAAATTTCCCATTTTTTTATGCTACTATAAGCATCACGATTTTAGGTGTTTAAAGCTGTTAATGTTCTTCATAAGCATGGGTGCCCATACCACTGCTGTTCTTTGGCCCCTTGAGTGGTGGGGCCAGTTTGATCATTTTGCAGACAGGGAGGAGCAATGCTAGGGGTATGTCTCTCCCTCACCATCGCTCAAAAATGGGGGAGCAGAAGTTGGTGGAGTGGTTCAATGGCTCAATACCGAGAGTGCTGTTGTAATCTCGGTGCTGAGAATGGGAGAGTCAGGAGTTGAGGACACCCTGAAGTCTCTTGGAAGGATGAACTGTTGTGGTGTCACCGTTCATGTGGTAATGGTGGGTACTGGCTGCTGTGGAGCTGTTGTCTGTATGGGTGCAACTGTGAATTGTGCAATGCTGACAGGAGGTGGCAGCATAGGCTGCAGTTGTTTTCATGTGCCCGGTGCCAAATGTCGAGACGGCTCTGCTGGTGCCAAGGCACGGGGTTTCTGTTTCCCCTGGGTGCCTGAACTGGAGCTAGCTCTCTTGGAGTCTTTAGCTCTCATGCTACCAACGGTACCAGAGGGTTGTGCTATCTCGGCTGTGGAGCCTGTTGGTACTGACAAGTCCTCTCGGTTTGGGGGAATGCTGTTTCTTGGTCAGTTGCTGAGCTGATGGGGACAGCATACGCTTCTTAGACACCTTTTTATCTGGGTGGTCTGTCACATGGTCACAGAGACTTCTCCATGAACAGCAGTTTAAGCTGCAAGTCTCTGGCTTTCCTGATCCGGGCTGTCAGAGGGCATTTTTGAGGCATGTGTGCTTCGACTAAGCAGTGAACATGAGCCTGCCTGTCCAATACTGGGATCGATAGCCTACAGATGAGGCAGCATTTAAAGCCCGGAGAACTGGTCATGCCCCTGAGAGGAGAGTTTCGTCCCTCACGAGAGGAGAGCCAGGAGTAACAGTTCAATGAAAACCTATTTCTATGCAGGAAACAAATAAGGGTGGGGTGGGGTTTTTTTGTTTTTTTTTTTTAAATAAACAGGAATAAGGAAATGAAAGGAGTTAACTACCTATAAAAAAAAACTAGAACTAACTGGGTTATACTATGCTAACTAAGCTCCGAGGAGCTGCTGAATGCTCCAACTCATAGTCAAGGGTGGTAAAGAAGGAACTGAGGGGGAGTTGGTCGCACAGCACCAGTTCACCACCTGAGGCAGCACAAGACGGGGACTGTGCATATGCGACCCAACCAGGCACTGAAAACAAATCTCCAATTACAAGCATGGGGCGCTCAACACCTAAGTGGAGCATCCTCAGGGACATCATGTCAATGTACTAGTACTTTGTTCTAATATATTAAAATCTACCACTGACAATATATTAACATGAAAGAAAATCACTCACTCCTTCAATAAGATTTTAGCATCAAATTACTGTAGAAATAAAACTTTCTTCTACTCTAGATCTTTTTCCATAGGTTTGTGGAAAAGACAGTGGTACTTGCCCCATTTGTGAACAGAAAAATACATACAGGAATCATCATTTTCTACCTCAAGGCTGCAATCCTGCATATGGAAGTCCCACTGACTTCAGTCAGATTGCTCACAGGAGTAAAATTAAGCATATGTTTTTGCAGAACCAGCACTCATCTGTATTTAGTTTGACTTTCTGAAATACAAATTTAGATTTATTCTTGTCTTATACTGAATTATGTTTTGATTCTCCTGGATGCCAGAATATTAAAATCAGCATTGCAGTTATTACAATGGATCAAACTAATATAACCAGAAAAAAAAAACCCACTCTTGCATTTTTACCAAATACTTCACAATATTATTACTGGTTGCTAGTACCTCAATGATTACAAAACATTAGCACTCCTGCAAATTACAGTCACAGTATTTCTTAAATCTAATTCTACAAAAAATTAAGAGACTAAAGAATAAATATTTTCTTAAGCACTAAGGACACAATTTATCACCCCTTATTTGTTCATGTCTCTGTATACTATGTGAATAACTAAGAAAAATATTTTAATGAATTCTAAAAGTCAACATGTATTTCAGATAAAAGTCAACACTGCCTCCAGCAATTCTAAACTCACAGGGAACCCAAAATTATGTTTTGGATAAAGCTTTCACAAGAAACTCATTTAATCACAGAAAAGAGGGGAAAGTAGAAAAACTGAATTATGGTAAATACTTTACTCTTGTATTCTTCAAATAAAGTCTTTCTCTAACATTGTCAAATTAGTTTGAATACACATTATTTCAAGAAGTCAGACAGAAAAGGAAAGCATAGGTTCATATAAAAAGAATCTACTTACTGTTCCAGAATTAATATACTTTTTCTTTTTTTCTTTTTTCTTTGGATTTATTACCTAGAAGGGCAGATAAAAATATTACAGATGCATCATTCATTATGCAGTTGACTTAGTGAAAATTCTTAAGATCCTCTTAAGGTACAAAGTAGTATTCTTCAGGTACATGATACATTAATAGTTATAATTACGAACTGATATTCAGGAAGTCTTACCGGATATTTCACAATAGGTCACTTGCACTTGTTAAGAGAAAACTACATTGTTGCTGTTGAACAGAGCCGGAAGAGTTTGCACATACTGTATCAAGATTTTTGACAAAAAATAGAAACCCCCACACTGTTTTGTGAATTTTTACTTCCATTTCTTGCCCAACTCTAGACCGAGCATATTACCACTGTTTCACTTTACCTTTTACATAAAGGGGACCTGAAAAGTCCCAATTTCCCACTGTAAGTAATTTGCTTACAGCTGGAAGAGATCTCAGGAGGTCATCTAGTACAATCCCTTGCTCAAACCAGGACCAACATCAACTAAATCACCCCAGCCAAGGTTTGTCAAACCAGGCTTTAAAAACCTCTAAGGATGGAGATTCCACCACTTCCCTTGGTAACCCATTCCAGTGCTTCACCACTCTCCTAATAAAATGTTTCCTAATTCCTAGACCTCCTGCACTGCAACTTGAGACCATTGCTTCTTGTTCTGTCATCTACCACCACTGAGAACAGCCTAGCTCTATCCTCTTTGGAACCCCGCTTCAGGTAATTGAAGGCTGCTATCAAATCCCCCCCTCACTCTTCTCTTCTGCAAACTAAATAGGCCCAGTTCCCTCAGCCTCTCCTCATAAGTCAGGTGCCCAAGACCCCTAATAATTTTCATTGCCATTCACTGGCCTCTACAATTTGTCCACATCCCCTCTGCAGTCGGGGGATGGGAAAAACTGGATGCAATACTCCAGGTGTGGCCTCACCAGTGCCCAATGCAGGGGAATAATCACTTCCCTCAATCTGCTGGCAATGCTCCTACTAATATAGCCCAATATGACATTGGCCTTCTTGGCAACAAGGGCACACTGCTGACTCATACCCAGCTTGTCCCCTAGGTCCTTTTCTGCAGAACTGCTGCTTAGCCAGTTGGTCCCCAGCCTGTAGTGGTGCATGGGATTCTTCCTTCCTAAGTGCAGAACTCTGCACTTGTTCTTGTTGAATCTCATCTTTTGGCCCAATCCTCTAATTTGTCTATCACTTGTACCCTGTCCCTACACTCCAGCGTATCTACCTCTCCCCCCAGTTTAGTGTCATCCGCGAACTTGCAGAGGGTGCAATTCATCCCATCATCCAGATCATTAATAAAGATGGTGAACAAAACCAGCCCCAGGACAGATCCCTTGGGCACTCCGCTTGACACCAGCTGCCAACTAGACATCAAGCTGTTGATCACTACCCGTTGAGCTTGACAATCTAGCCAGCTTTCTATCCACCTTATAATCCATTCATCCTATCCATACTACTTTAACTTGCTGCCAAGAATACTGTGGGAGACCGTATCAAAAGCTTTGCTAAAGTGAAGATTATCACATCCACCGCTTTCCCCATATCCACAGAGCCAGTTATCTAACCATAGAAGGCAATCAGGATAGTCAAGCACGACTTGCTCTTGGTGAATTCATGTTGACTGTTCCTCTCCTCCAAGTGCTTCAAAATGGATTCCTTGAGGACCTGCTCCATGATTTTGCCAGGGACTGAAGTGAGGCTGACCAGTCTGTAGTTCCCTGCATTCTCTTTTTTCCCCTTTTTTAAATATGGGCACTATATTTGCATTTTTCCAATTCATACTCCCTCAGTGAATTGTACATGCAAATCTTAGTATTTTCAAGTTTACCTAATTCTGAATGCGGAAGGACAGACATGTGACTACTAAAACTTGGTGTCCACAGTGATTTATAATTGCAGAAAATGTGGGAATGAACTGTTTGCACAAACAGATAAGTTAACCTTCAACCCAGGTGAAAATTTACAGGGTTACTCCCATGTTGCTGCAGTAAAAACATGAAGGCATCCTAGAAGCAATTTTAAGAATATATTTTTCAGGCTTGAGAACCATGATTTACACTTTTGCAAAATCTTTTGAAATTTCACGTGATTTTTCATAACAGAAAAAAAAAAATCTATTGAGTGAAACTTAAGAGCTTCAGGCACATTAGAGAATGCTCAGTAACAAAGCAATACATGTAATAATAGTCTTACATCCAGAGTTCTTTTGATCTCACTCAGTCAGCTTATTCAGAAGCACTACTGCACATTTTTAGGTGAATCTAGTGTGCAAATAAGTAATAATTGAGTGTGATAGCTTGACAGTACTATCTAAGCCCCCCTACACTCCTTGTCCCCCGACTGCCCCCTCCCAAGATCACCACCCTAACTGCCCCTCCGGACTCCACCCGCTACCCAACTCCCTCTGCTCCCTGTCCTCTGACTGCCGCAACCCCTATCCACCCCCTCACTCCCTGACAGACCTCCCTGATGCCCACTCTCTATCCAACTCCCCTTTCCCCATCCCTTGACTACTCCCCCCCCAGAACCTCTGTCCCATCGAACCATCCCCTGCTCCCTGACTGCCCCCAGGAACTACCTGCCCCTTATCCAACACCCCTGTCCTGGCCCCCTTACCATGCTGCTCAGAGCAGCGTATCTGGCAGCCGCGCAGAGCCAGACATGCTGCCCCGCAGAAGCATACAGCCCTGCCCCGCAGGGAATTGCCAGCATGGCTCTGGCGGAAGGGAGGAAGGGTTGGGGGAAGACTCCCCTGCCGGGAGTTCAGGAGCTGGACAGGATGGTCCCACAGGCCGGATGTGGCCTATGGGCTGTAGTTTGCCCACCCCTGGGTTGGGAGAAAGCAGTTATTCATTATTATTGTTATAATGTATTTTACAAATATTTTCAGACATATGTCTCAGCTTAGATGCCTGAAATCACACATTATTTGATCAGTGACTATCATCTCTCAGCTTCTCTGCACTGAGTCCATCACCTCCTCTGTCTGCCTGGGGTCTCTCTCCTTCCCAAATACTTGATCCTGAAATCTTTACACTGCGAGGAGTCCTTAGTCATACACTTAATCCCACTCACCTCATGAAGGATCTGTTCCCAGATCCTGCTGTAGCTCAGTTTTAGAACAGCACTATATCTGTGTTGATCTGCCTGTGAACATTTTAACGTTTTGCTGCTGCCAGGAAGAATAAAGAATGATTCTATGTTCTACCACACAGACTTTGTGTCCTGAAGTAAAATCACATATGCCAGACTCCTGTTGGCTATATATAGCACATGTTGTGAGAGACAGAGCATGTTTTCTTGCTGATACTGAGACAGACACTGCAGATGTATAATGTTGTTAAAGTCCGAATGTATGGGTTTGTACAGGAGGAATTTGCCTACAAATCAATTCCTAATAAAGATATTTTCTTCAGAATAAGCAGTGGAATCAACTTTTGCAATACTGACTAGCCTAATCAAATTATCATTTTTCTAAAGACTGTTTAATAGCAAACAATATATGTCCAAGTCCAAAATTTATGCCCCTTATGCCTTAGTTTTTGCACTTGATATATTTTTATTATTGTTTTTTATTTTTTAGCTAACAGAAGTTGTTAAGTGGTTGTTAAATTACACACTTATATAGTATATACATACATACATACATACACACACACAATACTACACTGGAGAAGCAAACACTGTTCTGTATTCTTGTTGACTGGTTATTGTGAATATGTTTAAGACAATCTCTTGAAACTCCAATTCCATGGCTCTGGATAGTGGAAACTCCTGTAGTAGATGACGCAGTGTCCCTCCTGCTTTACTGGAATGTGTGAAAGAGTGTATTGATGTTTTAGATTACTTGCCTCCTATTTCTTTTAAAATTACAAATACAAAACCAAAACAGGTCAAAAGTCTATCTTGTTCTTTTGAAAATATTAACTCTGCAATAATGGACCAGAAAGAAGAAAAGCCAATCTATAAATGATTATTTCTCACGGCATTCTATTAAACTAGCTGGATAGAGCAGTTATAAGAGACAAGCTCGAGGAAGCAAAATCTTTTGCAATGTACAGAAAGATCTGTTGTTCTGTATAGCTTTTTGAAGTTGAATTCCCCCGCCCCCAATCATGTGATGTGACAGTATGACAAATTTCTTGTAATTTAACAGTTCTGTTTTTTTGCCTTCAGAACTTGATGCTTTGAGAGCAGTGGCTGCTGGCTGGGCACTGAGCTCTGAAGGAAATGCTGCCACCAACAGCAGCATAAAATAAGGTGGCAATACATCATATACCATTCCACCCTTACTTCTCAGCTGCTGTTGGCAGTGGCAATGCCTTCGGAGTTAAGAGCCCAGCCAGCAGCTGCCTCTCTCCAGCAGCCCAGCCAGTGCTTAATTTTTGTTGGAGCTGAGCTCTGGTATCTCTTTCAATAAAAATGAAGAATTGGGGAGAGGTAGAGGGGTCCTCAGGAGCCCATGGGGGTCAGGGACAATGTGGAGTGCCACACCCACAGGGACATCAAAATACAAGTTTGTCCGGAGTGCTATTTTCCCTAAGGCTGACCCTGCTAGCTCCTTACCCTTCTGCATCCCTGACAACCTATTTCCTCCTCCTTCTCCATATTACCCAGCCAGCAGTGGGAGCACTGAGAGCACAGCAGAAGTTTCTTGCTCTCAGATCCTGTGACTGGTACCAGAGCAGCTCTGAAAGGAAAGTCATGCTCAGTAACTATAGCCCTGGAACGGCGCATGCTCAGTAACTTTGCAAAGTGGCACTTATGCAGACTTTGGCCAGCACACAGGTGACGCATGCTCAATATGTAAGGAATATTTAGCAAACTGAGCCATCAAACTTTTACTGAGCATCAGTGAACTGAGATTTTCAGAGGCTCATAACTTGGCCAAAGTTGGATGGCTTCTCATGCAGATGGCAAGAGGCACATCCCTGGCATCAGAGTGATCCATCCTACTGCCAAATTTCAAATCCCTTCTCCAAATCTAGAGTATTTCAATTAAATGGTTGCAAGAATTTTGTTAACAGGAACCAAACAATGTATTTTTCCTTCATCTCGTTCTGAGAAATGGCTAAAACCATTTTGGCAGAATATTTTCCAAATAAATTCAACATGAGGCAGATACCAGTCTGAATAACTTCAGCCCAAAGTTTAAGTTTGACAAAGCTGTAAACAACTGAAAAGAGAGAGTGTTGTAATGGAAATTAGCTCCTATAATAAAAATCTTGCTAGGCACATAAAACAAAACGCCAGCAACTAAAACACACTTCCCTTTTGAATGTCTGCTCAAAGCCATCTGAATAACTAAGTCAGTTTCACTTTGAACACACTGATCGAGATGGGAGCACATTTTCAAACACTGGAAGCGGAAGCAAAGACATTTTATCAATGATGTTTGTTAACTAATCTCCCAGATAACTATGAAAGAGGAATCCATATGGCTTACTGCCAAATTTTACTATACACTACACACAGATGTTCTGTGAATAACAAGGAATTAAAATATTCATATTTGAAATCTTGATAGAGCTATTAAAATGTACATGGTTTAGAAAAATAGAATATTTTAGGTAATCAACTGAGGGGAAAAAATAAAACCAACGTTGTACTACATTCTTTGTGCAATATAGGACTACTGTGATATAAAAGACAAGGGAATGCATGCTAGTTAAAATTTTATTCATTTCCCCCCTCAAATTTCAGATGTTTGCAATTAAAATACAATTTGTTTAACATTCAGAGCCACTAACCCTTACTGTCATAGAAAACTACATGAACTCTTGGCTGTGATTTAAAGTGAAGAAAAAAAATCCACTGAGGCAGGGATATAATACTACTATCACTAAGTCCACAATATGGGGGCAAATTCAAACTCAAATTCTATTTTTAGCTAGTAGGTTCAAAATAGTAACCGGAGAACCCATCTCCACAGTTTTTATCTTGCTGTGTTCATCCTTGTGGTGTCCCAGTATCTGTTTGGCAAGGCATTGGTAATAATTGCTAAGTAGTTAAAATTAAAAGTAAACTATTTAAAGAATCATGTAAAGATTATTCTCCCCTTCAGAGAGTATGAGCAATAAAGTTCCTTTAAATTGCCAAGAGAGAATTCTCCTGGTGCACAAAAAAGGTAGGAGTTGTACTAGACCCAGAAGAGAATACCTCCATATTGCTACAAAGATTCTGGCTTTTATCACAGCTCAAGGGAGGATGTTGTAAATTAAAGTTAATTAATTAGAATTCAGGGGCTGCTCTGACCTGTACCTGGGCAACACAAAGATGGCCTTATCCCATCCTGATCCACACAATAGGGCTCAGGACAGAGGGAGCTTGATGGCAGCAGCTGGTCTCAGCAAGCTGATCTAATTAACAAGGCAGTGTACTTAAGAGTAGGGTCAGCGTACTTAAAGGGGAAATGCACATATCTCTCTCTCTCACACACACACATACGCACACGCGCACAGTGTGCGTCTCTGTTTCTGTCTGCCCTGCCTCCATTTCTGCTGCCTTGTAGTGTGTGAGAGTTAACCCTTGAGAGCTCAGCCAATTGCTAGTTCATTATTTAGCAGCAAGGCATTCCCTGGGAAATATCCTGACTCCTCCACCAAGCTTCACAATCATCATCACTGTGTACCAGTATTAAAATGGTTTGTTTAAAACTTATACAGTGTGTGTGTGTGTATATAGTCTTTTGTCTGGTGAAAATTTTTTTCCTGAAACCTATCCCCCTCATTTCCATTAATTCTTATGGGGAAATTTGATTAGCTTAACATCGATTCACTTAAAGTCATATTTTTGAGGAACATAACTACAACATTAAGTGAGAAGTTACTGCAAAGGCAGCAGAGCTGTGGAGGAGCTTAAGAACATAAGAATAGCCATACTTGGTCAGACCAATGGTCCATCTAGCACAGTTTCCTATCTTCCAACAGTGGCTGGTGCCAGATGCTTCAGAGGGAATTAACTGAACGGGGAAATTTATTGAGTGATCCATCTTGTCATCCAATCTGAGCTTCTAGCAGTCACAGATTTAGGGACACCCAAAGTAGGTAGTTGCACTCCTGACCATCTTGACTACTAGCTACTGACAGACCTATATTCCATAACCTTATCTTAATCCGTTTTTGAACCCAGTTACACTTTTGGCCTTCACACCGTGCTTTAGCATCAAGTTCCAAAAGCTGACTGCATTGTGTAAATAAATATTTCCTTTTTGTTTTAAACATATTGCCTATTCATTTCACTGAGTCCCCCCAGGTTCTTGTGTTACGTGACGGTAAATAATACTTCCTTATTTACTTTCTCCACACCAATCATGATCTTATAGACCTTTATCCTTTAGTGTTCTCTTTACTAAACTGAACAGTCCCAGTATTTTTACTCTCTTCTCATGGAAGCTGTTTTATGCCCCTAATAATTTTTGTTGTCCTTCTCTGTACTTCTTCCAATTCTAAAAAATGTTTTTTGAGATTGGGTGACCAGAACTGCATGAAGCATGCCAGGTGTGGGTGTATTACGAATTTATGTAGTGGCATTATATTTTCTGTCTTTTTAGCTGTACCTTTCCTAATGGTTCCTAACTTACTGTTGGGTTTTTTATTGTACTGCTGCTTCACATAGAGCAGATGTTTTCAGAGAACTATTCACAGTGATTCCAAGATCTCTTTCTTGAGGGGTAATAGTCAGTTTAGACCCCACCTCTTTGTATGTACAGTTGGGATTATGCTTTTGAATGCGGTGAAATCATTGATAGGTTGGTTTAGCTGAATGAGCCTTAGACAGTCTGGGGACAGTACTGCAGTCAAAAGTAACGCAGAGGAAGCAGCACTGCTTCCTCTCTACCCAGTGAAATTAGTAAAAGCTGAAATCATTAAGTACTGGGCTCTAAGTGATGGAACCTCAGAACACTGCATTGCAGCTAAAGACAGCAGCAATGCTAGCAAGCAGAGGCAGCAGCAGTGATCAGTGCCAGCAGAGATCAGCTGCAGAGGTATCACTCAATCAATCCTCCTTTCCATGAGCAGGGCATTAAAGCCACCTTTCTGCATCCCTGGATTTTGAGATGCTGGTGACCATGGACAACCAAGAGTGGGTGCAGCAGAGAGAAAAGGGAAGCAGTGTGTTAAAGAGACATTCATCTTTCAGACTGTCACACTGCAAGATAGGAAACTGAGGCAAAGAATTACTATCCAAGATAGTGTGAGGTGGATGTTTACTTATTGTTTGCACACTGATCAATCACTGTTGTGTTGTTTTGGCAAATTAATGCTGAGTTCCTTCTCCTTTTATTAAAAGTTTTCTTTTGTTAGATACAAATTCAGTGCTTACAAGTGGGGAAGTATTATCCAATACTCACTTATATAAACAGAGAGCTTTATTAGGATGTAGCATGTACCAACTCCAGCACACACAGGCCGGATTCAATTTCCTGCTAATCCCCTATGTCAGATCAACAACATAACATACAAGACAGCTTCACACCATGATAAAGATAACACATCATCTACTGTGGAAGTGTTGTCTATACTAATCATTTCAATTCCCCCTCCTGCAGTTGAATAAGAATTTAAATAGTAACTCCTAAGAATCTAGGTAGTTTGCCATTTATGCAGGTTTCTGTGATCATCTGCCCCCTTGAGTCTTGTATTCTGTCATGGACATACTGCTTACAATTGGATCTAGATATATCTGTGAGTGCAGGGTTTATGCCCTCTAGGTCAGACCTGAGTCTTTTAGACAGACTGTTGAAGATAGCAGTAAGTTGAGATTCTGAGAACACCTTAGCAATTTCTCCTGCACAACCAGTCTCCCATGACAAGCCACAGGAGCTAGGTGGAGTACGCCCAAATCCTCCTCTGCATCCCTTTGGAATGACTGTTGAGAATCCACAGTGTTTGCCCTCCCCATACTTTCAATGAATCAGAACACCAGATCTTGATGCACTACAAATGCTGAGGCTCTTGCTTTTTGTATTAGCAAAGATAAGTTGTTCAGTTGCTCCATCACTGTATAAGGTCCCTTCCACCAAGAGGTCAGTTTGGAATTTTCTCTAGACTGTTTTTTCCAAGTTGCTTAGCCACATCTTTTTTCCTGTAGGGGCACATATTTTCCCATTTTTCTGGCATCTGGTACCTGGCATGCTCACTTCTGGCCTATCTGTTCTACAGCCTTCTGGAATTCTGTCCTCAGGTCACTGATGTAATACTCTGCCACATCATTTACCTGCGAGGGTGCAGGGCGTTTGTCAGTTCTTGCTGCCTGAACATCAAATCATTGGAAATCATAGGTTTGCAGAATCCAAAAATCTCATAACGAGAGTAACGGATAATTGAATCACAGCTGATGTTGGTATGCCAAGACAACAAAAAGTGACTTTGTAACCTAATTTTGTTGGTCTTCACTTACTAAGACTCGAAGCAGACAACCAATTATTTGGTTAACACTTTCCACTTCCCCATTATTCACAGAGTGGGCCACAGTAGTCCTCATCTTGGTTATCTGGAGATGTCAACAAACCTCACGTAATAACTGTGATTCAAATTCCTTCTGATAGTCAAATGTCGTTTGGTGTTCCTATGTCCAAATAACGCTGCTCTTAGTTAGCTGTGATGTAATGGTGCTGTATGTCCTAGGAAGATGGCAAGACTCTTCACAAATTGGCATTTGTTTCCCTCAACTCTCTATCCAGATTCTTTAAATTTTTAGGATCCTTTCCACTTCAACCAGATGTTCTCCCCATATTTTAGGGAACCAAATGAAGTAATCTAAATACATGAGGATGTATTCAGTTCTTAAAACTTGTGTTAGATCACTTACTATCCTCTGAAATGTCCCTGATGCATCCATCAGTCCGAAAGGTATTCTTCAGAATTGACACAGGTCACAGGCTGTCACAAAGGCAGTTTTTTCTCAATCCTCAGGTGTTTCTTTAATCTGATGGTATCCAGATATCAAAACAAAACTACTAGTTATCTTGAGCTTTCTGTGAATTAAGTCTCCTGTGGTCAATGCATAACCTCAAGTCTCCACTGGGTTTTGACATAATTATAACTGGGATTCCCAACGTGATGTAGATTGCTCCGTCAGGCCATTCTCCAGCATGATATTTAGCATCTTTTCATAGCAACCTGGAACATCCCCAGGCTTACCTACAATCCAATGTGGCACCCAATCATATCTTCCAAGCTCGTAATTATTCTTGGAGAACACATTGCTAGCATATTGCAAGAGCAGCTGCTCTAATTGCTTCCTTTCATTGCCTCCTATGGCTGTTTCTGTCAAGTCAATCCCTCACTCTTTTACCAAATAGGCTGCTTCACAGCTCTTGAATTTTACGCCTGTGAGAGGCCTTGAGATGCCATTTACACTAGACAGTGTCCACACAGTCTGATATTTCACTAACTGCACTTCTAGGTCTGTGACATTAATTGCTGTAAAAGAACTCCCCTCTTTGGTCCAGCTTAAAACAGAGTTCTGCTAAACAACAATCCCGACTGGATATTGGTAGCTTCAAAAAAGTCTACAGGTTCATTACAGCAACTTTTATCCCTTAGGGGTATTATTACATGATGAATTGGCTGCATCACAACTGTATTCTGAGCCACCCTGTAAGCATGGCACCTCAAAGGCTCCAAGAGTTACTCTCCAGGGTACACACTTCCTCTTACAAAGAATAATTAATTGCACAAATACAAAATGGAAAAGGACTGCCTTGGTAAGAGTACTGCAGAAAAGGATCTAGTTGTTACAGTGAATCACAAACTAAATGACAGTCAGCGATGTAATACTGTTGCAAAAAAAGCGAACATCATTCTGGCATGTAATAGCAGGAGTTCTGTAAGCAAGACACGAAAAGTAATTCTTCCACTCTAGTCAGCAATGATAAGGTCTCAGAGAGAGTATTGTGTCCAGTCCTGGGTACCACACTTTGGGAAAGACTGGAGAACTGGAGAAAATCCAAAGGAGAGCAACAAAAATCATTAAAGGAATAGAAAACATGACCCAGGAAGAAAGACTGAAAAAATTGGGTTTGTTAAGTCTGGAGAAGAGAAGATTGAGGGGGGACATAGTCTTCAAATACATAAAAGGTTGTTCTAAAGAAGAGGGAGATAAAGTGTTCTCTTTACCCACTGAGGACAGGACAAGAAGTAATGGGCTTAAATTACAGAAGGGAGATTTAGTTTAGACATTAGGAAAAAGTTCCTAACTGGAAGGGCAGTTAAGAATTGGGACAAACTATGTAGGGAAATTGTGGAACTGGCAGCACTGGAGGTTTTTAAGAACAGATTTAAACAAATACTTATCAGGGAGAATCTAGATAACATTTAGTCCTGCCTCAGTGCAGGACACTGGATTAGATAATTTTTAAAGGTCCCTTCCAGTCCTAAATTTCTATGATTCTATAATACCTTTGAAAGATATTATTGGGTTAAGTTTAAATATGTTCAGGTTTCATTTATTAAATGAATGGTTTATATATTACTGTGGGCCAAGTTTGCATATAACCTCTCTTTAGGGAGGAAGATTGAATGTGAATCCTGAGAAGTGTTATGAACGTCAAAGAACTATACTAAACAATGTCCCAGACAAGAATGGACTTTTTGGACAAAAAGAGTCAAATGGTTTACCTGAGTAATCTGTGTAGGGGAAGGTGAATGCAAACTCTCCATCTCTGGCTATATAAAAATCCACTGTCTGCATAACAGTTCCTGGAACATGAAGATCAAGGGCCCAAGCTGTATAAAGGGAAGACTGAACAATTCATGGGTGTGTTAGTTCTGAGCTAAGGCTGTTGTGAATTTGTAACCACAGAAAAAATCCTGAGAGCTTTGAAGGACTAAAGCCTATCGAAGGCCTTGT
This sequence comes from Dermatemys mawii, assembly GCA_007922305.1. NCBI lineage: Eukaryota > Metazoa > Chordata > Testudines > Dermatemydidae > Dermatemys > Dermatemys mawii. Next base: position 22,441,151 of record ML677341.1, on the reverse strand, counting down.
TGGAGTCGGGGCAGACGCTGGCTTGTTTAGGCAATCTGGGTTGCTGGGAATATCACTGTGTAGGCAGGGAACCATGCTGCCTGGAAATATGCTCTGGTCAGAAAGGGGAGAGAGGGAAAGGTCTCCATCTAAGAGAGGTGGCGAGTGATGAGCCAGGAACCTAGAGCAGGTGCCCTTGATGGACCACAGAGGGGAATATAGGTGCAGTTACTCTGAATTTTGACAGACATCACCTATTTTTGGGCTCCTGACTCTTCCCTTCTACACAGTTTTGCTTCCACTTCACTGGGGGAGTTAGCTTGTGCTTCTGTGTCCTGCCCTTACTTGCCCGCACCAGTCAGACAGGAAAGCAGGGAGTTAAGGAGGGAAATGTCAGATACTGAGCAACAAAAACTTGGCGCCTCTGGTGTGATCCCACTGAGGTCACTGATACCACTGTCCATGCCTGCCCTTCTCCAAGACCTTGTAAGTGTCAAGAAGGAAATCAGCAACTATTACGTGGAATGACGCTAAAAGGTCTCTTTTTCTGTGGTTACCAATACAGCAGAGGCAAGAAAGACAGCTGCTGCTCACGTGTACGATGGCACTGAGCAGCCACACATCAGAAATAAACTAAGTGCTTCCTTCACAGTCTAACAAACCATGAGAATAGAGTCCTGGCACGATGAGATATACACCAGATCCCTGCTGAATGTGGCTCTGACTGGCTCCAGGACAGATACCACCCAAGTTGAAAGAAAAGAATGGCCCTATCTTGTACATAAGGGATACCAGCCTTTACCGTAAGTTGGTAGAATATATTTACAGAAATTAATTTTCTTCCTGTGGTATAATGATGAACATTTTCCTTTTTAATAACTTGGAGCAGGTCATGCTGTTATGACTACTGATGTTAGGAAACCAACACACCATCTGACAAATCTAGTCTGAGGCGTGATTAAACTTTTTAAAAGAAACCTTTTACAATTTAGCTTCATGCTGCCATAGACAAAATAAATCCAGTGATACATTATGAGATGAAACATTAAGCAACTATTACAAGGTTATAAGCCTTTCTTTTTCTCTTAATTGCTTACTTTGGCAGTTTAGGCAAGCTCTGTTTGCCTTATGCACACTTTTTAAAACAGCTTTGGGTAGAAATAAAAAAAAACTATACCAAGAAAAGAGAGCCACAGAACAAAACAGATTATTTTTTGTTAATTTTTTCAAAACAGCACTGAAGATACTGTTCTCGTCCAAAGAACATATGCTTTTAAACTTATTTCTGAAATAATCCTTTTTGACCTAGAATGTCTGTGTTCCCCTTTAAAAAGGCTTTGATTCTGACAGTAACCTGGCACATTGCTCAATTTGATAAGGAAACAATGAAAGTTATCAACTTTATCCATTTCCTCAAGATAAAGAAAAAGTTCAAAATACTTACCTCATATACATTGAACTGTGATTGCCCTCTAGACAATTCTCGATAACTTGTTGTGAATTCTCCAATGAAATCATGGCTAGAAAAAAAAAGTTTTCAAATCAACACATACACAATATAAGCTACCTTTTCATTAATTTACAAAAATACATCTAAAGTGAAGCACAGCTGACACATGAATAGATATGTGAGAAAAGCAATGATAGCGAAAGAGTTGTTATTCTATTGACTTAAATATAATGTATGTTTATTACTCTTCCCCCCAAATTATAATTATAAATAGATTTGATTGAATCCATCTGATATTCTTCTTCGAGTAGTGTCCCTAATTTTATGTCATCTAATTTTTTCTCTCTCGCCAAAAAAGCAATTAAAATGTTGCATATTCATTAACCAAACAGCATATTCAGAAGCTAAAAAAAAGTGTCAACTAGCCACCAAAGCATAAAGCCATTGAAAAAAAGTAACAGCAGCCAACTTGAACCTAAGCATTAGATCTCTTCATGTTCGGCATGGAGCCCAGTATTGGGAGTGGTTTCCTGGTATATTTTGTGATGTGGATCTCAACATCTACTGGAGGAAGGAGAACAGGAAAGGAGCACAACAAATCCTTTCTTTTGAAACAAAGTCAAATGGAGAGTTCCATCCATGTTCTACAGGTTGGCCATGCGCAGCAAAATTACTATAGCCCTAAGGCTTACAATAACCCTTGGGTAAAGAGACTTACAGATCTTGTTTGGAATTATTATTATTAGACAGCAGCTTCCATGCTGCAAAGTCCAAGCAGCTCATATACCTTTAGTGGCTTTGGAAATTATGCAAGGATTGGGCCTTTTCTACAATAATCTAAAAAGGATATTAGTTGAAACAAGGAAGTAATTATAAGGAACTGTACTCGTTTATTGATACAAATACATAATAGCTATTGACATCAGTGAGAATTAGATATGCATATAAAAGAACAATTAACCCCTAAAACTGATTTTAAAATCAACATTTTCACAATCCAATTTTAGTGATCTGTAATACTGAAGTATCTTACCTTCCATCTCTATCCCAATCGTACACCTCAATTTTAATTGTTCTGCAAATAAACCCAAAAAACATATAAACAGGGTTTTTAAAATGCAAGTTTTCACTAAATACCATGCTTAATATTTGAAAACAAAATATGCTAATGAAAATCTGCTTTGAAAGATTAATTTTCCATTAAAAGAAGGAAAGTCAGACAATTCGGCTGTTTGCTCAGTTTAAGTAGAAAATACTTCCTTGAGCTATTTAGTTATGATTTCCCATTATTTAACATTTTTAGCCATCCAGCAACCTACTAAAACCATTTCATACCAGCTAAGATTTAATACTAAATTCATTTTAGTCCAAGTAATTTTCTTCAAATAAAAAAAAAGTTAATGAAAATAAATACAATTCAAGTTTAATTAAAAAAAATTGTTCTTTTTACATGAGATTTACAGGATCATTTTCACAGAATATGCCTGGAGTGCAAGCACAAAACCTTTTAACAAATTACAAGATTTAGGAGGGTACATTCCTTTCTAATACCATCTCTCACACACTGATAATGCAGAAAGTTCAATAGTGGGGTGCTCCAGTGTTCCGGCTAGGATTGGTGTTACTTAATATGTCTACTAATGATAAGGAAAAGGGCATAGACAGCAGGCAGGCAAAATTTGCCAAAGAGAAAAAAAGTTATTTAGGTTAGCCAAAAACTAGAGAAGACCGAGGAACTTCAGAGGAACAATGCATAGAGGAAGTAATCGTATGAACTATCCTATACATTTCTTGGTTCTTAACTGAAAGTAACTAATGACACAGGAAAAAGGCCTGTCACTGGGGACAGCTCAAGGACAGCTTCCACTAAACATACTGCAGTGGTCAAAATGGCAAACTAGCCCCATATCCTTGCCACCTCAGCGGTGGGGAGACTGACTGTGTCAGCAGAGGAAAGAAAACCCATGCCCCTTTAAGGAGCACATCCCTCCTTTGCCGCCTCTGATCCACATGGGCTTGAGGGGGAGCTTTTTGACTGATTAAGCAAGAATAGGAGGAAGTGGCATAATCCTACTGGCACTTACACACTCAAGGGGCAGGTTTATAAACACCTCCCCCTATCCAAACTGCTATTCTGCACCCAGACCAACAAATCCTTCCTCTTTGGGAGTAGAGAAGAACCAGGTTTGCCTTTTGGAAGCTGGGATAGAATTATCAAGTTGGCATAGGTACTCTGGGTATCTTCACCTTCTTTCCAGCAGCTCAGGGACCTGGTGGATAAATCAGATTGTAAAACTCATGTTGTCACAAGACGGCCGATATCTAGTGCAGGTGCTTGTACAATAGGGGTTTGGTTCCCTGTTAAACAGGAATGGAAGCAGACTAGAAAAGGCATCTCCTAAAGAAGATGGGGAATGGAGTTTTGGCATCTAAATCTGGTACAATGAGGAGACAAACCTTTGTTTTCTCCTCATACCATGTGAGCAGAGGGCACTGGGATCCCAGTTAGAGGGCATAAGAGCCCTGAAAATGTGAGCTGGAAGGATAGAAAGAGGAGTAGGGGAGGAGAGTGAGAACTTAGTGAGTTGGGCGCAGTCGGTTCTAGGCTGGGAAGGAGGGCCCGAGAGGTTTCAACCTGCTCTCAGGCCTATTCAAGACCCTCCTGTTTCCACTCCCTGGCCTGATCCTGGGCCCTGCAGCAGCCAGTTCAGCCCACCTGGGTCCTGCTCTCACTTCCAAGCCGATGCCCCCACAGCATGTAAAAGCTTATTTCCACTGAAGGGGTGCTAGCCCCCCTATTCTGTTGGAACTGGTCCTGGAAACAGTGTGGCGACCAAGTTAAAAGTATGTGCGGAGGGGGAAGACAGCCCTCCTCCCGGAAGTAGAACAGGAAGGACGATGGTGGATGAGTTATAACCAGATGGTTTCCCAGCTGCATTACTTAAAGTTACAGCCTAGCTAAACCATGTTCTTGGTTTCTTGCCTTTTTTTTCTGTGGTGTCTGAGACAACATTAGGAGGCATAAATATAATGTAAACATGATGCTATTATAATAAATCAATAGAATGCCCACACCAGGATTACCATGTTCAGAACTGGTCACTGCATCCCAAAAAAGTTATAACAGAAACAGAAGAGATTTAGAGTCAGGTGACAAAAATAACTGGAGACCTGGAAAGATTTTCATGAGATAAACTGAAAACTCTGGAACGGTTATAGAGAGAGAAAATGAATGGCATGCAGAAGGTAAACTGAATGCTCCATTTACCATTTCTTATAACTAAGGCTAAGATTCTGTCACACATATTTTTAGTATTAAAAGTCAGAGAGCTCCCGGACAATAAAGAAAAATTCATGGAAGCCCGTGACCTATCCATGACATTTACTAAAATTATGCATGATAAAATGGGGAGCTGCAGGCTCCCCACATCAACCAAGGGGCTGGCTCAGAAGTGCATAGTCCCCACCACCACCCTGCCATCTCAGAACTCGGGGCACTCCTGACTCCCTTTGTGGCTGGGACCTGGGGCACCAGAGATGGCGGGGAACCCTATAGGTCCCAGGAGCTGGGGGTTCAAGTCATGAATTCTGTGACTGCTGTGACCTCCATGACAAAATCATAGCCCTACTTATCAGGCAAAGAGCAGGGGACATTCAATGCAATTGAAAAGATCAGCAAATTAAGAGGAAAAACTTCTTTATACAGCCCAATTCAATTGTGGACTTATTGCCACCAGATATTATTATGGCTGAGAACTTTGTAAGACTAAAAATAGAACTGGACATTTACATGGATAATGGCTGTATCCATGAATGTTAGAATAAAAAAAGAAAGGATCTACAACTACCCACTAATTGACGAAATTAGGAAGAAACTCCTGTTAGGGATGGGTTATTCCTCAATTGTATCCTCAAGACTATCTTGTACCTCCTTTTGAAGAATAGAGTATTGGCTACTGTCTGATTCAGGATATTGGATTAGTTTAGCAATCAGATCCAGTATAGCAATTCTTATATTGCTAGATACTTCTTAATATTATTTATGCATGCATCCAACATGCACAACGTTGACAATGTACTCTTTATTTTAGGAAATTATATCCTAAATTGCTAAACTGTTAGGCATTTATCCATCTATAAGACAGTCTTCAATATCAGAGAGAGCAGCAAATGTTGAATGATAACAAATGAAAAAAAGTTTCCCTACCTCCCACTCTTTATGGGAGACAGACATATGTAGAAATTGGGAGAAAATTCTCCTGCTTCAAGGAGTCACTGCTTTGAGGAAAATGGCTCTCTTAGAACTAATATGCTAACAGATCTTGTTAACATCAGATGACACTACTGATATTTAACAAAAACCACCATGAGATTGTATCTTCTCAGAAAAACCATTTACTGGAAGAGGAACATTCTGTTTTCTGAAAAGCTCCAGTACTGAATGAACTCTATTCAATATCAATGAGGTGAACTAGCAACATAAGAAAATATATCTACTGATTTTCCTCCTTCTTTTAAAACACATTAGATTACTTAATTTTAGTCCTCAGATCACTGGTTTGATCTTCTTTCCTAGAAAAGAACTATTTCTTGGGGGTATGCTTCACAAACAGTTGAATGAATTAAAGAAAAAAAAAGCAACGTTTTGGGAGATGTCTTGCCTCACTGTCCTTTTTGCAAAAAAGGAGTCAATAAGGGGATGAGGTGGTCTGGATGTTCTCTCTTTCTTCCAAGTAAAATTTAAGGACTTAGACCACATCATTTAATATACAATATGTTTTTTAAAACATATTTCAGGTTCACGGAGAAGAAAGTGAAGGATGTCTCCTGAAGAGTGCGAAAGTTACTCTTTAGAACAAAGATGGAAACATCGCCAAAGACTAGTTTGTCACACTGGTGAACAATTATGAAAATTAGAATAGTCACTGGAAAAGGAAATACCTTTGTTAGTTTATCATAAAAAGCAGCATATCACAAAGTCTGATATTCTAGCTATTTGCTACTTGACTTCAAGATTTGAGAGGCGTGTTAGCTACTTAGCTAAACACACCTTGGCACTTCTCCCACAAACCATGCCACAGTGACAGATAGCTGAAAGCTGTCATGGTAAATCAGTTCCTGAGACAAAAGACTGTTTATGTGGTGGCCAGGGCAAAAACAACAAATAACTTGTTTATGCCTTTTAATGTGGTTCCTTTATCCGCTATAGAACAGCTACACTTTGCAACTGTGGCAAATAGCCAACTCTCCCATGACTTCTCTACCCCCTCAAATTAGATAATGTATGTGGAAAAAGGCTCCTCCGTTGCTTAGGGTACATGGTAGAAAGGCTCAGCCAGTCTGGAGAAATATTTATTTTCCCAGCTATACGAATGACCGAGTACCAAAAGTTTCTCTTCTGCCCATTTCAGGATGGGTAACTTTTCTTTGAGCAGGGTTACATACTCTCCCATAGGGTTCAATGGTCAGAAGACTAGCTGTTGATCTTCAATTTTATGCATTTCACATGAGATGTGCAAGGGATATTTAAATGTGTCTTCAAGACCTATAGATTCTGAACGGTCATGCTAGTGTACAACTGCTATTATATAACAAAAGGATTTCATTTAAGTTTCTTGTATTCTAAAACATATTTTTTCATTATAGATTTTTCACTCTGAGAAAACAGGTTATTCTTTCCCCGACATGAATTAAGTGTGATGGGGCAAATCTTCAGGAAGTTGGAATTTGGATGTATGATGATAGATTTGTAAGACTGATAAGTTCTGAAAATGCTTTTTTTGCTTTTTTAAGCATTACTGGATTAATTAATCCATTATAGGAAGGTGTATTGTCTTTACCATTGCTTAGCAAAATATCTTGAAAGAGTTCAAAGTAGCATTGGCTAGAAAAATCAGTTGGTATAATGGCACTACCTGAATGTCAACGCCTTTAGTGAGATAAGATGCATTTAGATCTGCCTTCAAGTCCTTGTCACCTGTATCAAACACATAACTCCTTTAAAGTGCTTTCCTCCTCCTGTCTGAGATGTCAGATAAAGCTGTTCATTATAAAGGAATATATAATTTCTTAGAGCCCTCTGAAATATGAGAATTCATAAAGAATTCCATAAGGAAATTCAAAAATTCCACTTATCCTGGAGGACTGTTTAATAAATTATGAAACACCTTTGTCAACAAAGATTTATTGCCCAGGCCCTTTTCAAACAAAATCGATCCTTTTTGTCCTCTGGTTTGGACCATATGGGGACAATTCTTTCATTTTTGTGATGATTGGGAAAAAAAATTTCCTTTTACTATAGAAAGTAGTGCAATATACTGAGACGAGCCTTGAACTCTACTCTGGTTGTGTTCTGAATTAAAGAATACCCAGGCAGGTGTCCTCGACCTACAGTTCCAATAAGAATGATAAAAGAAACTTCCCCTTCTCCTCAAAAATTTTGGGTCAGGATTTCTTGGCATCCTTTAGGGAGAGAAAGGCTTGCTAGGCTTATCACGAAAGTGTGATTTTCAACTCTTGGTGAATGAGAATGCTTCTTGCTCTTATGCTGCTTAATACTGACTACTTGGAGTAGGCTGACAGATTGCAACTGCAGCAATGTCTCTACACACCTAGAAAACACTGGTGGTAACAATGAGATGGAGTCAGCATGTAGAGTTATACTTTTTTTGTGAGTCCTGTCAGAATTTAATGTGGAGTATGTCTATTTGTAAGAAGTTTTGGAGATGTCAAACATTTCTAGACTCTGTGCATGGTTGGGTCTTGTGCTGGTCTGACTCCTATGTACTTCAGGCACACAGGTCCAGCTGCCACATACATAAGGACACTGCAGACAAAAATCATTTGATAAAATACCTTATTTTTCTGGGACTTTTTCCCAGAATCCTCTGATGTATAAGTTCCACCCCTGAGGAAAGTAGTACATTAGTATTTGCTTCTCACTGAAGCAGAGCAGAAACTAGTTTCTGTGCACAGCAGTAGCAGCGACCCCTTTTGATGGAGAGAGGATTATTTACTAGTCTGAATTAGTCATGATACTTGCTGCATGATTCATATTTTTGCCTTGTTCATTTATGTGAAATGCCTATTTCTTATGACTTATCTCCTAGCTAAGAGGAACTTTGTTCACATCTAAGAAAAGGATTCAGATAAATATTTTTAAAAATGTAACCAAATGTTTTGAACTAATGTCTTCTAAAATGAAGATTAAATAACCCAACCAAAAATTCAGAAGCAGCAATGCTTGCAGAAGTTATTCACACAAGAATTTGCAAGTGAAAAGAAAATGATCTCTACACATAGAGCTCAGTCTTTATCTTACCTGTCATAGTCTCCATTACACAGCGCTCTGACAGAGATCTTGAATGCCTGCCACACTGGATTTAATGTATTTTTTACAACTTCTGTCTTGTGACAGATCGTAAAACTGGGGGAAAAAAAATCACTTTTGAATTATCAAATATGGAGTCAAATATGCAGAAGCAGTCAATAATCTCTTTATTGCTCTACCTCAGTATTTAAAGAATTTAATTCTAAAGCTCATATGTCCAAAAACAATCTAAAACGGAAGTACGATGAAGTCTAGGACTAGGAAGATTTTACCTAACTGGAAAAGGTCAGACTTTAGAATTTATAAACTTGCAGTTTTGCCAGTTCATGATTGCTGTGTTCATTTTAACAGCTGTATTTGGTTCTATAAACACTGGAACTCAGAGAAGCTGAGCTGGGTCCTTGTTACTCTTAGGCTGCTTGCACAGGGAACAACTTTTGAGATATTTTTCTGGACTTGGACAGATCTACTTCAGTGAGACCATCAGGACCTGTCTAATGAGTGGCCTAGTTCTAGAAAATTTATATGGAATTCTTTTTTTTAAATGTAGATCATTTTCCCTGAATCATGTGATTTTACACATCCAGAAAAAGTTGCACGTATTTGGCCACTGACACTCTCTGGATACTAGGCAGACAGCACACTTTTTAAAAGTTCAGATCTTAAAAACACATACGCTGAAGGATAGCAAGTTTTAGTAATCTGTCCATTATATGAGAGCAGCCGCAGGATACATAAATTGCCACAATCAGAAGGAACTACACAGAAATAGGAACCTTAAAATGTTGAACAGATCCAAAAGCTGGTTAAAAAGAGCAGTGCGTGCAATTTAAAACTTGTTTCACAGCTTGCATCACGTTGTTTTAACTTCTGTATGGATAGGAAATGTCTGCACAGATTGACTTGGAAGGAAATCCCAGGTGGACTAATCTGTGTATTGGGATCATAGCATTTTTGGTGGAATGCACAACTACTGTAGCTCCAGGAGCCAGAACAGAATTGGGATCTGGGTGTTCTGCAAGTTGTTTTCTCAGGCCAGCTAATCATGCCAGTAGAGAACTACAATCCTCAATGCTTCTCTCAGAAAAAGATTTCCAAACTACACATGGGAAAATATTTACTCCACTAAAAAAAGAAATCTGAACAAAATTTGTGGAACATGGTAAACTTCACGTTCAATCACCCTGCCCTTAACACTTTTCATTTCCCACTGCTTTGTTTGTATACACAAGACTGTAAATTTAGTGAGGCAGACTGAGTAGTCATACTTGTCTGAGCAGTGTCCAGCCACTATTGCTGCTATGTAAATAATAATCATCATTTGCTTCTGGAGACACTTTGTAGCAACAGAGATCCATAGCTGCCAAGTTTCGTGCAGCTCCGTGTGACATTTCTTGACAGTGAGAAATTATCAAGGATATCCCATTCAGGGTCCATTTGTGTATCAATTCCCATAGTTTCTGTATAGAGAAACTATTAATTTTTAAAATAAATTTTATTTTAGCCCTTATTTTACATTAAAAATAGTGGAACACTATTGGTCAGGAATGAGATTTTGTACCTCAAAAATCTCAGGAAAGTGGCATTAATTATTTGTTTTTTGTTTCTTTTAAAATAAGGAGCAATATGATGACATCTCTTACATTCACGATTTAATCAACTTCAATGGTGCTGAATAAAAATTATTTTAAATTAGAAATGTTTTTTCTTCAGGAAAGATGTACTGCAATGAATTTTAATGTGGCATCTAGAATAAGTTAAAATTTATTCCCTATAAATGCTTTCATTAAATGGGAGTTCTGAAGTGCTGCTCCTTGTGTCCCATTATAATCAGGTTTAAGGGGCTACTTGTACGGTTGCCATCTCTGAGGTACAAGAAACCTGGACATCTGGGATGATCCTTAGCTCATAAAATTGGACAGCTCGGTGTGTGCACTGAACACCCCTACAAATTTCCTAGGACAGCTACCTCAAAAAAGGGATGATCTTGGGAAAACCGGGACAGGTGGCAACCCTAGGGGAAAGTAAGGAATTAAAGGCTCATTGCGGTCACTCTCCGCAGCTTACAGAGGCAATTATGCCTACCACTGGTAGGGTGTAATTCTTATGGATAGGGCTCAGCCACACTTACCAGACCACAGGAGGTTCCCCACTGACAGTCTATTGCCTGTCTGAATGCACCAGTGGAAGGGGGAGGAGTGGTCTGCAATTTTTCAATAGAGCCCCAAGTACTTCCCTGCCGCACTTTATAATCTTCAGCAGCTGAGCCATTCCGCAAACTGCCTCAGAGTGGCGCATTACTTAGCGACAGCCACTTATATAGAACAGCTTATGCTCCACAATTTTCCAGTAATTTTAGTTCCCCATGGGCCCACCATCAGACATGGCTAGCCTCTGGATTGCTACATTCTTAAATATGATGATGAGCAGTATCCCAGAAAGGAAGACTCCAGGAAACAAGTTAAGCAAATTGCTAACAGACCCACATAAACAGTGCCTGGACCAGGAATTAGTAGATGAAATATTTCTGAAGTGGAATACAACAGAGATAAATTTATTTTACTGACTTAAGCATAAACGTAGAAGACAGACACATTTGAAAATTATTTATGCATTGAGAGGTTTTGAAATTTTGTTCACAAGTCTTTTTCCCTCAGGACAATAATGAAAAGGTTAAAATATGTCTCCAAACTTATAGCAAAAGGACTCTTATCTAAATAAATCTTTGTGCATTAATATATCCTTCACAGATTCTTCTAGAATTCTATTAAAATGATAAAGGTATATCACACGATCTGTTTTCCACAGTAAAAAATCCATGCCATTTTTCATAGCACTCTAGGCTTAATCATAAATCCATCTTTCAAATTCTTTTGTTATGTTATTTTAGCTGAGTGCTAAAATAATAGTGTTATTTCTACACTGCCATAACATGATCTAGTTTAGGTAAATGAACTTGTTAAAATAGTAAAATACATTCTAAGCAAATGTTGTTATGAGGTTACAGAATGAATTAGAGCTTGCAGTCTGACAAACATCAGAATGTAATAACTGCATATTAAAACTACCACCATCAGATATCCTAATTGTCTTTATAATTTTGTTACCTACCTGCCATCTTCATTGCTTCGATAAAATACTAGGAAGGGGTCTGATTTCCCAAAGAAGTCCTTTTTGTCTAACTTGTTTGCACAAAACTGCATAAGTACAGAATCCTAAAAGAGAAATAAAGACACAAATTATGCTCAGCATGTCATCTGCAAAACTAAAAAACAACAAAAAAGTAGTTAGTTTATATTTTAGCATTTAAGATTACTCACTTTCAAGATAATCTCTGCGCATTCACATTATTGGGATATGCTAACAGTGCAGCTTGGCCCAGTGAACCCTTCTAGAAGAAGTGCTCATGTCAGCTTGGCCCAGTGAACCCTTCTAGAAGAAGTGCTCATTGTAGTGCTTCCAGACCCCTTTTGTCTCCAAGCATTTGAAAGGCAGGACTACAATAGGGAGATATGTCATGGGGCACCAAATGCATCAGTTCCCTCCATTGCCTTCTTGGGTCCAAAGTTGAAATTATGACTGAGTAAGAGGGGAAAGGTGGGTCGGGAGTGTGAATATGTAGAATTCATCTCAAAGTATTTGATTACAGGCAGGTAGCCTTCATTTCTTCAAGTGGCTTCTGGACTTTCCCACCCTTAGGATAGTTGGATAACCAGTCCTCTTGTCTCTGGATAGTACAACATGGAGTTCTAGTTAAACAGAGATGAATACTACTTCACCAAACTGCATCTGATCTAGATGCCAGCTCTAATGAATATTTCTAACATTATGAAATAAAACTCCACATGATTACTTCAGTATGGTTTGAACAGGAGCTGAAGCTTGGTTCATGTTATTGTGGGCTACACACAAAAATAAACATTTCCATTTATATTCATAACTGATGAGTTGACTGCTTCCTGGAGATGAACAGACTCTCCTTTACTTTCTCCAAACAGACAGCTCAAGTTCTATGGCCATGCTGTCAAGTGGAGAGAGTCTGGATATGGATGGCAATTCAAGCTCTCTGTTAGGTCAATACGTCTGGAATTGCAGGAGACAGATAAAACCCTTGTGACAATCACAGTATCTTAGAATGACTAATGTCTTGCCCAGGACAGGGCAATCACAATAACCTTGGCTTTGTCTTGTTTATTTTCCAGTAAACTCTGAATTAGAAGAATTGGGGGGAATGCAGAGAGGAAACCTACCTCACAGCCGGAAAGAAACAGAAGATCATGGTTGGAAGGGACCTCAGGAGGTCATCTAGTCCAACCCCCTGCTCAAAGCAGGACCAATCCCCAACTAAATCATCCCAGACAGGACTTTGTCAAGCCTGACCTTAAAAACCTCTAAGGAAGAAGATTCCACCACCTCCCTAGGTAACCCATTCCAGTGCTTCACCACCCTCCCAGTGAAAATGTTTTTCTTAATATCTAACCTAAAACCTCCCTCACTGCAACTTGAGACCATTACTTCTTGTTCTGTCATCTGCTACCACTGAGAATAGTCTAGGATCCAACCTCTTTGGAACCCCTTTTCAGGTAGCTGAAAGCAGCTATCAAATCCCCTCCCCACCCCAATTCTTCTCTGCTGCAGACTAAACATTCCCAGTTCCCTCAGCCTCTCATAAATCATGTGCTCCAGCTCCCTAGCCATTTTTGTTGCCCTCCACTGGACTCTTTCCAATTTTTCCACATCCTTCTTGTGAGTGTGGGGTCCAAAACTAGACACAGTATTCCAGATGAGGCCTCACCAATGCCAAATAGAGGGGAATGATCATGTCCCTCGATCTGCTGGCAATGCCCCTACTTATTCAGCCCCAAATGCCGTTAGCCTTCTTGGCAAGAAGGGCACACTGTTGACTCATATCCAACTTCTTGTCCACTGTAACCCCTAGGTCCTTTTCTGCAAAACTGCTGCCTAGCCAGTCGGTCCCTAGTCTGTAGCAGTGCATGGGATTCTTCCATACTATCTCCAGATACCTCCACAGGGAGAAGATATAGTCTGTTACCAAGTTATTGAGTAACCACTTGTGCTACTTATTAAAGTTTCTGCTCAGCCAGTATCTTGTCCTTGTTTGCAAGGAGGATAAATTTGGTGTACTATGCACCACTCCCACAGAGCTAAAGTGTCTTTCCACAGCTTGCTTGTTCACCTAAAATTTCGATGTAGTATTGCTGGCAACTACTTGAGCCACTCTGCCATGTAGGGCTCTGCCTTGAGGGAGAAAGGACTCGAGAGCCCAAAGTATTGCTCTTAATACTGACTTGAAGTTTTTCCTCTCTGAACTTCCAGTGTCTGAATTGTCAAATTCTTGCAATATGTTCCCAGCCCAGATTGGAAGTGTCCGAGTCTACTGTGCCTGATAGAGTTGTAGGGTTGCTCTAACAGAAGGGGTAGAGTGGACCACACCTTTATCACAGTTACCAAGTGTGGCAGAGCTCCAACCTTGTCCTCATGGGTCCCGAATTTCCAGGCGGTTTATGCTAGCCTCAGAGGCTCACTGCAACCCTCCATATCATCCCTCTCTCTCTCTAGGGCCAAGGTTACAGTCTACTGAGCCCTTTTCATCATAAACCAGCAAGAAGGTTGCTGAGAGAACTCCCACAGTCTCTGTTGTCCCTATGGGCTTATTCCATAATAGTTAGGCCCCTGTCAGGACAGGAGGCTAATCTTCCCCTCCCGTTTCCCTCCCAGGAGGTGCTTCTGCAGTGGCAGGTTGGGGGGAACCGAGGCCGCTCTCAACTCTTAGGGACCCTAATGGCAGCAGCTGTTGGCAATTGACCTTTCACTGCCAGAGTTGCTGCATTTCCCTGTGCCACTTCCCCACAGTTCTCCTACTTCTCTTCTCTTCACTCTTACCTTAGGGCTCCCTTACCAATGTCTTTATTATCCAGCCCTTCAGCCACACTGCCTTTCCTCTGGCTCCTTGGTTCTCCTCGGCCTGACTGGAGTGAGCCCTTTTATAGTATCAGAGGGGCCTTATTAGAGTCAGGTGTTCACATTAGCCTAACAGCTTCAATTGAGTCTTTGCAGGCTAATTGGAGTCATGTACCAACCCTTGCCTGAAGCAGCCCCTGCTCTGGTCAGTCAGGGAAAAGAAAACTGCTAATCCAGTGGCCAGTATATCTGCCTTCTACTATTCTGCTGTCCCCAACTGGCCTGGGTCAATCACACAAGTGAGCTTCACTTTATACTCCTTCTAGACTGTCTTGAGTACACTTCACAGGTGACTGGCTTGGCTACCCTCACCCTCTCTCAATGGTGAAGCCACATGGTCCTACTACTCAGATTGGATCTCTGAGCTGCAGCCCTCATTTACTAACTGTATTAACCTGACAGGCCCAACTGGGTCCAGCACTTTTCGTCCAGGAGCTTATGAGTAAGCGTGTGAAATAGTAAGTTTACAGGGACAGAGAAACAGCTTATTCAAAAAAAAAACAAAAACCTATCATTTATTCACCCGAAGCTATATACCAGGCCACGCATATGGCATAAATAATTAAAGGCTTACACTCCCACTTCCCCTACCTGCACCTTAATATTTCCTTGCCAGATCTGATAAGTTCTATATAGCTCAGTTACCTCCCTCTCCAGGCTGGGAGAAGAAGACTGCTTGCTGCAGCTTCTGTCTGTGTCTCATTCAGCCTGTATGCCAGGCTCAGCCTGTAACAACCCTTTCTTCCCTCCCTCCATCCCTGCTAGACTAATACAATCTTTAAGATACTATAGGCTTTGATCCTATGTTTGGCCCAGGAAAAATAAACTGTCAGCCTAGTA
The DNA here is from genome assembly GCA_007922305.1 of Dermatemys mawii. Taxonomy (NCBI): domain Eukaryota; kingdom Metazoa; phylum Chordata; order Testudines; family Dermatemydidae; genus Dermatemys; species Dermatemys mawii. The sequence continues at coordinate 22,425,570 of ML677341.1, read as the reverse complement.
GGCGCCAGGCCAAGAGTTATTTCCCACTTAATAGCTTCCTCATTGTTCCCGAAGAATGTTGGTATTGCTTATGATAGCACCTTATCTTTGCTTTTTTTTATTTCCTGTTTATTTGCCCTGTTACAACTTCCTTTGATTTAAGACTATACAGTCAGAAGAGAATATCACAGGTAAACTGAGGCACGTATAATATTTACAAATAATACACGTAACTCCCTCATGCTGCACAACTGTCCGTTAGTTCTTTGGGCAGGAACCACCACTGCTAAAGATTTTGTAGCTCAAAGGATCAGCAAGAAAAAGATGACATTAGAAGGCAGCTCCATATAGTTTGCTCTTTTTAGAAACTGCCTGTCCTGGTATTTTTTGCCAGCTGTAATAAACTTTCTAGAGTTCACTAGGTAATATTACTTCTAGAGGATGAACTCAGAATACTGGAAACTACATGTAGTTTCCTCTTGTTACCAAAAGGACATTTAAGGTAGTAGCCATTCTTTCTGCAACTTGGAAATACATCCTGCAAGGAGAGGAAGATGATGATGCACCCATGTTCTTATATGGAAGAGTCTGAACATCTGGCTTTGAATGTTCAATAGGCTCTTCTATAGCTCTACTTCACACAACGTGCTTGAAACAAATCTCTTGGTCCCTAAAAAGTGTAACAGTTTTGGTTTCCTTTTGGCTGCCTCTCTTCAGTCTTTTCAAATTCAGGATACCATCTATAGGGAAGGCCAATATGGCCACATTGCTCATGGTGGTATCTTCCAGTTCTGTCAGTATCCAGTAAGGAATTCCCTATGATAATCCATCGTGAGGGAAAGTGATCTCAGGGTCTGAAAGACTTGAACCAAGAGAACCTAGGTTATACTCTCCAGAAGCACTAGGGCGGGCAAATGTATTAGTTCAGGGTGAAGATGATCTCTTTGGAGGACCTGTCTAACCTGGTCTGACCAGGAAAGCACCAACAGGTATAACTATTGAGCTTCCATGCCATGAGAGAAAGTGACCGTAGGCTCGGGTGTTGGAGACATTTGTGATCTTGTGTGAGATGGTCCGGGAAGAGCCTCAAGGGCTTCCATGGACACGTCTAGGAGAGATGTGTACCAGTGCTGGCAGGGCCAGGCCCGTGCTATCAATATGACATGGTCTCCATCTCTACAGACCTTGAGAAGCGCCTTGTGAGCAAGTGGTATGGGTGGAAATGCATATAGGAGAAAACCTCCTCAATGGAGGAGGAGGAACGTATCCATGCTGGTGCCCAGGCTGTGATTCTTGAAGAAGTAGAACTGCTGGCACTTCCTGTTGTGTCACATGATGAAACGGTCTAACTGGGGAAAAACCCACCTCTGGAACTGCGATGTCCAGGCGAAGGGACCACTTGTGGCTGTGAAACTACCTGCCAAGGTAGTCTGCCAGCTTGTTCTCTACCCCTGAAAGGTATGGATGCCTGCAGGTGTACTGAATGTTCTACACAGAAGTCCCAAAGCATGAGGGCTTCCTGGCACAGGGGAGAGGAGAATGCACCCCCATTTGTTGACATAGAACATTGCTGTTGTATTGTCCATCATGACTGATACATACTGTCCAGTTAGGTAAGGACGGAAGGTCCAACATGCTAGGCGCACCACTCAGTTCTCTGACACTGATGTGGCGACCCAGATCTGCTTGAGACCAGAGGCCTTGAGTCTTGTGGTCTCTCAAATTAGCTCCCCAGCCAAAGTCTGATACACCCGTTTGAGCCCTGGCCTGAAGATGTCTCCTCCTGCCAGTCCTGTTCCTCCACCGAGAGCCATCTTGGCAGTTTTGCTGATGGAATCTTGGAGGATGTTAAAGTGAAGTGTCTCCACTGTGTGAGGAGAGTGTGCATGCCCAAAGACTTGAGGGTGGCTCATTAGTCATTCAGGCTGTGTAGCCTCTTGTCTGTCTTTTTAGAAAAACGTGTCACACCCTCAAATGGGAGGTCCTGAATGGTTTGCTAGGCCTCATAAGGGAGCCCCAAGACTTGCAGCCAGGAGCCCCTTCTCATGGCCACCCCAGTAGCCATGACCCTAGTGGCAGCGTCTGCACCATCCAATGCAGTCTGGAGCAAAACCCGGGAGACTAGCTTCCCTTCCTCCACCAAGGCTGAGAACTCGGCTCAGGAGTCTGAGGGGAGGAGCTCCATAAATTTGGCCATCGCGCACAGGTGTTATAAGAGTACCTGCTGATGATGGCCTGCTGGTTCAAAATATGGACCTGCAAACCCCCTGTAGAATAGACCTCTCCCCCCAAAAGGTCTAGTCACTTAGCTGCCATGGGGGTTTTTTTTTGGGGGGGGGGAGGAGGTCCTTGGAAACCTTGCCTCACACACGTTAGCAACATCCACAACAAGGGAGTCAGGAGGTGGGTGGGAATACAAATGTTCATATCCTTTGGAGGGCACAAAATAATGCCTCTCGTGTTTGGCAGTGGGAGGCAAGGAAGCTGGGATCTGCCACAGGTTTTTGATGGTATGTCCAATAGTCTTAATAAGCGGTAGGGCAATACAAAAAGGTCCTGAAGGGCGAAGATGTCCACCATGGGATCAGCCTCAACTAAAGCCTCTGCCTTAATGCCCAGATCCTAGGCAGCCCTTCGCAGGAACTGCTGCGGCATCCTGTTGTCCTCAAGTGCTGGGGCTATGGCTGTGCCCGCCAATGGCTCGTCTAGTGATGGTGAGGAAGTAACACTTAGAAGCGATACTTCCTACCATCCGCTCCCAGGGAGATCCAGTGCCGATGGAGTGCTTGCTGGGACTGTTGACTCCAAACTCGGTGTTGGCACAGCCATTGGTAACACCAGTGGAACCACTGATGGAACCAGTGCCAAACCCCATGTGCGCACCAACGAAGGTGGCGGACCCCTTGTTGGCATCAGGATCATTGCTGCCTGTGCCATAGTTGGCACGGAGATCAGTGCCAGTGCCAAAGTCGGATGAGTCACCAGTGCTGAGGTCAGAGCCGGCAATGGTGCCACAGCCAGAGGCATTGCCATGTGGGCAGGAGACAAGGCAAGCTGCATCGTTGATGGCAGGACAAAGATGGCTGAGGCCACAGAATATGCAGCGGAGTAGTGCCCCTGATTCCCTCCCTGGCTTTGGTAAAAGGCCCAGGGGGTCCAGAATGGCCAGTGTGATGGATTCTGCCACTGGGATGGCCCTGCTTGGGGCTCTCTCCTGTCTCTCCCTGACCTCAATCTTCGCCTCCTATCACTCCTAGATCGGTAGGAGTCAGATCCTGACTCGGAGGTCTCGGACAGAAGATCACGGAGGAGCTGAGCCTCTGTGTCTTGAGCGTCGAGAGTTCAAGGAGTTAATAGGTTCTCTCTCTGAGTGGGCCGGTGCTGAAGGACATGGAAAGGGGGAGTGCCTGGACATCATTGCCGGCTTCCGTTTTCACTGCACCTGGGGGCACGGTGGGACTGCCAATACTGAAGGTTCCTTCCTCCTGGGGTGTGAGAATGGCGCCGTAAGGTGCAGCAGGTGCCGAGCAGCTTCAAAAGCTTCCAGCATCTAAGGGAGCTGTAGGTGCTGGCCCATAGGAGTCCAGACTCAACTGCCTCACCTGGGCAGGAGCCAACATAGCCCCAGTAGGGGATCTGGAGCTGTAGCCCATCTGGGGGTCTCACTACTCTGGATTTAGTCGGAAGTGACTTACTGTTCTGCTTCTTTTTCTTCTGAGGCACAGCGAGTGGGATCAGTGCCTGCTTGCCACTGGACCACAGGAGGTGCTGTGCCGGTGCCAAGCATGCCAGGACAAGTCTTTTCTAGGCACCAAGCTTGAGGACAGTGTTGGGGCGCTCCGCATTGAGGAGGACACATTAGGAGCCAGGTCCCTTGGACCTGGGTCCACATGGGGGCACAGAGCTGCTCCCATGAGGATCACTTTAAGCCACTGTTCCCTTTCTTTAAGGGTTCTAGGGTGGAACTCGTGGCAGATCTTACAGCAATCCTGTAAGCATGAGGAGCGTGGATCAGCTCTGGGGAGTCAAAATGGGCAAGGGACCTCCAACAACTCTAATTACTAACAACTAAGGTAACTATATACAAAGAACTGTCGAATGTGCTTGCTAAGCAAGGACTATGGGAAGTTCCAGCCAACCACCACTGGCAGTAAGAAGGAACTGAAGGGGGTGGCAGGGCTGTATATTGAACGCCATGAAGGTGCAACTCCAGGAGGCACCCAGACCAACCCGACGGATGCTGCTATGGGAAAAATCTTCCGGCCACCGTGCACGTACACACCTGATTGAAATGGACATGAAAAAGCACCCAAAGAAGAATTAGGCATTACATTGAACCCTGAAGGTCACTATATTTGGAATCTGTTTGGCTGACAAAGGCATTGAATAGTCTGTATAATTATTTATATTTTAGGGTATTATGCAATTTAAAACAGTTTCTGCTCTGCAACTGGACATACAAGCCTTAGTAAACTAGAAATAAGGCACAGGATCTAGGGTTCTTAATAAAATATTTAAAATAAACAAACAGAAAATAGAACATAAAAAAACATTATGGTGAGTTCTCGGGTATAGCATGTTGGATACACCAGTAAAGATACAAACAAGTTACTACTAGTAAAAATTGAGGAAAAAAGTGAGAAACACTGTTACTCAGTTAAAAAAAAAAAAAAAAAAAAAAAAAAAAAAGTCAACACAATTAAATAAAACATTCAGCATGAAACTAGCAATTAATAAAAATTAAAGCCCTTAACAAATCCCTTCAAGCCTCCACATACTCTATCCTGTTTATGTCTTTGATCTAATTTCATTCTAGTTCCTTATTTGCCACTTATGCTTTTTACTAAATACACTGCAACCTCGACAGAACGCTGTCCTTAGGAGCCAAAAATTCATACCACGGTATAGGTGAAACCGCGTTATTTTGAAGCCGGACACAAATGCTGATCCACCGGAGCATGCAGCCACACCCTCTCCTCCCTGGCCCCAGAGCACTCTTTTACCGCATTATATCAGAATTCGCCTTATATCGGACTGTGTTATATCGAAGTGGCAGTATACCTTGCTTTATTGATTCCTACACTTAGTTTTTGCTTTCTTGACTTTGCACCTTCTTTTATGTTACCACTTACACTTGGAAAAATCTCTCACTTTCTTTCCAATAAACACCACCATTCTAATTAGTAATCTCCTCAAAACTCCCTTCAGGAACCAATCATTCCTTGTTATCCATAACAATAATCTCTCCTCACTCTCCCCCTTCCTTCCCTGGTCCCTACAGCTTTTCCACATTTAGATGCTCACTAATATCATTGGGCTGGGACAATCTTTTTAAATGTTTTTAAATTTAGCCCCTCTTTTGGGGCTATTCCATTTCATGCAAGATATTTATTCCAATAAACTTTTTTTAAACTGTTTTAGCCACACTCAGTGCAAAATAGACAAACTTTTAATTACAAAGCTAAAACTGTAAAGGATTTCTTTTGCTTGCTGCTGTTCTTGCTACTCACTTCTCCCTCTCAAAAATCTCATAATGGATATATAACCCCCATAAACTCACATAGTTAAACAATTTATTGGCATTTGGGGACTAAGAAACTAGGAAGAGATGCATATTGATTAATTTGGAGAACAATAAGTGTAGGTTTAATATGAACTTCGCTGTACTCCAAACTGTTCTTCACTTCTCTCTCTACTATTCAGGTTAATAGTGACTGAAAAGAACAATTAAGTGAAGCAATAAATAATGAATTGCTACAGTATTGCAGAAAAAGGTAATTGTGTTCCTATTTCTTTTACCCCATTTGTAAACTATATCTTTAAAAAACGTTAGTGGTACATTAGTACCAAAAAAAAAAAAAAAAAAAAAAATAAAAAAAATCAAATCAAATTATTTAAGAAAGAGTGCAAACATTCACTTACCCTGCAACAGTTCAGCTCCTCTGCTGTCAGTATGATTGTTCCACATTTCTTCCCTGGAATTCCTCTGAAAACAAAAAGCAAATATATACCTCCGAATGATTTAATACCATTTAGCGAAAACTTTCCATGCCAACCCTCAATATTCCACATACATGATTTTAAGTGTCTTATTATAAAGAAAACCCTAAATAGTTTGTATTTCATGGCTAGCAGGTATAAAGCCATAAATTAATATCCTCCATGAGACGGTGCGGAACACTAGAATGTGCCATTGCTGGTCAGATTGCTGAAAGAGGACCTGGCCTTCTTGTATTTTAAATAGTATAACTGGTGCCTTGAAACACAAGTATTTGTCTCCCAAGTGCGCTGTGCAAGGATTGGGATTAAAGACAATGAAAAGGGAGAAAGTGAGAGAATATCTTGGTAGTGTGGTAAGTGGAATTTTATTTATTTGATAAAATTATTAATTTAGAGAAGAAATATAGAGATAGCTATAAATTAGAGAAGAGATAGCAAAAATCTTCCGATGGTATAGGATGGCCATTTCAACTCTTCCACTGATGTGCTAAACAAAAGAACCACTGAGAAGTTGGGAAAAAACTGCAATTTAATAGTTCTTAAAAGTTGTACTGTTTCATGAGAAATTTGTTTGGACAAAACTCCAAAAACATTTTGGAAGATAATGAAATGCCTTTATTTTGTGACATCTTACTAAAAGTGGTTAGATATGTATAATTACTATCATTATGTTACCAGCAGTAGCTATAAAATAACTTTTAATGCAACAAACTAAAAAATTAGCAAGAGAGGAAATTATGGCTGCCAAGTGATTAAAAATTAATTGCAATTAATCACGCTGTTAAAAAATAATAGAATACCATTTATTTAAATACTTGATATTTTCTATATTTTCAAATATATTGATTTCAATTACAACACAGAATACAGTGTTCATTTTCTATTATAAATATTTGCATTGTAAAAAACAAAATAGAGTATTTTTCAATTAACCTAATACAAGTACTATGGTGCAATCTCTATCATGAAAGTTGAACTCACAAATACACAACTATGTAAAAAAACTGCATTCAAAAATAAAATAAAATGTAAAAAACTTTGGAGCCTACAAGTCCACTCAGTCCTACTTCTTGTTCAGCCAGTCAAGTTTGATTACATTTGCAGGAGATAATGCTACCACTTCTAGTTTAGAATGTCACCTGATAGTTACATGCCATATGCCTAAAGATTAATATGTCTCTTCATGCTTCAACCACCATTCCAGAGGACATGCATCCATGCGGATCATGAGTTCTGCTCGATAATGATCCAAAGCAGTGCAGCCCAACGCATGTTCATTTTCATGATCTGAGTCAGATGCCACCAGCAGAAGGTTGATTTTCTTTTTTGGTGGTTCAGGTTCTATAATTTCCACAATGGAGTGTTGCTCTTTTAAAACATCCACAAGCAAGCTCCACATCTCATTCCTTTCAGATTTTGGAAGGCACTTGCACTTGACCCGTAGGTTTAGAAAGCTGAATAAGTATCTTTAGAAATCTCACACTGGTACCGGCTTTTCATTTTGTCAAAACTGTAGTGAATATATTCTTAAAACCAACAGAATGTTCTGGGTCATCATCCAAGACTGCTAAAACATGAAATATATGGCAGAATTTGGGTAAAAGAGAGCTGAAAACATATAATTCTCCCCCATGGACTTTTCACAAATTTAATTAATGCATTAATTCTTTTCATGAGCATTGTCAGCATGTGCTCTGGGAATGGTGGCTGAAGCATGAAGGGGCATACTAATGTTTAGCATACCTGGCAGGTAAATACCTTGCAATGCCAACTACGAAAGTACCATGCAAACGCCTGTCTCACTTTCAGGTGACACTGTAAATAAGAGGCGGCAGCATTATCGCCTATAAATGGAAACAAATCTGTTTGTCTTAGCGACTTGAACAAGAAGTAGGACTGAGTGGACTAGCAGGCTCTAGTTTCACACTGTTTTGTTTTTGAGTGAAGTTATGTAACAAAAAAAATTCTATATTTGTAAATTGCACTTCCACAATAAAGTGAAAGTACTTCCACAATAAAGTGAAAGTACT
>ML677341.1:22196121-22417551 GCA_007922305.1 Dermatemys mawii | reverse complement strand
AAGTGAAAGTACTTCCACAATAAAGTGAAAGTACTTCCACAAGGTGAATTGAAAAATACTATTTCTTTTGCTTATCATTTTTTCAGTGTCAATATTTATAATAAAAAATATAAAGTGAGCACTGTATTAATTTTCAATTGGTATTCTATTATTTAACAGTACAATTAAAACTGCAATTAATCAGGATTAATTTTTTGAGTTAATCATGTGAGTTAACTGCGATTAATCAACAGCCCTAGAAATAATATATTGTTTTTTTTGCGGGGGGGGAGGGAGTATAGAATAGATTCTTATATCAGAGGGCTATATTAATTAAAAATATAACTGACAGACATCTTATTTGACAGTAGCCAGTGCCAGATGGTTCAGAGATAGGTGTAAATACTTAGCATTCACAATTTGCACAATATTATACCATACATGGTGTGACAAAGCTCTGTCCTTATCTTCGTGGATCCTGCATTTCCTGGCGGATTTTTACTAGCCTCAGCGGCTCACTGTGGCCCTCCACGTAGCCCTTCTCTCTCTGGAGACAAGGTCACAGCCTATTGAGCCATTTTCGTCACAAACCAGTGAGGAGAAGCTATCCTTCCTGGCACAGTCTCTATTGTCTCCCAATCTCAGAGACTAATTAGGGGAGGCAGAAAGTGGGGAGCCCAGGCCCGCCCTCTACTCTGGGCTCCAGCCCAGGGACCCTAATAGTATCAGCTAAGATGGCTGACCTTTTAGCCACAAAACACAATACAATTCCCTGGGCTACTTCCCCACAGCAGTCCCCGCTTCTTCAAACTCCATTTCACCCTTACCTCAGGGCCTCCTTCCTTCTGGATGATATGTTGTCCACCACTCAGTCTCACCAACAGCATAACTTCCTTCCACAGCTCCTCACACCCACAGCCCACCTGACTAACTGGGAGGTTTTTATCTGGATTCAGCCAGTCCCTGATTGGCTTCAGGTGTCCCAATCAGGCTAGCTGTTTCTACTCCTTTCTAGAAGGTTCTTAATTGGCCTGGAGTAGCCTTTGTTTGGCTATCCAGGGAACAGGGACCTGCACACCCTGAGACTAATGTACCCGCCCTTCCAGCACTCTCCTATATCCTTCTCGTCTGGCTCTGTCACAATGGGTAATGTCTTTCTGACTCCTGTCTGTGATCAGTTTATACCATAAAACTGGAGCCTTAATAGTCACTATTGCAATTTTATCCAAGCCCATAAATCTCAAGTGTCTCCTCGTGGTGCGGGGAGTGAAGATGTGACAAAAAGTGCACTGAGTTACTAAGTCTCACCCAGGCACAGAAGGCAATGGATGTGGGTATCAGTCTCTGGTACAATAGCCACACCTCTTGAAGCCCTTATGGTGCCAAAGGGACACATAAATTATCGTATACTACTCTATGCAAACTACTTACAATAAGATCTTAAGATAGACTTAAGAAAAAAAATCTAGTCTTGAGGACACAAATATAAAGTCTCATTTACTCTTTGTAGTGGTGGCAGAGGAACTGAGGCAGCTGGGAGGTAAATTTGCTTACTAGAGTACAGCAATGACATCACCTTTGCATGGGAACTGTCATCCATCTCCAATGGATAAAGCTTTTCAAGGTAGTTTTGTAGACTGACATCTCAAGCACCGTATTCAATTAGTGGGAATTCCTCTATAATTCACCATTTTACAGAAAAGGTAATTTAGAAATGTCTTTCAATGTTAAACTTTCATTGAAACCAGTTTTCATAATTCTCTCCTGGAAAACCAAGCTCTCCAAGCAGTCTGAGTCTAAATAAACAGCCTTTGAAGGAAAGGAAATTTTTAAAAAGGAATTCTTGAAATACACACAGACTGTAACATATCATTTTCATACCATGTGGCAATATTTTAGGCTTGATACTTAAATATTTTTTGTAGGACAAGAAGTTCTTTATTCTAACGAAAAATTGGAAATCTGCCCTTTCTGATGCATCACACAGTAACCAATTCTAGCCATACTGGCTCAAGGAGGCATCTGAACTTAAATATATCATCAAACGAGGCTGAAAATTACCCATCCTGTGCTGTATGTCACTGTATTTTGGAGTGTGGATTCCACATTTGAGGGAAAAGGAATACTACTCTCTGGCACAGGAAAAACACACACACACACACACACACACTTACTTTTAGTTATATTATTGTACCAATTTAACACACACTACTACAAAAATGTTAGTCAAAATTAATAAGCTCTTTGTAAAGTCAAAAAACAATTATTCCCCGCCTCAGAATTTTCATTAATCAAGTTAATTCTCTCTAAAATGATTTTCATAATTTTTTTCCTTTGTTAATAAATTTGTCACATTATCAACAAAGTCTAAATTAAAATTAAGGATGTGCTTATAGATTTTGAACTATTAAGAAATCAAACTGTTCCTTTTTTAAAATAAATCATCCTAATGAAATCAGTTTGGTTTTTTAACTACCAAATGTAGAACAAAAATGACATGTTTATCTATCAGGGAAGCTAAAACAAGATGCTTAATGTAATGAAATGGAATAATAATCCAATATATTGATTTTTATATCAGAATAGCAATTTCATAAAACAATTTCTTACTGTATATATTTACTATCATATATAATAAGTAGTAAAGGGTTCTGATTCTTGGAATATATCATCTTGCAGAATTCTAACTCCTGGGTTTCAGCATCTAAGTCTGAGATAGGTGAAACTTCCTGAAAGCACTATTGGCTCTTAAGGGTGTGAGTCAACCTCTCCTCTACACACTTAGGGTGACCAGACACCATATGTAAAAAATCAGGACACGGGGTGATGGGTAATAGAAGCCTATATAAGAAAAAGACCCCAAAAAATCAGGGCTGTGCCGATAAAATTGGGACATCTAGTCACCTTACATACACTTCGTATCTGCACCTACAGCTACCGGCTTGAACATGTCAATTAGTTTGTGACTGACCTCCCTCAAAATAAGCCAATCACCATCAATTTGAAAAATCAGGCCTCAGAAGAAGAAATAATAAACTCAGTACATGTACAGCAATAACATAATCAGTAACAAACAATCACAAACACACACCACACTCCAAACTCTGAGGGGAGATGGGAAAGTGAAAATCTTCTAAGATGATATCTCTAATGAAACAGAATGGAATCTAAGTAGTTTTCTGTCCTCTGAAGACATCTGTGCAGAATTGTTACTCCTGGAAAGCAATGAGTTCAAGGATGTCCAAAGGAAAACATTATATAGTAACTACTAAAATGGCTGAAAGAACAAAGACAAATACCATTAAGGAACAAGGTTTTTGTTGTTTTGCTTTGTTTTAAAAAAAGAGGTAAAAATTACCTCCAAAACACATCAGCCTTCACCAATAAAAAGCTGGGAAGATGCAGAACATGAACCAAAAACTAGAAAAAACATTTCAAAAATTTTAACTCAATGGGGTGACAGGCTGAACAAACAAACAAACAAACAAACAAACAAACAAAAGAAAAAGAAAAATCAGAAAATGGGAGGGACTGGACTCTCATGCTTTGGAAACAGAACTGTCTGTAAACTGCAAGATCAAAGCCGAAACACTGTATTGTTTTCAAGCATTGTTAGAGAACTGGTGCACTCTCCCTTTAAAGACAGCCATGGAGAAGGACTCTTGTATTGGCCACCTCTGAAAGACAGACAGCAAGAGCAAGACAGCAGGTTTGTCAATGCAGTGAGCTGGGCTGCAAAGGCCAGAATATGAATGTGTATGTAAAGGCTCTTGTAAATAAACCCTGTTTAGTATACCCTATCCTGTGTGGATCTCCATTCCTATGAGCAGTCTGAGTGAAGACAATATAGAGTCTTTAGAGATGGAGTACAAGCGTTACTGTCTAGTAGAGCTGAACAGATAACTGATTTTTCAAATTGGCCCACAAACTAAAAAAAAAAAAAAGAAATCTGTTCTGAAAATGTTCAGGATTCGTCAGCAAATTGAAAATCTGTTTCAGGCCAACAAACGGGTGTGTTGAAGTGGAATTACGAGGACAAACCTCCACCAGTCAAATGTGATTTTGGTGGGTAAAGAATGGGTGGACCCTACATGGGGATTGTGGATGACCACCCTGGGGGCCAAGAAAGGCTGAAGTTGAGGAGCACTTCTACTCTACTCTACAGTTTTAATCGTACTGTTAAACGATAGTATACCAATTAACATGTATTTAAATTTTGGATTTTCTCCCTGTGTTTGTTTTGTTTGTTTAGAGAAAAGTCTAATTAATTAAAAACAAACAGAAACGTAACCCTAACAATGAACTAAATACTAATAACTAAAACTTAAACAACTATTTCTAACTCTTTTCTAGGTTTTTTTGACTGCTTTTGGAGCTCAGTTTGCACCCAAAAATGGTTGAGAAGAAATTGAGGGGGGTCAGGCCACACAACTGCTAGACGAAGCCCCAATGGCACAGTGAGACAGTTACTGCAAAGGCATGCCGCAACCAGGCACTGCTACTGAAAATCTCCGATCGGCAGCACTGGGACACACCGACACCTGAAGTGGAGAACCCACAGGGACAGCACTCGAATAAGAAATTAAGGTTAAAATGAAAGCTAGCTATTTATCTTATTGACAACATTAAAACCATAATTAAAGCTGTTTCTAGAGTGAACCATTTCTAAACTTACACTTACAAATATAAAACAAAATTTTTTTAATCCCAAAAAAGAACAAAATCTTGGTTAGGGAAATACACTCAATGTAGTTAAAAGACAGTTGAGAACAAAGGAAGGAGAGAAGATATTTAAATACATCAGTAGTTCATTTGATAATTACCTGAAACAGAAAAGAAATATAATAAAAATCTATAATGGAAAAATTATTTGTGTCACCTATCAATTTATTTTCTCAAGATGCTGTTGTCTGCCACAATGCATATGGCAGAGTTCCTCTATAAATTAACAGAAAAAAACCACACCTTATGAGGCAGAGCTTATTTATCCAAGAATCAAGAATGATACACTTACACAATTGCCTTTTCCAGTCTACTTCCCTGTGATCCAACTATCTCTCCTAGTGTACAAAACACTTGTCCCAAAAAATCCTGAAAAGCAAGAAAAACGATCATAAGACACCAATACATCCTGTTTTTTCACTGATCCCGTCTTTGAACTTTCCTAGAACACATTTATCCTGTCTTCCATTACTGAGCTTTACTATCTGTATATGCATTTATATTCTGCCAAATATTGTTGTGGAATTACACAATGATTCAGACTTTACTTATATTTGATATAAAAATAGGTTCATTAAAACCTGGGGTTTGTTGCATTGTATACTGTACATACTACCATATTTCTATTTTTAAAGCAAAAGATGTTTCTTTCAGTTTCTCTTTTACAAGAATTAAAAGTTTAATTTTAATGTAATACTTTCTTAGAAACTTAAATAGCATTTTCTAGCAATATTTCCCCCTTGCCTGATTTTTGTCCTTTATTTTCAAATAGACCTGAAATTTAACTTTGCTTTCTGATGACTACTTTGTGCACTAGTAACATCAGTGATCTCTGGGTACTCTGAGAGTAATGATTAGGTTTAATTTACAAAAGCGGAGCACAAAATCTTGCATCTACTGCTGTGTAAATTATTATTCTCATAAATAAATGTACTTTAAATAAAAAGTATAAATAATCATGTCTATAAGAGTCCTCCTAACACAACTGACTGAATTCTACAGTGACTTGTACCTTATGCAACCTCAGAGATGTCACTGTGGCTTCAACTAGTGGAAAATGTCCCTTTAATGATGGCTACATTTTTTATTCTGTTAAGGCTACTATGCGTACTGGAAACCTAATCACATTTCAAAACCCATCTCACTTCAAGACAAGAGGTTAACATTCCATTGCTTCTATTCCCAAAAAGTGTATAGCACGGATATGAGCACTTTTACAAATTGACAAGTGAAGACATGTAGTGGTTTAATTCCTTTAGTGAAGCAGTAATTTAGATAAAAAATAATATTAATAGTAAACAGAGTGATTGCAGTTCTCATCAATACAACTATTGGCACAAGAATCATTCATTAAGACATGCTCCGCGAATACATACCGTATAATGCAAAGTTTCAAAAATCACCTTGTATCCTAAAAACTGCTATTCAGGTTCGACAATATTTCTATGCATGTTTAAATAAGGTACAACATACAGAAGGACCTGCTTTCTCAAAACATCCATGTGTGATATGAATAACAAATAGGAAAAAGAGCCTGAAACAACTACCCACAATTCCCTTTAAAAAAGCTTCAGTTGATTTCAGTGGAAACTGTAGATGCATAACAGCGCTCAGGAATCACTCCACAAATACAAAGTTAGTGTCCTATGAAACACTTGAAATTCACATGGAAACACTGACAATATAACTGTTAATTTATCTTTCAGAAATATCAAATGAGAGATATAAAATAAATATATTCAGTAATAGCAGATCTAACTTTTCAAAATATATAACTTCTCTACATTCAAATAAAAGGCCAACTTATTTCCATAGGCTTGACTCTAGGTAAAGTGAGGTTCTGTGGTTATTGACCTTGGAAACTAGACTGTTACTACAGTGTCTGTTTTTCAGTTTCGATGACATCAATATGTATATTGACCTCAATGGTAGCTGTTGGGTGCTCAGCTTTTAAAAAAGAGGCAAGTGCCTAAATATGTATTTAGGAGCCTAATTTCAGGCACTTACGTTTAAAAGCACTATATAAACATACTTATTACACACACACACACACACACACACACACACACACACTGTACTTGATGAAAAATACATTCATGTAACACTACAAGGTTTCATCAACAGCAACTCATTTTCCCTGAAGAGACGTAATAATTAATGTGCTCTGCAAATAGTACCAATCTTTAGGTTTACATTTTATATGTACCGTAAGTAAGTTCTGGTTGCAGAAATCAAAACTTCGATTTTCTTCACTTCTGGGGTTTAAATTCTCAGTTAAAATGCAACAAATAAACATTTTTGGTTTATTTGAATTCCTGTGTTGTTAGTGTATTGTGATCCAGGAAATTCGAGTCGAAGGGCCCTTGTTCACTGGGGAGATTATTATGGGCAGGACATCAGGTGCAATGAGTGGAGTTAGGCTGGAAGCAGCTCAGCCACATGGACAGCATAGTGCATAGGATTTTAAAAGGTTCCACTTGCTAAACTTTACCAAAGACTGAAACTGAATGCAGGTTATGAAACATGGTGGCAATGTAGGGTTGCCAACTTTCTAACTGCAGAAAATCGAAGACCTACCCCTAGGGCCCCTCCCCTGGTCGCTCGCTCTCCCCCATCCCACTCCCTCCAGGCGGGGCAGGGGGTTGGAGTGCAGGAGAGAGTCAGGGCTCTGGCCCCCGAGTAACAGTGAAATCTGATAAACTCCTTGAAACAATAATGCCTTTTTAGTGCTTGAAAGAGATTGCAGCGCCTGTTAACGCACTTCCAGCACTGTTAGATACAGTTCAGATATTGTCCAGGACAATTACTGCGCTGGTGTTAGCTGGCACCTTGCGCAAGACATATATACCCAACATCGGCAAGCTGGGGGAAGGGGATTAGAACACCAAATCCATTGACATGATGCAGAACTTTGATTTCCATCAGCTTTGCTGTAGAAACTGCAAAGAGGCTACACAAAAGGCCATCCAAGTACAGGCGGTCAAGAGAGTGATACTAGTAGGGTGGCCAGAACACAAAAGTCAACTACATTTGATTCTGTCTATTTGCAATTTCTTAGTTTCCAGCAGAAAGGTGGTTCCCAGCCATTATTTGGAAGGAGCAGAAAAAAGATTAAACAGACCCTTAAGGAACTTTACGGTGCGCTAAAGCAAAAAAAGGGGGGTGGGGTGGGGAGTGAAAGGTTGTAATGGCAGTCAGATGAACTTTTATTGAGCTCAGTGATAAAACCAGGGGTTTTAGATTTAGCAGGTAATCAAGAGTATGTGTAAGGTGAAACTCAAGAGGAAGAATGGATTACACCAGGCTTGTACATGTTTCCACTTCTGCTGGTAAAGTTTTCCTTGTGATGGGTTTTCTACTGATTATCAATACTGCTTGGAGAGAGCCATCTCGGAGCCAGGCTTTGAGGTGGAGTAATGAGAGGTTGGGTGAGTCATGGCTCCTGATTCCTGGATGAGGAGGTCTGCTGTCAGAGGAAGGCAGAGAGGCATTGAAGAGACACAGGAACCAGATCTGGGACTCATACCTGGTTTTGGCCAGGATGCCACTGTGAAGGTGGCCACCAGTCTCTCTTGCTCAGAGCTTTGAGGAGCAACAGAGATGGGAGATAAGGACATAGTAATATTCAAGGCCAAGGGGTAAGGACAGCATCTCCCAACAACCTGCAGCTGTGCCCTCCTTTCAAGCAGAACCTTTGGGACTTCATATAGGATGGTGTCAGAGATCTCTCTCTAGTGAGCCCCAGTTAAGATAAATCCTTTAAAACACTGAATTGTTCAGCACTCACTTGTGGTCATGATAGAAATACTAATCAAGGAGTCCACTATGGTGTTCTGCAATCCCAATAGATAAATAGCTGAAATCTCAATGTGGTGGAAAGTGCACCAATTCCAAAGTTCTATGAATTCTAAGCCTAAGGCGAGGATCCTTCTCCTCCTTGGTGGTTTAAAGAATACACTTCTGCTCTACTGGCCAGCATTACTCTGATCAAGTGTCAGGAATTAGCTCCTTCAGCTGATCCTGAAGACTAGCCAGTCCATTCTCCAAGTAAATTAATGTGCTCAGCTCGGTTGTGGTAGGACTCCCTGACTGGCTGAAGGGAGTCGGCAGGTTTGCTCAGCAGCAGGTTGCTGGCTTCTCAATGCTTATGCCCCTCAAATCTGATTACTACCTTGACAGTCTTGTTCCCAGTCTTGCTCCAACCTTCTCCTACTTCATTCACAGCCTTGTTCCTGTCCTACTCCAGTCCACTGCTTCCCTGATAGCTCCTGACTCCAGCTCCATGCCCATACTTGGCTCCTGGCTCCAACCCTCCAACCTGACCCCTGGCTCCCGCACCAATCACTAGGCTTGACTTTTGCGCTAGCCACTGAGCCTGACCACCCACACCACAGTCATAACATTGGGTGGCCTATGATGTTGGGTAGGAAATGATGGCAAGCATATCAGGAGAATGTAACAATGGAAAACCCTTACAACTAGTGGAAGGATCCAAAAGGTCTTTGTGGGAATTGAGGATCCATTGAGATACTGAAACCCCCTTACACATATGATGCTTGATTGGCATGTAGACAGACCAGAGCAAGGCTTGAAGACAATGGGAGTGTAATAGATGTTATAAACAAATGAGCTGCCATTTGGTCCAGGAGTTGAAGGCAAAACCTTGCTATGGTTTGCAAGCTTTGTTGCATCATGGAAGTGAGACTGCATTGTGGTAAACCTATTTGTGGACAAGTATGTTCAGGAAGCAGCAGAGTCCAGACTGGCTCCAATGAAATCTATTGACTGTATAGGTATGAGAATAGATTTTTCCATGTTGAGTCAGATGCCCAAGGAGCAGAAAAAAGGTAGGGCCTCATTTGTTACCAACTGTACTTTGAGAAATGAGCAATCCTTAAAGAGCTAGTTGTGCAGGTAATCTGGGAAGCATTCCTGGGTAGTCAGCACTTCAGGAAATACCAGCATCTCTACCAGAGCTTCACGAGGGAGACTGTTCTGAGGATGACAACTTCAAGACCTTAGTCCTGGAGGAATTCTTGTGCTTAGAAGGCTTCAATCCTAGTACACATGCTGATGCCACTTACCCAAGATTGTTTCTTGGAAGGTATGTGACATGGTCATTTTTGGTAGTGACAGGACTGTGATACCAGAAGATATAGGTACCTCAGCAGTACCCATGCTATGACATGACATCTCTTTTTTCTCAAGTCAAAATGGTGACTTTCCCCTTCTTTTGGTCCCTCTTTCGGCAGAATGGAGTATCTTCCTTTTAGACAGTCTGGAAGACTTTGAGGGTTCCCCAAGGCCTTTTCTTACCAAAGCCAGGATAGTTACCAAAGCTAAGAAAGGCTGAAGACAGAGGAGGCCAGGTTGGAAGGTAGGATCTGACCAGGCAAAGAAGAATGGGACAGGGGAACTCCCCAAAAGAACAAAGGTGTCTTAAATAAATTATAAAATGGAAAATAAAATAAAAATCACTATATAAATAAAATAAATAGATACAAATTCATGGTTCATTTTGGTCAACTGCATAATCACCAGATTTTAAAAAATACTACATTTCATGATTTCAGCTATTTAAATCTGAAATTTCACCTTGTTGTAATTGTGGGGGTCCTGACCCAAAAAGGACTTGGGGCGGGAGAGAGAGTCACAAGATTATTGTAGGAGGGGGTTAAGTATTGCTACCCTTACTTCAGTGCTGCCTTCAGAACTGGGCAGCTGAAAAGGAGGAGCTGCCGCCTGCCGAAGTAAAGATGACATGATATTGTATGGCCACTCTTAGTCCCCCAGGCAGCAGCTGCCACTCAGCTCTGCAGGCAGCAGCAAAGAAATAAGGGTGGCATGGTATGGGATTGCAACCCTTATTCTTGCACTGCTGCTGGCGAGGCTCTACCTTCCGAGCTGGGCACCCAACAGCCACCTCCCTCCAGCCACCCAGCTCTGAAGGCAGTGCAGAAGTAAGTGTGACAATATCACAACCTCCTAAAATAACCTTGCACACACCCCCAACTCTCTTTCCAGTCAGCACCCCCAATGTGAGAAACACTGGTTTCCCCCCATTACATCTGTATAATATATGGTAAAAGCACACAAAAAACTGGATTTCACCAGGGTGCGGGTGGAGAGAGACCAGATTTCACGGCCCTCGATGCATTTTTCATGGCCATGCATTTGGTATGGCCTGAACTAGAGGTTCCTTGTTTAGAGGTTTTTCAGATCAGGCTTGACAAAGCCCTGAATGGGATGATTTAGTTGGAGTTAGTCCTGCTTTAAGCAAGGGGTTGCACTAGATGACCTCCTGAGGTCCCTTCCAGCCCTGATAGTCTATGATTGTATGATTCTATGAACTACATACTAAAGAAATAAAAACAAATACGAAAAAAAAAATGGTAAGATAGGTAGCTAGCACGCAGACACAACTTTCCATCTCAAGCACCTGAGGTTGAGAAGGAACTGGAGTGGTAGCAGGACCACCCCTTCCTAGATATTCATGTACCAGACCAGGAGGGTATGCAGGATGCAGGCGCAGACCCATGGACACTGCTGACAAAGAATGTATGGGTGCACGTGTGGAACATCCATAGAGACAATAACGAGAGGAAGCAGTAATATTCATTCATACTGTCAACCTGCATGAGATTTTCAAAATCACTTATAATTTTTTGTTATTTCTAAGCATTACTTCTTCAAAGCAAATCAAATCCACTCTCACTTAAGTGCTAGGGTCTGTTAAAATGCTCACTGAAATAAAACGGGAAATTTTCCAATTACATCAATGAATCTTCAATTAGGCCATAAGTTTGAAATTTTATAATTAAGCCATTTTTAATTATCCAAGCACAGTGAAGCATATTTTCTCAAAAAACATGGCAACATTTGTTTTTCAAGCTTTAGACAACTTCAGCTGAACATGTCTCCTTCAAACACATCCACTTTTGGCTGACAAATGTCAGAATAAAATAATTGTATTATTATAGATATAAACATCTGGAAACAGGATCCAACAAGTCACGTGCCTTTAAAGCAGAGGTGGGCAAACTTTTTGGCCCAAGGGCCACATCAGGGTTGCAAAATTGTATGGAGGGCTGGGTAGGGAAGACTGATCTTCCCCAAACAGCCTGGCCCTGCCCCTTATCCAACGCGCACCCACTTCCTGCCCCCCTCTGAATCTCCAACCCATCAAACCCCTGCTGCTCCTTGTCCCCTGATCGCCATCTCCTGAGATGCCCCCGCCCCTAACCATTCCCCCCTCCTGGGACCCCACCCCCAATCTAAGCCCTCCTTGTCCCGACCACTCCCTCCCGAGACCGCCCCCAACTACCCCCCCAGACCATACCCCCTACCCAACCCCCCCGCTCCCTATCCCCTGACTGCCCCGACCTCTATCCACCTCCTCGCCTCCTGACAGACTGCCAGGACACCCACGCCTATCCAGGACACTTCCCCACCCCCGGTTCTCCATCCCCGGGCCGCCCCTCACACCACAGAACCTCCACCCCATCCAACCACTCCCTGTCCCCTGACTGCCCCCAGGACTCCCTGCCCCTTATCCAACCCCCTTCCCATCCCCGGCCATTGGCCCAGCCCCCTTACATGCTGCTCAGAGCAGCAGGAACTCAGGCCTCATCAGAGCCTGCAGTGCTGCCCTGGAGCAGCAGGCCAAAGCACTGGAAGCGCAGTGCGCTGAGGCTCCGTGAGTGGGAGAAAGGCAGGGGAAGGGGGTCTGCTTTCTACCCGCTCTGAGTGAAAGTGACAGCTGAATCCATCCAGAATCTTGTGGAAGTTCTGAAATTTGGCTCATTCCCTCTGTTCTCTACCCCGAAATGGCCGCTTAGTGCGTGGTGCTGGGCTTAGGGAACCCCTGCCTTTCCCAACGAGAGATCCCCTATAGTCAATAAACAGACCTCACTCATCTTTCTGTCACTCTATCATAGCCCCACTCCAATCCTCTGCCCCACAAATTACCCCCATTCCCATTCATTTCTCCCAGAAAAAACTATCACAACAAATAAACCACTCACCTTTTCAAAAATATGGAAGCCCTCAATTCATGTTATAAGATCCATTGAAAAGTGCCTATGATTAATTTTTTTTTTTTTTTTAAAGAATTTGACAAGATTTACTGAATTCTACTAATATTTGCTTTGTGTGGGTTACGTGGATATATATTTTTTTTAAATGCAAAACAGAAATGCCTTTAAAAAAAATGATGATATTCTACATTTAAATCATTGTCCTTGTTTAGGTCATGGAGATTCTTGAGATGTAGCATCTTGATTTTTTAACTCTCTCTTGAACATAGATTATAATGAAACAGTCTCTGCAACTCAGGATTTCTGAGCAACTTAAATGTCAGAGCCATACCATTCTCCCTACCCTGCAGCCCCAGGCAAACCTATCCTTTTCACCCCCAAATGAGCTGCAGGGTTCCCTGCAGTGCCCCATACAATGCTCTCTGAACCTCTTCTACTCTCTTTTTCCAAAGACTACATATTCCCAGGGATTTCTCCTCCAAAGCCTCCCGTCACTTATTAATAAAATACTTCTACTCAACAGATATTACAGCCTCTCTATTGTGCTCTAGTGTATCAGAATTAAAATATTGAATAAGATGGAACTTTTTCTTTCCATGATGCTAGAAATGCTAAAGATTTCCACTTAGAAAAATCTATGCACCAGCAAGTAGATTGCCTCAATTCTTGGGCCCCACAAAAGTGTCAATAAGGAGAGGATGTCCTTCATTTATCTAAACAGATATTAACTTTAAAAAAATATACATTCTGCGTGTTGGACATATAAAAATCCCATTTTAGCAAAGAATCACGCACATCTAAATCACAACACAATTCCTGTATTCGGTATGCTGCATTTGATACTTATTTGCCAGTAAATGAGAAACATTCTACAAGCTAGTGTAACTTTTTAATTACAAGATAAACCCTATAAGGAAAAAACCCATAATAAGCAAAGTATTAGAACCATCCACTTACATGCTTTGATAGGTTGGGACTCTTTGAATCAACATCATACCTAAAAAATTAAAGAAAAACCAATTACTGACAGGTGGCAGAGTTAATGTAACATAATGAAACGTAAAAACAGACATTCCAGTGTATTCGCATATACAAAACAGATATAAAAAGACATTTGAACAAACACTTCAGTAGTAAATGAGATTCCCTCATACCAGAAAAAAATGGTTACTAACTTGTTCCATTAAAAAACAAAAACAAAAAAAACTACTTACCTACCTTTCGTAACTGTTGTTCTTCTAGATGTGTTGCTCATGTCCATTCCACTCTAGGTGCATGTGCGCCCACATGCACCATCAGAGATTTCTGCCTTGGCAGAATCCGGAGGGTTGACAGTAGCATCTCCTTTTGAGTGCCATGCTCATGTGTCGGTATATCAAGCACCACCGACCCTACACCCTCTCAGTTCCTTTTTGCTGGCAACTCCAACAGAGGGGCAGGAGGATGGGTAATGGAAAGGACGTGAGCAACACCTCTCAAAGAACAGTTACAAAAGATAGATAATTTTTTTTCTTCAAGTGCTTGTTCATGTCAATTCCCTTCTAGGTGACTCCCAAGCAGCACCAACGGAGGTGGGCTCGGAGTTCACCGTCTTGCAGCATTGCCCTGCTGAAGTCAGCATCGTCCTGGGCCTGCTGCATCAGCGCATAATGGGACACGAATGTGGATAGACGACCAGGAGATCTGTAGAGCTGCTACTTGGATTAGCACCTGAGCTAAAAGGGCCACAGATGACACTTGCGCTCTAGTTGAGTGTGCTTCGACTATTGCTGGTGGAGGCACACTCGTCAGCTCATAGCAGTACCAGATGCAGGCTGGTATCCAGGATGAAATCCTTTGAACAAATACAGAGCGACCTTTAATCCTATCTGCCACCGTCACGAACAACTAAATTGACTTACGAATTGTAGCATTCTATCTATATAGAAGGCCATTGCCCTCCAGACGTCTAGAGTGTGTAACCTGCACTCCTTTCCGCAGCCCCATAAATCCGAAGAGAAGACCAGTAAAAAAATACCCTGTCCAGTATGAAATTGGGAAAATACCTTGGGCAGAAATACCAGGTGCAGTCACAGCTGGACCTTATCTTTGTAGAGCACTCTATAGAGCGATTCTGATGTAAGAGCTCTGAGTTCAGGCACACTGCGGGTGGACAGAATTGCCACTAGTAACACCATTTTCCAGGAGAGAAGGAGAAAAGAGAAGGAAGCCAGAGGTTCGAATGGAGGACCCATGAGCCTTAACAGCACAAGATTCAAATCCCCGGGAGAAACGCGATCCCAGATATGAGGACAAAGATGGACCTTTCAAGAACTGGGCCATCCTGTCATGAGTGAAGACTAATCTGCCTTGGAATGGAGGGTGGAAAGCTGAAACAGCAAACAGGTGGACCATGACTAACAACAGAGACAAGCCCTGAAGTTTGAGGTGCAGAAGACAGACCAGGACCACCTGCAGTCCTGGAGCTCCCATCTTTTTAAAGTTTACCGACAATAAATATATCAACAAAAATCTTAGTTGTCACTCCAATAGTTTTTCCACTTGCCACTGGTCTTTGACAAACAAAAGAGCTGGTTAAAATTGAACCCAAGCAAGACTGAAGTTACGTTCATGGGCAGAGGAATGCACTTTGAAGAGTTTGCAGCCACAGTGAAGACTCCTTTGGTTGAAAGTACATTACCCAGAACTGGTCAATACAGAAGTATTCCTGAACTAGATTATTCATGGACACTAAGCTTTCACATAGTAGCATCAGTGAGGAACACTCCCTTATTTCTGAGTGGCCGGAAGACTTCATCCCATCCAACTGGACCTGGACATTTTCATCACCTCCGAGATGGACTATCGCAATGCAATACAATATAGTTGGCCATGAAGCTAACAGCAACTAGTAAAGATCATTGTAGCATACACCCTCAGTAACACAAGCTAGCAACAGCACACCTCACCTCTCCTCAAATTTGTATACCAGCTTCCAAAGGAACAGCAAGTCAAGTCCAATGTCTCTGTCTTTATTTTAAAGAAGCTCAATGACTTCAGCCTATGATAACCAAAAGACTGCCTAAAAGCTCTCAGATGAGAGCCATAGTCAAAAATTCCACTTCTCAGGCACTGTGGAACTTTCTACCACAAGATTAAAGCTCAACTGGGCAGGCCATTGTTGGGTACCAATTCAAGAGTATAGAATGAACTCTTAGTGGGAGTAAGGATCATCACAAATCTCACTAACTTCTGTTCTAAGTGCAGGATGAGCTTCTTCAACCTTGCATTTGCTAATATAAAGGCACACAGTCTGTGAATAAACAGAATTAAAATAAAACAAATCCTACCAAACCAAAACCCTACAAATCGTGCACACACAAAATCCCACCCTTCACAGGGAGAGGATGAAAGAATCAATCAACCACACATGACAGATGTTAGTCACATCACTTAACTCACTACTCATAGGTGCTCAGATGATTAGGACGGGAAAACCTACAGTGATTAGGACGGGAAAACCTATAGGGAACAGAACAGAAAGTATTTACAATGACAGTTTAAAA
This sequence comes from Dermatemys mawii, assembly GCA_007922305.1. Lineage (NCBI taxonomy): Eukaryota > Metazoa > Chordata > Testudines > Dermatemydidae > Dermatemys > Dermatemys mawii. The sequence goes on along the minus strand of ML677341.1, from coordinate 22,401,269 downwards.
TGTATTTACCTCAGCTTGTTGGAGAACAAGATGCTACACAAAATGTCTGCAAACATGCACTCAGAAAATTATTTGCTATGCCCTTTCAACATACAAAAACACCTAAGTTATCTAGCTTGCAAAGTCAAGCATTTGAAATTTAGGAAATGGCAGTTTTACTGTTGCCTGTCCCACCTTAATTCTGCCTCCTTGTGCATTTAACTTATGCAATGAAGGAAGTAGAAGTCCACACAAAAACAGTGTGTTATGGTGTAATTAAAAATTAATTCTGCCACCTTGCATGCATGCACTTTGATAAAATGGGACAGACAACTGTAATTTTGGCATTTCCTAAACTCACATGCTTGATTTTGAAAACTAAACCATTTCCTTTTTTTTTTTTTTTTTAACAAAAAGAAACAATGTAAAAACAAGTTATATTATAAACACACACTGGTTTGAACACTCATGCTACAGCACAAAGTTCTATCACTTGAGCGACACAAGTAAGCACATTAGCTGCCAGCAGCAGAACGCTATTATCTATGCTGTTATCTTTGTGGGGGAAGCAGACTGAACTGCTTGTGCCACATGCTTGATTAAGAGGGTAGTCAAGGGGAAGCCAAATTGATGTTCACTATCTCTCTCCTTCTACCTCCATGAGATGCAAATAGGACCACAGATCTCTCTTTCAGCTCTGGTGTATGTCCGGAAGTGAGGGGGAGAAACCAACGCGGCTCTCCAAACCATACCTTTACAGAAGCTCAGCATTGCAGCATGTGCTCCTTCAGCTTCTGTTATGATGGTTATGGCATGGGCCAAAATCTTACCAATGTTTATTATTTTGCATGCTGCCAAAAATAGGTACACAGCATTTTTAACATGACTAAATCTGAATGGAATTTCATAGGGTAAAGAAAAAACATTTCTGTAGACGGAAGGTTTTCTCCTTGCTGAACTTCAAAAGCTACTGAAAATAGTGGAGGTGTTTGTACGTCTCATAAAAAGGTCATGAGAAACTTAACAGAAAGTATTAGGCAATCTATAGGGATAACCACCAGCTTCTTCTATATCATACATATCTGTTATAGAAAACTCCTAACATTTCTTACAGTAATAAAAACCAAAAATCAATTAGCTTTATAGTCTGAAATTATGAGGCAATTTTACTAGTCTTCCACTTCATGAGATCCCTTCTTTTGTTCACATTTGTGCTCGAAGATATAAGAGAAAGAGAGGCCATATTTAGACGAAATTTAGAATTATCTTCTGCATTTTATGTATCAGTATCTGCAACAGTTTCTCCAAAAATATTTTGGCCTTCACACAGCGATTTTTTTTTTTTTAATTAATCTCATACACAAATATATCCAGTAGCAAAGTCCAGGAAAGGTGATAATGTAAAATACTCTGGGTTCATTTTTGAATTAAGTTAGACAAGAAAAATTAATACATGATTTCCACAGCCAGCCTTTGACTGATCTTCCAAGACCTTTCTGCTACCTTCAGTGTAGGTCTAATCATCCTCAGGATCAGTCACGATTCTATGAAGTCCCCATATGTAAGAGTATGGCACCAGTGTGAGCAAAGCAGAAGCAGCTTGGCCCAATAGATGGCATACTGAATTAGGAATCAAACCTAGGGGATTGAAATTTGGCTCTGCTACTATGTGATCTTGGGCAAATTCATTCTCTCTCTCCCCTGTCTATGTTTTCCCATCTATAAAATAGAGATAATGATGCTCACCTACTTTATGAAGTACTTTGAGATATACGAAGGAACTTATTATGGATTATTACTACTACTCCCATGTAGACAGCATCTCGCTTAGTTCATCAAGAATATCAGAAGGCCTTACTCTTTCCCATAGAATTTGTACCCATAGGCAGCACAAGGAGACATCATCTTGTATGTGTTTATTTTGTAAATGGCTTAACCCTCAGATTATATGTAGGAGGATAAAAACTACAGAAAAAAATAGGAGGGACAGAAGGCAGCTAATATATGGATCAATGTCAAATCTCTCAGCTCTTAAATAATTATCTCCAACTTAAAATGCCAAGCCAGTATTATCAGATGTACACTTGTACCTGTGGGTGGAGTCATGTCTTATTTTCCATTTTCATTGCAGATTTAGGGTTTTTTTTAAATGTGAGATAATTTACACTTGGAGTGTTTGCTTTACACCTTGTTTGCGAATATGCCACAAGTACATTTAACACTTCATAACAATTTAATGAACTTTTAAGTTTTTCAAAACTGATCTTATAAAAGATTTTATACAAAACAAAGCAACTCTTTTAACCACTAGATATCCCCTCACTCCTCACACTCACTCTTAATGGCTTACCATTTTACATAATTATTCCATTTGGATAAATATACAGTAACTCTTCACTTAATGTCATCCCGGTTAACATTGTTACGTTGCTGATCAATTAGGGAACATGCTCGTTTAAAGTTGTGCAATGCTCCCTTCTAATATCATTTGGCACCCTCCTGCTTTGTCCACTGCTTACAGGAAGAGCAACCGTTGGAGCTAGCCGGTGGGGGCTTGGAACCAAAGTGGCCGGCAGCCCCCCTGCCCCCCATCAGTTCCCCGCTCTCCTACGTTCCCTGTGCAGCAGCTGCCCGGCAGGCTATCAGTTGCCAGCAGTTCAGCTGTCCCTCTCCCTACTGCCATGTGCTGTTCCTGCCGTCTGCCTTGGAGCTGTTCCCCGAGCCTCCTGCTTGCTGTGCCGGGGAGGAAAAAGGGGCGCTGTCAGGGTGTCCCCCTCCCTCCTGGTCCTGCAGTCCACTTACCCCTTCACCATATAGAGCAGGGTGAGGACAAGGAGGGAGGGGGAGAGAGAGAGAGAGAGAGAGTGCGAGCGAGCGCAAGCTTGGGGCAGCAGCTGCTGTCTCAACTTCCTGATCCACTTAAAAAGACAATGCATTTAAGAGTGGGGTCAGCGTACTTAAAGGGGCAATATGCATCTCTCTCACTCTGACAGAAAAGGTGTGTGTCTCTATCTGCCATGCTGTCTCCCCTCTCTCCATTCGTGTTGCCTTGTAGAGTATGAGAGGCTACATTAACAGCAAACATGTTAACCCTTGAGGGCTCAGCCAAAAGCTAGTTCATCATTTAGCAGTAAGGCATTCCCCAGGATATATCCCGCCCTCTAATTCAGATGTGGGCAAAACCACATGTGGCCCACTGACTATTTTTATCCGGCCCGCGAGCTTGGGCCGGGCCAATGGCCCTGCCCTCGCAGCCCCAGGCCGAGCGCGGCAAGCTGCGGGGCTCCGCGTTCCCGGCCCGGGGTGCAGGGCCAAGCACGGCAAGCTGCGCGGCCCTATGCTCCCGGCCAGAGGCTGGGGGGGCCAGGCCGAGCGCGGCAAGCTGAGGGGCGCCGGGGTGCCTGGCCAACCGCGGTAAGCCACGGGGCCCCGCGCTCCTGGCCCGGGGTGCCTGGCAGAGCGCGTGGCCAGGCGGAGTGCTGCCAGCCGCGGGGTGCCATGCCCGGCTGAGCAGGTAAGCCAGTGGGGAGGTGGGGGGGGCTTAGGTGGTGGTGGGGTCTGGGGAGGGGGCAGTCAGGGAACAGATAGAAGGGGGGCTAGATAGAGTGGGGGGGTCTCTGGAGGGGGCAATCAAGGGACAAAGAAGGGGGGGGTTGGAGGGGTCGGGGTTCTGAGAGGGGTAGTCAGGGGGTGGGAAGTGGGTGGGGGTTGGGGCCTTCTCGGCCCTCTGCACAATTTTGAAGCCCAGTGTGGCCCTGGGGCCAAAAAAGAAGTTCGCCCACCCCTGCTCTAACTTCACCACCTCAACCAAGGTTCACAATCATCATCACTGTGAACAGTATTAAAAATTGTTTGTTTAAAACGTATACTCTGTGTATGTGTAGTTTTTTTGTCTGGTGAAAAAAAGTTTCCCTGGAACCTAATCCCCACATTTACATTAAATTCTTATGGGGAAATTGAATTTGCTTAACGTTGTTTTGCTTAAAGTCGCATTTTTCAGGAACATAACCACAATGTTAAGCGAGGAGTTACTGTAAAGCACCACATTCATCCAAATTAAACTACTTCACATTAAAGATGTCACTTCTTCCCATACAAACCACTGGTTGCCTTGACAAAACAGCAGAGCATTTTCACAGTGTTAAGGACATTAGAATCAAAGGTGTGTTGATTAACTTACAAATCAAACCGCAGGTTCTCTCTTTCTTCAAAAAAGTAGTCCATGATGAATTTTCTTACAAAATCTGGATTTAAAGTATTGTCAATTACTTCTGTTCTTCCAAACTGTAAAAGACAAGTAATAGCTTATGGCAAGCATAAGATCCTGTTATAAGAAGTTACATATCTATATCACAGCATATAGATCCAGGAACAGAAACATGCAAGACACATGAGGTAGGATGCACCAAAGGTCTCTCCTGGAGCAGAGATTTTGCAAAGAGCAGATCATGGCTACATGAAAACACCAGGGAAGTAAAAAAAGACTGCCAGAAGTCCATCTGTTCCAGCATGAACAGCAGCATGTGCCCATCCCCATTTTAGATTGGAACTTCCAAAGACAGCACTTCCTTCAGTTAAGACATTAAAGCTACAACAAGCAACAGTTTCCCCCCAAATTTAGGAAAACTACTCCCTACCATAAATATTAGTTATATTAATCCTTCACAATTTGAAACACTATAGTCCCTAGAAATCAAAGAATCATAGCAGGCTAGGACTGCAAGAGACCTCAAGAAGTCATATAGTTGATCTTTCCCTACCCCACCACACTCTCCTGGGGACCGACAGGTGTTTGTTTAATCTGTTAAAAATGTTCAAGGACAGTGATTGTACAACCTTCCTAAGTAATCGCTTTCAGTGTTTTACTATTCTTATAGTAATAAAGTTCTCCTAATATCTAACTTAAATCACCCTTGCTGCAACTAAACAGATGACTTCTTGTTCTACCCTCAATGGACATGAGAGAAGCCTATACTCACCCTGTGCAGTAACTGAGGGCTTGTCTTTACTGCGCGCGGTAGCAATCGGTCTTTTGGTGATCAATTTATCGCGTCTCATCAGGACGCGATAAATCGATTGCCCCCGTCGACTCCGGAACGCCAGCTCGTCAAAAGGCGTAAGCTGGAGTAGACGGGAGAGCGCGCCGCCGCCCGCCGCCGCCGTCGTGAGGACAGCAGGTAAGTCGGCTGTAGACACGCCGACTTCAGCTACATTGTTTAACGTAGCTGAAGTGAGTATCTAGGGCTAGGGATCGGCTGTAGTGAAGACCAGCCCTGAGTCTTCAAGGTGTGTCCCTCTGGATGCTCTACTCTAAACGCGCTTAGGCATCCTGCACCTTTGGATCATGGATTTCTCACAGCAGCATCTATTCTGCCCGCACATCCATATTACTCAGTGTCATGGTCGTAATTGTTATATAGCACAGAGGGGTGAACTGCTTTCAGTTCCTTCTATACCACGAAGCTCCACAGCAGAGCACCCCCAGGAAAATACATTTTGAAGAATGATAGTTACTTCTCGGTGTAAGTAACCATTTTCTTCTTTGAGTAGTGTCCCTATGGGTGCTCCACTCCAGGTGACTACCAAGCAAAAGTCCCATTTGAGGAGGATGGTGCTTCAAAGTCAAGTCCAGTACTGAAGAAAGTACAGCCAAATTATGAGTTATTGCATAATGCTCACCAAATGGTATGTATAAAGGCCCAAGGGTCAAGGTGGATTTTTGAAGTATTCAGTTGTATGCCCAATTTGAGAAAGATCTATGGCTTCACAAGCTTCCTGTGACGTTAGGTCCAGAAAGCAACCTTTCAGAAGACAATCATTTAGCGGAGGTGTGCCGCTCCTACTGATGACCTTTGAATAGGCTTTTGGGGCAGATCACAAGCCAAAAGGGAGCACCCTGAACTGAAAATGGGCCTGAACGACAGTAAAACATAGGAATCATTTGTGGGATGTGTGGATTGCTATATGGAAATATGCATCAGAAATCTGTCTGTGCAGTCAGCAGTTTAGTGCCATCAAATGGAAAGTCTTCAACTGTATTCTAGATATCCTTTGGAAATCCTTAGATTTGAATCCAGGAGCCCCCCTTCATAACTACCACTGTAGAAATCAAACAAGTGGCGGCAGCAGCAGAAGCTGGGGACGTCTGAAGAGATGCTCTGGGAAACAGTTGGCCTCTGCAATAATTGCCTGGAATTGCTCTGTCTTCCACTGGTAGATGTTCAATAAAGTAGTTGTACTTGGCCATTAATGCCTGGTAGTTGGTGATTCTAAATTATAAAGTTGCTGACAAATTTGTACCCAACAGGTTAAAGGTGCTTATGATTTTTATCACAGGGAACAGCATTAGCATGGTGCTGCCTCCCATGTGCATCAACCACCAAGGACTAAGGATAGGGATGAGAAAATAAAAATTCTGAATCCTTAGAGGAAACATAATATTTTTTTGTCTGTTTTCTCGAATTTGGGTAGAACTGAGGACAGGTGTGCCAGATAATGAGGCCCTGCAAAAGAGTCAACAGGAAAGACAATATCAGCAGATCAAGCTGTATGAAGACTGTCAAGCAACTTCTGATGCGATTCTTTAACCTACTGAAGAATGATTTGCAAAGAATCCGTGACCATCTTGATAAGGTCCTGGAACTGTTTAAAATAGTCAACCAAAGATGGTAGAGTGGCACGACCACTTCATCTGGGCATGGAGAAGAGATGCTGGCTAGTGGAGCGATCTCTTCATCAGCCCTAGTTTCCTGTTCCTCAAAAGGTTTGTTCCTGAGGTTCTGGTCTCCTAAAGTTGTCTACCTCAGACAGATGGCGTTGAGGCCCCAAGAATTGCCGATGACAGGCCACCTAGGCGTCCTGACTCCCAGTATGGCTGGTGCGGGGGGAGGCAAATATGGCAAATTTGCAAATATGGCAAGGGTGGAGGAATCTATGAATGTCTGTAACAGCAAGATGGTGGTTGTGGACATCTCTCATGACGGAGATCAACTTCCTCAGAGACCTATTGAAAAGAGTCTCTACAGAAATTGAGTGGAGAGCCTCAGACAGATATTTGAGAGATGAAGATAAAATCTTCATCAGAATCCTCCTTTTCCAAGTCACTGTGAAGTGGTGGAGCAGCAGAAGAAACTTGAGGTACAACCATCAGTATCAGCCAGGTGTCCAGGAATCTGGAGATCCCACATACAGAGAACAGATCAGAACTAAGCGAAGACTGAGTCAGGTGTCTCAGACGCACCCAGGTCTAGGGGGGAAAATGAAACTCCTGCAGTACCAAGAGCAGTGTCAGTACCATATCCATAGCCTGTGTCAAAGTGATAACGGTGGAGGAAGCTGACGGTACTATGAATCTCAACCACTCCAAGGTGAGACCTCCAGATGAAGCCCGATTGAGCATCTTCAATACTGGGTGAGAAGAGATAGTGCTCTTCTTGCTGCCTTGATCTGCTGACAGTACTAAATGACCTCTCAAATGACCCGGGACTTCATAGTCTTTAGGTTTGATCATGCCCTCCGTACCTGAGGAACCAGCAGTCTCACAAGTACCATATTGGAGAGTGGTGGGTGCTGAAGGGGCTGGAGTCATCGGAGACAGGGACTTCCTTTTGAGCTAGATTCCCTATCTGGAGAACTTGAGGGACAGTCTTTGAGAGTATTATGAGAGGAGTGCAATTTGGAGACAGTGGAGGCAGCAGACTTCTTCAGAGACCAGGAAACCGGGGTTGGTCTCCTGGCTAGGGTCAAAGGCTAGGCACAGTCAGCTCTCCATCATGAGGAGTTGAAGTTTGAGCTTCCTGTTTTTTCTCGCTCTACATTTTAAATGCCTGACAGAAATTGCATTTTTTGGAAATATGAGATTCCCCAAGCAACAGATGCACCGGGATTGCCAGTCACTCACTAGGATTCACCTTTGTCATGACAGGCGATGTTTGAAACCAGGAAAGCCACGCATATCTTTCCAGTAAAGTAAAAACTCCCAGTAGGGGACAAAACTATAATTAACTACTAAAAGAACTAAGGGGACACAGTTGAGGTAAAATTCAATGCAGACAACTGCTAAAGTTCTCTCTCAGGTGAGTAGTTGAGAAGGAACTGAGAGTACTTTGCTTGAACTGTGCCATATAACAGCAGAGAACACAAGACCGAACAACACATGTATGTGGGCCAAATGGACACTCCTATACAAAATCTCTGCTCAAAGGAGCATGGGGTGCAAGTGCACCCAGAGTGGGGCACCGATAGAGACATTATTCAAAGAAGCAACTAATCACAGTCCTCTTTATACCAATCTTCTATATATTTGAAGATTTATCATGACACCCTGCCCCCGCACTAGACTTCTCTTCTCTAGAATAAACACGCCCTGTTCTTTCAGCCGTTCCTCTAAGACAGGGATTCTCAAACTTCATTGCACCACAACCCCCATCTGACAACAAAAATTACCACATGACCCCAGAAGGGGGAACCAAAGCCTGAGCCCTACTGCTGCAGGTGGGAGGTAGGGGGCAAAACCTGAGCCCCACCATCTGGAGAGGAGGGTCAAAGCCCAAGCCGAAACCTTTCAGCCTCAGGCAGGGGTCCTGTAACTGAGCCCCGCCGCCCAGGGCTGAAGTCCTTGGGCTTCAGCCTGGGGGGCAGGGCTCAGGCTTCATCCCCATTCCCAGCAACTCTAAGCCAGTCCTGGTGACTCCATTATCCAAATCCATAGGATTGCAACTCAATTTGGGGTCCTGAGCCACAGTCTGAGAACTGCTGCTCTAAGGTCATGTTTTCTAAAACTTTTTTTGTTGCTCCTCTCTGGACTCTCTCCAATTTGTCCACATATTTTTTTAAAAAGTGTGGTGCCAAAATCAGGACACAGTACTCCAGCTTAGGCCTCACCACTGCAGAGTAGAGGAAAACAATTACCTCCTTTGTCTTATGTACAACACTCCTGTAAGTGCATCTCAGAATGACATAACTTTTCTGCAGCAATATCACACTGTTGGATCACACAAATTTACAACCCACCATAACCCACAGATTATTTTTCTGCAGTACTACTGCCTAGCCAGTTACTTGCCATTTTAATTTTTTCTTCCTTTGCTTCCTAAGCATAGTACTTTGCATTTATTTTTACTGAATTTCATCTTACTGATTTCAGACTAATTCTTTAAAATCATCAAAGTCAATTTGAATTCTAATCCTGTCCTCTAAAGTGCTTGCAATCCTTTGCAGCATGGAGCCATCCACAAATTTTATAAGCATACACTTATGGCATGATTTCTTCTTGACAAATCCACATTGGCTCTTACTTATCATTTTATCTTCTAGGTTTGAATAAAATGATTTAATAATTTGTTCCAATATCTTTCCAGGTATCAAAATTAGACTGAATGGTCTGTAATTCCCAGGATGCTCATGTTCCCTTTTTTGAACATAGGTAATACGTTTGCACTTCTCCAGTTTCCTGGGACTTCACCAATTCTCCAAGAGTTCTCAAAAATAATAGCTAATGATTCAGAGATCAGTTTGGCTAGTTCCTTAAGTATTCTGCAGCAAAGTTCATCAGGTCCCACCGTCTTGAAGAGATCTGATTTATCTAAACATTCTTTAGCCCAGAGGTTCCCAAACTTGTTCCATGGCTTGGCCAGGGTAAGCCCCTGGGTGGCCACAAGCAGTCTTGTTTACTTGAGTGGCTGTAGGTTCGGCTGCTTGCAGCTCCCACTAGCCACAGTTCACCATTCCTGGCCAATAGGAGCTGCAGGAAGCTGTGGCCTGGCCCATGCTGCTTCCTACAGCTCCCATTGGCCGGGAATGGTGAACCGTGGCCAGCAAGAGCTGAGAGCAGCAGAACCTACAGCCACTTGGGTAAACAAAATATCTTGCAGTCAGCCAGGGGCTTACCCTGGCCAAGCCACGGAACAAGTTTTGGAACCCCTGCTTTAACCTAATATTTCACTATTCTGCCCAGAGATCCTGTCCCTTTTATGGTTAATACTGTGTTAAGCATCTGGTGACAATTAACCTATTTAGTGAATCCTGAAGCAAAAAAAGGCATGAATGCATTTCAACCTTTGCTATGTCATTTATTATTTGCTTCCTTCCCTGTTAAGTAACAGGCCTAACTTTTCTTGGTCTCTCTTTTACTTCTATTGCTAAAGTGCCAACAAGTGTACTGTACCACATGTAAGTGATGTTGACATCTGTCCCCTAGAAAATGAACTGAGACCACTAACTTATTTAGAGCATGGCAATGAACAGCTGTAAGGTAGTAACGTATTTCAGTTGTTATCACTTAAGATGATTCTAACTGCTGCTACAACAATGAAATGTTCTTCTGCCCATTTAGAACCTGGAAGCACACAGGCACCATATTTAAGAACTCTTGTAACTATAAAGTACCAGTAGGTCAAATCTGAGAAGTAAAACCACCAATTGAGACAAAGCAGTTAGTTATCATCTCCTCCTCCCTACAACTTCCTCCTCCTGCCTCCCTTTCCCAAACGGCTTTTGGGAATCTGGCTAGCCTGCTCCATATTTTTTAAAAATAAAGTTGGTTTATTTATGGTGGAGGGAAGTATGGAACACTCACTTCTCTTCTTAAATGCATTTAACCATTTTTAAAAATAATACAGGATATATACGTACAAAAGTTCAAAATAAAGTGACCCTGAGCCTTTTGGCTTTTTCTCTCCTGTAGACTTCATTAATTTCTTTTTCATAGCCATCAACCAACTAATCATGGATTTTTCTTCTTCTTTTTTTTTTTTTGCCATGACAAACAGCTAACCACATTTAAATTAAAAAAATTATATATATAAATTACATATATATTAAAAAACCTTACCTCTCTCCATTCTTTACTTCCAATACCTTGTGTATACAAAACACATACTGTGGAAAGAAGAAATGCTTGGTCATTTTCATAATTTTTTATAACATACTTACATTAAATGAATCTGTTTTCAGAAGTCTTGCACTGCTGTTCAAATTACTAGCTAGGATAACACTGGTCTACAATTTTTTAGAAGTCGTCTGCTTCAGAGATAAAATGTGATATTTATGTATTTTGATGTGCTGAACTCAAATATGACAATTAAAACAACTGATTGGCTACTGTTTCTAAGATATTTAAGTTTTTACATTTTATGTCTGTCTATGTATATTACGTAGATAGTAGAGTTTTAATCATAAATTGTAAACCTAGGTCTTTTCATAAAGGTTGCTTTACATAATATTTCACCTGTCCTGTTTATGAAACACTTTAAAAATCAGCAAAAGGGTTATATACATAAAAAGAATTATGAAACAAAACGCAAAAAACTATTATGTACATAGTTTAGTCCTATTCAGTGTCTACTCGGCACTTCTTGGCTTGTCTCTTGTATTCATTAAATGGAGCATCTCTTGTCACTGTCCAGCAATAGTCTGCAAGCATTGATGGGCTCCATTTGCCCTGATAGCGTTTCTCCATTGTTGCAATGTCCTGGTGAAATCGCTCGCAGTGCTCGTTGCTCACTGCTCCGCAGTTCAGTGGAAAAAAAATCTGGATGAGAGTGCAAAAATGTATCCTTAGTGACATGTTGCAACCATGTATGCCTTGAGGAGGTTTTCCACCAACAACCTGTAGTTGTCTCCCTTGTTGTTTCCGAGAAAAATGTATTGCCACTGACTGGAAGGCTTTCCATGCCGTCTTTTCCTTGCCACGCAGTGCATGGCCAAATGCATCATCTCAAAGAAGTTCACAAATCTGAGGACCAACAAAGACACCTTCATCATCTTAGCTTCACTTAACCTTGGAAATTTTCCACGGAGGTACTTGAAAGCTGCTTGTGTTTTGTCAATGGCCTTGACAAAGTTTTCATCAGACCCAACTTGATGTGTAAGGGTGGTAACAAAATCTTCCTTGATTCAACAAGTGGTGGATGCTGAACACTTTTCCTCCCAGGCTCCAATGACTGTCGGAGTGGCCAATCTTTCTTGATGTAGTGGGAATCTCTTGCACGACTGTCCCATTCGCAGAGAAAACAGCAGTACTTTGTGTATCCAGTCTGCAGACCAAGCAAGAGAGCAACAACCTTCAAATCGCCACAGAGCTGCCACTGATGTTGGTCATAGTTTATGCACCTCAAAAGTTGTTTCATGTTGTCATAGGTTTCCTTCATATGGACTGCATGACCAACTGGAATTGATGGCAAAACATTGCCATTATGCAGCAAAACAGCTTTAAGACTCGTCTTCGATCAATTAATGAAGAGTCTCCACTCATCTGGATCGTGAACAATGTTGAGGGCTGCCATCATACCATCGATGTTGTTGCAGGCTACAAGATCACCTTCCATGAAGAAGAATGGGACAAGATCCTTTTGACGGTCACGGAACATGGAAACCCTAACATCACCTGCCAGGAGATTCCACTGCTGTAGTCTGGAGACCAACAGCTCTGCCTTACTCTTGGGTAGTTCCAAATCCCTGACAAGGTCATTCAGTTCAGCTTGCGTTATGAGGTGTGGTTCAGAGGAGGAGGATGGGAGAAAATGTGGGTCCTGTGACGTTGATGGTTCAGGACCAGAACTTTCATCCTCTTCCTCTTCTGACTCAAGTGAGAATGATTCTGGTGCATCAGGAACCGGCAGTCCTTCTCCGTGGGGTATTGGGCGTATAGCTGATGGAATGTTTGGATAATGCACAGTCCACTTTTTTTCTTCTTTGACACACCTTTCCCAACTGGAGGCACCATACAGAAGTAACAATTGCTGGTATGATCTGTTGGCTCTCTCCAAATCATTGGCACTGCAAAAGGCATAGATTTCCTTTTCCTGTTCAACCACTGGCGAAGATTTGTTGCACAAGTGTTGCAGCATATGTGTGGGGCCCGCCTCTTGTCCTGATCTCCAGTTTTGCAGCCAAAATAAAGGTGATAGGCTTTCTTAACCATAGTGGTTATACTGCGCTTTTGTGATGGAAAGGTCACTTCACCACAAACATAGCAGAAGTTATCTGCACTGTTCACACAAGTACGAGGCATCTCTGCTCACTTTGGCTAAACAGAAATGTGTCCCTTTGCAAAATCAAACATTGACAAATAAGAGAGCACGACACTGTCTGATTTCTAGAGCTGATATAGGGCAATTTGTTCAGCAGAGTGATGTAAGCTTCGTTATGATTGCATCATCCATGACTTCTAGGAATAACATGATGCAATTCCTATCATGTATGATGCAATCCCAGCTTCAGATTGCATCATTCATTGTTTTGCCTAAAAAGCAAGTACTCTCCAAACCCAGTCATAGATTTATTCGTATATCCGGTCAAAGATGTATTTTAGTCATTTCTGGTTTACATTGAGATCCCTTCCCTTTATAACTCACTTATCCTCCGCCATTCCCATGTCAAGGGTCGTATATACTGACCCAATAGCATATCTTGAAAACTAGAGCCAATCAACAATTTTAAGCATCATTTTCATTCTCAGTGACCCAGAATTAGTAAAGTTTGACTACATTTATTTCAGAAGCATTTTGGCTGTAGAGCAGTGTAATCAAATATCAAATCCTTGTACTCAGTTCCTAATACTCCTGTGCTGATAGAAGACAATTTTACAATGCTGATAGGAGACAAGGAGCCTGAAAATAGGATGGCCCTAAAGTGGGCTGTAATATTTGCTGTAGACCTTTAGCAACTCGCTTGACAATCCTTAGATGTAAGGCTGGGTAAATGCAAGATTTCATTAAAATCTGACTGAAGTATTGGTCTGACTATCCTAGTTAACCTAAATCATAAGTACTCTAAAAATACACTGTCTTCAGGAGATGAGACTTAAAAGAGAAACAAATAAGAATCCATATAGGAAAGAGATACAGAAAATAGGGTTGGAGAGAAAACTTCCTGGGTCTTTTTTCCTTAGATCAGCTCCAAATATACAAATATACAACATACTGTATAAATCAATTACACATTTTAACTAAATTCCCACAAACAAAAATTTTGTTTAAAACCAATTAGTGTTACCAAAAAGTGACACATTCACCCAGCACAAGCCTTAAAAAAAAAGAAACACCATAATAGAAGTACATTTATGAACTGTCACTAAATGCCCACACAGAATATTTCCACTTTTAGCAACAGACCTCCTACCATTACCTCCTCCCTAAAAGAGAGCTCCCTTTGTTTCCAACAGATTTTTTAAAACAACACACACACTTCTTACTCTCCAGCTCCATCTCAGGGGCTGAGAGCAGGAAAATTCAGACTTGGAGGTACAAGAATCGGGAGTTTTCTGCACTTCTGTAATATAGTTAATAGCAACAGTTACCCAATACCTGTATAAACTTGAATAGGGCAATCAACTGATTCACATCAAAACAGCCATTACAGGTTAACTTTTGTTCACTACATGTGAATCTTGAATTACATGTAAGCCAGCAACCAAAAGTCAACCTAACATAGTATCACTCCCCCTTCTGAGTAATGCTGATCTAGATCTACCACAAATGGTTTTCAGAGGGAGCAGGAGAATAAATACATTTTTAATCTCTATTTTTTTAAAGAAATGCTTTGGGTTGCAGTCTTTAGTGACAACAGGTAAACTTGAAGGATAGCCTAAGTAACCTAAAAGACTGTTGTCTCATTCTCAGGAAACTTAAGCAAATGGGAAAATTTTCTAACATGTGAAAGTGACTAGAGCTTAAATTCCTAGGCTGATCTGAAATAATCTGTTTAATTCACGGACTACAGCTATCCCACTGTTTCTTTAATAAGTCATTTAGTTGTAAATATGAAATATGTTTTGATAAGAGAAAAGTGTATGTATCCAAAACATTTAAGGTTGTTTTAATAACTACATATTTTATCTCCTCTTTTGTTTATTCAATTAAATTCCAGTTACTATCCTAATGCAGCTAGATAACTCATTTTTTATCATGATTTATCTAATTATAAGCAATATCATTCACCATTTACTAACACACTAAAATGTACAATTAATAAGAATCTGAAAATACTAAAGGTACATAATTGCTTAAATAAATGTATAGAGTTATAGCACGCCCTCCTAGATAGCAAAAAGATGTACCAAATCTAGTGTAAAGGCTCTATTTAGTTGTAATTCAACATGTTTGCATAGTTATAACAACCAATGAGAATGCACCTTTCTTTAGGAAAGAAATGAAGTATAACTGGAAAAGCGAATTAAAATCACAAATTGAAATTAATCTACTATGGCTGAGGCACAACAAGAACTATCAGAAATGATTAAAGATCATAATTCAGAAGAGTACTTTCCAAGGCATTTAAAAAAAAAAATAATCTAGCCAAATATATGAAGTCAACTTTCTACAGATTTTTACTTTAAAAAGTTGCAAGTCACAATTAGTTATAACCTGGCTATCATACATAATTAGAACATCAAAATCAATTAATGTGTTGGAGTTGTGGACGTGAGAAATCATTAGAATACCAGGTAACTATATTCAGAATCATCTAGAAAAATCTGCCGTGATATTATTGAGATTTAGACATTCTCCTACCATATGACTTCTCTGCTGGGGAACTGTACACTCAAAATTCTGTTTAATTAGCATGAGCGGAGACAGTCATGTCACGTAACATTCTGAATTTTCTTTATATTATGCATACAATCTTTCTGCCCAGACTGCGGCAGTCACTTGAGTAAAAGTGCTCTCTGAACTTATGAGGTGGAAAAGAACTTCTGGCTTTAAGTCTGAGGGATGTGTGAACTTACCCACCTCAATAGTGAGACTTGTGACACCTTATTGGCTTTGACAATAAGAATTTTATAAAGAAACAGAGTCTGACTTTCTGAATTGCTTAGTCTTTTATATATACTTACTACTCTTTTGACATTGAATTTGTGGATTTTTTTCCGCTCGTCAGAAGCGGAATTTAGTTAAAACGAAGGAATGTTATTATTCAAATATTTGTGGAAGATGGTATTTTGTGGAGTGGGAGGGGTCCTCTCCTCAAGGATATTTTATCATTTGAACTGTACAATACTGAGATTATACTGCTATAACTTCAGAACTTGAGCTCTTTTTGAGGTTACCATCACTAAAAAGGAAACTTTGTACAAGTAGTCAGTGATGTCAACTCCAGAGATTCAAACCGAAGTAGTTTAAAACTGTAATCCACCAAAACAAAAAATGTTCAGTGTTGAGCATCATGTACCTTGAAAAGGCCCAGTGAGAGTTGCTGCTTATGGAAGTCTTAAAATGTAAGAAAAGAGAACAACACATGCTTTGCACTCTTGTAACCTGAAAGCAAATACATGGAAAGTCTGACCCGTAGGAAGTCCAAACCATAAGTAACACTGGCCTTCTTCAGAGAGGTTCTCCCTTTCCAATGCATGAGTGCTTGAACTGGAGAAAAACTGACAGTATGACTTTCAATTAAGTGTTTTCTTAAGGCCCAAATTTTCATCAGGTACCCAATGTGTGCATCTTTTGTCATTTGCTACCCTTTCAGTCTCCACCATGTTAGAAAAAGCTTTCCTGGTTCCAGATGTACAAAGGGCCCTTCAGATATCTGAGCAAGGGAAGTTATAAGAAGAGCAGAATACATTTCTAAGTCTGAGAACCAAGGGAATCTTGTTCAGCTGGGAGTTGGGGCAGGGTTCCAAGAATGCCTAGTGATTATCCACATTGCTTTAGATTCTCTTAGCCAGAAGTAGATGTGGTATATGTGAAGGAGTCTTTCCACCTGTTATACAGTGCCACTAGAGCAATGATTTTCAACATAGGGTCCATGGACCCTACAGTTCCACAGACCCTGAGGGTTCACATACTATGTCTAAAATTTCCAAAGGGGTCTGCACTCCATTTGAAATTTTTTAGGGGTCCACAAATAAAAAGCTTGAAAACCACTGATCTAGAGCTATAGTGCCTTGTCCTTTATGCCTGCAGAAGGCAGCTCTGACTTTGGCATTTCCTTTGGGCCTCAAAATCTGGCCACTATTACTTTAAAAAAGAAAAAACTAAACTGAGAAGGCTTCATTCCTCTCAGTCCACCCAATACAGACTTAATAAACTCAGATATTCAAGATGTTCATTTGTCCTTTGACAAGGCTCAGAAAGATATATGTTCTTTTCTGTTCATATGTACTGACATTCCCTCCTGCTTGTTGAGGCAACACTGAGGCCACCAAAAAATGTGTTGCGAGAACCCCAGGACTAGATGGTCACAATGGTCCCTTTTGACCTACAAATTGTAAGCAGAAGGTATCCCTGCTGGACCAAAGCCAAGAATTTCATGCCAAAGGCAATCCTGCCAAGACCACTTTCAGGGACATGGTTCTCTGCACAGCTGCTTTCTTACATTAATCTAGGAGTTGTCTATTGTTTTTCACATCTGCTCTTTGAGGGCTTATAATCAAGATGCAACAGTGCCCAGTGACCCAAGGCGTATTGATTTATCAAGACAAATGTAAATAGCATTTATTTCTCATCTTTTGACTCTAGATTTAAGATTAATACTATTCATTAGGAGCATTAGCAGAAAGAGGAGATTTTTAAAAGGTTTCTACATAGTTTGAATAGTAGCCTGGAGAAAAGATGTAAAAAGAACAATAGATTATTTTTTTAAAGAAAAACTGGAAGTTCTGCATTTATTACTTCCTAGGGAAAAAAAATGTTTAACATTAAATCTTCTTCAAAGGGACTAGATAGCTCAAGAAACTAGTAATGGGATATAGAACCTTTAAATTCTATGTCATTCACCGAAAATGCGGTTCACGTCAGTAGTAACTAAAAGTTATCAGCTAATGACTATTCAGTAGCTTATGTGAAATGAGTTCAGTAGTCTCAATCCACTTCCAAGCACACAATTGCCTACATGACAAAAACCACTATCACAATTACACTATGTTAAGTTTCTGCTGAAGGGACAAGAACTGAACTGACTTAGAGGCTGAATTGCCCTAGAGGTTTACTTGACATCTTTACGCTACAGTTTATCCAGTCCAACAAATAAACATAATAAAATAATTTTTACTTACTTGGATCAGATTTTGAAAACGTGTCTCTGTCCAAAAGGTTTCTGTTAAAGAAAGACAGATAAACGACACTGCTATTAAAATAGAGAACGACTATCTCAAAGAAAACAACAATAATTTCTGTATGATTGAAAGCTTCTACAATGCATATATGATTAAAACAGTTTATTTAAGGAACATAAGGGGACACAGCTGGCTCTCCTCCATCTCTATATCAGAATTACTCAGAGCTAGTATTCTGCCAATCTCAAAACTTCACACTTTTCAATTTGTCACACAATTCTGATGCATGTAAACTGTGGGTTGTAGACTCAAGTACCACAAAGGGTAAAGAGGCAGAACACTCAATAATTAAAAATATACTTTTTAAATTTAGTGTCCCACAGGAACTCAGATTACCATGACAGTTTAAAGTTATATGCGAGTTTATTATTTCAGCTTTAAACTAAAAGTAACCACCCCCTCCCATGCACCTCACCCCTAGATTTAGAACAAATTTTTCAGGTTAGGTAGATCTCTATCTAAACCAGGCTTCTCAGCTCAACCTAATCATTCAAGGCTAAAACAGTCTTTTGGCACTGGATCCCTCTAGTAAAGTGTTCTGTGTCCAAGCTCTCATTATTTGATTACACTTGGTATCTTACCTACAAATGTAGTACTAGTACTATACAGTACTATATATAGTACTATACAGTTCACTATTGTTAAACTATCATTAATGCAAACCAGGAAACTTTTAGTTTGTACCTGCAGAGTCCACTTGGGGAGTTAGAGAGCAGCACTTCGGTGCACACTGCTTTTCACATCCCCTAGCCCTACTGTGGGGCAGTGTAGAAATAGCGTGGGTAAAGAGGAACTGGTCAGCCAATCAATCTTACTACTACTCTACTGTTTCTTTTTTCAGAGCAAATAATTACATAGTTCTTCCAGTATTGTATTTTGGCTGAAGTTACCAGTAAAAATTAAAATGGATTTTTTATTTTTGAGTAACAACTGTCCTCTTTTCTGTCTCTTATCCTAAACTCCCTTCAGTATTAGGCTTTATAATGACATTTAGTCATTCTTAATTTATTCCACTAGGATTAAAATGAACACTAGCCATATATGTACATTCAGATTATAATTTTAGACATAATTACCATACTGGATCAGATGAGCAGCCCATCAAAGTCTAATACCCTATATTTGACAATGTCTAATACCAGGTGCTTCAGAAAGAGTTACAAGAAACTAACAATAATTATGGGAAAATCTGCCCCCCAGTGAAAGTTTCCTCCTAACAGTTATATATATCTAGACAAACTATATGAAAATGGCATTAAGGTTGGGAATACATACAAGTAAAGTAAAGTAAAATACAGTAAAGATGTTTCAATTATGGAATTTTAGGTTTGTGGTCACCAATTAAACTAATTATTTAAGACATATCTGATTTTATTCCATGTTGCTATAGGGCAGACTTAAGGTCATCTGTACCTATGCAATTCATTATTTTCTACATTTTTACTATGTCTCCTCTTTTCATCTCAATTTTCTCAACTCATCTCAAAGCCACTTCTATTTCTAGTGTGTATGTTTTATAGAAATTGAGTGACCAGAATTGAACACAGTATTCTAGGTGAGGCTACATAACTGATCTAACAAATTGAAATCATATTTCCATAGTATTCTTTATTCTTTTAAGTACATAATCTAATATTTACTTGACTACTGTTGCATAGTGAGCAAAGATCTTTATCAAACTGTCCATAAAGATGCAAGGCTTTTTTGTGAGTTAACAGACTTTGTTTAGACCCAATAAGGCATAAATATTCATAAAGGGTCGGGCTACCATAACCGCCAGATCGGTGGATAGTGTTCAATGTTTCAGGGATCGATTTATCGCGTTTCACCTATACGCAATAAATCGATCCCCAAAAGCACTCCCATCGTCTCCAGAACTCCAGCTCGCCAAGAGGAGTAAGCAGAGTCGATGGGGGAGCCGCCATGGTCAACACGCTGCCATGGGAACGGTCAAGGAAGTCAAACTTAGGTACTTCGACTTCAGCTACGTCAATAGCATAGCTGAAGTTGTGTACCTTAGTTCGAACCACCCCCCACAGTATAGCCCAGGACTATGTCTAATGCCAGACAGGACTGTGGAGATCATCTAGTCTTACCTTCTGTGGCCTGTGTTATGCAGAACTTTCCAAAACCAATTCCTATTTGAATTAGGCAGAGCATGTCTTTTAGGAAAGCATCCTATTTTGATTTAAAAATTTCCAGTGATGAAAAATACTGTTCTCTTTACCTCTCACCCTGAATTTTGGGACATCTGCAACATTTATTTAGTTATGATTTTTTATTTTCTTCCAAGTCACTGATAAAAAAAGTTAAAGGGCATAGGACCAAGAACTAATTGATGAGAGACCGCACTAGACATACACTCACTCCACGACAGTACCCCTTTTACAGTTAAATTTTGAAACCTGTCAGTTATGCAGTTTTTAATCAATTTAACATGTGCCATGTTAATGTTACATCATTCTAATTTTTTAATCAAAATGCCCTACAGGATCAAGTCATATGGCCTACAGAAGTCTAAATTGTTCATCTTTATTAATAAAACTTAAGATCTTTTTGATAAGATTGCAAGTTAGACAGGATCTATTTTTACACAAACTCATGTTGATTGGCATTAATTACATTATCCTCTAATTCTTTATCAGGCACTCCATTATTTTGCCTAGGATCACTGTCATGGAAACAAACCCATAATTACCCAAGTCACCTCATTTACTCTTTTTAAATACCTGGCACAACAACATTAACTTTCTTTTTGTCTTCTGAAACTTCTCTAGTGTTCCAAGAGTTATCAGAGGGACGGGAGGGAAAAATCAAGCAATCAATATTAAACAGTGAAGCAAGCTCCTCAGCCAACTTTTTAACTATTGGATGCAAGCTACATGGACCCACTGATATTAAATAGGTAACTTTAGTATCTGCTATTCAACATCTTCCCGAGTTATTATTGGAATGGAAAGTGTTTCTTCATCATCATCATCAGTTTCTCCTCTTATCCCCACCACAAAACAGAAATGTTTATTGAACATTTCTGCCTTTTCATTACTGACTATTCTACAATTTCTATCTGGTAATGGACGAACAAAATTCTTCCCAAGATAATTTACAAACTCCCTCTTACTGTCCTTTTCTCTGCTGGCCATAGATTGATCATGTCTACCTGACAGGCCGAAACAAACAAAATAGGTAGAGCATCACATCTTCAACTGGTATGGAGATCACCCTGGGGTTTAAGGATGAGACAGGTGTCCAGATGCCTGCGTCAGGCAGCAATGAATAAATCCAGAGGCAGAAGTGTAGGTGCCTAGGGAACTTTTACAGCAAAAATCCAGCCACAGAGTGAATTTAAGCGCCTAAAGAGTGATGCGGCAACACAGACGGGGTT
This sequence comes from Dermatemys mawii, assembly GCA_007922305.1. NCBI lineage: Eukaryota > Metazoa > Chordata > Testudines > Dermatemydidae > Dermatemys > Dermatemys mawii. Next base: position 22,379,850 of record ML677341.1, on the reverse strand, counting down.
TATATAGATCACAGCAGCACCTAATTCTAAGGTTTAGGAAACTAAGGGTATGTCTTCACTACCTGCCGGATCGGTGGGTAATGATCGATCTTTTGGCAACTGATTTATTGCGTCTCATCAAGACACAACAAAATCGATCACCAATGGTGCTCCCATCAACTCCAGCTCGCCGAGAGGCGCAATCTGGAGTTGACAGGAGAGCCCGCTGCTGACCGCTGCCACCGGGAGGACGACAGGTAAGTCGGCCAAAGATGCACTGACTTCAGCTATGTTATTTATATAGCTGAAGTTGCATATCTTCAGTTGATCCCTCCCACTACTGTAGACCAGCCCTTTGTCCCATTGTGGATCTGGGCTCTTTGTCACATTAATGTTGATAATTTACACCAAGGTGGGAAACCTTCCCCCACACACACACATTAGGGGCCACTGATTCACAGAAAAAAAAAAAACAGTCCCAGGCCACATAAAGCCATGTGGGGCAGGGAGGTAGAGGATTGGAGCTTCCCTAGGCTGCGGGGTGAGGCCAGAAGTGGGGGAGGGGGCACCAGACTGGAGTGTAAAAGAGGGGTGCAAGCTGGGGCCAAGGGGTTTAGAGTGCAGGAATGGGCTCAGGGCTGGGGCATGGGGTTGAGGTGCAGGCTCCGGGAGGGAGTTTGTGTGCAGGAGGAGGTTCTGACCTAGGAAGAGAGGCCATTGTGTTCTGCGTGGTGCATGCTGCCTGCGCCCACAGGTTCTGCACCCACAGGTCCCATTGACCATAGTTCCCAGCCAATGGGAGCTGTAGAGCCGGCGCTAGTGGTAGTACTCAGAGCTTCCCTGATCAACCCCATGCCTAGAGCCTGCAGGGACATGCAGGTTACTTCCAGGAACTGGAGCCAACCCTAGCTTCCCCGCTGCAGCAGGGCGAGCCAGTGCTCCTGCAGTCAACCCTAGTTTCTCCCCAGAGCAGGGCGAGCCAGTGCTTGCAGCTCCAGCCCAACCAAGGGGAGGGTGGCACCAAGGCTCAGGGCTTCTGGCCCATGGCATGGAGATTTGCCACAGGCTTGACAAAATGAAGCACTGGGCCAGATCCAGCCTGCGTGCACTAGGTTCCCCACCCCTGTTTTTGATATTATGGGACTATAACACAGTCCCCAAACTTTAGATGGTCACACCCGCTCCTTTCCCCTGTCCATGTTCCCCCACTCCCTCAAAGCCTGCGGAAACAGAAGGGGGAGAAAGGGATAAGGGGTCTGGAGCTGAAGTCAGGGCCATGACCAGGAGCAGAGCTGCAGTCGGGACCAGCAGCCAGCCTGCAGCCAGGCGCAAGTCTGCTCCTGGCCTTGCCCTCAACTTTGGCTCCAGATCAGGATAGGAGCCACAGCCAGCGGCTGATGCGGAGCCGCACCGAAGCTAGCAACAGGATCAGGCATGGGACCAGAGCAGAACTGTGGGCTGGGAGGGGCTGGGTGCACTCCATCCCTGCCCCAGGGGGGCTGACCCAGACCCAACCACACTCCCCCCAGATGTTTCTCCACACACCCCTTGAGGGGGTGCGCTCCACACTTTGGGGACCTCTGGACTACAAGCACTAACAGTTCGGCAGCAGCTAAATCGATGTATTGAGGATCTCATTGATAATGCCCAAATCCAAAATTCAGGTACTAATGTGGCAGCTAGGGACCCAAGTTCTTTTGTGAGCCTGGCCCCATGTCTTTTCCACCTCTATAGATTCAATAAGACTTGAGTAGAAACTCATTGATTTCCATGGAATTCTGCCCAAGGTTAACCCTTCAGTTCTGTTTACCTATTCTGATGAAGCACAGATTATAAATGTATAACATTGATATTTTGCATATTTTTGGTCTCATGGAAAAAAAAAAAAGAGGTGGGAAGAGGAACAGAACTGATTGACCTCCATAGCTTAAAGAAAATTGACAATTAAAAAAAAAAAGTGCTATATTGCTACAGAATATACCTCAAAAGACCTGGCATTATCATGACTGATCAGACCTTTGATTGTTCAAATCCTATATCAAAGATCTGACAGCATCTAGCACCAGTTGGTTCATAGGGGCAGGTGCAGTGAACTCCATACTGGACAACTACAGAATAACCTAGCCATAGGAGTCATTTAGAAGCTTTCACTATCAATAAGCATTTGACTTTTACCCTAAGGTATTAAGGTTTACCCCTTCCAAATAAAAGCGATCGTTTCTCATTGACTACAGGAACTAGGGTTTTTTTTATTCCTTGGCCTCAGTACTATCTGGAGGCAAGGAGTTCCACAGGCTAATCATCAACTACGTAAAAATTTATTTCTTCTATCAGTTTTCAGTTTCATTGACTGTTCCTTTATTTTTCTATCATGAGATAGGATAACCGGAGACCTGATTTACCACCTCTATACCATTCAGTGTTATCTTTATCAAGTCACCTGTCAAAACTAAACAGTCTCAGTCTTTTCAGTTTTTCCTTCAGACTAACATAAATCCTACTATGACTATTTTCATTACTTATTTCTGCCATATTTTTTGAAGAGAATGGAGCAGGATGGAAGGATGCATGATTTAAATCACCAATTTGATTTATGATTTAAGTCTACAAGCTGAAAACCTTGATTTAAATAATCAATTTTAATTTCACATTTGTACTTTAATATTTTCTTAAGAAAGATTAATTCAGGTTGTTTGGTAATCATTAGAACATGTTGATTTGCAACTAAATATAGCTTTAATGTTAAATGTGATACTTTTACTCACTAACCATATTATAACCATAAATAACATATTTATTCAAGCAATTATATAGTTTAGCATCTATCTAAGAATTTATATTTTTTCTCAGAAAAAAAGGTTTATCAAAATATGTTTTTCATTTAAAACTGATTAAACAAGGACATTATTTATAATTATTGAACTGTTACCAATGCTATTTGAAGATTTTGCAACCTCACTTCAGGCCCATTCCAGACCATGGTTTATATTGCAGTACTGTTTATACTATGTTTACGTTTATACTATGTTTTGTTTACTATGTTTATATTTATGTTTACAACTATGTTTATATTGCAGTAGTGCCTACAGGCCAACCAGGCCTAGACTCCACTGTGCTAGTCACTGGACGTATATATAGAAAATGACAGTCCCTGTGCCAAAGAGCTTATATTTAAACAAAACTGGTCCTAGTAAAAAACCCTTGAGATACCCTATTGCAAATCGATAATTTTGTCCTACTCTTTGTCTTCTGTCTCAGGATACTTGAGCCAGGTTACTTCTGGAAGTGGCGTCAGTATGCAGAAACCCGGGGGTGGGGGTGAACCAACCACACACCACCACATATTTCTTTAAGCTAGGGCGTTATAGAAGAGAAGAGGTCTGATAACATTAGAGGAGTGATTGTAGAGGAAAGCCAGCACCATACTGATCTAATTTCTTTTTGGTCTCCCTCTTTTGACTTCCACACAACCTCTTTTCTCTGAGAGCACTAGAGGGATTGGGAGATCGATAGCACATGCCATGGTGATACAAAAAAGATTGACAGAAAAAAATTCCAAGCACCTTTATAGGTACTTTTTGATCTTTTGGTCCTCTAGAAAACCCATCTCATCAAATGGGATCAAGATCTCGTACCTTTGACTGAACTTGAGTAAGAAAAAGAAAGAGGAGTCAAACTTCAGGTCAGAAGAGAATTTGATGACCTTAACTCAGCATAATCTCACATAGAGATACTTTATTGATTGACTTCTTTTCAGGCTTGGAGCATATGGAAAAATGTGTAGGGTGAAATCTACAAATTTCTCAAAAGACCTGCTTTTCTTATGGCTCATCTTGACAGGGATCCTGAACAGGAGGTTAAGTTGCTGGCTCCCGCAGCTGGAGATAAATGAATTAATCTAATGAAGACCTCTCTGCCTTCATTAGGAAATAACTGACCTGAATCTTCTCATTCAGAATAAATAAGAGGGAGGAAAGTTCTCCATCAACTGAGCACCAGAATGAATACTTGTTTAATCTAGACAATTCTCAAAAGAAAAGTCTCATTTGGTTTGCAAGTTAGGAAGAAGTATCATGTTTATGATCCAGTGATGAAAGTCCTGAAAAGGAGAAGAGAACCATCCAAAGTGGTTGGAGTAGGATATAGGGTCAGGAGGACAGAGGGGGGAGGGAAATCCCATCATCCAGAACATCTACATGGTTTGGATATATGAGGTGCCAGTTGAAGAGAGTGAGAGGCAGGTCAAAGGTATCGGAATTAAAAAAAAAAAAAAAAGTTTCCTCGTTCTGTATAAGGCTTGGTCTACACTAGGGGGAGGGGTCGACCTAAGATACGCAACTTCAGCTACGTGAGTAACATAGCTGAAGTCAGCGCATCTTAGGCTGACTTACCTGCCGTCCTCACAGCGGCAGCAGTGGGCTCTCCCGTCAACTGTAGCTGGCACCTTTTGGCAAGCTGGAGTTCCAGAGTCGACGGGAGTGCCTTTGCTGATCAATTTATTGCATCTTGACGAGACACAATAAATCGATCACCAATAGATCAATCACTACCCACTGATCCGGCGGGCAGTGAAGACATACCCTCAGAGTAGTAGCAAAAAGAACTAGCTTACTTATGCCGTACATAAAATAGTTTTTAGTGGATGAAATTATGAACTTCTCTGTAGTGTAATCTTAGTCAAATCAACAAAATAATAGCTGAATAATTTTGGGAATTGAGCAGTTTTTATAATCATACCACATTTAGCCTAAAACTTGTAGATACCACACTTGGATTAAATCAGACCAGTATTCACTAATCCAGTCAGCTACTGTAGCTAAGTATAAAATAAAAATCACTGATCCCTGTGTTGTTTTATGTGGTTTAAGGGTAATTTATACATTATGCATGGACCAATTTAAAAACTGACCTACATTACAAAAGGTAAAATTTGTTTTAGCCTGCTCATATTTGCTTTTTTCTAATTTTAAATTTTAGAGTAATGAGAAACCATACATACTAACTTCATCTTTGAAGAACACAGAATTTTCCTCCTGTAACCTCACACGACTTAAAATCCACTCGTTCATAGCAAGTGAGAGCCCTCATCTTCCGCAGGATCTCAGATTTAATTAAATATTAACTATTTCCCCACTGTCAATTTTCAGACTAGACATTTTAGTGAGCAAAGAGTATTAAACACAAGTCAATGGGGGAAGAATCCTTCCCTTGTGTTTTGACAGAGGACTTACTGAGCATGACCCAGAAAATTAATTCTAAGGGCCTCCTTGTTATTTGGGTAGAATCTGACTCAGCCCTTGAGTTCTATGGCCTTTATTATACAGAAGGTTAGACTAGAACAGAGATTGGCAACCTTTGACCTACGGCCTGCCAGGGAAAGCTCCTGGTGGGCCGAGATGGTTTGTTTACCTGCAGCATCCGCAGGTTCAGCCGATTGTAGCTCCCACTGGCTACAGTTCACTGTTCCAGGCCAACAGGGGCTGCAGGAAGGGCAGCCAACACATCCCTCGGCCCACACAGCTTCCCTGACTGGCCAGCTTTACTCTAGGATGGCAAACCGCCACCATTGGAAGCTGCAATCGGCTGAACCTGCAGATGCTGCAGGTAAACAAACCGCCCCGGCCTGCCAGCAGCTTTCCTTGGCTGGCCGCATGCCAAAGGTTGCCAATCCCTGGACTAGAAGATCACAATGGTCCTTTCAGATCTTGGGCTATATGAAAGTGGGTAATTGTAGAATGATTCAGAATACTTTCCCATCAGAAAAGGTAGCTGTGACATCCACCAGGGCAGGGGTTCTCAACCTTTGTCTTTCGGATGATTCCCTTGCCCCCAACATGCTATAAAAACTCCATGGCACACCTGTGCCACAATAACTGGTTTTCTCCATATAAAAGACATGGCCAACATTACGGGATAGCAAACAGGGCAACTGCCTGGGGCCTCATGCCAGAGTAGGATGACCAGATGTCCCAATTTTATAGGGACAATCCCGATTTTGGGGTCTTTTTCTTATATAGGCTCCTATTACCTCCCAGATCTTGTCCCGATTTTTCACATTTGCTGTCTGGTCACCCTATGCCAGAGGATCCCCCACAAAGCTACACTGCTTAGGCTTTGGCTTCAGCCTTGGTTGGTAGGGCTCAGGACCCCAGACTTCAGCCTTATGGGCTGGGATTTCAGCTTTGTGCCCTTGGCCCCAGTGAGTCCAATGCTGGCCTTGCTTGGCAGCCCCTCGAAACCTGCTTACAGCCCCCTAGACCCCTGGTTGAGAACCACTGCCCCCAGGGTATAATGTGGACTTTTGAAAAGCTACGTCCCCTTAATTCTCCAGACCAGGGTTTCCTCTTACACTGCTCTGCTGGTGAAAAGCAGCCTCTCCAGGCCTGCTCACACAGCTATTAGCATATAAAGGCACAGGCAGCGAAGTTACATGAATGCTCTCATGAACTAATGTAGAGAAACACCTCCATATTCCTGTCACCGCACTGCACCCCAGAAACATGTGCCTTATATTGTCCAGTTCCCTCACTGTGCAGTGCAACCTCATTAATTAGTTCATCATTCCATCAAAGGGTAAAGAATATGTAACAGCCTTTGTTAACCTGAATAGAGATTCCCCAAACAGTTCAATCAACACACTAGTTTAGACAATCTAGTTCTGCTTTTCTATCTAAAGATTCTAATAATCACTTAAAAGCTGATACAAGCATAAAAGGTCAGAATTGGTTACAAAAAGAAATAAAATAACGAAATCACAATCTAATTCTTAAATTTCACCAAGCTAACTGAAAAGTGACGCATGCAACTTTCTCACCCCACCAGATACTGCAGGCAGTTCACAATTCATACTAATTCAGGGTTTCTCAAACCAGGAGTCGCGACCTCCCTAGGGGTCGCCAAGAGCTCCCAGGGGAGTTGCGAGCTCCCAGCACCACTGAAAAGCCGCTGAACGCATTACTTCTGCATTCGGCGGCTTTTCGGCGGACATACCAAGCGCTCTCTTCAGCTGCAGTCAGGAGCGCTTAGCACGTCCGCCGAAAAGCTGCCGAATGCGGAAGTAATGCATTCAGTGGTTTTTCGGCAGACATACAAGGGTCCGCCGCGGTAGCCAAAGCACCAAAAAGGGGTTGCGGTTCTCGTAAGTTTGAGAACCGTTGTATTAATTAGAAAACCTGCCAGTTAGGACCATCCCTTCCCCCAAATTCAATAGTACTACTCTTTGTCCTCCAAACAATCTTACTTCCAGGTGTTGAGATGAGGGAGGAGCAAGATAATTTGCATCATGGGGTATAAAAAGGAAACACACACAACTTCTCATGCTAGAAAAATCCTTCTTGCGTCAAGGGGTAAGGCAGTTCCATTGCCTATGTGCCCTGCAATCGGTCCTTCATATGAATCGCAAATTCTTGCTTGCACCTTTATGTACATGCAGTTGACAGTCAAGGCCTTTATTACTTCTGAGGTACTAGTTTGTGAGCGTTTCCCAGACTCTCAATATGTTTCATTAACAAATCTATAGCAAAATATCGTAACTCTATGTACAGTGTTGAGGCACAAGTTTTAATGCGATGATGTTAAGCAAATTATGACTTTTCAAATGATACCTCAAAAGGCATACTTTATACAAAACATATCATAACCATATAAAAATTGTAAATATGGAGATTACACGGTGCTATTTTGAGCTAGAGCATGTTACAGTAGTGTCTAGCCTTCACAGCCTGTGTACAACCATTGGATTAAACATTTTAAAATGTTATTAGAATAGAGAGATAAGGGGCGGGGGGTGAGGTAATATCTTTTATTGGACCAGCCTCTGTTGATGAGAGACAAGGGGCTTGACTACAGTTACATTTTATAGCACTGTAACTTGCTGGCTCAGGGCTGTGAAAAATCACTCCCCCCCCTTAGCACAGCAAGTCTGAGCACTTCAAAGTGATAGTGTGGACAGGTTCCCAGTGCTCAGAACTAATCCCCTCATGGAAGTGGATTACCAGGAGTGCTGGGAGAGTGCTTCAAAGCGCTGCTGGGGGATCATTCCTGTGACAGCACTTTGAAGTTTCAAGTGTAGCCATACCCAATCTACACAGAGCTCTTCTTCAGGTCTGGAAACTTATCCAGTGTCACAGCTAAATACAAGGTGGAACAGACTATTTAGCGCAAGTACTTAACACATATTTTGAGAATCCATTTGAAGTGAAGTGGCGCGTTAACACCCTTCCAGTCTTAGGTCAGGTCTATACTATAGATCAACCTCTCAGGACATGGCTACACTTGCGAGTTAGGGCTTTGCTACACTTGAAATTTCAAAGCGCTGCTGCGGGAACACTCCCATGGCAGCGCTTTGAAGTTCAAATGTGGTCACGCCCGAGCGCTGAGAGAGAGAGAGAGCTCTCCCAGCACTCCTGGTAATCCACCTCCACGAGGGGATTAGCGCCAAGCACTTGGAGCCTGGCTCCCAGCGCTTGGAGCCTGTTCACACTAGCGCTTTAAAGCGCTCGGGGGGTGATTTCTCACACCCCTGAGCCAGCAAGTTAGAGCACTATAAAATCTCACTGTAGCCAAGCCCTTAGAGTGCATTAAAGCAGCTCCATGCTCTCTAAGTCACGACCTATCCATACTGGCAAGGCACAGAGTACTCTGACTCCACGGCTAGAGCGCTCCTGCTACTCCACCTCGGCGAGTGGAATAATATTTGCTGCACCCCCACTGGAGCATCGCAGCGCCAGTGTGGACAACCTGGTCTGTTAATGCACTCTGATCAGCATCCAGAAGCGTCCTACAATGCCTATTCTAGTCACTCTGGTCATCGCTTTCAACTGCCCTCATGTGACCAACCATCAGACCCACACTTTAAATTCTCTGGGAATTTTGAAAATCCCGTTTGCTCAGTCAGGCGTGGAGTGCTCTCAGTAAATCTTTCCAGGTGACCACGTCTCCATGCGCCAGGCAATCCCCAGTATGGAGCAATGGCGAGATGCTGGACCTCCTCAATGTTTGGGGGAAGAAGCTGTCCAGTCCCAGCTGCACGCCAGCCATAGGAATTACGATACCTTCGGGCAGATATCAAGGGACATGATGGAAAGGGGCCATGACCAGGACGTGGTGCAGTGTCGGGTTAGAGTAAAGGATCTGCGGAATGCCTATCACAAAGCATGCGAGGCAAACTGCTGCTCTGGTGCTGCCCTTGCGACCTGCCGTTTCTACAAAGAGCTGGACACGATACTTGGGGGAGACCCAACTTCTGCTACAAAGACCACCATGGACACTTCTGCCTTGTAGAACTGGGCACTGTAGGATGAGAAGGAGGAAAGGAGGAGCGAGTGTGCTGAGGAGGAGAGGGACAGCCCAGCATCCCTAGATGCATGCAACTAGGAGCTGTTTTCAAGACAGGACAAAGGTAACCAGTTGCAGTGGACAGTGCTTGGGGAAGAACATACAGAAGAGGAGATGTAAGCAGCTTTTATTTTTGGAAAGAAGTTGTTTGGTGTGGGCTCTTCAGGCAAGGAGGGTTAGGGCTGCATGCATGTCTAGATGCGGAATACGGCGTTGATGTGCTCTCTCACATCGTAGTAAATCGGCCTCAGTGATCTCTTCAAAGGTCTCATCCAGAACGTGGGCAATGTGTTTGTGCAGATTTACTGTGAGAGCCACTGTGTTCTTTGTCCCAGACAGGCTAACATGTCCACGCCATGAGCAGGGGGACCATTGCTGCACCCAGACAAGCTGCATATGGGCCAGGGTGGAAGCTGCATTGCAGTAGAAGACCCTCTCTTGCTTCCCAGGTCACCCTCAGCAGTGAGATATCTTCCAGGACAAACTCCTGTGAAAAATGTGGAGAAAGTGTTCAGTATAGGGGCCCCCTGCAGCTGTTGCCTCTCCCCAAGGCACAGAAACCGAGAGGACAGTACGGATGTGAAACAATCAGTCCCCCTTGACCCTGTGCTTACTCACCATTTTGGGGCTCCCATAGGTTACGTGCACTTGCTTTGGGACGGGCAAATTATGCTATTTTGTAGCCTGTGCTTGCTCTCCTTAAGTACGAGGGAATCATTACTCTGTCTGGCGTGAACAATGCTGCCTCCGTTAAGTGTTGCATTTTGCCTTTACAGATGCTACCTTCAGCCGTCCATGTTATCACCAGCCGAGAGACTGCAAAGAATCAGGAAGGGGCCACGTAGAAGCAAAGAAGACATGATCAATGAAGTAATGCAGCAGTCACTTAACGAGAACCTAAAAGGGCAGGAGTAGAGGTAGATTGAAAGGATGATCCGTCAGCAGAATGTAGATTGCCGGCATCAAAGCACAGAGCGGCTGCTAAGCACTATGGAGCACCAAGTGGACTCGATCCAGGCACTCACAGCAATGTAGGTGGAGCACTCTTATGCCCGCTCCACCCAGGCAGCCCTTGTCCCAAAATTCTTTCCCTAGTGTCCCTATGTCCAACCCACTTTCCCCAACATCCGGGTTCTTACCACCACCACCTGCCTCCAACACCTGTAGTTTCACCAGCCAGCCCTGAAAACCACAACCCTAACCCACTGCACTCAACCCCCATCACCATGCATTATAGCCATCCTGAAGAATGGCACTCATTGCACAGCACTCTAGACAGGAAGACTGAGCATGAGAACAGGATATACGCAAATCTGTGATTGTACCGTTCCCCACCCAACTCCCTTGCCCTTTGTGTTTCTTTTCTATAAATGGATTTTTTGGCTTTGAAAACATTCTTAATTATTGCGTAAAGTGAAAGATACCTTAGCCCAGAAAAGCAACAGTCATTGCAAGTCAGCGTAGCAAACAGACTAGTCAACCTTGGAATCACTGCACTTCACTCCCATGCAGGGCACCAAACATTACTGGTGGCTTTCAGCCTCAAATTCCTCCCTCAAGGCATCCCTAATCCTTGCAGCTCCATGCTGGGCCCCTCTAATAGCCCTGCTCTCTGGCTGTTCAAATTCAGCCTCCAGGTGCTGAACCTCTGAGTCCAATGCCTGAGTGAATCTTTCCCCTTTCCCTTCACAAACGTTATGGAGGGTACAGCACCGCAGGGACGTTGTCATCAGCCAGGTCCAGCTTCCCGTACAGAGGGCGCCAGTGGCTCTTTAAAGAGACAAAAGCACACTCCACAGTCATTCGGCACCGGCTCAGTTGATTGTTGAACTGCTCCTTGATGCTGGCAAGGCTCCCCGTGTAGGGTTTCATGAGCCACGGCATTAAAGGGTAAGCAAGGTCTCTACGGATCACAGTGAGCATTTCAACTTCCCCTACGGTGATCTTCTGGTCTGGGAAAAAAAGTCCCAGTTTACTCAACAGGGCCAGTATTCCAAAAGATGCGTGCATCAGGCACCTTTCCGGGCCAGCCTGCGTTAATGTCAATGAAATGCCCGCAGTGATCCACAAGCATCTGAAGAACCTCAGAGAAATACCCGTACTGATTAACATACTCGGAGGCTAGGTGGGCTGCTGCCAGAACTGGAATAAGCGTTCCATCTATCACCTCTCCGCAGTTAGGGAAACCAGTTTGTGCAAAGCCAACCACAATGTCATGCACGTTACCCAGAGTCACAGTTCTTCTGAGCACGATGCCATTAATGACCCTGCAAACTTGCATCAACACGATCCAACAGTCGACTTCCCCACTCCAAACTGGTGAGCAACCAATTGGTAGCTGTCTGGAGTTGCCAGTTTCCAGACTGGAATAGCCATCCGCATCTCCACCATCAGGGCAGCTCTCAATCTCGTGTCCTTGCAACGCAGGGTGGGGGTGAGCTCTTCACACACTCCCATAAAAGTGGTTTTGCTCATCAGAAAGTTCTGTAGCCACTGCTCGTCATCCCAGACTTGCAGGACGATGTGATCCCAACACTCAGTGCTTGTTTCCCTGAGCCCAAAAGCGGCGTTCCATGGTGGCGAGCATGTCCGTGAATGCCACAAGCAATCTCATGTTGTACGTGTTACTTGAGTCAATATCATCAGCGGAGTCCTTACTGTCAGTTTGTATCTTACGGAGTAACTTGATTGCCAAATGGGACATGCTGGCGAGACTCATCAGCATATTCCTCAGCAGTTCAGGCTCCATTTCCACAGACCAAAACAGAGCTTGCAGTACAAAAAACATTGAAAGATGGCACCAAATGTGGACAGAAGCACAGGGATTGCTGGGATGCAAAGCAATGCATTATGGAGCATTGGGACAGGATCCAGAATGCACCCACACTCCCCGCCCTCTTCCCACAAGCCACAACGCCAGAATGGGAAGGGGTGCTCTGTGGGATGGCTGCCCATAATGCACCACACCCAATGCCACTGCAAGTGCCGCAAACGTGGCCACACCAGAATGCTTGCAGCTGTCAGTGTGGACAGACTGCAGCACTTTCCCTACTGTGCTCTCCGAAGGCTGGTTTAACTCAAAGCACTCTTCATCTGCAAGTGTAGCCATGCCCTAAAATTCTGCATTGGTGAGTAGCGCTTTAATGAAGATGCTCTAAGCCAATGGGAAAGCTTTCTCCTGTTCATGTTAATCCACTTCCCTAAGAGACCATGTAGCTATGTCAGTGGGAGAAGCATTTTGGGTGGGGTTAGCCATAGTTACCGACCTATGTCTATACTAGCATTTTTGTCAATTAGGGGTGTTAAAAAACCCACCTCCTGACTGACATAAGTTTCACCAAGAAAAGTGCTGATTGGTTTGCTCTCTTAGAGTGTGGACTTCCCCATAGGGAGGGGCGAACAGGTGGTGGTGGGGGGTTGTTAATGGGTTAGACATAACTGTAATAATAAATTAAATCCAGGGTGTCTATTCAGTCCAGGATTTTTAAAGTCTACAAAAGCTCCAAGGCTTGTCTTCCGAAAGTGATATGTGGGTTGCCTTTTGAGGATGAGGACTGAGAGATCAGGCATAGTGATCACTTTGTGAAAAGTGTTCACCCACAGGAAATGTGCCGATTGATTTTTATCATTTTCCTTTGTGTGTTCATTTGAGAAAGTAGCGATGGTGTGATTTCAGCCATATTGAGGCTATTGGGGCATTTAGTACACTGGATGAAATACACCACATACTGTAATAAGCAAGTGTTGGACCCATGGATTTTAAAAAGTGTGTTGTGCGGGAGTGGGTGTTGATCACTGTAGAAGTGGAGATATATCACAAGTTTTGAGTCTGTTGTTCTGGCAGTGCCTGGTACTGATTTGAGTTGCTGTGGGGTCAATAAAGAATATAAATTCACGGAGGATATTAACCAAGATGGCCAGAGATGCAATCCCATGCTCTAGGAATCCTTAAACCTCTGATCACCAGAAGCTGGGACTGGATGACAGGGTATGAATCACCTAATAATTGCCCTGTTCTCGTCATTCCCTCTGAAGCATCTGGCACCAGCCACTGTCAGTACACAGATATTGGACTAAGTGGACATTGGCCTGACCTAGTACCTGTGTTCAAGGAATCAGAGATCTATAGTGCAATAACCCATTTGCAGCTTGAAAGTACTTGCCATTTTCCTCAGCAGTTAATGAAACGGTCTCTGTTCATCAGGAGGGGACGTAGATTAAGCATCAATCTGTATTCTCCTCCAAAGGGGACTTGTATCGTTCCTCTGAAAGAGTCTTGCTCCAGACCACAGATATAAGCAGATCTGAGTGATCTGGTGCTGGTAAGGTTGCATCAGCACCAAGTGAGAAATAGGTGCTGGCGAGGGCATACATGCTGAAGGGAGCTCATGGTGCTAGAATGGATACTGGTGGCAGTAGCAGGATGAGGCATTCGCTCCCAGTATAAGACACAAGAGAGAGTCCCATTTTGAGCAAGTGATAGAACATAGCACTGAGACTCAAACAGAAAAATCCCATCTCGGGTCCTGTTTCAAAGGATCACAGCCCAGTGGTTGGTTTCAAAACCCTCAGTGGGCCCACTGGAGTACCAAGCTGTTGGCACTGAGAAGCTAGATGAGCATGGAACCTCAACTCTCTCTCCATACCTTCACTCCCTGTGGTGGAAGGGAAAGTCATATGCTGGGTTACTGCATAAGTCCTGCCCGCACATGGGCATTAGTGTCCAGCATGACTGTCAGGCAGAAGGTGCATGATACAGAGGTGCCAGCTGGCAAAGAGTTTACTACTTTGGGTCAGCAACTTATATCAGACCTGACAATCTCACTTCACCTAACACATTGCTTCCATAGTATTTTTACACAAACAGCATACTAGTTGGGATCCAAGCCTTTTGTTTGTCATAGCAAATGAACAATCAAAATGAATGATTAACTTACTCCAGTAGTTTATGAAGTCACCTTGGATAAAGGTATTATGTAATATTATTTCATTAACAATTAATTTAGCTGCCTCTGGTATTGTGTTAATTCATTAAACATAAAACAACACAAATCTCAAATTGAAATGGAACAGTCAAATTTAAAAAACTTAGAAGTGCAAATTTTCAGGGTTTTTTTCAATTAAAAAGAAACCCAAACATTGATTAAATTTATTTAGAACTGAGACTTAAATCAATTTTGCCAGTTTCTATTGCAATTCCATTACCATGCCACCTTACTTCTGCTCTCTGGCCACCCAGCTCTAAAAGCAGCATCCTAGAAGCAGCAGCGCAGAAGTAAAGATGGCATGGTATTTAGTCCCGCTGCAGGGCTCTATCCCCTACTATTCCGCCCCCCATCATTTTTCTGTTCTCTAGGCTTTGCGCCTTGGGTGGCTGCCCCACTCACCCTGCCCTGGTTATGACTGAGTACTGTAGTTGACCCCAAGTACTGTACTATAGTTGTAGCCGACGGTCCGTAATAATGAAGGATGTTACAGCAATGACGTATTGTATTGTAAGGTATCAAATGAAAGCTGGTGACACACTGGTCACCATAATTACTGTGAGATGCATGTATGGATGGTGTGTAAGGAATTGTGTATTCCTACTAAACATATGCAACCTGGCAGAGTTGACCGACAGGTTCTCTGCTAGACCGGATGATTTAAAGATTATTGGGGGGGGGAGTTTAAATTTAATTTATTTTTTTTAAAAAAAAAAAAACGGTTTAAAATTAAATTCGAATGCAATGTAAAATATGTTAAGGTCTAAACTTATTAAGGTCTTAAAACATTTACATATAAATATGTTGAATCCACGAGCCTCTACCAAAAACTGAGTTAAGGGCTGCTTTTCTTTCTAATCTGTTAAAGAAATCGGGGAAGGGGAGAACCTAACTTTTGAGGTCAAGCTTTATAAATATGGCACGATAGGTCATGTACTGTATTAAAGCTTTGATCCTGGGGAGACCCAAAGCCTGTTCTATTGGGTACATGAGTTCTTTTTAGCTGTAACTCAACATGTTTTAATGGTGATATCAACTGAAAAGAAAGCACCTTTCTTTAGGAAAAAAAAAGAAGTGGAAAAACTGTTTTAAATCAATGACTTAAATAGAGCAGAGATCCCCAAAGTGTGGGGCAGGCCCCCCTAGAAGGGTGTGGAGGAACATCCAGGGGGGCACTGTGGGGCCTAGGCCAGCCTCACAGGAGCAGGGAGGGAGTACCACCCAGCTCCTCCCTGCCCTCATCTCCCAGCCCTGTCCCTGGCCTCTGCACAGCTCCACTCCCAGTCCCACACTACCCTCCAGCCTCAGCTCTGTTCCCGGCCCAAGGTCAACACAGGGGGCAAAGCCAGGAGCAGAGCCAGACCTGGCCTCGGGCCCGGCTACCAGTCCCCACGACAGCCTGGCTGCAGCTCCACTCCCACCCCTGCCCCCAACCTGGGCCCCTGGCTGCAGCCCCGCTCCTGGCCCCAGATCCACTCCCAGCTCGCTACCCCAACCTCAGTCCCCTTGCCCCGGTTCGCATCCTTCCCTCTCCTCTCCCCCAGTCCCGTGGCCCTGCTCCTTGCCCCAGCTTGAGAGGGAGAGAAAACATAACAGTGGTAAGGTGGAGGCACAATCCTCAAACATTTGGGGACCACTGAAATAGAGGCTTTCCACTTGGTGATTTGAATCATGATTTAAAATTGCCTTGATTTAAATCAATCCACCATTTTCTGCCAGACAAAGCACCTATCTATTCATCTATCCCTGATTCTTAAGTATAGTAAACAAAACACAGTGGGAACTACATCTGCATTCTAAGTCAATATAAGGATGTTACATTAACATAGAAAGATGCTGGAAACTAAACCACAGGGGGTTGTCCTGTCCTTGAGGCACAAAGACAATCAACTCTGGGTTATAATAGGAAGGCAAAAGGACCCTTGTTTTATCCTGCATTTGGGGACTAATTGGACAGTGCAATTACATTCATGAAAATGGGATCTCGACAAGGGTTTGGCTGAAAGCACCATAAAGGACAATTGGGCAAGACAAACTTTTTTAGACAAGGGCTTAATTTTATCAGGTTAAGTTTAGAATATAAGAAGCATGGTATACTTTTATTTGTAATCTGGTGTTCTGACTATCCTTACTTGCAATCTCTTACATCTTAAGATGTTAATAAAACTCTATATTTATTTGGGCATAAAGCTTTTGTGGGGGGTTTTACCCACAAAAGCTTATGCCCAAATAAATCCGTGTAAGGTGCTACTAGACTCCACATCGTTTTTGTGGATATAGACGAATATTGTTACCCCTCTGATATTTATATTTGTTTTCACTATAAATAGATTATAGTGCTTTGTTGTTATATTGGAGATTGTACTCAGGTGAATCAAACAAGACTGCACTCTTTTGGGGACCACGTCTCTGGTATTTTCTGTGAGTGTCCAGTGGATCAGGGCTAGATACAACAGAGGGCAGGGTCACTATGTGTCCTGATTTTATAGATAGAGTCCCGATATTTGGGGCTTTCTTATATGAGTACCTATTACCCCCACCTGATTTTTCACACTTTCTGTCTGGTCACCCTAACCGAGGGACACTTATGGGAAACTTCAGAACCGGGTGCAATTAGTGTTAATTTGCAAGCCAAACTGAGGGCTGGAGGAAGTTCAGAGGAGAGTGCTTATGTGACTGAAGGGCTGGCAGTATCAGGGAGCTGACACCCAGCCACAGGCTGAGTTTCTAATCTTCTGGGGGGTGTTCCTTCTCGGCTCTACCCAGACCTCCTCCCCACTTCACCCCTTCCCCCAAGGCCCCACCACTCTGGGTTCTTCCCATCCCTGCTCGGCCCCACTTCTTCCCTAACCAGTTCCACTCCCTTCCCCTAGCATGCTGTGCCATCGCTCCTCCCCCAGCACCTCCTGATACCATGAAATGGCTGATTCATGGTAGGCACTTTGGAGGAAGAGGGACGTGCTGATCGGTAGGACTTATCAGTGAGCAGGAAGTGTTGGGGGAAAGGGGAGGTCTGGTAAAGTGGCTGCCATTTTTTTTCCTATGAGTGATCCAGCCCTGGATCACCCATAGAGTCAGTGCCTATGCCTCCAGCTACCATGAGAAAGATTCCCTCTGATTGAAGGCAGTGAGAATACAGTAGACTCTCGATTATCCAGGACTGGGTTAACCAGAAAGTGGATTAACCAAGATGTCAAAAAAGTGTGTAACTTGCAGGGCCAGCTCTGGCTTTGCTGCCGCCCCAAGCACACAAAAAAAAACCCCATCAGGGCACAGGGCAGCCAGTGAACCAACACCCCCTCCCCCCGGCGCAGGGTGGCTGGTGAACCAACCCCCCCTCCCCATATTTTCTATGGATGGTGAATATCCAGGATTTTATTAACCAGGATTAATTTTTTCCCTACCACGCTGGATAATCGAGAGTCTACTGTAACATGGAACCTCGAGGGAGGTGCATCTGTTGAACCCTCTCATAAAGCTCTGGGCTCCATGAAGTCTGTGTGAGAAGTCAATGACTCCCAGGAAAAGGGAAGGCTCTATACTAAACTATCCTATATTACTCAACTCAGGCTTACAAGAAAATTTTAAAATCAGATTAAGGGAAGAGCTAGCGTGGGGTAACAAATGTGAGTTCCATTTTCTCTCTGCGACAGTAGCAAAGGAACTGAGGCTGCCGAGGTGGTGAACTCCCTTATGCAGAGTAGGTCAATGATGTCACCCTCACCTCCTGTCCCCGGACTTCACTAGACATGGCTTTTCAATGCAGTTCATCAACTACACACCAGATACATATATTAAGAAGTTATTTGTGAGACATGGTGCAACATCACAATTAAACACACACATCTATAGTTACTTATTAACCACAGAAAATCCCAACGCAAACACTAAACAGATCACTAAAAAACCCCAAGTATTTAAAACTAGGAAAGTCAGTATCTAAAGTTAAAAGCACAATTGTTTTGGTGCTTCCTGGATTGATCCCCCTGCCAGCACTTGCTGACTTCCAGAATCTCCATGGATTGGAAACCTACAAATACACTGTGCTCTATTAGGTTCACAGAAACTCTGGCCTTTCTTAATTATTTGATGCTGAATAGTTGTCATGGACAATGACTGTTTTTCTAGGCACTTCAAACACAGAGGGCTCCTAGGCTAGGCACTATGATAATGCAAATCAATAATAATAATAATAAAGAAAAATATTTGACTTCTTGCTCCTCCAACAACTGTAACACTACACCTGTGCTCACATTTTATATCCATAAAAGTTAGATAAAATACTGCAGACAAAAAAAAAATAATTGCAAAATCAATACTAAATCAATGCCAAGAGATGAGCCATTTTATCTACAAGTGTCCGGATCTGGCCAGGGCTGTAGCAAGTATTATGATGAAACAAGACACTCCAGCCATTTGACATATGCCTCGGGGGAAAAAAAAGTCCTTCTATTGGCTGCCTGTCCCACCTGTCCACCTCATGGGATAGAGCAACCAACCAGAGCTGCTGAAGGAAGAGCTCTCACCCCCTACTCTCTCTCTATACCAGTGAAAATGACTTCAGTGTGCTGGGGGAGAGAAAGGAGAAAGGAGAAGAAGAAGAAGAGCTCAGAAGCTTGAGTCGGCTCCAGTCCCTCATCCCCTCCTAAAACAACATGGATGGCTCCTCTAGTCCTCTCCCCAGGCACTGCAACATGCAGCTTGGGAACAGAAAAAGGACTGAAGAGCTTCTGGAGCTAGTCATCACCCCAGCCTAGAAGGGGGAGAAGGGGACCCTGCTGTAGTCCCCACTCCCAGGACTAGGAGATGGAAATGAAAAACCCCAGGAAGAGCAGAAATGAGGTAGAGGGTAGAATTGATGGTGTGGGACACTGAATTGACGGAGAGGTTAGGGGGCAGAACTTATGGGCCCTGGGTCTACAAATGAACAGAACTGATGCAGGAACTGGTAGAAGGAGGGGCAGGCTTAATCGCTAGACAGAGGACAGACAGATGTAGGGGTGAGAGCTCTTGCACAGGGTTGCCAATGTTCTAATCACCCAAAACAGAACACCCTTGCCCTGCCCATTCCTTGAAGCCCCGCCCCCCCTCACTTTCCCCCACCTATTTTCACCAGCCTGAGGCAGGGGGTTGGGGTGTGGGTAAGGGCTCAGCTGGGACTGCAGGCTTTGGGGTGAAGCCAGAAATTAGGGGTTCTGGGTGCAGGTGGGGGCTCTGTACTGAGGCACGGGGTACAGGCTCTGGGCTGGAACCAGAAATGAAGGGTGCTCTGGGCAGAGGTATGGGCTCTGGAATGAAGGGTTCAGGGCGCAGGAGGGGGCTCCAGGCTGAGTGGTGTGACTGATAGGTTCAGAGTGTGGGAAGGGCCTCTGGGCTGGTGCAAGGGTGCAGGAGGGTGAAGGCTCCAGCTGGGGATGCAGGCTCTGGGATGGGACTGGGGATGAGGTGCAGGGTGTAGGAGGGGGCTCTGGGTGGGACCAAGGCATTCGGAGGCTCCAGGCTGGGGCATAGGGTTGGAGTGTAGGAGGGTCTCCAGGCTGGGGCATAGGGTTGGGGCGTAGGAGGGGGATCTGGGTGGGACCAAGGGATTCGGAGGCTCCAGGCTGGGGCATAGGGTTGGGGTGTGAGAGAGGGTGAGAGGTGCAGGCTTCTGGCGGTATTTACTTCAGGCAGCTCCCAGGAAGCTGCTGGCATGTCCCTCCAGCTCCTAGGCTGAGGTTCCTGGCCAATGGGTGCTGCGGAGATGGAACTTAGGGCAGGGGCAGCACGTGGACCCCCATGGTCTTCCTTACATCTAGGAGCTAGACAGAGGGACATGCCAGCAGCTTCCCAGGAGCTGTGCAGAGCCAGGTGGTGAGCCTGCCAGCCCCACACCAACTGGGCTTAAACAGCTTGGTCAGCGGTGCTGACCACAGTCACCAGGGTCCCTTTTTGACCAGGTGTTCTAGGTGAAAACTGGACACCTGGCAAACTTACTCCTGCAGCAAGAACCAAAAATCACCTTACCTAATAAATTTGGGACAGCGGGCAACATCAATTGTCACACATGCATATGATAGGCAGAGGGAATTCAAAAATCAAAAAAGACATTAAAAAAAATTGTAGTGTATGTGGTGGGGTTTTTTTCAATCTCTTTGGGGGACAGTCACAGGATTTGTGGTTTCTTGAGTGGTCTGAGATCAGAAATGCTACCTTCATTTATGTGTGAACATAGTATTAACAACTTCAATTTACTGATGGGGAAAACTGAAGCACCAAGCAGTAAAGTGACTAGCACACGTCACAAATTTCAGAGTGGTAGCCGTGTTAGTCTGTATCAGCAAAAACAATGAGGAGTCCCTGTGGTAGAGACTAACAAATTATTGGTCAAGTCAGGAATAGAACCCATGTTGTTTGACTCCCTGTCTATTAATGTAACTAGCAGATCACAACGTCTCCACTGACAGCCCAGTTACACCAGTGAGCAAATGACAAATGGACCAGTGTTCTATGGTTCCTTCAGACATCCAAAAAGGAAGTGGAAAATGTAGCTGGAATTTAAGTACTGACAAGCACAAACTAATGCTCTATTAGCTGATTATTAGCATTAGATTATAATACTGATTCTGGTTCTATGGTTCATAAGGAAGCACAGAATAATTACATCATTTAAGATATTGCACTACAGTAAAAATGAGGGCAGAAATTTTCTAAAAACAAAATGTAAAGGCTAAGTTTATTCTTCTGTCCATATTCCATTTTTTTTTAATTAGAATGCAATTTCTTTTGGGGTTTTAGCTAATAAATGTGTACACAGATGAGTCATAAGACTTATTCATTAGTGTCTTTCCTAAAGTCATTCATTTTCCATTTTGATATTAATACATGTTTCTGCTGCCAATCAAAAAAAGTGCAGTTTATCACTTACATTATAAAGGAAATTCCTTTAAGGAATTCCCATATATTTAGACATTAATATTTGACATGTAAAACATAACACAGGAATGAAGAGGAGCAGCTAGGAGGAGTTAATAGTCAAATGAGAAGCCAGTTTTGTTTGAACCACCTTGTTTTTCTTTCTGTTGCATGAACCCATGGAATGTTTTGTTTTCCTTTGTCTAGCTACAGCATGTACACAGACATGAACAGCAGTATTTTAGCCAATCACATTAAGTAGTTATAGTATTTACTTGATTGCCTGGTTATTTAAAAAAAAAAAAAACCAGTAGTGTATCCAAATCCAGCTGATAGAGATATGTTTTACATCAGTATTATTTTCTTCAACACTCAAGTTTCATAGCAGTACTGTTTTATATACTGCCATGTAGATTTATAGCACTGAAAATCTAAAATAAAATATAAAGAGGTAAATCTGGATTGAAGAGGTGTGCTCTCATTACAAACAAACCTAAGTATAAAATACCACAAAATGACAGATAATATCATAGCATTTATTTACAAAACCCAACTCTAAAACTAATGCTCCTGAACCCTATAGCCTGTTTTTCTCTAAACAATAACATGCCTTGTGTGATGTCCAGATTCCCTTTGGGTGCTATTCAGAAACTCTGTGGAGACTTCTAGAAATTCAGTACTGAGGCATCACAAACTATGAACATTTCAATATACAAAAAACTCCATCCCAAAAGAAAGAGCATTTACAGAGTCTTAAAACCAACCCCCATTAAATAAGTTTGTCCCTCTTCTACATAGTGGAAGATGTCAGAATTTTTTATTATTATTTGTATTAAGACAGTGGCTAGGAAACCAAATCAGTTTATACAATGCTGTAGAAAAAAAAAAAACTAACAAGGAAGCCACTCCTGTCCAAGACACCTTGTAATTTTAGATTACGAAAAGAGAAAATATGTGACTTAAACAAAAGTATTGGTGAGAAAGTGGACAACCCAACAATAAACAAGCATGTTTTGCTGGTGGGGAGGGGCGTGTTATCTTTGCATCTGCCTAGCCATTAGGAAGTTGAGGAATATTGTACTTCCCATTGATTTATCCTTGTTTCAAAGTGTTCCTTCACCTTATGAAACAGCTGGTTTACTTTGGAAAAGGGAAGGAAAGGGAGTTGCAGGAGCAGGCGTTCTGTTTTGAAAACGGCTGAAGGAGTGGCAGTGATAACCTCAGCACTTCTTGAGCAACAAAGAGAGGATACAGCCCGGGACTTTTTAGTAGTACAGTATGTCACTGGCAATGGCTCAGCAAACTGTTTTGTTTCCTAACAGGAAGCAACACTAACAATTAATCTGCCAAATACAGATACGGCGGCTGCTGTTCTACAGTCGACTGGGCAGTTTTAAGGAGATTTCTAAATACCAGGGAATGTGTGACTGGTCTGTTAAGATTCTGAGACAGTTTTACAAGGTTCCTTTAAACAAGGTCTTGACAGGGGTTGTCCCTCCTCTCTGCATCTCAGGAGGGACAGGACTGAGGATAAGTGCCAGCCTGACTGAGGAAATAATCCTTGACCGCAGAAACCTAACCCCAGTCTCTCTCACCCAGCGAGAGGTCTGGAGCAGATATAAATAAAGACACCTGCACCACACGCAGCCCTCCCCTGAGGAAATAATGTGGGGCAGTAGCCCAGGCTGCCACACCGTTCCGGTACGGGGAATCCCTCATCTTTTGGGGTTTCTCTCTGCCTTTGTCATCACTCCCGGCGCTGCCTAGAGCGCCGGAGCCAATCGGAGATTCCCGGGAAGGGAACGAAACCAGCCCGTTACTAGATGTTGGTGTCTGACCCACTCCTCTGCACGGGGATTCACGAACCTCTCCCAGCTGGAAGATGCCCAGAAGAAACGGACGAGCCCAGTCTCTCCGGACCGCACTGAGCTTGCGGAAGGGAACCGAAACCAACTCTCCTCTATACGGCTCGCAGCGCTCGGGGATTTCACCCCGCCTGCTCCCCAACTCCCCGTCCTGCCCTGCCCACCCCAGAGGGAGAGTACAGCGCACAGCCCTGCCCGAGAAACCACCCGGCGGCTGAATCAGACACGTCCGACTCCCTCTCCTCTCCCAGGGCACCAACCGGGGCTTCCACACCCGACACGCCACGTAAGGCAGCACCCCGCGCGCTTACCTGCAGGACACAGACAGCTCCACCTTGGTGGCCGGGATGCTAGCGCTGAACGAGTTAAATTCCCCCACGGACGCCATATTCCCGCACCTAGCACCGCGGTCCAGCTTCAGCTGCCCCGACTGCTTATCAGGTCCGAACATGGGGCAGGGCGGGGCGCAAGAGGCGTCGCTAACGGGAGCGCCCAGGAGCAGAGCTCACTCCCGCTGCTACTATTGCTGGCCACTGACTGACTGGGTGGAGCCACGGGGCTGAGCTCACTGAGGCACGCGGGCGGGAAATGCCAACTAAGTAAGACTAGGGCGCGAGCGGTGACATCACAGCACGGACCGAACCCGCGCGTGACACTAACCCCAACCTAGACCCACGAGTGACGAACGGTCTCCAACGTGCGCGGGCCGCGCGAGCGGAATGTTCCCCGCCCCGCGCAGGGTGGGCGGGAGCGTTCCCTGCTCCGCATGGCGCCAGCGGCGCGTTGGAACCTGACCCGCCCCGCTGGCTGGAGCGGGAAGGAACCTGCGCCACAAGTTGGGGAGGGTGGGGGAGAAATAGCACATTACCCGCCCTGCCAGCGCCGGGACACGTGTACAGCGGCCCCTGGTGGGGGACTCCGTTAAGTGAAGCCTCCTGCGGCCAAACATCTGGCGGTTCCCTCAAGCGCTAAGCTGCAGTGGGACAGGCGCTACACAAAGGGCGGAGGGAGCGAGCCAGACTCCTGAAGGAAGTGAGCGCGGGGGGCTGGAGAGCTGGAACCAGACCTATGAAGAGAACAGAGGACACAGGACGCCAAAGCAGGATTAGCACCTTTGTAATGCCAAAAAAAAAAAAAGCAGCCCTTAGAGTGGTCAACCTTCTAACTGCACAAAACCAGACACCCTCGCCCTGCCCTGACTGCCCCTTCTCCGCGGCTCTGCCCCCTGCTTATTTCATCTCCTCTCCCTCGGTCTCCCCAACCTCACTGGGCAGGATGGGAGGTGGGCTCTGAAGTGGGACCAGGGATGAGGGGTTTGGCGTGCAAGAGGGGACTCCAGGCTGGGCAGCGGGTGCAAGGTGCGGGCTCTGGTTGGGCAGCACTTACTGCAGGCAGCTCCCCGGAGTGCTGGCATGTCCAGCTCCTAGACAGAGGGGCCAGGGAGGCTCCACACACTGCCCCCGCCCTGTGTGCTGTCCCCACAGCCATTGGCCGCAGTTCTTGGCCAATGGGAGCTGTGGAGGTGGAGCCAGTGCTCAGGGCAGGGGCAGTGCATGGAGTCCCACCCTGGCTTCCCCTGCACCTAGGAGCTGGACATGCCAACCCCTTCCAGGAACCATGCAAAGCCAGAATAGGTAGGAAGCCTGCCTTAGCCCTGCTGTGCCGCTGACTGGAGATTTAGTAGCCCGGTCAGCAATGCTGACCAGAGCTGCCAGGGTCCCTTTTCAACCAGACACCTAGCAATCCTAACCCGCCCCACAAGGCAACACCACGACCCCCCTTCAGCAGCCACCTAAGGAGAGAGAACACATATGGATAAGACTGATAACATTGCAATCTGAGATTCATGTGACTCAAACCCTCTCACACGTGCACATGGTGTGCTTGCATATTGATGGGCAGACAGCTGCTGTATTTTCAACCGTTCTGATCTATCACATAAAGTGTAGAAATTGGACACTGCCACATCTTTAGCTGGATACAGAAACTTTTAATATTAGATATCCTGGTGTATTGTGATAATAAAGCAAATCTTTAGACCCACATAAAAAACCCAACAGATTAAATTATTATTGTGGCAACTGGCAAATCCATAAAAAAAATGGCCAAGCTAGTCAAATAGCAAGCAGGTGGTAACCCTCAGCCCAAGTGCTGAAGGAGCTGCTTCTGCATGAAGTGCTGCTAAGCCCCTTTTGAGCCCTTCATCAATGACATCCCAGTTGCTGATGAAACTCCCCAATGGCTAGAGCCATTGCGGGGGGCGGGGGGATCACATAGCAATAGCACGACAGCATATCTGATTCAGCTGAGGCAGGAGCCTGAGAGGGTTTGCTGGGACTGGCACACATCAAGCCTTGTCCCAGCCCCCACAAGGCTTCAGCCACTTACCTCTTATCCCTGTTTCCCCAGGAGTATCAACTCTGCTAGACCAGCAGAGGGGCCAGTTTATATTGGAAATAGGTATGAGGCAGTACAGGGCTTTCCAGCTGCTAGGGGGAAGGGAACAAGGGGGCAGAGGGCTTTCCGGCTGCTGGGTGGAAGTCATGAGACATGGGGATGCTCCTGAGCATACAGAGCAACCCTCCCCCCTATAGACGTAACTTCCCCTGCAGAGTCATCCCTAGCCATTTAGGTATCCTATGCAGGCCCCACCATGGGAGGCAAGGGCCTGGTGAATTAGTAGGGGGCCGGGCGAAGCCCTCTCCGCTTCCCTCGCCCTGACATCAGCTGTGTGGCTGTGGGGAGGAGGTTTGGGGGAGGAGATTCTCCCACCCCCCACTGGCAGCAGCGGGAAGCAGAGCAGCCTGGCCCCAGCCTGCTCTACTCCGCTTCCACTGCTGGTGAGAGCCAGGCGCAGTCCTTTCCCCAACCCAAGCAACATGGCTCGTGCTGGGGCAAGGGAAGCAGAGCGGGCTGCAGCCCAGTCGCTCTGCTTCCCACCGCTGGTGAGTGCAGAAGATCATCCTCAGCTTCCCGCCACCACACTCACCGGTGGTGGGAAGCTGAGCAATGTGCCTGGGAGCTGGCGGAATAGAGTGGGCTGGGGCCGGGCTGCTCCACTTCCTGCCGCTGCCGGTGAGTGCGTGGTCACTGGGGAAGAGGTGGAATGGGGGCGGGCCAGGGGCTCAGCAGGGGGAAGGGTAAGAGGCAGGGCGGAGGGAGTTGTCTGGGGCCCCACACCCCCTAAGGACATCCCTGCCCCTTGCAGTGGGCGCAGCCTGCAGGGAGGCCAGCTGAGGAATAGGACTGGTCACCAGGGCTGGTGCTCCCACATATGCAGCACCAAATTGCCCCAAATTTCATGGTGCCCTAGGCAGCTGCATATGCCTAAGGACAGCCCTGCTCCCCTGCCTGACTCAGAAACTGCCTGAGGAAGTCTCCCTCCTGCCACCAGTGAGTGAGACATGGGGAGGGTCTGACTGAAAGAGGTCTCCCCTTCCAACTGAGTGAGATTTGGCCAGTTCTTCCTGAAGGAGACCTTCATCTCCCTCTGAGGGAGACCTGGGGTAGGCCTGACAGAGGGAGTCTACAACGTGAGATTTAGGGCAGGCCTCAATAAATAAGTCCTACCCTCCCTTCCATTTGAATGTGAGGCTTGGAAGTGGTCTAGCCAATTCTTCTTTCACTCTTTAAAAAAAAAATAAGACATACACACACTTCATGTTTACAATTAACATGTCATCTGGACCCTCATTCAACACCCTGTATATTTTCAGGAAGGAGAGGGCCTAAATCAGTTTTTAGCATTATTATGTTCATAAGGGGGAGAAAAAGAATGTTCTCCAAAGAACAGGATGGTGTGCTATCTTCCTTGACCCAAGCTATGAGTTATCACTCTAAGGGCATGTCTGCACTTAAGGTGAATCACGCTACGGCAATCAACCCCCCGTGGGTTGATTTAGTGGGTTGAGTGAAGACCCACTAAATCGACTGCAGATTGCACTCTCATTGACCTAGGTACTTCACCAGAAATAAGAAGCACAAACTAAGTCAACAGGAGAGTTTCTCTTATCAATCCAATGTGGTGTAGACACCACAATAAGTTGACCTAAGCTACGCAGACTCCAGCTATGTTATTAAGTTGTGTAACTTAGGTCGACTTAACCCCGTAGTGAAGACCTGCCCTAAGATCTGATACACTTCTGAAATCAAAGGGGATGGCTCCATATCAGCACTAATGACACATGACACTAGGTGATGTCAGGGAAGGAGGAGAATGTCCAGCAGATCTTCTCAGAGATCATTCCTCCTCTATGAGCAAAGGAAGTGCATCACTGGCTAGGTAAGTTGTGTAAAGTAGAGTATAACAGAGCTTGGCTTTGTGGAGTATTAGTTCACCTTCCACAGGGAGAAGGGGCTGTACAGTTTGTGTGGCCTGCATTTCAGTAGAACAGGAACCAGTCTTCTCATGGACAGACTGGCTACAGTAGTCTGGGAGTAAGTGTGTGAAAAGGGGAAACAAATTTAGCACAAAATCATGATGTTGAGAACAAAATAAATCAAGACACCAAAGGCCATGAAAAGGAGAAATTCTTTAATTGATTATGTGCCAATCCTAGAAACCTACACCAGTCATTAGAATTGCCCATTTATGAGCATAAATTTGATATAATTGGTAGTATTATAAGCTGGTGGGATGAGAAATGTTTGGAATGTTAAAATCAATTATTATAACATATTCAGGAAGGATTGAGTGGGGATAAAGGAGAGATACAGGAGCACACTGTCAAAAATAACTCTACCTATTTCTAAGGGCATTCTACACTACAGCCCTAAGTTGAGCTATGTTACATCGATTTACAGCCCGTAGCTGATGTCCACAGTTCCCTTCTGTCAGTGGTGTGCATCCTCACCAGGAGTACTTCAACCAACTGAACAGGGGCACTGTGGGGAGCTGAGAGCCAGAGCTCTCAGCTGTGCACAGCTTCCCACAGGGAGACCAACTGCCCCCTGGATACTCAGCTCTCCACTCCCAGCTGGGAATGGGGGCGGGGAGGCAGTCACCCAGGCTTCTTGATTCCCTGATCAGGGAGCCTTCAGGCATGAGCCTGGCTGGGAATGAGGAGCTGGGGGCAGCATGGAATCATGAAATTGACAAGACAGCCAACAGCCAATGTAAGTAATGCAGTGTCTACACAGGCGCTGTGTCACCCTAACTATACCAACATGAGCTCTGTGCCTCTCGCAGAGGTGGATTTACTATGTCGGTGTAGTAGGGCACTTACACTGGCTGGACAAGGCTGTACTGTGCACAGTGACATAACTAGGTCAACATAAGCTGCCTTATGTTGATCTGTGTAGTGTAGACAAGGCCTTAGTTAAACAACTCAGAAGAAACTGCTCTTGAATGCTTAGAAAAAGTTCAGGGTGGGATACTAGTTGGTGTCTGGTACAAACCGTTACTCAAACTAGGGAACAGGTTGACCAGTTCCTTAAGCATCTATTTACAACATGAAAGAAAAAAACTGTGTGACCATAGGGGATGTCAATCTATTTCTGCCTACACTACAGAGCTTATAGTGGTGGTATACTGTACTTATGCAGCTGCACTGCCATAAGATCTCTAGGGTAGCTACTCAATGTTGACAGGAGAGAGCTAACCCATCGACATAATTAATATACCCCCAACAAGCATCAGTATCTATGTCGGCGGGAAAAGCTCTCCCACCAACATAGCGCTGTCCACACCGGCACTTATGTCGGTGTAACTCATGTCGCTCAAGGGAGTGCGAATAACCACCTCACTGAGCAATATAAGTTATGCCAACGTAAGTGGTAGTGTAGACATAGCCTAAGTGACATGCAGGGGGTCTTATGCTGCCAGTACTAAAACTTTCTTAGAATTTCTAAATATTGTAGGTGACAATTTCCTAACTCAACACAGGGCAATTCTATATTTGACCTATCTTGACAAATAAAAAATAATTGATCACAGAACTAAATATCCGTGGTAGCTTACTTACAAGGGATCATGACTTAATAACATTTGTTTTGTGCAAACAGAATAAAGTCCAACTACTAATATATATATAGATTTGGAAGAATTCAATTGTTGTTGGTAAATGTCAATTTCATTGTATACATACAAACCAACAAAAATATTTCCATCAATAGTCATCAAAATTTACAGTCAGGGAAAATAAGAAAAATGCTGCTGCTTGAGAACTTAGAGTTTGATTTAAGGGTAATTACTTTGTCAACATCACATGGCAAAATATACAATGTGTGTTTTCACCATTATGAAGCTTTAACTCTTTGAACCTCAATATCTACCATCATTAAACTATTATTGGCTGACTCCCACATAAGTTCCCACAACTCTGAAAATGTAAATAAATAAAAGTAGAAAAAATGCGTAAATCCCACAACTTCATACAACTGTGAACATTTAAATGGATGATCTAGAAAAGTTTAAATATAATATAGTATTAGCCATCAAAATCATAAAACAATTGAATTCGGCCATGCATAAATATATATATGCCTGGTGCTTTTAAAAGGCTAATTTTCACAAAGCTGCACAAACTCAAGGTGAAATCAGTGGCCACAGAGTTAAGTACAATGAAGAGACATTTTTAAAGCATATTCAGAACAAAAAGAATCCTAACAATGGTATTGCTCCATTACTAGATGGAAATGGTAGAATTATAATTATCAGTAATAATGCAGAGAAGGTACGAGAGTAGTCCACTGAACTCAGTGGGACATTTTCCATAAGTAAAGTTAAACACAATCATAAGAATTTTCAGGATCAGGGCCATAATTTCATCTCATTTTCCAAGTACGTATATGGTCTCCATTAGTATGGTATCTGAGCACCTCTGTGAAGTAGGAAAGTACTATTATTCCATTTTTAAAGATGGGGGCTGAGATACAGAGAAATTAAGCGAGTTGCCCAAGATCACACAAGATGTCTGTGGAGGAGCAGATAATTTAAGTTAGCTTTCCTGACTTGCAGGCTAGTATTCTAATTGCTGGATCATACTTCCTCCCATTTCCCTCTTTGTGTGGTCTTTCACACAGAAACAGGAAAAGAGTGTATTTTTTTTAAAAAGTAAATGTAATTGTTAAGCCATAAAAATTGGCAGGATAGATGCATCTGAAACATAGTAAGCACCTTTTAAAACTTGAGTAGAATCCAAGTTAAACCTCAACTCTTATAATGCTACATTATAAGAGACCTTGATTTTTAAGTAACTCCTTTCTTAATCTCCTGTTCGCCGTACGCAAAATGACATATGTCAGATTTAGGCTTCAGAATTTGCAAGCTGATGTGGCAGGACTCATAGACTTTAAGGTCAGAAGGGACCATTATGATCATCTAGTATGACCTCCTGCACAATGCAGGCCATAGAATTTTACCCACCCATTCCTGCAATATACCTCTCACCTATATCCAAGCTACTGAAGTCCTCAAATCTTGGTTTAAGGGCTTCATAGCACAGAGAATCCTCCAGCAAGTGACCCATGCCCTCTGCTGCAGAGGAAGGCGAAAAACCTCCAGGGCCTCTACCAATATGCCCTGGAGGAAAATTCCTTCCCGACCCCAAATATGGCGATCAGCTGAACCCTGAGCATGTGGGCAAGACTCACCAGCCAGACAACCAGGAAAGAATTTTCTGTAGTATCTTAGATCCCATCCCCTCCAATTTTCCACCACATACCACCAGGCCCCTGTATCACCATAGTCAAGATCAATTGCCAAAATTATGTTTTCCCATCACACCATCTCCTCCATAAACTTATCAAGCTTCATCTTGAAGCCAGATAGGTCTTTTGCCCCCACTGCTTCCCTTGGAAGGCTATTCCAGAATTTCACTCCTCTGATGATTAGAAACCTTCATCTAATTTTGAGTCTAAACTTCCTGTTGACCAGTTTATATCCATTTGTTCTTGTGGCCACATTAGTATTGGAGTTAAATAAACTCAACCTGTCTACCAGCAGGGAGCCCCATTGAGCTGCATGGAGTTCTGCACAGGTGCAGATATCTGATTACAAGTACTTGATTGAAACATCAGGGGTTTAGACTGTAAAATCTTTTTTTCAAGGATACTAGACCTCAACCAGCAGTGCCAAATGTCTCTGCCAGCAAAAAGAGCCCTAAAGCAGTCATCAATGAATATTGAGATATTGCTTGAATGAAGGAGAACCCAGCAAACATAGTCAAACAGAACTGATTCTATGCCACATCCTCAGAAGCTGGTACACCAGGGCTGGTATGTGAAGACAAGGAAAGGGGGCATGGCAGAGGGCTGGTTAATATTTTTATGAGTGAGACCAGGGAAGTAAGACCAGGAACCTTCCCCACCCCCACTTTGCTAGCTTGCAATTCCAACACTGTCCTCAGTGCCCCACAGTTGTCTTTTATGTTGCACTACTGAAAAAAACACACATTAGAGCTGTATGTCATACATACTGTTGTGACATCTGAAATGAGGGCATCTGAAATGGCTATGTACAAGTTCAGGATAGGAAAGGAAAGGCAGATAATTTCTTGACCTTCATGTGAGAAGATCACTTGGGAAACCATTATTGTCAGTTGCTGGTAATTAACAGCTATCTGCACCTCTTGCTTCAACAAGTGCAACCTAATTCTAAGAGTAAAAGGAACACCATTTATAGCAATAGATCAGAGGTAGCCATCCTGTGGCTCCAGAGGCACTTGTGGCTCTTCAGAAGTTAATATGTGGCTCCTTGTACAGGCACCGACTCCGGGGCTGGAGCTAAAGGTGCCGACTTTCCAAGGTGTCGGGGAGTGCTCATTGCTCCACCCCGGCTCTGCCACAGGCCCTGTCCCCACTCTCCCTTCCCTCCCTCTCCCCTGCGCTTGCCACGCCATCACTCCTCCCCGTCCCCCCAGAGCCTCCTGCATGCCATGAAACAGGTGTTCAGGAGATGTGGGGAGGTAAGGGGAGGCGAAGATCAGCGGGGTTGCTGATGGGCGGGAGATGCATCAGGGGAGCTGATGGGGGGCCGCTGGCGTATTACTGTGGCTCTTTGGCAATGTACATTGGTAAATTCTGTCTCCTTCTCAGGCTCAAGTTGGTCACCCCTGTAATAGATGCATAGTTTGTAAGCAATCTACAGACTCTAGACTAAGTGAAATGTGCAATACTGAACAATTGCTTTAAAACTTTGCTGCTTCTAAATTTCAGTGTTATGACTGAACTGAATGCCACAAGATGCAAACATTGATCATTCCTTTACCACCACTTCAGTTTTCTTGCTTGTAGGTCATTAATTAATGTCTCAAGGAAAGACTTTTATGACTCAATCTTTGTACTCCTTAAAAAGCTATTTTGTAGAAGGGTTAAGGAATGCAGAATGGCAAGAAGGGCTACAAAACCAATTACAGAAGGAACAGGATATATGGAATAGTATACTGAAGATCTTAATAGAGAGTTTGAGTTTTATCAGAACGAAATCACTTTGAAACTGTAACATGACAGTACTTGTATGACAACTAAACCACTGCTTGCTAACTAAGTCTATGATGAACATGCTGTATCCCCCCATTTTGCCTATATAAAAAAGGAAGCTCTGAATCCTGCAATCTGCACACTCGTTGAGAACCTGATGTTGGCCACCAATGGCAAAATTTGTTCCATTGAATCAGAATTTTCCTACAGCGTTTATTTTGATCATATATTTAGAGCAGCACAGTCAGTATCCAAATGCTAACTGGTGATAAAGGTTGACTTCTGCATTAACCAGTGAAATATCACAAGACTGCATGACTTATTACACAGTAACTGTATTTTACTCAGCTGCTATTTCTGGTTCTCTCTCACAAAGCACTTAGACATTAACTTGCATCACCATATTACTTACTGCAAAATAAAATGGAAATGCCTAATTTTCTTTAAAATGAATCTACAAAACTTTCCAGCTCATATATTCCCATCTACCCAAATTAAGTTACTATTACAAGGATGACCTTAAATATAGAAGCAGTTACGAAATTCAGAAAAGCGGAATGCCATATAAATATATCAAATCTACATAGTACTACTATTAGTATACAAAAGTAACACTTAGATTATTAGCCCCAGTTCAAGCTGACATGCAGTTCAGGTTCTTCCTTATTTCTTCTTCTCTGTCAGTAGTGCAGCGAACTGTGCTTTTCAGATGCACACACCAGTAAGTGAACAAGCTGAAGGCACAGGGGTGTGATCTGAGACAGGCTAGCATAAAGGTCTGTTTGTTTGAATCTCTTGTGTTGTGTTTCTGTGTTAGCTGGCATTTTGATACCTAATCAGAAACATTATGCTGTCACAGATAAATACCAGCTTGAATTATATGTCTACTTGAAAGTGGTTATGGCTACCGCCTACACCAGTGGTTCTCAAACTTGTTGGTTCGGTGACCCCTTTTTGCTCTGCTGTCTCCTCTTGCGCCCCGGGTATGTCTGCCAAAATGCCGCCGAATTGAACTCTTCCGGTTTCAGCAGCATTTCGACAGACACCAGCGTTTATCTCTGTATCCGCCAAAATGCCGCCGATGGCGGAAGCTTGCACTTTGGCAGTTTCTCAGCGGACTCACTCGCATGTTTGGAGCTTCCGCTGAAATGCTGCCAAAGGCGTTGGCAGCTTGCGACCCCCAGGGGGGTCGCGACCCCCAGTTTGAGAACCACTGATGTATATGAATCCTAATTCTTACTCAGTCCTCAAGAAGAGACCTCGAGAAGGAGACTTGCTGCCGCAAAACTACAGGGGTCTCTGAGGCTGCCCCTGTCCTGCCCCTCTGTCCTGCCTGGCTGATGTCGGGGTCTCTGTGGGGTCACCACCTCCCAAACACCTTTGCCCAATAGGCTGAGGTCATGCAAAAGGCCTTTATGATGTCACTGCCACATCCACCCCTCCCCTGCAAGACTGATGTCCTGCTCCCGGCCAGCCTTTTTGTACACACTGACTGATCAGAATAAAGTGCTCTCAAATGAGCGACAGACCAACAACTGTTCCTAGTCATTATTCAACAAGTATTTTAGAAAAACTAGAACATTAGAATCAACTGTTCAGAGACAATTATTGGAGAGAAGCAGCAATATTAATCAAATACCTGATTGGTTATGACTTACATGCAAGGTGTACAAAGAGAACAAAGAGATCAGGGTCCTTCCTGTCAATAGCCCCCTGCTTGGCCAATCAGCATGGAGACTCTGACTGATGGGCGCTGACAGGTCTCATCAGATGTCCCGAAAGGTGGCTCAGGTCACCACAGGAGGGGGTCACTCTTACAGCTCTATTCCAGCCCCACCTCTTTGTGAGGGCCTCCCACAATGAGAACAACCCTCCTCCCCAGACACACACATACCTATTTGGTGGAGGGATGGAAGCGGAAAAAGAAGCAAGAGGAAAAAGAGAAAAGAGGAAGGAAAAGGGGAAACAAAAAGGACAAACCCCAATGTCCCCACTGATTCTAAGGGATAAAGTCCTTGAAAGGAAATCAAAATCTACCACCCTAACATTGTGATTTTTGTGCTTAGAATTGAACCGGCACCAACTGGATCAGACTGAACAGGTTCCAAATCTCTCAAAGGCTCTTACCTTCTAAACAGGGACTGAAAAATCAGTAGTAGGAAAGAAGACAACTCTGAAGAGGTTCATCTTCATGTTCACGTATATGAATCCTAATTCTCCCTCAGTCCCCAGGGAGAGACCTTGAGAAGGAGACTTGCTGCAGCAAAGCTATGGGGGTCTCTGAGGCTGCCCTTGCCCTGCAACTCTGTCCTGCCTTGCTGATGTCAGGGTCTCTCTGTGAAGTCACCGCCTCCCAAACACTTTTGCCCAATAGGCTGAGGTCTTGCAAAACTCCTTTGTGATGTCACTGCCACATCCACCCTTCCCCTGTAAAGCTGATGTTGTGCCCCTTGTCAGCCTCTTTGCATGTTTGAGTTGCTTCCCCTGGATCTAACCACTCAATGACTGTTGAGCCTGGGAATCAAGCCAGCTACACAGTAAAGCATCAGACGCTGCTCCCAATGCCACACTCAGTTTTTCATAAATTAGTAGACTTTAAGGTGAGAAGGGACCACTAGAGCATCTAATCTGAACCCCTGCATATCCTAGCGCTCGATATATCACAATAGCTAAGTTTTGATCAAAACATATATAAGAAAAGCAAGTAGTCTTCATTAGAAGACATCAAGAGATGGAGAATGCACCACTTCCTTTGGTAGTTTGTTCCAAAGGTGAATCATCATCCTCACTGTTAAATATTTGTGCCTTATTTCTAATACGAATTTGTCTGTTTTCACCTTCCAGCCACTGGGTCTTGTTATGCTTTTCTCTGCAAGATTAAAGAGCCCTTTAAAACCCAGAATTTTCTCTCCATGAAAGTACTTAGACACTTCAAAAATGTCACCTCTTGACCGTCCCTTCTGATAACCAAACAGGTTAAGTTCTTTCAGTAGCTCACAAGAAGGCATTTTTCCTAGAATGGACTCTTGTCTTCCTCTTTAGTGACCTCCAGTGCCACACTACCCACCCCAGCCCATTGAAGGAGGAACTCTTGTCTCCATTCCCTCAGTCTTCCTATGATAGCTGTTCCTTGGCAGTTTCTTTGTCAGATTTCTCTTTCTGGTTTTGGTGCCTGTATTCTTCCATTCCCTTGGCGGCTACACGGCGGGAGGGGCCCTTGCTCCATCCCTGGCCACCTTAACTTAGTGTTTCCTGTGCCTAGAATTCAGTCAGCACCAGGTCAATTAGACTGAACAGACCAAACTTCTCTGAGGCTCTTACAAAATGAGTAGTGGGAAAGAAGAAAACTCCAGAGAGGTTCCTCCTCACGCTCAAGTACATGAATCCTAATTCTCACTCAGTCCTCTCGGAGAAACCTTGAGATGGAGACTTGCTGCAGCAAAGCCATGGGGGTCTCTGAGGCTGCTCCTGCCCTGCACCTCTGTCCTGAACCTGGCTGATGTCAGGGTCTCTGCGAGATCACCATCTCCTAAACACCTTTGCCCAATAGGCTGAGGTCCTGCAAAAGGCCTTTATGATGTCACTGCCACATCCACCCCTCTGCTGCAAGGCTGATGTCCTGCCCCCCACCCCGGCCAGCCTCTTTGGATACACTGACTGATCAGAATAAAGTGCTCTCAAATGAGCTACAGACCAACAATTGTTCCTAGTCATTATTCAACAAGTATTTTAGAAAAACTAGAACATTAGAATCAACTGTTCAGAGACAATTATTGGAGAGAAGCAGCAATATTAGTCAAATACCTGATTGGTTATGACTTACATGCAAGGTGTACAAAGAGAACAAAGAGATCAGGGTCCTTCCTGTCAATAGCCCCCTGCTTGGCCAATCAGCATGGAGATTCTGATTGATGGGTGCTGAGGGGTCTCATCAGATGTCCCGAAGGGTGGCCCAGGTCACCACAGGAGGGGATCACTCTCACAGCTCTATTCCAGCCCCACCTCTTTGTGAGGGCCTCCCACAATGAGAACAACCCTCCTCCTCAGACACACACACACCTATTTGGTGGATGGATGGAAGCAGAAAAAACAGGAAAAAAGAAGCAAGAGGAAAAAGAGAAAAGAGGGAGGAAAAGGGGAAACAAAAAGGACAAACCCCAATGTCCCCACTGATTCTAAGGGATAAAGTCCTTGGTAGGAAATCAAATTCTGCCATCCTAACATTGTGTTTTCTGTGTCTAGAATTGAGCTGGCACCAACTGGATCAGACTGAACAGGTTCCAAACCTATCAGAGGCTCTTACCTTCTAAACAGGGACTGCAAAATCAGTAGTAGGAAAGGAGACAACTCTGAAGAGGTTCATGTTCATGTATATCAGTGGTTCTCAAACTTGTTGGTTCAGTGACCCCTCTTTGCTCTGCCGTGTCCTCTTGCACTCCGGGTATGTCTGCCAAAATGCCGCTGAATTGAACTCTTCTGGTTTCAGCGGCATTTTGGCAGACATG
Organism: Dermatemys mawii; assembly: GCA_007922305.1. Lineage (NCBI taxonomy): Eukaryota > Metazoa > Chordata > Testudines > Dermatemydidae > Dermatemys > Dermatemys mawii. The sequence goes on along the minus strand of ML677341.1, from coordinate 22,342,866 downwards.
CAGCATTTGTCTCTGTGTCCACCGAAATGCCGCCGATAGTGGAAGCTTGCACTTCGGCGGTTTTTCGGCGGACTCGCTCACATGTTTGGAGCTTCCACTGAAATGCCACTGAAGGCGTCAGCAGCTCGCGACCCCCCTGGAGTCAGCCCTCGAACCCCAGTTTGAGAACCACTGACCTACACCCTTTAGGTCAGATGAGTTTGTGTGGCGGTCTGTTAATAGCCCAGATAGCTTACCATTCTTGCTCCCATTAAAGTCAATGGGAATTTTGCCATTGACTTTATTAGCTGTGGCTACACTAGGATCATTCAGCTAATGTTGGCAAGGACAGCTGCTGGTTTGTTCCTCATCATGCCACCTGGATGTGGTTTGAGCAGTATGAGATGACCCTATATTTAAAATGCCAGCAAATATGGGTGTGATTCACAAGCCTAACTGCCACTTCAGGCACCTAAATCCAACATTTAGGTGCCTCTGGCATTCACGAAAGTCCTTCTCAGCTGCTGCCTAACACTGTAGGAGCCTAAAGTCCCTAGCTAAGTTTCTTCCATTAAAGTCCTGGGGTACCTACATTTTGGTGGCTGGGCATGTGCACCACTAAATCCTGACATCACCAAGAGCTCAGCACCTAGCTCATACCTGAGACCCAGCAGATTCACAAATGAGGCGCTTCCCCACCTATCTTCCCTTATGCCTGAACTGGCAGGCATGCTCAGTGCACATCTAAACTCACACAAAAGATACTACAAGAAATGATCCCTTTATCCCCATGATTCATGCACATATCTAGAATGTGAGAGACCTGAGTTCAAATCCCCCCTTATGTGCTGTAGGGATTTGGGTCTTCCAGAAGAGTGCCCTAACCACTAGGCTATAGGGTATTCTGGAGTGGATCTCTCAATAGCTCCTGATGAAGCTCTTCCTCTGTGTATAAATACTTAAATATCCACTAGAGCAAGGAGACTGGAACCTGGTCTCCCAACTACTGGGTGGTAAAGTTATTTTCTTGCTATAAATATGTATTTTATACAAAGTGGCACAGCTTCAATGGGAGAAATTGAGAAAGCACCATCCTGGGAGGTGGGAGACCTAAATTCAAATCTCTAATCCCCACTCTACCTAATGGGCATTAGAACCGAGGCATCCCACCTCCTGGATGAATATTCTAACCCTGGGCTAAAGGTTATAAGGCTGGCAGAATCTCCTCCTTTTTTCTAGAAAAATAGCTGGCCTAGGTTCCTAACTCCACGGGAGGGTTCACAGCTGTGAATCCTAACCGGAAATAGGTGCTTCTCTTCATCCCAGACTTGGTACCTAACTCCCTTTGTGGGGTAAGGCTTAGGCCACATCCATTTCATCAGCATGTCCTGTTGCTGACCTTAGGCAGCTCTCTACTCAGGAGCTGGCATTTTTGAATCCCAAGTTTAGATTAGATTACATTGCAGTGAAAACTTGGACTAAGATTCAGGCTTGAACCCAAACTGCCCCTCTATCTACAAACAAATCTGCCAGACTCGGTCTTGGACCTAGGGTCCTAAGACCCTTTGAGGGTGGAGGGGCTAAGCCCAAATCAAGCCAAGAGCCAGGGTTTGAGCCCTATTGCTTTACAGTGTAGATCCAGCCCTTCATGATGTGGGTCCTGGGAGTCCGATAAACATATCCCACAGTGTCATGGGGCAACTTCTTCTCTAGCCAAATAATCTTCAGGCAACTCCAGTGACAATTTACACAATCCCCTAATGTGTACTGCAGCACCTCTGGCATCACAAAGATTGTGATGAGCACAGCAAACCACAGTAATGCGAACAGCATTGAGGACGCTGGAATCCAGTTGCAGCTGAGAAATCCCACTGGAGATGTCTTATTTGCCAAAAGCACATTCAACAACCTTTCTACATCTGCTGAGAGTGTAATTAAACCATCTTTTGTCAGGGCTTCTTAAATCAAGCCACAATTTCTTAAGCCAAGGCTAAAAGGGAGCTTATGGGGTCTCCCAGAATAACACTGGAAACAGTACCTCCATTAAAGTTGGTGAGTCTCAATTGTTTTCAGATTTTAAGAACGCTTCTCCTTTTGTTCCATAATCTCCTATCATTCCTCCTTTCACAGATTTCAGTTTTCCTCTACTCCCTGTGACATTAACTGAAGTTAGACAAACTGTTTAATAAGTGTGGTTTGTCTTTTTCTGGCCACCTTACATCAGACATCTCAATCTTTTCCTCATCTCATGGCAATATTCAAACCAGCACTATTTTAAAATCAAGTTGCAGATTTGCAACATGAATAAATTAGTTGGATTGACTATCTGCCAGAAATTACTATGACCCTAACTCAGGACAGCATTTCAGCACATGCCTAAACTCATCAATATTCAAGACAGCACTCTCATGGACTTAAGTGAGATATAAGTGCAAGGCTGACAGACCTCAGTCATCAGGATCAAACTGGGGATCACTGGAGCTTAGCTCATGTAGTTGAGGCTCATGTACTAAAAGCCAACTGGCTGTTAGCTAAGGCTGAAGAGCAGTCTCATTTTCTCACTCTCTAAGTGGTCAGGGGTCTCCAGACGAGGGCCATATTAGATTTTTGAAGGGGCTTCATGGGCCGCCGACCCCCTGCTGCCGTGCCCACCCCCCTTTGCTCTTCCAGCCGCACCACGGGGGCACTCACCCCTCCGCACATGGGGCCGCCGGCAGCAGCTTGCACACAGAGGCAGCAGCGGCTTCTCCACCTGCCCGCTCAGCTGGGGACTGGAGGGCCATACAAATCAATGCCGCGGACTAGATCTGGCCCCCGGGCCGTAGTTTGGAGACCCCTAGATGCCTCTAGATGGGACAGAACACCACACCCGGGAGGTGTGTGTGGGTTATATAAGCACATACTTCAAGTGTTGTTCTGAATAGAGATGATTTCCTAAATCAGGGCCTATATTTCTCCTACTTGTAGGAAAACTCAAGTATAATATTACTGTCACATCTCCAGCGCCTTAATATAGTTGTCAATAACTATGAATTATTCAACTGTGACCTAATTCATTGTTTTCAAATAAATATTAAATAACAGTACTTCTAATTTTTAAAATATGTATTTCCTGAAATTAGAAATTTGAGAGAAATTTGCTACATCTGTTTAACAGAACGTGAAAGATTAAATCGCGTCAGTACTGTATGTAGTCTGAACTGTGTTGGTTGCTTTCAAAACAAATTCCATATGTGTTCTGAACCTTTTGTTTCACTTATTTTCAGTACTCTTTTCCTTCCGCTTACTCAAATAACACACATATTCATCCAGTGAATGAACATTTCTCCACAGTAATAAAGAACTAATTAGTTTGGGGCAGTGCAAGTTGTAAAGTCACACTAGCAATAATTATATTATAAAAATTACAGTGCCATTTGGGTAACAGTTGCATAGTTACATTACAAAGGTGCTGGTTAGCTGCCACTGCAAACTGTCTGCTAAAGCTGAGAAAGCAATTTCATGCACATTTCACTTTTCTTTGTGATTAGCAGCAGCAAAAGCAAGAGAAAATGGCAGCCTTTTGAAAGCAATAATGTTGCCTGCATTCTTTATTTTCTTAACAGCTGAACACAGAACTCCCTAAAATAAAAAGGGCTCTTATTTGTACAGTGGTCCCACACATCATATTTACATCAATATTTTATTTTTAGGATTTAACTGTAAATGTCAGAATATTAAAGCAACGTAATATCACTGAAAGTGGCATATGAATATGTTTAATGAGAACATCTGAGTTTGCATTATGCCAGGCTAAAACATTTCATGTGCACTAAGAGACAAATTAGAAAAATAGCAGTTCATTTATAGTTGGTAAGCAGATTGGGTATCTAAATCATTGACAGAAATCCCTACTGTAACTCCATTGATGAAAGTGGAGTTATATCAAGGATGAATTTGGCCCCATGAATATAATAAAGGTTTTATAAAAATAATCATCTTATACATCATCTTCAGTTCCTCATTCATTTGCCTTTTTGACGGATTCGTTCGGTGAATTATTTCAAAATGTATTCATTTTATAATCTGAAGCCCATACCTACAACAACAGCTTTCATATCATTGTTTTAGTGCTATTTGTGCAGGTCCCCAAAATTTTTTTGCAGTGTTTTTTAAAAAACAAATTACTGCAATAAGAGAAAGAATACCACTCAATTAAGGTGAGATCATTTGAGTGGATTTGAATCATCTGACTTGAATTTTTAAGATAAAGTCAATTTTGTTTTTGACAAAAACATTCCAGAAGAATGTCATTCTGAACTTTAACACTACATTTAACTTACTTGTTTTTTTCTAAAACAGTGAGGCTAATTTGTAATATTCATCATCTCTTCTATTATATGATGTTCACACATTTATCTCTGATAATAATTATGGAAAAACATTTCAGAGATTTTTTTAACATGAAAGTAGTGTTCATAAAAGTTGCTGAAATTACAGCTGTGGAGACAGATCCTCTAAGTATATACATGGCAAATAGAACACAGGCAGCAGCAATATGAACTTTCTTACATTGCCCTATAATATAGTAAATGCTAACTTGAAGGGACAGGCTCTAGGAATGAGTATTGTTCAGCCTCTGTCCATTCATTCATTCCAATGCTTCACTTCTGAGATTGCAAGCTAGGTCATTTGTAATTATATAGTTATTGACCCAGACTTTGTTAAACTTTGTTAAGCCATTTTATCTTGTCTTTCTTCTGCTTTGGTGCTGCACTCATTGCTCAGTTCAGCAAATCTCTGTAATATTTCAGTATTGACTTTCAATCTAGGTATTTATATGCTGCTCATCTGCATAGTAATCTTTGGTTTCTAACAGTAGAGATTAACTCTAGCTGGATTACTTCCAGATAGGGTTGCCAAGCATCCAGTTTTCAACCAGAATGCCTGGTCAAAAAGGGATCCTGTCGGCTCTGGTCAGCGAAGCAGCAGGGGCCTGGAGGTAAGGCAGGCGCCCTGCCTGGTTAGCTCCATGCAGCTCCCAGAAGTGACTGCCAGGTCCTTGAGGTCCCTACATGCTTGGGTGGCCAGGGAGGCTCTGCAAACTGCCCCAGCCAATAGTGGCAGCTCTGCAGCTTCCATTGGCCAGGAACCACAATCAGTGGGAGCTGTGGGGGTGGAGCTTGTGGGCATGAGGGTAGCACGTTCTCCTAGGGGCTGCAGGGACCTAGCGGCCACATCCTGGGAGCCATGGTAAGCGCCACCAGTACCCCGCTCCTGCTCCTGCACCCCAACCCCCTACCTCACCGCAGAGCCCCATCCTGCACCTCAAACCCCTCAACCCCAGCCCCACTCCAGAGCCTGCATCCCCTCCAGCACTCCAAAACCCTCGGCCCCAGCTTGACGCCCTCTCCTGCACCCCACAAAGCCCTCATCCCTTGTCCCACCTCAGAGCCTGCACCCCCAGCTGGAGTCCTCACCCTCCCTGCACCCCAACCCACTCCCCACCTAGAGCCCTCTCCTGCACCATGAACCCCTCATTTATGGCCCCACCCACAGCACTGCCCCAGCCCAGAGCCCAACCCCCCCTCCTTGCATTTCAACCCTCTGTCCCAGCCCACAACTCTCTCCCACACCTCTAACTCCTCATCTCCGGCTCCACCCCAGAGCCTGCACCCCAAGCCAGAGCCCTCACTCCCATCCTGTACTCCAATCCCCTTCCCAGCCTAGTGAAAGTGAGTGAGGGTTGGGGAGAGTGAGCAACGGATGGAGTGAGTAGGGGTAGGGCTTCGGAGGAGGAGTGGGGCACGGGCGGGACAGACTATGGGGTGGGACAGGGATGTTTTGTGCCATTAGCAGTTGCCAACCCTACTTCCAGCCCCCAAGCAGAGCTATCACATTAGCCTCAGGTCAACATGCAGCTTCATCAAAGTTCTTGATGAAATAAGTATTGTTATAAGAACGACATAGCAGGCAGCTAGCATAGGAGTTCAGATATTTCATAACTGGAGATACTGAGGACTTGGAGAACATTATGGATATATTAAGAAAATTCTGATTATTTTATTCCAAAAAAGTAGCTCCTTCAGAATTTCTCCATAGGGGCACCTGGGGCAGGAAGGCTAAACAGCTGGGGGACTCTGGTACAGAGCAGAGCCATTACTAAAAACAGACACAGGCCTTGCATTATGGGATGTAGTTAGGAGGAGTAGCTAGAGTAATACAGAGAATGCAATGCGTGTGCTTTTTCTACCCAAATGGAGAAGAAACCCTTGTAGACTGTCATTTCAGCTGATTGTCTCTCTCACAATTGCTCCCAAGAAGTGAAATAATCAGTGCTAGAAATGTGCAAAATGCCTTGGACAGCACACTTGATCTTCTGGGTTACAGTTCTCCAACTTTGGAAACAATAAAAGAGAATAGAGAACGTAATATTCAGAGGAAACAGTATTGGACTGTCAAGAAGTTATAAGATTACTGAAGATGAAATAGTAAAATTAATCTTGAAGAGATTCTTAAATACTGCAACTATGGATGAGGAGGAGGAGGATTTAGACATCTATGATCTGATTGTCAGAGAGCCTTAAATTTTACAATTGCAGTTTTATGCCTGCAATTAATTGCATCTTTATTTATTGTGAATGCAAACAAGAGCATTTAGATGTTCAAGTGTACAATGGCACCTGCAAAGCACATAGCTTTCTAAATACTATCATTGCAAAATTAGGCCTGGAATATGAAGACCATCTTGAGGCTCCTTTAAAGACTCGGCCCTTATCTCTTCAAAAATATTATTGCATTAAAAGTTGTTTTCTAAAATAAGTTGTACACATATTTGGTGTTTACACCATGTCTTTATTTCAATATGACCAGATTCCTCTGGCGTGTGCAAGGATGATGTGAGCTGAGGAAAGCAAACACTATCAGCATGACATAATTTTCTGTAAATACATGCCTATTTCATAGAGCTGGAAGGACCTTGAAAGGTCATTAAGTCAGTCCCCTGCCTACACTAGCAGCACCAAGTACTGTTTCCTGACAGATTTTTTTTGCCCCAGATCTCTAAATGGCCTCCTTGAGGATTGAGCTCACAACCCTAGGTTTAGCAGGCCAATGCTCAAACCACTGAGCTATCCCTCCCTGCCTGCCCACTACCTATGAATAGTTTTTTAAAATATCTGTTCCACTTTGTGTTACAAACTAAAAATAGTTAAATTAGCTCTACTAAACAAGTGAAAAGTTTGTATTTTTTCGCCCTTGATATTTTTATATTTAAAATATTGCTAATTACAGGTTTCCCACTATGTGTACCATGAAGACAGGGTCCCTTGAAACAAAAATGTCTCTTTTCACAGCTGCAAAATTGTTCTAATTGGCACTAATTGTGTCCTGATTGCTTAATCTTTTTTCTTCCTTGATGTGAGTAGAAAGCAGTTACTTTCTTTACAATCACATTGAAGGCAGCAAAAATAGTGTTGTGTTCCACTTGCCATATTGAGAAAAATGGATGCAGAGATAAGAAACAACAGAACTGTAAACGGGGGACAAGATTTATTTTGCAAAAATAGTGTTTAGTATGTACTACTGTAGTCCCTAATTGAGAGTTATGTGAATGGTTATAGGTGTAACTACAAATACTGAAGAAAGATGCAGTTTTTACTTCAAAAAGTGACCTGTTCTTATCAGATCAGAAAAATAAAAAGATCGTTAATAAATTAATGCACTTGAAACTGATGTGATTGTTATATTCACTCTGCTCTAAAGCAGGGATTGTGATACCTGCCTATTGCATTGGAATCTGCCTACATTTCAGTTTTCAACATTTTGCTTTGTATAGGAAAACAGTGGAAAATGTGCACACTGCGTCATTTGGTTCATCGTTGAAGAATAATGCCACATTTTTTAAACTATAGTGGAGCCCCGGTATAACACACCCTGGTATAACACAAATCCAGATATAGCGCGATTATACTGTGGCTCCCAAGTCCTTGTTCTCTGTCCCCGGCAGGCACGGGGCCGCAGCTTCTCTCCCCTGTTGGGCAGCGGGGAGGGAAGCCGCAGCCCCCGCCTGCCAGGGACTGAGACCCCACTATAATGTGACCCCGCATTTAGCGCGATGGGATTTCTTGGATCCCATTTGTCGCATTATAGCGGGGCTCCACTGTACCTCTTTTAAAGCATGCTTAGTGAGATAGCAAGATTTCTTGCACCAAAATTTGGAAGCCTAAAGCTTACCTCCATCAATTGCTGAGTTTGTCTGTCTAGCTGCAAAGAGGAGTCCCTCTTTCAGGAAACCAGTGCCCATACTACATCTTTCATTAGCCAGCTCTGCATGCTTGAGAGACTTCAGTTGCATGGAGGAGGCTTTTGCTTTCAGGACTCTTTTCCCAACTGACCTCAGTGCAACAGCTACCCATCTCTGACAGTGAATTAGTATTAGAAGAGCTAATTTCAAGCGTACTGAGACTACATTAGCACCACTAGATTGTGCATACCTGACCCCCACTCTGGTACTATGTGATAGGGTGCAACTCAATACTACGGCACCTCCTGCTGGCTGTCTGGGGAATTAGCACTGCACCCTCTTCCGGTGGTGTCCTGCCCACTGTCACCTCTGTTCCTGAATCCACATCACCCCCAGGACCTCAGCACCCTCTGCAGTGACACTGCCTTCCAGCTGTGCCACACTTTATGTGCCCCTCTTCCAGGGGGACCTGCAGTCTACTGTCTGGCCACTACCTTCAGTGGCAAACTGCAGCCCATGGTCTAGCCACTTCCCACATGCCCTTGCATCAGGGCCTCAGTCTGCAGATCCCTGCAGGCTGCCAGGAGCTGCCTTTAGCTCTCTGCCTGAAGCACCGCTCTGTCCAGGGTGCTTGCTGCCCTCCACCTGCAAGGCAGCGAGTCCTTCTTCCTCCTCAAGCTCTAGGGAGTGACTGACCCTGCTCTGTTCTGCAGCCCTATATGGGCCAGCCCAGCCCTGATTGGCTGCTCCTATAAGCCCTTCTGTGATTGGCTGCCTCCTGCACAGCCTCTCTAGGGCTGCTTTTAACCCCTTTTCTGATAGTGTCACTGTGATGATTTCTTACATCCTTAAGTTCCACAACTACACAGTCACCACATGCCTCAAGTGGATAGGATTCCTTTGAAAGAGGTCTCCCAGACTCTATAAGAAACTTTGGGCCCTTAAAGTATTTGAAAGACAATCTTGAGCAAAGTGCTCACATGCTGCTAATTGTCATTTTCAAAAACTTAAACTTGGTATCAGAGCACACGAGAGACAGCTTCCAGGGACTGATTATACCTGGATTGCCTAAATATTCCTAACGTATGAATTTTGTCACAGAAAATAACTTTAAATAGAAAGAAAAATGACTCCATTTGAACATGTGCCTGTGGGGCTCTTTTTAAGAGTGCTTGAACTGGGAACCATCAAAGAACTGGAAAAATACAAGTGTAGTAATGTTCTTTAACAAATAGAAGATAGCAAAGCCCTAGATAATAAGCAGCATGTGTTTATTGTTACTGATATACAGTAATTTCCTGGGTCCACTTTATCCTGGACATTGTATTAACATTTTAAAATAATTCCTGCCTCAAAGAGCTGACAAGTAAAAAGTGTATTTTAAGGGCGACTGGAAAGGATGGGCAAGGGAGAACAGAGAGAACAAATCATGCCAGATAATCACTTTTTTAATAATGTTAATGGATCAAGAGAATGCACTGTACTATATCTGGATATTAGTTAAGCATTTGATACAGTTTCTCACAAAATGACAATTAGCACAATACAAAAAAATCAGTGCAGCACATGTTAAATGTATTAGAACTCAAACGATAATTCTACATGGGACATCATCCAATAGGACCATTTCTAGTGGTGTCCTATAGGAATCTGCTCCTGGTCCAATGTAATTCAATATATTTATTAATGATCATTGCTAGTAAAGTTTGCAGAAGAAACAAAAATTGGTGGAATGATAAAGATAAGTCCATTCTACAAAGTGATCTGGATCACATGGTAAGCAGAATTTGCCTGAATATGTCTTTTAATGTAATTAAATGCAAGATCACACATCTAGGGACCAAGAAAATAAGTCATGTTTATAGAATATAGGTCTGTATTTTGGAAAGTAATGACTAAGAAAAAACCTTGGGATTATGGTGAACAGCACATGCATTTACAGTTTAATGCAGTGGCTAAGAGCAAATGCGATCCTCGGATGTATAAACAGAAGAATGTTGGCTAGAAGTAGGGAGCTTTTGTTACCACTGAATTTGCCCTTAGTGGAAGCATTACTGGAATATTGTGTTCAGTTCTGGTATTCGCACTTCAACAATGATGTTGAAAAATTGCAAACGTTCAGAAAAGAACTAAAAGAATACTTCAAGATCTGGGCAACTAGCCTCACAGCCATCCTCCCTGCCTGCCCTGGCCCTGTGCCACTCCCAGAAGTGGATAGCATGTCCAGCAGGGGCTCCTGGGGGTGGGGTGGAGCAGGTGGCTCTGCCGCATGTTGCCCTCACCTGTGGGTTCCCCATTCCCGGCAAATAGGAGCTGTGGGGGGTGGTGTCTGTATTAGAGGGCAGAGCATGGAGCCCTCTGCCCCCCCGCAGGGGCTGCAGGGACATGGTACCTTCCGGGAGTGTTGGGGCGAGGGGGATGCAGTGGAGGCAGGGAGCCTGCCTTAGCCCCGCTGCACCACGGGACTGGCAACCCTGTGGGTCGGACTGAAAGCCCTGCCGGGCCACATCCGGTCCATGGGCTGTAGTTTTCCCTCCCCGTCTTAGACTTTTTAAAGCAAAAGTAGCTCTCTTTCAGAAAGATATTCTTCTACCAAGGGTATTGGTGGCTGCTAGCAGGTAGGTCTTTGATCTATTGATGCTTACAGACTTTTCGGGGGCTAGTGGTCATCCTAGCTACCCTTCATTCACAATAAAGTTAAGAAGCAGTCAAGTTCTTTTTGGATTAAGGTAGTATGATAAAAATTAAACTAACTAAACTTGACTTGGACATGAACCTGGCACACTCTTTGAAGAACGGCAAAGAATGGGTAATGAATCGTGCTAATGACAAATGGCAATATCACTGCAGAGAAGCGTGGATGATGGCTGCTTGCAAACCCCCATAGCCTATCATCATATTGAGATGACACAGGAGTAATGCATTTGAGAGGGTTGTGGCTGCTCTCCTGAAAAATGTGGGAGGCCGTCTGGAAGGAACTCCAGGCCATGTTGGACCTGAAGGTGATGGAAGAATCATGTGGTGAGTGGAGGAGACCCAAGATGCTCGTGCTGATCCAAAGAGTACAGCATGATTTTGCATCTACTTTCACATAGGGAATTCCCTATCTAATTTGTTTCCTAGCCCATGCCAAGGGTAGATGAGTTACATTTCCATCTTCATGCTCATTGAAGACTACTGGCAAATTCTGTAAACAATAGAGTCCCACAGAAAGACAGTCCTTTCTACTACACCTTTTGGGCTTTATCAGTTCTGCATGATGCTGTTCAGCCTAAATGGGGTAGTGATGACTTTTCGGTGACTTATGGTCTGGTTACTTTGACTTCACAGCCAGTATGTGGCCTCCCTGGATACTTACTTACATATAGTAGCTGTTGGGAGGCTCATCAGAGGCATATCATAGCCATCCTCCAGTCCCAAGCAATATATTCATTCATCCCTGATTTTGAAATGGGGTTATTGTTCCTCTTGCTGGGAATCCACAATCTTCCTGTTTACTGTTGCTAGTTGTTCATAAACCCTGCTTACTGTCTAGTCAATTTTTTGTTCACTACTGAAATCAATGTCATGAGCCAGGACATTGATTTTTGACAGCAGGGCAGCCTCTGGGCCTCCAGCTGCCAAGAATGTAAAAGACTCTGAGGGACTGGATGTCATAGATTCATAGATTCCAAAGGCAAGAGGGATAATTTTGATTATCTGTTTTGACCTCCTGTATAACACAGGCCATAGAACTTCCCCAAAATAATTTCTAGAGCATATCTATTAGAAAAACAGCCCATCTTTATTTTAAAATAGTGATGGAGAATCCAGCACAACCCTTGGTAAATTGTTCCAATGGTTAATTACTCTCACTGTTAAAAATGCACACCATATTTCCAGTCTGAATTTGCCTAGTTTCAACTTCTAGCCATTGGATACTATTATACCTTTCTCTGCTAGATTGGAAAGCCCACTATAAAATATTTGTTCCCCATATAAGTACTTATATATTGTAATCAAGTCACCCCTTAACCTTCTCTTTGTTAAGTTAAATAGATTGAACTCCTTGAAACGATCACTGTAATGTTTTCTAATCTTTAATCATTTTCAAGCATCAACTCTGAACCCTCTCCAGTTTAGTAAAATCCTTCTTGAATTGTTGACACCAGAGCCAGATACAGTATTCCAGCATCAGTCACACAAATACAGAGGTAAAAATAACCTCACTACTCCTATTTGAGATTCCCCTGTTTATGCATTCCAAGATTGCATTAGCCCTTTTGGCCAGGATTATCCACCAGGACTCCCAAATCTTTGTCAGTGTCACTGCCTCCCAGTTTAGTCTCCCATCCTGTACGTATGCCCTGCATTCTTTGTCCCTAGATGTACGTATTTACATTTGGCCATATTATCACACACATTATTTGCTTGCACCCAGTTTACCAAGTGATCCAGATCACTCTATATCAGTGATGTGTCCTCTTTGTTATTTACCACTCCCCCCAATTTTTGAGTCACCTGCAAACTTTATCAGTGATGATTTTACATTTTCTTCCAGATCATTAATAAAAATGTTAAATAGTGTAGAGTTAAGAATTGATTCCTGTGGAACATAGAAGCACACCTATTCAGTAATGAGTCCCTATTTACGATTACATTTTGAGACCTATCAGTTAGCTGGTTTTTAATCCATTTATGCCATGTTAATTGTATATATTTCTAGTTTTTAAATCAGAATGTCATGGGTTACCAAGTCAAGTGCCTTATAGCAGTCAAAGATAATAGTGTTAATGTAATATACTTAATTAACCAAATTTATAATCTCATAAAAAAGGTATCAAGTTAGTTTGACTGGATCAGTTTTCTATAGACCCATGTTGATTGGCATTAATTATATTATCCGTCCTTTACAGCTTTATTAATCAAGTCCCATAACAACCACTCCACTATCTTGCCCAGGATCAATGTCAGACTGGCAGGCCTATAATTACCCAGGTCATTCTATTTACCCTCTTTTTAAATACCATTAATTTTCTTTCAACTTTCTGAAATGTCCTCTGTGTTCCAGGACTTACTGAAAATCAACATTAACAGTCTAGACAGTTCCTCCATCAGCTCTTTTAAAACTCCTGAATGCAAGTTATCTAGACCCACTGATTTAAAAATGTCCCTTGCCAGTTTCCTCTTCTTTGCTAAGCCCTGCTAGTTCTATAGGTTCCTGGTTAGCCACCCCCTGGATCTCTGGGACTTCTTCTGACAAATGGTCATTGAACGCCTTCAACACTTCTCTCAGGGATTCCCAATCCCAGCCCAGGATAACCAAATAAGATAGCTTTAGGGTCAATCCTGCCACGAGAGTCACAATGTGCTTCCCTACAGTCAGCTCTATTTGCTGGCTAAAACAGGTTTCATGGCCCTGTGGTCACATTGTGGGAAAATGGGACCTATTGCACACTGATCAGCTGGTCCCTGACCGAAGTCTAGTTGCATCCAGAGTCAAGTAAACTGACTGCTTCTGTCTTGTTAACTTGCATGGGGATAATCATCTTAGCAGGGCCTGGCTTACATGCCCATGCTACCACTGTCCACATCTGTATTTTACAGAGTTTATACCAAAGTTGTTGCCATGGAGGTGACCCAATTGTCCGTAAGAAAATAACATTCGTAGCAACAACCATGAAGTCCCCCCTCATCTCCAAGGATTACTGAATTACCTGTATCTCCTGCATCAGTCTCTGTGCTGGATGATGACTAATTGCATCAGTCATTGCTGCTGTACTATCTGCTGTAACAACTGTTTCTCTGTCAGTCCTCTTAGTAGTTGATCCAGACCTGTCTGGCTTCTAGACTCGCACTTGACTCCTGTCAAGAGTGTAAAATTGATTTTTTTTCTGGCATTGGATGCTTCCTTGGGGCTGGAAAGGTGCCATGTTCCCCATCACTTGTGGCAAAGTGACTCACAAGCCTGTGTGCCTCCTCATGACTGGGTGAGCACTGTAGAGTTTTTTCTCTCCATAGTCTCTCGACTAGCCGTTCAGCTTTGCTGGTCCCCTTTTGTCTTGTGACCCAGCTGTCTGGCCAGGTCATGTTTAGTCTGACTCCTTTTGGGGAAAGTCCAAGTGCAGTCCAATAAGAGTCTACCAGTCTTGTGCCAGGTCTCTGACCTCACTCTAGGCCACTTTCCCTTAAAACATTGTCCAGGGCCTTCACTAGGTCTTTCCTTGATGGCCTGTAGGGGAACCATATTCTCTTATTTCATTCAGCTTTGTTGTTAAAACTGGGAGATTGAATCCATTAACATTCTGCACTATGTCCCAATCCTCTTTCCCCAAATCACTGATGCTAAAGTATGTATGCCTTGCTCAGGGTATCAGCAAACCCACCAATAATTGCCTTAGACAATATCTGATCTCGACCTGGTATCACTGGTTCATTAACATGCACTGCAGTCTCTTTGGAGCCTTAAGATGGCACTTTGTCATGATTGCCTCTAGAGGTTTGTGGTCTGACTGCGCTATTACTGGATGGACACAGGCATACCAATGGAATCGTTCCACTCCAAATGCCAAAGCCAGAAGCTCTTTTTCTATTTGGATACATTCCTGTTCAGTGTCTGGCAGGGCTCTGCTGACACAAGCAACTGTCTGTTCCTGCAAAAGAGCTAAATCCAGTCCTTTCTCCAATGCATCACTCTGGATTCTGAGTGACTTTCCTAATTGGTAGTATTTCAGGAAAGGGGCATCTGTTATCATTTGTTTCAGCATGTCAAATGCTTGCTGTTGTGGACCTATCCAGTCCCACTCAACATCCTGCCTGTGGGCTAATGAATGGGTTCCACTGGTTCAGCCAGGTGTGGAGAGAACTTGGTCAGAAAATGTATCATTCCTATAAAGGCTGAACCCCCGTGCACTGGAGCTGGCATGTCTCTGACTGGTTTGATATTGTTGGAATCTGCTTCCAGTCCCTCTGCTGTGAGCAGATGTCCAGTGCATGTCATCTCATGCTGTTTCTGTTGCCTTTTTTTTTTTTTAGTTCCATTTTTATGTTCTTGGCTTGTATCTCGTAGAAAAGCTTGTAAATCTTCTGTTATGGTCTTGTTCACCTTCTGTATCATTACTCTTTTCACCTACAGGCAGGTCTTCCAGCACTTCAGTGAGTCTTCTCTGGAACACCTCTGGTTTTGGGCTTATGCCCATCGGCATGCGCAGCCATTTGTAGGGGCCAAATGGTGTTGCAAAGGTTGTCAGCCTGCTGGATTCTTTATTCAGGCCTATGCACCAAAACCCATTCCTCACATCACACGCCATAAAGATTCTGGCTTTGGGACATTCTGGCGAGATGTCATCAATTGTAGGCAGTGGATAGTGGCACCTTTTACATACACAGTTCAGTGACTTTGGGTCTGTGCAGATACTGCACTCACCTATACAGGTGATTCTATGAGTCTCCTAATCTGCAGACTTTGAAGTTCCTTGTGTATTGGATGCCATAATGCCACTACAATTTACCTTCATGATAAGCACATAGATTTCGCTTCCAGTCACAGCTTTCTTTCAAGGCACCTTTGAAAACATTCCCCTATGCTTCAAATATTGTCTCCATTATCCACGAGATTTCCCCTTTTGCTTCTTGCACTGCAGCTAGAAAATTTTGATGCTGCACCATGATTAGATTCCTGGATTTCATGGTAAGAAGGGTCTGTGGTGCTTATCATCCACCACCACAAACTTCAACTGGCAACACCTGTTATTTTTTGGGTTAGTTTCTCTGAGACAGGGGTGGGCAAACTTTTTGGCCTGAGGGTCACATCTGGGTATAGAAATTGTATGGCGGGCCATGAATGCTAAAGAAAATGGAGTTGTGGTGTGGGAGGGGGTGAGGGCTCTTGCTGTGGGTGTGGACTCTGGAATGGGGCCAGAAATGAGGAGTTGAGGGTTCAGGAAGGGGATCAGTGCTGGGGCAGGAGCATGGGGAGGTGAGGGCTCCAGTTGGGGGTGCAGTCTCTGGGATGGGGCTGAGGATGAGGAGTTTGGGATGCAGGAAGGTGGCCCGGGCTGGGCCTGAGAGGTTAGGAGGACAGGAGAGGTATCAAGGCTGGGGCAGGGGCTTGGAGCGCAGGTGAGGGTTGGGGTGCAGGCACCGGGTGACGCTTACCTCAAGCAGCTCCTGGAAGCAGCGGCATGTCCCCCCTCCAGCTCCCATGCGGAGGTGCAGCTAGGCGGCTTTGCTGCATGCTGCCCCGTCTGCAGGTGCCACCCCTTCAGCTCCCATTGGCCACGGTTCCCAGCCAACAGGGGCTGCAGAGCCCCATGGCTCCCCTATGTGTAGAAGCTGGAGGGGGGACATACTGCTGCTTCCAGGAGCCGTGTGGAGCGGCCCCTGACCCTGCTCCCTAGCTGGAGCACTGGACCATGGCCCCGCTCTCCAGCAGGAGCTTGAGAGCTGGATTAAAATGGGTGGCGGGCTGGATGCAGTTTGCATTTACCCATACCTGGTCTGTCACATTTTCTTACAGGCTTCGTTGTGCTCTCAGTGTACATTAGATTGAACCTTCTTTTTGTAATGGGTGTGTTCAGGGTCAATTCACCTTGAGGAATCACCTTGCAGGAGGCTCTGTTATCCAGCTGAAATCACCCAGGGCATTTCCATATTGACATTACTGCATGCATGAAGGTTGGAATCATCTGTTGTTGCTTTCCTTTCCCAACAGCCTGAAACTGATGTGTTCTCAGACTCCAGGAGAAAGTCAAGAGGTGCCCTTCCCCTCTTGTGTGAGTCAAGAGATGCTGTCTAAGGTGCCCTTCCCCACTTGTGTGAGTCTGGCTGAATCTTTCTGGGACCTTCCTCTGCTCTTGCACATAATGCTAAAATGGTTCACTTGCCACATCCTTGCAATGCTGTCCTAGTGTGCGATACTTCTCCTTTACCTGTTCATGCTGTCTCCCACAGCAAATGCATCTCAAACATGGGTATGGGACCTTGGTCCCAGCTCTCCTTTGCTCATCTCATTGCATGTATTTCTGGGGGTGTTGTGCCTCCCAAGGCTTTCATCCTTTCTCTTGCCGTTTCCTCTGATCATCCTATGTCTAAGCTCTGTCTAACCTGAGATTGCCTTCCCAGAGCAGCTTCTTCCTCAGGTGGTGTCCCAAGTGCCACAGACTAACCTTCCCAAATCAGGGAGTCTGTCAAATCCCTCAAATTGTATGTAGCTGCCAGTGTGCACAAGGCTGTAACAGAGGTCTATCCTCTCCCCTCTACTGAAAAACCATATCACTTCACAAGTTTTGTTTTGTTAGGGAGAAATTGTTCCTCAGGACTCCTACGACTTCTGAGAGGCTTGAGGCAATGGTGAGCACACAAGTTTCAATGTGAAATCTACAGATTGGTGCAGAGCTTTCTACTTTGTTCCCCAATAAGGTAAAATAATACTCTTACTTTCCAGCTACTGTTGTTCTATCCCATGACCACGGTCTATGTAGAGTTCACTCTCCTTGTTCCACCAGGTCCGTCTCTGGGCTTGGTTTATATCTGCAAAATCCAGGGCTTCAGGGGGATTCAGAGTGAGTTCAATGGTTCGTGCTGACAGCTGCTGCACTTCAGAAAACTCACAGCCCAGATGCTGCCACCATGTTTCATTAGCACGGGGTAATGCTGAGTACAGATTATGTTGAACAAGTAGAATTTTTTTAAACACCGTGCACTGCTCTGTCCATGTGGCAGCATTGCTTTCAGGCTAACCCCCTCCCTGTTTCCCTGGCGTCCCATCAATAACAGTCCCTCCAAGCAGGGCCAGATTATGACATTCTGAGGCCCTAAACTACATTAAGTGTAAGAGGTCTTATAGCAGTGCAATGACTCATCCAGCGGTGCCTCCTGCTGGTTGTCCAGGAATTAGCTCGTTTTCAGCATGGAGCACCCTCTGCAAGCTGGTGTCTTGCTGTCCACTGGCCCCCGTGTCCCTCCTGGACCCCGGTGCCCTCTTACCTGGGGTGCTGCCCCCTGGCAGTTCCCCCTCATGCTGCCTCTGTGCCTCCCCTCCCTGGGGAACCCCCAACCCTCTAATCCCCGCCTTGCCTCAGCCTATGGACTAATGCCAGTCACCATCTAGCCCCCTTTCACTTGGGCCAACTGCAGTCTGTATAAGCCAGTCATCATAGGCAAGGGAGGTTTTTGACCTGCTGCCTTTCCCTGAAACTCTCTACTTCCAGGGGCCGTGTACAAGGCCCTGTAGCCTGGGGAGTTGCCGGCGGAGCGCTTCCCAGATCCTCTGGTCTTTCCCCAGCCCTGCTTTAGTCCAGTACCCTTAGGCCTCCCAGGCAGCGAGGTCTATCTCCCTCCTCAGCCAGAGGGAGACTGTTTGCTCCTGACCCACTGCCCTCTTATAGGGGCACAGCTGAGGCTGCTTCCCCACTCAGCCTTTCCCTACCAGCAGCCCTCCCCAGGGCTGTTTTAACCCCTTTTTCCCTGGAATTGGGCAACCACCCTACTACAGGCCCCACACCATAAACAAATTCATTTATTATTTTCACAGAATGGACATTAAATATATATAAACACGAAAGCTTTATATTTGCATATATATCAAGGCAAAATTGTAAAAATAGAATAATCTAACTAAAACACATCTTGCAATATGCCTGTTTGCATTACAAAATAGTTTCAAATTAGCATATTTTCATCCACGAGTTCTTAATTAGTAGATATGAAAACGTTATATCTACAGCAATACAAAAGCAGTTACAGTTACACAGACCAGCTTACTTCATTGAAGTACAGCATGTCAACCTACAGTATGTCTGTTTGCACATCACATTAATTTTAACACTGACATTTAAAACATTTTCTTTTGTGATTTTTGGAAAGCAAAGTCACCGATGTTGTCATCAAATGATAAGCTACAGAGTTTGTCACTTTCGATGCACAGAATGCTTAGGCCAGATAGCTTTTCTTGGAGCATTTTCTAGACATCTCTCTTTGTGTTCACTTCTCTATCCTCTGTCTCCCTCAAGACCACTAATTAATCTTGAGTAAATACCTTGGACACACAGAGTGACAACAAGCTATATGTGCTAAAGAGAGAGAAAGAATTTACCAGAAAAAAGACTGGTAATCTCCAGACAGGTACTGAGAAAGTGAGAAAAACTAGCCTATACTCAAGCAAATATGTTGAATATTATAGGCTTTAAATAGCCTATAAATCATATATTCACATAGTTTGAAATAACTTGCTCACCAAGTACTCACAATATTTTGATATATTTGAGTATCTTCCCTCACTTCTCTCAAAACCCTCCATTTATCCTTTTGTCAGCACTGTGAAGGTTCCCAAAACTGACGAAGGGAAACCAACACAAATTTATCATCTTCAAGATCCACTCAACCCAAGTCCATGAGATGATCACCTGCAAACTCAGTCCTGTAAAGCATGGATAGTGCGTGAAGCAGAAAGCGCCATGCACACTAAAATACATGCGTGTATGTACAGATGAAAAGAAGAAAGAACACACTAACGCTTAAGAAAACAAACAGGAGGGAAGACAGCCACCAGGGACGCTATACAAGAGCCCCAGGACAGGGCAGGTCAGTCGCTCCCTGGAGCTCAAGAAGAAAAGAGGACTGGTTGCCTTGCAAGTGGAAGGCAGCTAGCACCTTGCACAGAGCAGTGCTAGGCAGGATCAGGGGAGCGAGAGCGAGCTCCGAGTTGACTGCTCGGATGCTGGGGCCCTGAGACAAGGGTGGAGAAGGTGCTGAGGCTGCAGGGAAGTGGCTCAGGAAAGTAGACTGCAGGGCTGGAAGGGATGCAGCATGTGGCTGCCATCTACAAGGTCCCTGGGCCGGAACCCGGAGTAGTGGGCAGGCCTGGGTCATGCCCCTCACCCCAGGTCGTGTCCCCTCCTACTCACTATCAAGGAAGTGGCTGGACAGTGGACTACAGTTCCCATGGAAGGGGGGAGAACTGAGCATGACACAGCCAGAGGGCTGTGTCCTAAAGAGAGCGCTATGTTGTTTGCGACAACACGCTTCCTGGAGTGGATGTGGTGGCAGCAAGACATCACCAGACGAGGGCACACTGGCGAACTAAACTAATTTTGAGGACAGCGAGCAGGAGGCGCCACAGCGGTGAGTCGAACCCCATCACAGCATGTAGTAAATAAGACACAGGATCTGAGGAAGAGAAAGGATAGTCTCGTAGTTACAGCAGTTGAATGCTCTCCTGAAAAACTGGATTCTAACCCTGCCTTTGCCATAGAGTTCCTATGTGATGCACATGATCACTTCACTGGTGGTCACTATTTGTGTGTTTCTCATTTTCTTGAGACCCAGTTTTAGTCCACAGGGTCTAATTTACAGAAATGTTGAGCACTCATGACTGCAACCAAAGTTAGAGCAATCTG
The DNA here is from genome assembly GCA_007922305.1 of Dermatemys mawii. Classification (NCBI taxonomy): domain Eukaryota; kingdom Metazoa; phylum Chordata; order Testudines; family Dermatemydidae; genus Dermatemys; species Dermatemys mawii. The sequence goes on along the minus strand of ML677341.1, from coordinate 22,322,286 downwards.
TGTTTGAACAAATACAGTGTGATATTATACAAAATATTGTAAAAAGTCAGGTCCCAGGCAACTCATTGGGCACCCAAAATTAGTGGATACTTTTCATCATCTTTTTTTTTCTGGGTCAGATTTTTCAAGGTATTTAAGCATCTAAGGATGCAGATAGGCTTCTTGTGAGATTTTTCAAAAGCCATAAGAGCCTAACTTTCACTTAAAACAAAGAGCTTTTGACAATTCCACTAGGTTTCCTTCTGCATTTTAGGTGCTGTGACAAAGCTCCAAGTCTGTACTTGTGGGTCCTGCACTTCCTGGCAGATTTAGGGGCCTCAGAAACTCATCTAGGCCCCAGAGTGACCTCCCTTTCTCAGTATAATTGGCAAGAGTCACCACCTAGTGAGTTACCTTCATCACAGGCCAGTATGGAAGATGGAAAAGGGGGGAGCCCGGGCCCGCCCTCTACTCCGGACTCCAGCCCAGGGACCCTAATAGTATCAGCTAAGATGGCTGACCTTTTATCCACAAAACACAATACAATTCCCTGGGCTACTTCCCCACAGCAGTCCCTGCTTCTTCAAACTCCACTTCACCCTTACCTCAGGGCCTCCTTCCTTCTGGATGATAAGTTGTCCACCACTCAGTCTCACCAACAGCACAGCCTCCTTCCACAGCTCCTGACACCCACCCCCACCTGACTAACTGGGAGGTTTTTATCTGGTTTCAGCCAGTCCCTGATTGGCTTCAGGTGTCCCAATTAGGCTAGCTGTTTCTACTCCTTTCTAGAAGGTTCTTAATTGGCCCCAGGTGTCTTGATTGGCCTGGAGTAGCCTTTGTTTGGTTATCCAGGGAACAGGGACCTGCACATCCTGAGACTAATATACCTGCCTTCCAGCACTCTCCTATATCCTTCTGTTCTGACTCCGTCACAGTGTCTAAAGACCTTTGAAAATCTGACCCCTCGTTTCACAACCTTATCTGTAAAACAGGGATAATGCCACACAGTCACTGCACAGGGATGTTACAAAGTGAAATGTAATTAATGTTTGAGAAGCACTCAGATACTAATGTTTAAGGAGCTCCATAGAAAACCCATAAGAAAATAATTCTGTATTCACAGCAGGGGTTGAATAATGTACAGTAAATAAGGCTTAGGGCCACAAATTGGACAAGGATGATAAAGCAAAATATTGACTAGCAGAGCACCATTCATCCTGAGAATTGAATAAGGTATGGGCCATGTGAAAAAAACAGCATATGATCATGTAACTAAAGACTTTATCACAGTGTATACTCACAAAGAGGGTGGGGGACAAGTAAGATTGCATCACGTAAAATGAGTTGGGATCCTTTGGTATGAAAGGTGCTACACAGATTTAAGATTATTATTTAAAATACATTCGTTAGACTCACAAAAAATAGTGTAATTTGGCATCAATCTTCGCACAGCCACAGAGGTTTAAAAATGCATGCTGAATAATAGAAGATAAGGATATCAGGATTTACTTTCAAACACTATAGTGAAGACTTTGTCTCTACCATCTGCTATTATTGCACAATTAAAGCCTTTTGGAACGCTGTTTGTATGGTAAATGGACAAAAGCTGCTTTCAGATGTTTACTATTTACTGCTTCAATTGTTCTGCTTGTAACCCTTCTACCAGTTGGAATCCGCAGTGACAAGGGCTGGGTTCAATATCTAGGGGTTATTCCCAGATACAACACAGAATTGGCTCAAGCCTCCACCCAGTAACTTGGGAAAATTACATATGACATATTCTAAGAGGCAATACTCCCCTCTCTCAAGCAGAGAGTCTGAGTGTAGAAAAGAAATTTTTAATAAAAATGTGGGACAGTAACCTGACATTAACTTGCGAAAACGCTGCATGCAGGATTTATAAGCATAAAACTATGAGCAAAACATCTATCCCAGAGTAGGATGGACAGTGTCCTTTTGTCTCAGGTTCTTAAATCCAACAACAGAAAGTTCCTTTAACATGCCCCTCCTTTCTCCCTCCATTGCATCCCACTCACAATTGTTGTCTTTGACCAGTGAAGATTCAGAGTTCAGAGGTGCATCTGCATGAGTTCTCCCACCCTGTGGTAGTTCACCTCTCACCTTGCTCCTCCATCTGGGTGCTTGCTCTGGTGTCAGCTGCCCACCTCTGCACCAGCTGCTCCACTCGCTGCTGTGCACCTTCTGGGATGTCTTGAGGTACCACTTAATACAGCTCTCAGTGATTTCAGCTGTTAGTGAGGGAGCCTCACTGCTAGTGCAGATTTGGCAGTCTCTTGCATCAAAGATGCTGTTCCAAAGCAGGTCTAATGCTTAGACCTAGTTATTAGTGATTGCAGCTCTATTGGTCTGTAACAAAAGGCTCTCAGTTGAGTCTTAATCAGCTCTATTATTACACAGTGGAAGGGTGTGTGTGTGCAAATGGTGTCTAGGATCTTTAGGCAGCACCCACACCACAAGCTAGAAAAGCACCTGTCACCACCATTTCATCTCTACTAGGCTTTGGCACCCCTGCCCCATGCTCAGCAAGCAGCAGTTCAGTTGAGGGCGAACCCCTCAGTCAGGGCACACCAAACATAGTTCTGCTGTCCTTGATTCACACAAGAATAACAACCCTACCCTTGCACCTAATAACAAAGTGGCTTGTGATCCAACATCAGCCAAAAGTGATCATTTCGGCAGAGCAGTCCCATCATACTGAGCCCCTAGGCACATATTTGTATATACTGCCACTTAATTCACAAGGCTTAATACTGTAGTAAGAACCAGTCTGTTTTCTTTTGATGCTTCTAATTCCTTTCCCCATTGAAGGGCCAAAATCCTAATAATATGTATGTAAGATCTTGACCACAGTCTCCGTTAAGAACTTTTTACATAGGCTCAAATTCCACAGCTTGGTCTGAGGCATGAGACCTAACATGTCAGCATGAGCTATGATATCCTCCCTTTCACAGATGCATTTCACCCTCACAGATGCTAACTGTAGTTCACAGAAATGCAAGGATATAGCAAATACAATTGTCACTGTTGTATACCCTTCATAGTTCTTTTTGCTTTAAATCCTCCGGAGATGTACCTGTGGGCCATACCTGTCTGGAAGGTGCCATCGTCATTCCTATGGATCTGAAATCAAGATTTAACTTACACATTGCAAAGGGAGACTTTTGAGGGAAAATACCTTTGTATTAGCAAACATGTTAACCTGAGCTATGGGCGGAGCCATTGTGTAATCTTTAGACTATTGGCTTATTGTGCTAATTTCATCTTGCTGCTAGAACCTGTCCTGGGGCTCGGGAACTCCCAACCCACTGCTTGTCTCCGCCCATTGGGACCCTATATACTCTACTATAATCAATTGCTTACCAGGGTCCCACTGAGCCTAATAAGCAAAGTGACACTCCACCAGTGTTGTGTGTAATAAACTCTCATGCTTGACTCTACACGGTGTCCATTTCTGTTCCTTCACCCATATTTACCTTTCCATGTAAGTGAAACATCTTAATTCCTCAGCCCACAGAACTTTGTTCCAACCAGTCCAAAGCTTTGCCAAGTTGTTTTGACACAATTTGTGCCTTAGTGTCTGATGTGGTTTCTTAAATGCTCCTAGTTCTTTCATCAGTTTTCACAGTTTCGATACCAGTAGCATACACACTAGGTTCCTTAAGTCCTTTTGCAGTTTCCCAAAATTTCACACATCATTTTTTAGAGAAACACTTATTTCTCTAAATTACTCTCATCAATCCGTTGCTACTTTCCTAGCTCTCACACTTGTTTTCTTTGCCTCTTATTTTATTGTACCCTACATAAATTCACTCAGTCAAAATTGTTGGGTACTTTTCTTTCAGGAACCTGGTTATTCAAAAAACAAAATATCTGTCTGTTTCTGAGGTCAGAACACAGTAATTTTTTACCAATATTTACATCATACTCTTTCCCCCTGTAAGTATACAGTATGTAACATGTCCTAAAGCTTATGTTTTCCTCAGTGAACAGCTGAAAAATATCCATTTAAACCATTCATTTTTCCTTTGATCTTGTTACTTTTCAGTATGTGTCTATAAACTTTCATAGATGACTATGTCAGGTTCCAAGTTATATGATTTCTCTATAGTTCCAATAAAACATTTAAAAAGGTGGAGTTTTTCAATACCGGGCATTTAGTCTAAGTGAATATCATTGGAAGAGCATACTGTTACATAGCAATAATAAGATCGAGAAGCAGTTTCCCCGTGTTCAGCCCATTATCAGTATATATTTATGGAAACAACTGCACAAAATATGACACAACTTTTCATCAGGACCTCTCAATATTTTAACATTTTATAGAACTGAGCCAGTTACAGAATATAGACAGGCTGCAACAACCTGGTTCTGAATTCAATGTTCAAACCATTTAGCCCTGATTCTTCCCTTCATTACACCAGATTAAGGACGGTGATTCTCTGATTTCAAAGGAGCTGTGTCAGTGTAAAGCTGGAGATTTCTCTTGGGCAATAGGATCCCTGGGTGGCATAGAACTGGCTTCCTAGCTCTATATCACCCTCCTTCCCAGCCCCTGATATGGGTGGGTCTTTCAGGGGAATAGCACATGATTGGATTGCTACTGTGTTCTGGCAAGATCTAGTTTCCAAAATGGCCCCTCTGGGGGGCAATAGGCACAGGGGTACAGTCTGCAGATCTTTTCTTTCACACTCCCTTTTCTAGTAGGCACCCAAATAAGGGCCAGGCAGAATCTAGTCTATAGCAAAGAACTATTGATCTTGCTAAAATCAGATGGACACTAAGGGGGATGGGGGCTGCAATTATTATGAGACTTGAAAAAGTCACTGGCATTAATAAAAATAACAACTGTAACAGATAACACCTGTTATAAGGATATTCAGGGTTTGGTAGCTTAGGAGCCAACATTTAAAATTCATTGTATTCATATCAGTGGCTATAATAAGTGGAAGGAGGGTTAATTTCATTATATATCTGAATTAAGACCACATACTTTCCAGATCACAGAATGGCCAGATAGCATTATGGTTACTGTTTTGAAGAGGAGTGTCAACAAATGACCTCCTCCTGGACTACTCCAGGTGGCCTCAGGGCAGTCTTGCAAGCAGCCCCTTGCCTCAATTTCCCCTCATGGCTCCTTAAACTGAAAAAAGAGACTTTTACAAGTCCCATAACAATAGCCCCTCCCCTCTTAGGGTCTGATTAATTAAGTTAAAGTTCAAAATGAAATGCAAAACTCTTTCTTCCAGCCTAAGTTGGACACAACCCCAAACTGCCCCAGTGCCTTGGGACTTTCCTGCTTTAGCAGGCTACTACCATTCCTTCCTTGCTGAGGCAAATCTTCTTAGCTCAGAGGCTTCCCTACAGGAACTGTTCTCACTTTCTCTATAGCTTCCTGAGCCCATTTCCAGGTGTTCTTATAGGGGAATCACCTAATACCTCCTCAGGTGTGCCCACTTAGTAACTAGAGTTGGCTGGCCCCAAGCCACCCTGTTATAGCAAGGACTTTCTGGAGTCACCTTGTAACAGCATAATGATTATTTTTGTAAGGTTCTTCTATAGATATGCTTATAGTTAATAGTGATAAGTACAGCAGTATATAAGAAGGCAGTAGTAAACAAACAACTGACTCCTGTACCAAAAGGTTCACATTCTACGGTTATGATCTTAAACACTAAAGAAAGATTTATTTTTTTTATTTTTAAAGAGCAGGGAGGTCAGTGTAAACACAATAAAACACTATTGAACAAGTGGATTTTAAGGAGTTTTCTCAAGTTATGTTTATAATATCACTGCTGCTTAGCAATACTGGCGGTGTATTCATAGGTTACTATGTTACAGAGCTATGAGTAACATGAAAAAAACATTAATTGAAATGGTCATAAAAAGGATTTTTTTTCCTATAGGAAGGTGCATGAATTTTAAATTACAAATATTCTAGCAGCTGTTCATTTGACGTGTAAACGTTCAACACAGCTTCACAACATTATTAAAGATGTAACATTATGAATCATGAATGATGATTTACAAATTCTGAAAACTCAACATTACCGGCTTGAACCAGTAAAGAAAGAGATAGAGGACTCCTGCAAAAACTATATATATTGTAGTACACAGCTCTCCAATGGGAGCCATGGCCTCTTACTGTGTCAGAGCAATTAAGTTGGAAGTTTTTCTGTAGGCATTCTGTTGAAGTTTAAGTGGAAAGGGGGGATAATATGTGTATGTATTTTACAGTGTCTTTATAATGCATAAGGTGGGCCTCAAAATGTTTCTTTAAGAAATTTTTAATTGGAAATACCAGCTTCTTATATCCTCCTTTTTCTGAAAGACTGTGCTAGTCTGCAGAGGAAAATTTAGCTCCTCCTGAGGAAAGAGGAGCTATGGCCTTATGAACCAATTTTGGCCCTCTAATATACACGCATAACGCCCATGGAAGTCAATGGGAATTATGTGTATGATTGGGAATGCTGAGTTTGGCCCTCAGGCAGTCTAAGGTTAAAATCCACACAAAACAGTTTATGTAATGTTTCTTTATAGTCTCCTTTAAACCCTAAATATAACATTATAGGCTTCTATTGCAAGCTGGTTGGCAGTATATGTTTAATGAATATATGTGAGTAGGTTTCATGAATACATAAGATATAGTGTTTAGAACAAAGTGAAACAGGTCTGGATGCCAACACCCCATTTAGCATGAAAATCAAAGTACTTAATCAGCCAGATTGCAATATACTTAATTGATTAGTGTGCACAAGTGAAGAGTTGCCAACACAAAAATGTGCTTCTTCGAGCATAACAAGTGTAGCCAAATTTGTTGCCTTCTGCTTTGAAATTTTCTCTCAAATGTTTAATAGCAGGAAGTGTCTGTCCCATATAACCTGAAAGGCTGTAAATGTTGTGTCAGATATTGTAATTTCCTGCAATATCGTTGAGCAACCTTACTGTATTAAATGTGTGTGTCATTGTGGCCCAGGGACTGTATGTAATTCCATAAGGGAAGTTGACCACAGCTCCCCAGGAACTAACAACAGTGTATGGGGTAAATAGGCAAATTCACTCAGGTTGTAACACCTCCAGAAAGGTACCGCCATCTGGAGAAACGCATATATACTGGTTCAAACTGGATTCTTCAGAGCCCAATAGACAAAGACAGGACTTTTGTCTTAGTAGCTTGTGTTTAAACTGACTCAGGGCTTTCTTTCTGATCGAGAAAAACAGACAGAAACTTCTGTCCCAGGGCTGGGGAGGCTCAATCCTTCCTGGCAGGAATCGGAAGAATTTTGGTCAACTAAGGCTCCATAAGATTAATGGGTGATCTCTGGTAAGCTTTTAGCATGCATATAGAAACTTTTATTGATTTTAAAATATTTTTTCTGTGATGCTTTCCCCTCAGGAATAAATGTGCTGGTTCATAAAGAACTGTGTGGTAAATTATAACTTGGGGCACTTACACAGTTTATAGCCTTTGAGGAAAAAGCAAAGCATAGGCAGTGGCCTGTCTAGGAACTCTGCCTTGCTGGGAATGTAACAGCATGGGCAAGGAATTGTCCAGCCTGGTAAAACCCTGGTCAGAAGGGAAAGAGACATGGATCTTAACCCAAGAGAGATGATAGCTGAGGAGCCAGCTGCTTAGAGTGGGTGTCCCTTGCCTTTGAGGGGGAGTGCAGGCGGGCAGGCCATTTATCTGGTGTTCAGTCCTCTTTTTGGGTGGTTTTGTCTGGTATCAGATGGGGATGGCATTTTTGAAGAGCATGCTGCTCTATCTCTGACAGCATGACTTTGCACACGCCACTAGGGCAGAGTATCATGGTCTTTAAAATGGTGTCCTCCATGTGGTGTGATTTTGTATGTATGTCACCCTAAATACAGATGTATTTCTCCTGAACTGAGACATGAATCACCCTTTTAAATATAGGTATTTCTTCTATTTTTCTCAAGATGTGTTAATACAAGACTCTATAAACTGCAGATGTCTGCATCTTTCAAATGCCTTCTCCTATGTTCCATGGTGAAGGTGAAAATAGAACTCTTACCGGTATGGGACTGGCTCCGACCCACTCAGAAGGAGCAGGGCCTCAGGTGGAAGGGGCGTGGGTGAGGGTCAGCATCCCCCAGCCAGCCCATCTGTTCTGCCTGGCCCATGCCACTTGGGGCTCCAGCAGCAATTTAAAGTGCCTGGGGCTCCAGGCACAGCAGTAGTGGCAGCTGGGGTCCCAGACCCTTTTAAATTGGCAGCCCTGGAGCAGCTGCTTCTCCTCCCTCCCCCATTGGCGTTTTGTTGGGGTTTTTTGGGGTTTTTTTGCTGGGGGCGGCAAAAATGGTAGAGCCGGCCCTGCCAGAATCGGTCCTAGATCTTTAAGGATGGTGTAGAAGGCAACAGAATGAACACTTCTATAGGTCAAGATTTGTGACTAGTCATTTCAGTCCACGATGACAGCAGTGTTCCATGTCTTCTCAGATACCACAGGGTTCTACCTATGTAGTTAAACTGGCTATATTTGTAATTCTTTTTAACCCCAACTTTTGTTATATTTATGATGGGCAGAGAGAGATTCTAAGCTCCTGAATCCTTTAAGATTCATGGTAAAGCTCCCATTGACTTCAGTAGTGCAGGACTGAGCTTCAAAAGAGAGAGGACTCTTTCCAGGCTTATTTTCTTCTATGGGGATATGCAAGAGGTTGAGATAGTTTTCATCACATATTGACTGTTATTGAATTGCCTTATAATCTTTATATTCCTTTAACTGAAGAATAGTTGAATAAAAAGCATAAAATACTTATTTTTACATTCCACTAACCTGTTTTAGTATTAAAAAATACATCAGGAACATAAGCAACAAAGACTGATTATTTTATTTGGACATTAAAATCAGAATGACATCAAAATTTGAGGTTCATTTATGTTGAATTACACAAATACTTTCTTAATATTCTACTGAAGTATAATGTTCAGCTCCTCAGTAAGTGGTACAGAAATCTGTAGGGTGAGTTTCTGTTGAAAAAGTGAAACAAATGTAATTAAGAAACGTATGCTAAGTTAATATAAAGGCCAGCTCCAAACCTAAAACAAGAACATAAGTTTGAGTATACACCGCTGTAAGACCCTTCACTTGACCTTATATGCAAGATGCAGTTGGTGACAAATTGGACATAAGTTCTGAAGAGAAGTTCCTGAATTCTTTAGCACTTTGGTGAAAATTCTGGAAATTCTGCAGCAACTTCAAATAAATTAATAAAATGAATTAAATGTGAAAATTAAAAATCAAATCAGAGTAGTAGTCCCAATGTTAATTTGATACTAAATTTATTTTATTTTATGCTGTCTTCTGATTTTCAGGATCCATTTTCCCACACATTCTTATCTTTAGGTTTCAGAAGCAACAACCCATTATGATGAGTGGGGGAAATTCACACTCAGCCATTTTTTCCCAGGTTCCCTACAAATTTGAGTACACATTACTGCATTAACCTTGAACATGTGAACCAATTGTAATCACTGCAACTATGAGAGCTAGAAACAATATTTTTTTAAAATGAAAGATGAGATTTACAGCACAATTCTACATGAAGGGATTAATTGTGTGGCAAATTCTGTAGCCTGAGAATAAAGGGGTTGCCTGTAAGCATTTCAATATTTATAATTTTGTATAAGGTCATCCAACAATAAATCTTACGTATGCTGGCTGATATCTTGTGTACAACAGTATTACCATCTTATTATAGTAGGAGTAGTGCCTAAAATAATTAAAATTCATCAAGGATAGTTGTATACAAACTCTTAACTAATATCTTGATTTTAGTAAGGCTTTTTGACATAGTCCCACATGACATTCTCATAAGCAAACAAGGGAAATGTGATCTGTACACTAGGGAAATTGCTTTAAGATGGGTGCACAACTGATGAGTATGGTCTTCTAAAGAGTAGTTAGCAACAGTTCAATGTCAAACTGAGAGAGTGTATCTAGTGGAGCCCCACATGTGGCAGTCCTGGGTTCAGTACTATTTAATGGATAATGGAGTGGAAAGTAAGCTTATAAAATTTGTGGATGACACCAGTCTGGGAAGGTTTGCAAGCACTTTGGAAGATGAGATTAGAATTCAAAATGACCTTGACAAATTGGAGAATTGGTCTGAAATCACAAGGTGAAATTCAATAGAGACAAGTGCAAAATATTACATGTAGGAAGGAAAAATCAAATGCACAACTACAAAATGGTGAATAACTGGCTAAGTGTTAGTTCTGTTGAAAAAGATCTGGGCATTATAGTAGATCATAAATTGAATATGAGCATGATGCAGTAGCAAAAAGTCTAATATTCTGTATTTATAGGAGTGTTGTAAGTAAGATATGGGAAGGAATTGTCCCACTATGCTCGTGCTGGTGAGGCTTTAGCTGGAGTACTGTGTCCAATTCTGGGTGCCATGCTTTAGAAAAAGATGTGGCGAAACCTGAGAGAGTCCAGAGGACAACAAGAAAAATGATAAAAGGTTTAAAAATATGAAAAAAAACTTGACACGTTCAGTCTAGAGAAAAGACAATTGAGGGGAGACCTGATAACAGTCTTCAGATATGTTAAGATCTATTATGAAGAAGACAGTGATCAGCTGTGCTCCATGTCCATTTTAGCTGTAGTGGGCTTAATCTGTAGCAAGGGAGATTTAGGTTAGATATTAGGAAAGCGTTCTAACGATAACAGTCATTCAATTCTGGAATATGTTTTCAAGGGTAGTTGTGGAACCCTCATTGTTGGAGGTTTTTAAAAACAGGTTGGATGAACACTTGTGAGTGGTGGCCTGCATTTGTCCTGCCTCAGCACAAAGGACTAGACCTGATGACTGCCTGAGGTCCCTTCCAGCCCTACATTTCTATGAGTACAAAACCCTCTCCTTGCAGTATTCCAAAAGAATCTGATCCACCCCTTTCCCATAGAGAGGGCTGGATCCAGCCAAAATAAGCCTGAGCAGCCACCATCCCATGGAAGTTATGGAGCTTCCTGAGCTACCTAGACTGAAGGTTAATCCAACTCCCATAAAGCATACAAGAATAGCAAGAGGAAGGATCTAAGACTGGCAGCAGACCTAATACAATACCAATTAGCCCCCAACAGAGTGATCCAGGTCGAAGAAAAAGAAGGACCTTCCTACACTCAGGTCATTTCTGTTTATAATTCAACCCAACTAGCAGAATCCCTCCATCATTCCTTCTGCACCTATTACATGGGAATTTCTACAGCTCTTAAGGTGTAATATTCCTGTGGGCTACTGTACAGCTCCAGATATGTGGGAGTGGGAAATGGTAAACTGTCCTAACAATTAGAAATAGTGGAGTACAGTAGATGGGGAGTTCATTACACACTAAATAGACTGTTGTTGATTTTCTTCCAGAATAAAATGTAAAGAATCTGTTTTAAAAGGTGTAAAAAAAAAAAGATGCATAATTATAGTGAAACAGACCATGTCACAGAACACAAACCGAAAATAATCAGGGCCAAATCCTGATAGGCAGCCAATGGTTAACTTCAATGGGAGTTGCAGGTGCACAGCACCAGTAATGATTTGGTTCATGATATTTTTCCAGAACCTCATTGTTCTGCAAGGTACAATATTTCCCTACATTTCATTACGTGTTACCAAGAAATCTGTATATAAATAGAAGTTTTCTTCTCCATAATCTGCCTGTTCCTCCTGATTTATTCATCCATTAAAGCTTCAGATCAGTGTTTGTAACATCATACTATAAAGGCATCTCTGAAAATGAATTTTGTGAAATCACAAATGTTGGATCACAGTATCACCAAATGAATGCGCTAGGAGGAAGAGGCTTATTATTATGTAAACTGTTTCTATTTATATATAGATACCTTAGGGCTGTAGTGTGTATTTAGACACAGCCCATAGTAAAAGGCACTGCAAAGGCAAAATTCTTTTCTGAATTCTCTAGTGCACAGGGGAAGCATGGTTCCTGCTACATCCCTTCAATCTCAAGGAGTATAGTTTAATTCCTCTGCCATGCAGGTTCCATTCTAAGTGCAAGGACAGCAATTGTGCCTCATCCTTAGGCAAACCACATAAAGGCTGCGTTTAATATTTACTAGTTTTTTTTCTTATCCACCAGAATTTCTTTCAGACACTCTCCCATACACAACCCCTCCCTGAGTATGAATTATTTGTGTTTCTAACAGCAAGTACCACTTCTTTGTTCTTACACAGCATATTGTATTTTAACAGAGTCTCAGGAGTGCGAGAAAATAGTGAGGTCTGTGCCTGTTTTTGTTTGTTTTTAAATACACTGGTTGTAACTTAGAACTTCAAAATTGTGAATTTACTGCTGAGTTTTCCATAGTAGAAACAGTCCCAATCAACTGGGCAAGGCTGATGGCAATGATGTGATGGATCTCTGGCTGGGGGAAACATATTCTGCCATTTAAAGTAGTAGATGGTTCAATTAATGTAATTTTTGTGGGGTTGGAGACTTTGCTACCACATGCTGTTGGGTGGTTTTTCCTTGTTATTTTTAATAATTGTTAGGACAGTGAGATCGGAGGTAGCTGACTTGTTTGTGTTTAAAAACAAAAAGAATTATTGTGTAACAACATTTGACATCTTTGTTGATCTCTTTTTATGTTTTCATCTGTTTCCATGCTGTCGTACCAGGAGCTTGCTTGACTGGTTCTTTCCAAGCATGTTTCTATGGAGTTTATTCACCTCTCCCACTCCCCATTAAGTTTGTGCTGCTTTCAGCTTATTCAGTCACAGTTCTGACGTTAAAAAATTTCCTTTGAGGGGATTCTGATGACAGTTATTTATGGCATTTTCCTCTAAAAGTGAGTTATCCATTTTTCTTCAAGGCAGAAACTTATTCTCTAGTTTTGTTCACTCAATGGATTTTGTCAAAAAGAATAAGAGAAATAAGTAGTGTAACATTGCAAAAACCCTGTATCTGTTGCTTGATGGTTTGACTACCTCTCTTTGATAGGAGTAACCTCTTTTTACCTCCATTGCTGAAGAACTATGAGAAAAATCTGGGCACCATACACCCCTTGCCAAGTGCAAAACCTAGCTCTGTAGGGTGTTTGGGGATGGAGCATAGGTAGGAAGGTCCCAGGGTGGGAGTATCTACCACTATGCTGATCCTCCTATCTTTTCCCCATGTGGAGAAGGAGGCTAAGGACATAGAGGATACTCTAGTTATTGGGAATAGCCTTGGTTTCTCTTTCACAGCCAAAGGGAGGATTCCTCCATGCTCTTCTTGTGGATCCCGCTAGAGACCTAGGTGAGACACTCTGTTTGGGCATTGGGTTTACTACTTAGCATACTATGGTCATTACAGCTTGAATCACTGGTTGATATTAAAACAAATTCATTTATAAAACAAACATTTTAAATAGAATCACAGAAATGTAGGACTAGAAGGGACCTTAATAGTTCATCTAGCTCAGTTCCCTGCACTGAGGCAGGACTTGTATTTCTAGACCATTTCTGACAAGTGTTTGTCTAATCTGTTCTTAAAATCCTCCAGTGACAGAGATTCCACAACCTCCTTTGGCAATTTGTTCCAGTGCTTAACTACCTTGACCGTTAGACAGCTTTTTCTAATGCCTACCCAAATCTAACCTTGGTGCAATTTAAGTCCATTACTTCTTGTCCTGTCCTCAGTGGTTAAGGAGAACAAACTTATCACCCTCTCCTTAACAATGATCTTTTACATACTTGAAGACTGTTATTGTCCCCTGCTCTCTGGCTTTCTCTTCTGCAGAAGAAACAAACCCAGTTTTTTCAGTCTTTCCTTTTTTGTCATGTTTTATAGACCTTTAATAATTTTTGTTACTCTCTTCTGGACTTTCTCCAACTTGACCACATCTTTCCCAAAGTGTAGTACCCAGAACTGGACATAATACTCCGGTTGAGACCTTAGCAGTGCCAAGTAGAGTAGAAGGATTACATCTCAGGTCTTGGTTACAGCACTCCTGATAACACATCCCAGAATGATGTTCACTTTTTTGCAACAGTATTACCTTTTTCACTCACATTTAGCTTGTGATCCATTATAACCAGTACATCCTATTCTGCAGTATTCCTTCCTAGACAGTCATTTCCCATTTGTATTTGTGCAATTGATTACTTTTTCTTAAGTGTAGTACCTTGCATTTTTCCTGATTGATTTTCATCCTATTTATTTCAGACCATTTCTCCAGTTAGTCAAGATCATTTTGAATTCTAAACCTATCCTCCAAAGCACTTGCAACCACTCCCAGCTTGGTATCATCCGCAAATGTTATAAGTGTACTCTTTGCCATTGTCCAAATAATTTATGAAGATATTGGATAGAACGAGACCAGGTTTGCATGCGAAGATAGGAAAACACCCACTAAAATTAACTATATCAATTTTTCTTGGACATTCTGGGCACTCATTTTTGATAAAGTATCTGAAACATGTGTCTACTCCATTATTTTTTTTAAGTAGCTGCTAAACAACATTGTGGCAGATTTTCTCATGCTGTTGGAATATAATACAACAGCAGCAGCTAACATTTCTCTATAGCTGTAAGAATGGAATGACTATCATAATACTATAATAACTTGTGGGAATTTGGCATTTTATCACCACTTTATAAACCTGGAAATATAGGTTTGTGTAAGTGATAGGCACAAAATTAGAGAGACAAGGTAGGCGAGGTAATATCTTTTATTGGACCAATTTCTGTTGGAAGAGGGTACAAGCTGTCAAGCTACACAAGGCTCTTCTTCAGGTCTGGGGAAAGCAGCAGACTTTTCCCTGACCTAAAGAAGAGCTCTGTGTAGCTTGAAAGCTTGTACCCTCTTCCAACAGAAGTTGGTTCAATAAAAGATATTACCTCACCTATCTTGTCTCTCTCATATCCTGACCATTCACAACACAGCTAAAACCAGAGCAGACACAAAATTAGACAGATGTGTGTGTAATGACAAGAGATAAATTTTCCTGTAACATAACCCAGGAAGTCTTCCATTCCTAAGTTAACCTCACTCTGCTGTACAAAAATCTGATTTCCAGGTTTTTTTTTTTAAAAGAAGCAGGACATGAATAGGAAACTTACCATTGTTCAATGGGTTTGGGGAAAAGCCTATGAAAAATCATTTTCATAATTTGTCAGCACAACTCTTACCCCATTTTCCTGATACTGTAAGGCCTCGCCACGGATGACATTTCCATTCAAAACAATAGCATTAGGTCTTGAAGTCACACCAAGAACCTGAACCTTGTTGTATTTCAGAGAATCAACTCCTCGGTAGCCATTTTTAACAATCTTTGTCGTCATTTGGCCCTATAATAATTCAGAAGAAGGAATTTTAGATTAATAGCAACTCAAATTATTTATTGAATGCTTGTTCTATTGTATCTCATTGTTTTACTCCATACAGCATGCCCTATAAAGTATACACATTTTAAAAATAGAAAGGTGAAGAAGAAGAATAGTGGACACATTAGGTTTCATATAGAATAAGATTTTGAATATAATTTGAATATAATTAAAAACCAGTGAAATAAATAAAATGAATATTTACAGTACATATATGGAATCTTCTTGCACCTCTTTCTGTTATTTTTGTAGCACTGGTTCTAATACCCCACTCAAATATTACATTGGCAGGTGCAGTACCAGAATCTAGACAAGTAGTTTTAGTTAGTTAGTTTAAGGCAAGTGTAACAGTTATTTACAATATACATGAAGTGTTTTCCAGTTAATGTTTTCTGTGTATCTTTGGTACCATATATTTACTCTGATATTTTTATTATCATAATCTTGCAACTTCTGCTACAAACCTTTTAATCATCATATTTCACAACTTTAAAGACACTGAGGAACCATATTATTTCTAGGGAGCTGTGCTTCCTAGACTTGTAATATTGTATACTTGTAACCAAGAAAAATTTAAATTACTTAAAGGAAAATATAAATTTGGGGAGTAACTCTGCAGTCTTTATTTGAGAAAAGCTCCTTAATGAGTCCTGAGGAAGTGCTGCAGGATCAAGACCTGTATTGGTAAGTAAATATTTTGAAAATTGAAAGTAGAGAAGGTTGTTTTTATTTTTATAAATATTCCATTAGAATTAGATGAAATGGAATTATGCATCAGTAGTGTCTTTATATATATATATATATATATATAGGAATATACAGCATGCACTGAGGACTCTCATATATTGTAATGTCACACATCTGTCATATATTTGTAACTTAGAATGACTTTTTTTTACTTCAGTATACTGGTAATAAAAACTTGACGGTGGTGGTGGTTACTAGATTACAGATAGGGATTTCAGACAAAAATATTGCTCAGATATGAGCAATGAGAGACGGAAGCATCACTAAGTCAACAATCATATTTGCACAGATTCCAATTTAATATAAAACTGTTTGCTCTTTTTCTGTAGTCTGCCCACAGTAAATTGCTAAATACAGAAAACTAATTTTTTTTCCTCCTTTACATCAAGTGAAAATGCCATTTTTCTTAAGACAAGATAAAAAGTGGAATTGTTCTCAGTGCATTCGGAGGAAAAAGAATTAGGTAATGAACCTTAAACATTGGTCAGCATTTGCTGTAATACACAAGAAAATAACTGATACCACTCTATTTACAAAAATACCCATCAATTTATTATAATCTGCTATCACTACCAGAAGGAATTCTAAGAACAATATCACCCTTGGAGGAATTAAATTATATTTAATTTGCAAATAACTTTTACTGATGGCAAACTTTTGGGAATGAAAACCATGCCAGCCAGTATTCACAATATAGGTTCAAGTAGAGGCTAGGTTATATCCCCCATTTTTTGAATTATTTAATTTTTCACCAATATACCTGGTATGTCTTAAATATTTCCTCCTAGAGACAGAATTATAGTTATGTAATGGGGTTTGCAAACTACATACTGAGCATAGGCAGAAGGGAAAGGAGAATCTTTCCTGATTATAAACAAACAGCTTGATTACCCCCACTCCCCAGGAACTCAACAGGTGCCAGAACTGCCAGTCATGGAGACAGGCAACCCAAGCTGGGACCAATAGAGAAAATAAGACCTGCTATAAAGGGGAGAGACCAAGGAGGCAGAAAAGACTGACATAAGAAAGGGGCATCAGCCCTGTGACAGGCTGCCTCTGCGAAAACATTCAGGAGACAGGAGGAGACTCCAAGTCCTGGACTTGAAATGCTCATAAGTGAAGGTTCATGAACTGATTTGTTTGAAAACAAACTGAGGAGGGACAGTTAGAAGAAGCTGGAACCCCTGGATAGACCGCACCAAGAGGTGTTGACAAGATAAATGCAATCTGTATAACTTGCTGAAGTAGATCACTAGCTATTTTTATAATGGAAGCCATAACTTATTGTAATGTATGAGCACCTCGTTTTGTAAGCTCATATTATAATATTTCTCAATTAATATTTAGATTGGTTTTCCTTTAAACAATTTTTAAACACAGTGAGGCTCCGCCTTTGCTTCTAGAGCCGCATATATCAGCGCTTTAGACACTAACTAGCTCTCAGAAAGATTCAGTGGAAGACCATTCACGGGAACAGTCACAGTGCAGGGAGTACTGAATAGATGACGACAAGGAACTCACTGAGTTTCCTACTGCACCCATATGGGAAAGGTTAAAAAGATTCAGGCCTCTTCTGCAGGTCAGAGTAACACCTCCTCCCACCCAGCAGCCAAAAGTACACAGGTGAGAGTCGGGAAGGAGATTGCCTCCCTCACAACAGCTATGGATAGTGGAAAAGGAGGAGAGGTGAAAAATGTATTGTCAGGGTCATCTCATCATGTCCCACCATATATCCTAGTGGCATGATATGACACAAATACTGCAATGCAATATAACAATGTGATTGTTTTGTTGCCGTCTCTAACTTTGTTTGACAAAGTAGCTCACCAGCTTCATATGTTGACTATCAGTGCCATAACAAAGTTATTCAAAGATAAGTACCAAAATACTTGTTGCTACTTACCTCACTGAATGTATATTTGACCAAGAAATAGACTTCATTTTCAATAGAATCTGTGGAAACACAGGATATTCAGATATACAGAGTTGAGTTTAGTAGTAGCCAGCAAATAAGAACAGACAACTTTTGGGCTGACCATTCAAATGCTATCTATAAATCTTCAGTTGTTCTGCAATAATCTAAGGTAATTTCATAGGCAGTTGAAACCTCATTACTGTCTTTTTATTCCTGATGTGCTTGTTCTGATCTCACACGAGTGTTATAGGAGTGTAGTGCCATTAACTTCAGTAACATCATTCATGATTTGCACTAGTGTGAGATCAGGATCAATTCTCCTGTCATTATAATTATAATGGTAATTCTTTATAATTATAATGACAGGAGATATAATTATCCTGTCATTATACACCAATATAAATTAGGAGTAACTCCAGCTAAATCAGTGGAGTCACACTGGTGAAAAACTGATATGAGGACAGTCAGGCCCCCTGACTGTTTTGCAGTAGTATGACAAACTTACCAATAGAATCACCATCATCCCAGAAGAGGGACCCAGAGGCCTTTCCTTGTTCATCCAGAGCAATTATAAGTCCAAATGGGTTCAGACGGCTGATGAGAAATTCATTGAGAAGGATCAATCAATATGGAGGTACTCTTTCTCCTCCTCAAAATTCACAGTAAAACTAGAAATGTTGTAATTCCTACAAATTATTAAATCAGATTTTGCAACAATAAAAAGATACCAGAATGTCCACATGCTCACAAAGAGGGATCCTTTGCTGGAGTTGCTAAACAAGAAGACACCAGGTATCCTTCTGTGATGGAGGGGGACCTCCGTCAGAAATGTTGCTGAGGACAAAACCCTCCCTATTTTGGCAGTTTTCGTTTGCCAGTTATCAGGCATCCTGAGGGATGACTTTGCTCCCCAAGGCTCAGTTTTGGCTGCTGCATTGTGTGTTGCAGTGTGTACCAGTTTCCTGTCCCACCTGCTTTGTATTGGCTTTTGAGTGTAGTTCAGGCATGGCCAATTATTTCTCGAGCTGTGTTTGTCTGGAACGAACATTCTGCTTTGGTGTTAGGAAGAAATTTTCCCCTACAACTGATTGGCTGAGCAGTTAGGGCCTTTGTACTTTCCCCAGAGTATTTGGTAGTTCCAGGTAAGAGTGGAGTGAAGATCTAAAGTTTACTCTTTTGCCACATATTTATTGCAAATATGAAGTGACTGGCCAGCCAGTGCAGCAGAGGTATTTGCCTTTCTAATCCCAACTACCAGTCTGGGAGTACGTTTTGGCTGGATTCTGCACTGGTAGGTCAAGGTGGCGGACAGCTTCTAGATCAGTGGTTCTCAAACTTTTTACTAAAGCCACCCACCAACTGCATTTTGTGGTTTTTTGGTGGGGAGGGGGAATGTATCATTACATATACACACCTTCTGCCCTGGCACTGCAACCCTAATCCCCACCAGATGTGGAAAATTGGCCCCAGCAAGGTGAGTAGAAAGCAAGACCACCCTACATTCATCCCACAGTGGTGGCTCCATCTCATGGAGCTGGCTCCCCATTCTAGGTTTAGCCTGGCCACCTCTGTGTCATGACATCCAGCCCTTGATCTGGTGACTGATCTCGAAACTTCCTATGACCCACTACTAGGTGGGAACCACCATTTGGGAAGCACTGTTTTAGATGATTTATAGACTGGGGGCCCTCATACAACTCAAGAGCAACTGGTGGGATAAAGGCATTATTAATCCCCTACTGTACCAGGAGTTGGCTAAGGATGGTTTCCCTTATTTGCAATATACTTTGATTGCCATCTAGCCATACCACACTGGACTATTTGATTGCCAGGTTGATTGCTTGCTAGCCTTATTTGTCAACAGCGAAGGCTGACTTAAGAAAAGTTGTTCTCATTGCTCACCATGTTCATCAGATGTGTGTCTTATCCCCACTGGTGTCCAAGCATATAAACTTGGTTTGAAAATAAATTATTTCAACTGGAGATTCCAAAAGATATGGCCAAGTGCTTAAACTAAAATTTAAACTACACAGGAGGGGTTTCTCTCTTATGACTAATTAATATTCTGTTTACTTGAAGGATTTCAGCATGAGAAGAATAAAGCTATGATCTACTCCTTTTCCCTGCAGAATCCCTGAATAGAAAAATGCGGTATATTGTTTTGAAATAAATATATTATTCTATGATAGTTACCTCTGAGTAGTAGTTGTGGCTGGTGCTTGTGTTGGCAGAATGTAACCTCCACGGAGAAAGAGCGGGATCTTGTCCAATGGGGCATCAACACTAACATATTTTCGGTGCCAGGAAGCTGGCACTGCATCACCCTACCACAGAAACAAACACAGTTCAAAGCTCTTTATTTTAAATCAAGATATTATACATACAACTATGAAACAGATCTGGATTTACACTGATGTAAATGAGATAAGAACCCACCCCCAGAATAAAACCTTGGAATTCAGTGGCATTTCTTCAGATTTGCATCAGTAACTAACAGAATCTGGACCTTGAAGTTATGCTTAAGTGGTACACCAAGGACAGAACAATCATGAATAAGATACAGTGAATCATTTTAAAAATTGTGTCATTGTTCAGTATCTTGTGAAAAACTTGTGAATAATCTCTAAGCAGAAAGCAGCAGAGTCTTGTTAATCTTTCTAGGTATATGGAAGCTGTTACATTTCAGTTTTGTGGTAAGAAATTTATAGTAATTTGGAATGAAAACTGTTAAATTTTCTTCAGTCTTTGAGGCAAAATAGTACCATAGTAATTCAAGAACACCATGCTTTTTGTCTAGAAGAAGTCTATTCAGAATGCTGGTGCAAAGAACATTGTCCTAGACCATCACTTTGACGACGTCACCCCTCTCTTTCCATCTGTTTAAGGGCTTCCTCTTGTCTACCGTATCAAATATAAGATATTTATCTTCACTTTCAAGTATCTTGATGACCTACCCCCACCCTTCTTATCTCTCATTCTGTACCGAAAAGTTGTCTCCTGCCTTTGATTGTCCCATGATGCCAGCCTCCATTGCCACTTGTTATATTTTCAGAGAACTATCTTTGTGCTTTCTCCCACGCTTGAGCATAGTTTCCCATAGTAAAAAATCAGCAAAACCAATTTATTTTCCTCCAACACGCTCCTTAAAATGTTAAGTGCTGCCATAACAGTTAGTTGAGATGTGGAGTCCCCTGGTGTGAGGTGGTGGGAGTTGAAAAGTAGAACTGTGAATACTTTTGCTTGGTTTGCTGGCAGTTTGAAAACAAATATACACACACAAGAAAAAAAAAGGCAACCTGAAACAAATTATTAAAAAAAGTTCAAACCAAAAAATGAAAACAAAATTTCATTTGGGGTTAATATAAATGTTTTGTTGGACCTGAAATGAAACAGATTGATTTTGAGCTAACATTTTTTTAAGTTAAATAAAATTGAAAGAAATTTCTAAACAAAAAATCCCCAAAACATTTCAAATCAAATTGAGAATGTCAAAATGAAACAGGATTTTTTAGGATATGCTTTAAAAAAAACCACAGTTTGGTGAAAAATGACGTTTTTAAATTCAGATTCAGTGACACTGAAATGTTTTTCACCAAAATAATAAATTTAAAAAAAAAGATTTTGCTAAAAAAATGTCACCCAGCTCTGCTAAGAGGTGAATTTACCAATGTGAGCTGAAGGCTGAATCCTGCAGGACTGAGTTCTTATTGAAGGAGAAAAGGGAAAAATAACTCAGGCAGTTGCTCCAGGATGAGGGTCAAAATGTGGAAAAATTCACGTATAAAAAAAAAGGCTCCAACTGATGATTCTTTAAGAATAAAAATGTGTCTGGTTCCAGGCCATTAACATTTTTCTTCTTACCCTTTCCCTGTCTGTAATTGCTCAGGATAGTTAACATTAGCCTTAAACTTCTGGGGTGGAATTTTCAAAGATGTTTAGCATTGGCCTAAGTCTTCTCTTATTGAAGTCAAAATGAGTTTCCCCATTGACTGCAGTAAGAGCAGAGGTAGATCAGTTCAAAGCACTTAGATAATGGAACTGTTTATACAGTAATAGAGGCTCTAGAGCAAACATTAAACATTTTCAAGACCCAAGATTTATGGTCGACTGGAATGCATTTGATTGCTTGTTTGTGTTTTGTAACTTGGACTGTTTCACACATTTCTGGGACAATTTTTCAAAGAGGCCTTATCCTCATCTGTCAGATTGTCCTCCACAGTTTTTTATGCCAAAATTGTTGTTGTGCCAAAATTTTGCATTACTGTGTGCAATCTGCAGTCAGGTGTGCAAATCAGATAAATATATATCCACCTGATTTTTATGCATGAAAGCAGTGTAGCATGCAAATCTGAAAGGTAAGAATACAAATAAAAATAGAACCCCTGACAATTATAGACATGATTTTATAGGCTGCTCTTGAAAATTCAGCCCTCTGTGTCTTAGTGCTGTGTAAACCAAAAATAGAAAATAAAATGCTACTGAAAGCTGGGTAATTTTCTTGCTCAATTAGCCAGTCTGGTGCAGAAGGTTTTTTTCTTTTCTGGATTTCTTCACCACAGATGCTTTGGAAAAAGATACTGCTGAGCAGTGCTAAACATTAACTATACTTAGACTGTAACATTTTAAATTATGTTCAAACTAAGAAATTCTAAGCTTTTAAAATACATACTGTATAGTAGTCAAACCAGGATGCTTCAGGGAAATATACGTCCACCGATCTTGCTCCCTGTAATTGTCGTAAAAGTAATTAAACTATTTTTTGCACATTTTTGACAGTATATTGCTAAATTAATTTTTTTGTTTTTTGCTTAAGTATCTGTATACTCAATATCCCTTTAAGGTAAAATCTTGGATATTAATAAGAGTTACTAGTGTGGCAATATACTAGATCTGACTAATCTAGCAGTGCTTGCCTGCTGCCTGTATCATGCTTAGTTTGGCTCATTTCAGGTCTATTGGATGAGTCCATGGCACTGTTAGATTAATTATTTTAGCCCAGTATCCATGCTGCTGGCCCCAATCTGGCAAACACCAATGTGTATGACTTCAATGGAACTAATCCCATGCTTAGAAGTTTCACACACATGTCAATGCCTTCAGGATCAGGGCCTTAGATTGAATAATGGAATGAGGTTACACAGATGTTGATGGCACTATTTGCGAGGAGAAAGGCCTCCTTAAAAGGGGTAGCTCTGACACACCCAGTCTGAAATGCTTTACTCCTCTAGGGGGGCGGGAGGGGAGGAGTGACAGGAAGCAAGGTTATATAGATCTCTCTGCCTAGGACTCTTCGTTACAATAGTATACAGTGTCATTCTAATAAGTAATTTATTGCTAACGGCACAGTTACTACTTTATATTTGGTGAAACATTTATTATTGAGTTTCAGAGAAAAAGTCATGTTAATTCCAAACGCATAGGATTACTCTGGAAAAAGTTTGAATCAAAAGAAGTAGATACATATGTTCTTGTATCCAAATAGATTGTTATTCTCATGTATAAAATCCCCTAGACTCTCCATGTGCACATCTCCCCTTTTCCATGCAGAAGCAGAGCTCAGCTGCCAAGGAACAGGTAGCCCATGGGAGCTGGAGGCAGCATGGATGGTCCTAGCCAACCACAGATCCACTACTTTGGGGTAGGAATCTATGTTCCCTCACCCACCCATGGGAAGATATTTCCTTCCTAGAGCCACCTTTCATGGGTTTTTAAAGCAGGAGGAGATGATCTGACCCATTACATACAAAGTAATCTGCAGAAACATGCAATTACCATGAAGACACCTGAGTAAATCTTGAAAATTTTACATCACATATGGGAATAAGCACATATTGCACAGATGGCTGAACATATAATTTGAAGTGCCTGGCCTGTTTAACCGAGTACAAAATAAATAGTGTTGGGGTTATTGGAAATCTGTTGGTACAATGGGACTAAGTCACCCATCTTAAATGTTTAATAGAAAACTCTTGAAGTTGACATCATGCCTGTGCAAATGTAAACAAATTGAAGGATTGTTTGAGAATTGTCTGAGAATTTATTGAAGCATGAAAGTCTTCAGTTAGACATAAGAATTAATATCCTGGATCAGAACCAAAGTTCCTCTACTTTAATCTCCTGACAGTGGCCATGACCAGATCCTTCACCCACACACCCACACACACACACACAAAAGTGCAACAATCCCATAGTAAGCAGCTGCATGGCAATCTGAGCCTCCCCAGGTCTCACCCTGATCTCATCATTCAATCCCAAAGCATGAGATTCAATACCCTTTCCAAAATTATAATGATTCTGATAGCTGTAGAAATGTTCAATACCTTTTTGATTCTTGTTAAGTTCTTGACCTCAACAGATTCCTGAATCTAATCACACATTGTGTGAAAACATATTTCCTTTATCAGTTTGGAATATGCAATGTTATTAAAGGTCCCCTTGTTTGCATGATATTAGATAGGGGGAACAGAAGTCCCTGATCTGCCTTCTCTAGGCCATTCACCATTATATACTTTCATAAGATCCCACCTTACTCATCTCCTCTCCAAGATAAACAACCCTAGTTTTTTCACTGTCTCTTCATATGAGAGTTTTTCACAGGCCCTGATCATGCTTCTCACCCTTCTCTGAACTCTCTGTGAACTCTGCAGCAAGCCATTAGCTGTTAAGAATATAGGGGATATTTGAAAATAAAGGACTCCAAGAAGGCCCAGAAAGCAATCTCTCCTGGTGGTCAAAATGATTTGATAGGTAGGAATAATAATTTCTCTTTGAACTTCACAGGCAAAGTTTAAGATAAAAATGTGTGTCAAACAGTAGTCTGTTTGGGGCTAGACCTACAAAGGGGACGTAGATTCCGTTTTGAAAGGCCTACTGTATAGGCATCCTGAATCCTAAGGGATTCCCCAGCCCTTAGTTTCCCCAATAATATGCAGGGGGGGAGTCAGATTCACAAAAGCCAGCAGGCTGAGTCGGGTGATGCCTAATGTGCTGGTAAGCGCTCTAACCACTGAACTATAACGATATATTGGGGGCACTGCTACCAGAACCACCTCTTCATCCACCTCACATTGTGCTTTGTGGGGGGCCCAATTCAGTGGACAGCCCCTGAAAACTTGGTCAGGTCCAGCCACACAGCTAAGATAGGCAGGGGAATGCCGTGGTCAAGAATTCTCTGGGGCATTGGTGCCCAGCAGCTTCAGGATCAGAAAGGCACCTACATCCTAGAGGATCCAGATTTAGGTGGCTTTATGCATCCCCACATTTAAGTGCCCTGGGGCTTTCCTGGTGGAAATTTCGGCACCTGCAAATTTTAAGCAGCTCCTTAGTGAAGGTTTTGAGGATCTACATTTTTGAATTAGCTACCTGAAGTGGCAGGTAAGTGCCTAAATCCCTTTGTGAGCCTCAGCCTTTGTGCCTCTGATCAGTATTGGTAAAAATTACATCGTTCACTCAGGTTCTAGTAACAGACTTACTTGCAACAGGAATTTACATTACTACAAATATAACTATTCATAATGGTTCAACCCCTCTTCTCAGTGCTCACCCAGCCTTGCTGCTGAGTATCAAGAAAGTGGAAGTGTGGGGGAGTGTCAAAGGGTGTGCCTGCCCTGTTGCATGGTCTACTGGCCAGCATGGCTCTGCTGAGACCTGCCTCAGTTTCCCCTTCACTTATGGCCCCTTAAGTCCAGATGTTCAAAACATTCCCCCTTTTGTACTCCAATGTAGTAAGTCCTGAACAGTCTTTCAAAAGAAAACAAACTTTATGAAGTCTTCGTCCCAGTTTCAGATGGGCCCAGCTCCTCCCACCTGAAGGTCTATCCTCTATTAAAGGTTAATTTCTTTCAGCCCAGTTCCAAGCTGGGCACAGCTCCTCCTTTCTCTGAGGGTCTGTCTTCCCCTTAGGATTCAACCACTCTTCTGTTCCAGTTCCAAGCTGGGGACAGCCCTTCCTCCCTGAGATCCAGCTTCCTGCCCCTCCCCCAGTATAACTTGCCTGTAGTTTGGCCTTCTTCACGGGTCATCCCTAGTGGTATCTTCTGCCTGCTAATTCAAAGCCCTGCAGGAGCCTTCTTATTCCCTGCAGAGTCTGGAGCCTCTGCCAATAACCTGCAGCTGTCTCCCCTGTTTGAAAGCCCAGGTGCCCTCCATTAAGCCCCATTGGACAACAGGTAATTAGTCCAGGTGCAGACTAAGGATTGCAAGCAAACCAGCTCTGCAGCTGGTACTTCAGACTCAAAGGTAGCAAAGAAGCAGTGGTCCTAACGGCCTCACACAACAAGGGAAAATGCCCTGTCAATCCACAGGATAGTGCTTTTTTTAAACCAATCAGACAGTAACTAGCTAATGTTGTCATTAGAGAGACAAGGTGGGTGAGAGAATATCTTGTGTTGGATCAACTATTGTTGGTGAGAGAGAGAAGCTTTTGAGCTATATAGACTTGAAGAAGAGCTCTGTGTGGCTCAAAGGCTTGTATTTCTCACAACAGCAATTGGTCCAATATAAAATATTACCTCACCCACCTTATCGCTCTTATATCCTGGGAACAAAATGGCTACAACACTGTATGTGACATTATCATTATCAGCTTAACAGAAGGACTTTGATTTCATTTGGATTTGGTGTTAGGAAACTCCCAGCATATTCTTTCACAAGTTCCAATTCCATGATTTTTGGGGCAGTTTTGATTGGAGGTTAGTGTAACAGCTTTGTCCACAAGCTGGCAACCATTCTATAGCTGTTTCTCTGTCATGTTTTTTCTTCTTCCTGCTTCCAAAATCTACAATCCCTTTACTGCTACAGATGGCACCCTTCAGGGACACCTGCAACACAACACTTCGCAAATAGGAGAATCCAGCCTGAGTCTGTATAGTTGTACGTTCTGTACAGCCAGATCTGTTTGTGAAACTGACTCCGCAGGGATTGGGAAGGGATAAAAAAGTGGATGGTGAAGATAAATATACAATCACCTAGCATCTGATTTAAAGCCCAGAACAGTATTAATCTCTTTGGTTCCTATATTATAACATTTTAAAATTAGAATACTTGCCTCTTGAAGAACTGGAGCAATCATAAAAGCTGGCCCCCAAAGGAAAGCGGTATCTATTCCATGAGTCTGCTGATCAGAAGTAAATCTAGTTTTGAAAGAAAGATACCCATTGTTCAAATCTTATTTTTTTCAAAGAACTTGTGATCCTGTGATACTGCTCACTGCACCAATAGTGTCTGGTTTCCTATTTTAGTGTGTTCCATCATATCCAGTTACCTTTTTCATGACTGATAACAAGAAATTTTGGTTTCTCTTTTCCCAGCCTTTAGGATCAATAACTTAGACCTCATCCATACTGGCAATAATATTGTTAACTGAAACATGATTTAAAACATAGCTCAACTCAGTTTTCCTGGCCAACATAGTCAAGTCACATCTATTTTACATGTATTCAAGTAAAAGTACCGGCCTTCGGGGGGATCAAGAGAGCCACTTGGTCTTCAACACTTACAAATGCCAATGGAACTCAGATCTGCCAGTCACCTGGGCAGAAGAGCAGCCTGGAGAAAATGCATGAAAAGATCCCTAACCCCTCATAAGGTGCAAGCATGATGTACATTATTTCTAAAACCTTCCTCCCTCATCAGCTCCAGACTTTCCAACTCCCTACAAACTGTACTTCACAGAAATATTGATCAGCCTTTGCTAAACACCACCACTCCCCCAGCTGGCACAGAGCTGCGGGAGAACTCCTCCTGGAGCTATGCTAACTTCAGCATTCCTGAATTCATTGATCTGGATATTCAAGTGGAAGAGAACAGATGCAGGGATAGATTTTAAGTGGCAGGCTGCAACTTTATTAAAATGTAACATCAGAGAAGGGCACTATTCGCCCATCTGTAATGTTTGATACGTTTTAGAATAACTCAAGCATAAAGACCTTACTCCTCATCCAAGACAAACATTTGTGAATTCTAATACACACCTGGAGCTGTTCTTGGCTGCTTGTGGGACCAGTGCACTAACCCTGAAGGCACTGAAAAAGGGCAACACCAAATGCACAGGGTAGAGCATCCACTAACCCTGACAGAATCTATATGGTTATGGGATGTCTATCACCTTCTCTGCATGCATCACCTACACCATCCCTCCAATAATTTCCTTACCACAAATCCTCTACATGGGTCACGGACTCTCGCTAGTCTGCACTAAAAGGACAAACCAGTTGGGCAATGCAATGTAGTGGATGAAGCCAATCCACAGCAGGCTAAAGACAGAGTATATCAAACCACCTAATGTTGTGGGATGGGCCAATGCCATTGGAGGCCTTTCCGAATTCTGTGAATTTAGTGAGGTTGACCCTTAAATCACTGGGGCAAAAAGTATTTTCAGTTAATCCTGTAGCTAATCATAGCAATTGTGGAACCATGGCTGAGACATCACCTGTGGGTTTCTGCTGGCACACAGTGCATGTTTCTGGAATCTATTGCCCTGAAAACAAGATAGAGTATCTACAATGCCATTTTCTACCCTGGGCACACATATAGCACACACACACACACACAAATGTAAAACAAAAGGTGATGCAACACAAATGCCCTCACTAGCCTCATTACTCATGCCAACTTTGCTGACTGTTGATTCGCTATGTGGACCACTACTTGGTTATCTAGTTGTCCCTTGAGAACCTCTTCTGTCCTTTCTCTCTCCAGACCAGCCACTCCATCTCCCTTATATCATGGATGGAGTTAATGAGCTATATCATAAAGAATCAGTAGAACTTCTGCAGTTTTATGCAACTTCTAACACTGGCTGACAGTGTAAGTGAGCAGAAGAACATTACCCCTGTTACATAGACTATGAAACTGATAGAGTAAACAGCAATGGAGACAGTTTTGGGGATCTGATATTTTCCAGTGAATACAAGGGCTTCCCCTCCTAAACTATTAATTTGCACATGTGATCCTGACACTCTCCAGTGGTTAATCTACACTGGGGTGGGCAAAGTTTTGGCCCGAGGACCACATCGGTATTGTGAAACTGTATAGAGGGCTGGGTAGGGAAGGTTGTGCCTCCCCAAACAGCCTGGCCCCGCCCCCTATCCAAATCCCTCTCACTTCCTGCCCCCTGACTGCCGCATGGCAGGCCGTAATTGCTCACGAAATTAACAATTCAGAGACAGTCAAATAAACTCTATTCAATAAAGATACATTTTAGTGGAAAAAAACATAAAACCTTACTTCTTATTATAAATATACCATCATAACAACATATTACAATAATAAAACCAAACTTAACCTCTTTTTCTACCCTCTTAGATTAATGTGAACAATACAGTGTACAGCCTTCGAGTTCACGTCTGTGAAAAAATATTTTGCATTCCACTCTTCGTTGAACACCCAACACTCATTGTCAACTTTTCTCTTTTTGCAGCACCCATTTTTGAAAGGGGGAAAAAAATCCTAACTGCTGTTTTACAAGATGGCCTGCAATGTGAAAAAACTGGGCTCACTTGCTAGCCTGGATTTGTCGGGTGTCAGTGGATTTTACCATAGTGTATCAAGAGGACTTAGGAGGGGTGGCATGTGGGGGGCTTCACGGGGTCATACCAGGACTCCTACAGGCCCTGATGGCAGTGAGAAATGAAAGCAGCAGAACCCAGATGGGAGAAGCTGTGACCATGGGTGGTTTCCCTCCACTCAAGGCTCTCAAGGGTGGGGACATAGGAAACAGGTAGGGGATTTGCCACGCTGCTGCATAGGAGTGGTGAGGTTATACCTGAGGAATGTGGTGTTTTGTGTGCAGAATCTTCCCTGAAGATGGTGCTGAAAATGACTGCTCATCACTGAGGAGCACTGAGCGAAGAGCAGCAAACCCTCAGCCCGCTGCCCTGGGCTGGAGCGCCAGGCGGAGCGCAGCAAGCCCTCAGCCCTGCTCCCCCAGGCCGGAGCACCGGGTGCAGTGCGGCAAGTTGCCGGCCCCGCTCCACTGGCCGAAGCTTGCGGGCCGGTTAAAAATGGCTCACGGATCGCAGTTTGCCCACCATCTACACCCAAACCTGACCTCACAGCTTAAAGAGTTCTTCCTTTGTTCAAGAGGAAGAGGTCTGTATTTTCAATGTTTACAGTCCCATGTTCGGTCTCCAGTAATGACTGTGGTGTCTGAATACATACATATAGGGAACATTATTGTTGGAAAGTAATATCGCCTAATTGAAAATCAGGAACTTATACACTGAGGAGGCTCATATGCATTTCCTTCCAGCAAAGGATGCAGTATCTCTCATGGCGTATCCATAATAAGGCTATACTGGGTCAGACCAAAGGTCCATCTCACCCAGTATTCTGCCTTCCAACAGTGGCCAATGCCGGGTGCCCCAGAGGGAATGAACAGAACAGGTAATCACCTGTCGCCTATTCCCAGCTTCTGGCCAAGATGAGATGCCACATATCCAGGGTGGAAAAGAGAGACTGTGCCCTCTCCTTGGAAGACAATGCAGTGCACAAAGTCCTATTGCTGAAAAACTGAAGCTTCCCTGAGAGTACGTTCAAGTATTTATGGCCTTCTCTTCAAGCCTTTCAATCTATGTTGCCTAAATTATTTGATATTTGTCAAATGGCTGCAGAAACTGGCCAAATCTCTGACTGCCAGACACAGAGCTAGTATTACATAATTGATTCTTCATACTGAAGATGTGACACTGCTTAAATTTAAACACAGTCCCTTTGACAGTAAATATTTATACACCAGTCATCAGACAAAGAATAAAAGTAATTGCTTTTGCTACCTGCTAGACATGGTTTTATTTAGGCCTGGCCAGAAAACAAGAGTTCCGCTTTGCAAAATAATTTGAGTTTCATCATTTGTTTTCAATCTGCATCAGAACAAAACCTAGAGCTTTTGAACACTTTTTTGGTAAAAGAAAGAGAAAAAAGGGGGGAAAGGGAAGGAACACACACCATAGGCAATAGTCCAGCTGACTAGTTGATTTATATTTACTCAAGAATGTAAAAATGAGAGAAACACAGAGAGAACCCAGCATACCCGATAGCCCAGTTGTTGGGACACTCACATGGTATGCAGGAGACTCTAAAGTTCCTGCTCCGAATCAGACAGAGCAAAAGTAACCACTGGGCTACTGGATATTCTGGGGTCTCCCACTCGTTTTGACCTTCCTGATCAAATATGAATCAGCATTTTCTAACAGAAAAATGTTTAATCAAAAACTTCCTGACCTGCTCCAATGATGTCATCACCACCTTTGGTTGCTTTCAGTTATTTCAAAATGTATATGACGTTGCTAAAGTTTCCATACACTGACTTTATGTGGTGGTATTTCTCAGGAAAGGATTCTCTCAATGGTGTCTGTGTCATCCTGCCTCTATATGTGCATAGCACATTGTACCTGATCCCGAAGGAGTTCAGTATTGTAGTAATTCCAAAAGAACTGAGGAAAAGAACCATGGCAATTGAAAAACAGAGGGAAATGTACTCAATGTTCTATTTTTTAAAATAGTGGAGAGTTTGGAAGAGTGTATTGAGCTAAAAGTTAATATGCCTGAGGGCTTGCTCCAGGCTCTACCTAACTGGGTGTGTGACAGAAAACTTTCAGTAAGAAACTTCGCTTGATAAAACCATTTATATTCTTATAAAAAAATTAACGTGCTGCAAGAAGAAGGGATTTAAGAAGGGAGCCCATTTATTTTTCTTCCTGCAACAGTCCCACTACCTCAGACATATATGAAATAACAAGCTACAATCTGATTTTTTAACAGGGTGTTTATGAAGGTGATTGCTTCAAGAGATTGAAAACAAACAACACAGGTTATGTGTTTAGGGTTTTCCAGAGTGTATGTCAGGAGATCATCATACGCCAGGATTTTTAAATTTTTAAATCTGTTTTTGATATCTGAGCTTATGTATTATAACCAATCCCAGTTTCATACTTTGTAAAAGTTCAGAGTTTTCTGAATTGTCTGGCTGTTTTCATAGCAAAGATTTTTGGTAGTTTTTGAAGGCTTTCCCTAATAAGTTTGTTTCTTTTTTATTCTCTTAAATCTAACCTCAAAAGTTTTTCATTTATTCAACACATTTTCTTTACTCTTGATTTAGCTACAATAATATTAATACAAAGATAAAAATATCCTATGCGAGGGTGAGAGTAAGTGGGAAATCAGAGGGAAGCAAATGTATCAAAAGGAGAAGATAAAAGTGTTTCGATATTTGATTTGCACATGCAAATACCAGCCATATGTCTAATTGATTGGTTGTACATACAAACACCATGGCTGATCTTGCAATCATGAGCAAATCATGAGTAAATTAGGCATGTTGAAAATGTAGGCCCTTCTACTCATGCCCCAATCTACTGTGTTTCCCATAGTCTATGAAAGCTAGTTAGCTTAAACACATTTCCCAGTCTTTGATGTTGCCCCACTTTCCCTTTTTTTAAGCTATTTAACCAAGTCTTGAATCTTGACACTAACATACTGTGTAGTCTTGAATGCTGTTTGTCATAGACCATCACTTCAAGTCCTTTTCTAACTGTTGAGATATTGAATTCTTTTATTATTTCACTGCCTCAGTGTGAGGCACTAAAACACAAAGCAGAGTCCAACAGGCCACAGTTGCTGTATGTTATTTGCAATGACCACATGGTCAGATTCCACCACTGGAGATTTTTAAGAGCAGGTTAGACAAACACCTGTCGGGGATGGTCTAGATAATACTTAGTCCTGACTTGAGTGCAGGGGACTGGACTAGATGCCCTCTCAAGGTCCCTTCCAGTTCTATGATTCTAATAACTATTGTTGGGAGGACATCTTTAAAAACACATCTTTCACAGTAAGTCTTTGTGAACTAATAAGATACTAAAAGAAAATATATGCAGCTTTCATTTTCTCTTCTATAAAGAAGAAAAAGACTAAGTAAAATTCTACAATATTACCGTTAATGACTCTATTTAATTTCTCAAGAAATATCAGATCGAATCCATAAAACACTTTTTGTGCTACAAACATCTAAGGGCTGGTCTTCACTGTGGGGGGGATCGACTGAAGATACGCAACTTCAGCTACGTGAATCATGTAGCTGAAGTTGACATATCTTTGGCCAACTTACCTGCCATCCTCATGGTGGCGGCGAGCTCCCCCATCGACTCCAGCTTGTGCCTTGCGGCAAGCTGGAGTTACGGAGTCGATGGGGGCGCTGCTAGCGATCGATTTTGAAAATCGATCACTAAAAGATCGATTGCTACCCACCGATCCAGTGGATAGTGAAAACCCACCCTAAGTAACGTTAGTTACTTGATTAGTTCCACTGAAGCAATGAAACTGCTTTCAAAAGCAAGCACTATGCCCAGTAATAAGTGACTGCAGAATCTGGCCCTAAAGTATTGATACCATAAGTGAGGAACAAATAGGACTACAAACTTCACAACACTGAAGACTACATGAGGAATTTTTTAATAATGGGCATTAAATCACTGCTACTTACCCTTGATATGAATACCCAAAAAAGCCCTCATTGTTATAAGTATGGACATAAACATTGTACACAGAAATATTAAAAATAAATATTTCAAAGATCTTATGACCTATTCTATTAAACAAACACCTAGAACTTTCCTCAATTGTTATTTATTTAAGTTGGGAAAATATTACTTTTAAAGTAAAAACTATGTTAAATGTTACAATGAAAATATATGCAAAATATTTTTACTATTTTTCTGCAAGCTGCTCTTGTTAAGGCAGAGGATACAATTTCATCATTATTACTATTATCAAAATAAATATAAAATATTTGTTACACTAGATCTGCAATAAATATGAATAAAATATGACAGATAGGAAAGAGACTGATAGCTTACTCATGCATTAATCCTCGTACCACTGTGTTTCCATGGACATGAGAATCAAAGAATAAGGTGTACAAATAAGGCAACAGTGTGTATCTAATCAGCAGTGTAGACCGAGCTATCTCAGCAAATTCTGCTCCAAACACTGCAGGGTCTTGCTCCTACCAAAGAGAAAGTGATTTGTTTTGTATTTAAGTTTACAAACATGCAGTTGTTATACAGGAAGTAGCCTGTCATGATTTAAGGAAAACTTCTATTGACTTCAACATTCTACAGCTGAATGCATAAAAAAAATCAAAACTAACAGATCAGACAATAACAACAATCCAGTCTTACACTGATTTAGAACCTTTTATTCCTATATATTTCAATGAACATCATAAGCCGGACTTGATCCTGAGCAGTGTTGAGCACCCTCAATTTCCCTTAAGGTCACTAAAGTTATTGATAGTTGTGGATTTTTAGGCCCTCTCAGCATCAGACTCTGTATATTTAGAAATAATTTCACCACTGAAATGCAGCTACCTTTGGGGTAAAATGTAGAAGATAAGTGGATAATAGATACTGTGTATGCTGCCAAACAGACGGAAGAGGGAAATTCTGTTGACCAAGACCAAAGAGACAAACCTCTATGAAAAGCGCCACGAGATTTTATGGCCTTCGGGTGAATTTGTGGCCCCACTGAAGTCAGTAGCAAAACTCCCATTGAATTCAGTGGGCCAAGATTTCATCCTTATTTTTAAGAGGTCTCAACTTGGTTTGTTACTCTGCACCTACAATTTTTGGATGCAAATAAATGCAGACCAAATATTTTGGGGGCATGCTTAATTTAATCTAGACATCTACCTACCTGATTTCAAATACAACTTGATAGTTATGTCTGAATGACATCAATTATGCTTACAAATATTTGTGCATATAATTCTGAGGGCACAATAGGGTAGGCCATTACTGAAAGCCAGGTTGTGATTTGAAACCAGTGCAGTAAATTCAGCTACACATTTTCCAGCAAAATTAATCAAAAATGTGTTGTTAAATCCCCTGCCCTGCTTTGAAAATAGAATCAGAAAATATCAGGGTTGAAAGGGACCTCAGGAGGCCATCTATTCTAACCCCCTGCTCAAAGCAGGACCAATCGCCAACTAAATCATTGCAGCTGGGCTTTGTCAAACCTGACCTTAAAATCCTCGAAAGAAAGAGATTCCACCACCTCCCTAGGTGATTCCAGCCTTCATTCCTAAAATTTATATGCAGCCGACAGTGCTTCTGTTTTTAAGATTTTGTCACAAAGACCCTCACTAGAAACTGCATGGCCTCCTCAGAAGGAGAAAGAGCAGATTCAAAAATTTTATCCACATTCACTAGATATTGTTGACCTGTTATATTCAGTGGATTCTCTCTGCTATTTATTGAAGTTCAGAGAAACTATGGACTGAGGTCATGAAAAGGAGTCATAAGACTCCATATCTGTTTTAAAAATTTCTCCCTTAATGAGTCAATTTCTATTTAAAATACTGCGTTATGAATTCCTGAAATAGTGAAACATAAAAGGAACAGAAATAATAAAATTTTGCTTTTATATTATCTAGTGTTTTTCAGGCAAGAATATTATTAAGCCATGCAATATTTCTGTGAATCAGACAAACCAGATGCTTAAGATCACATTTTAATATTAACTCAATATTTAAGCTATTTTTACCCTCTCTTAAACATACCTCTGCATTAGTCAATAACCATGTTTCCTGTTGGTTTCTAAGCTCTGGAACTCCAGCTACTTTTCAAAAGTGAAATATTTTTACTATTTGGACAGTCCTACTATACAAATATTGTCTATATACAGTAAAAATAGTCAGTCACTGAGTCACTCAAAGCTCCCTGCTACTCAGACTTCTACAAAAAAATGAATAGAACTGTTTTATGATTTTTAACAGTACAAGAAAAATTAATTCTAATTGCTCAATTC
Organism: Dermatemys mawii; assembly: GCA_007922305.1. Lineage (NCBI taxonomy): Eukaryota > Metazoa > Chordata > Testudines > Dermatemydidae > Dermatemys > Dermatemys mawii. The sequence continues at coordinate 22,286,473 of ML677341.1, read as the reverse complement.
ACTTTTTCTTTAATTGGCATGTAGTAACTTGACACGGAGGGGACATCATATGGGCTCTATTCTGCCACCCTTACTAATGCCCTACTCCTCAGATGGATCCATCAACATAAGAATGATGGAATTGGGCCCTTGACCTACTTATTTATAGGCTGATAAGCTATAGCCTTCATGAAGAATGCACTCATGTAGCCATATGTTCATATTTCCATTGTATGCACTCATGTTTGACATGCAAATTAACCACCAACCTGTATATAGACTACAAATATAGTCTTATGTAGGTCAAACACAATTTTACATTTTCATGCACAAATGGGTGCATGCACGAGTGCAAATCAGTTAACTATAAATCTAAGTACAGTGGACACTACTACATAGAGAATATTTACCCACTGTAGTATCTGAAAAACGAGACATTTCCTATTCTAATTAAAGGGAGATACTTTGATATTTCCTGTGCCCTGGATAGTAAATGTGGGGGCAAGTCTTGATTTTTAAATAGCAACCATTGTGCCTGTTTGCATGTGCAACTGCCTCATTTTTAAAGGCACATACCCATCTGTGCAGGCAAATGTGAATTCTTGTGGGTGCAACTGTTACACCAGCCTTTAAAAATCTGGCCTTGCAGCAAAATAAAAGTGAATGGTCACAACATTAATTCCATCTCTGCACATTTCATCTTACAAAGTAAAAACAGCCTCTTGTAATAGCAGAATCTTTCTTTCATTCATTGTTATAGCACAATGGAGAAATATAATGTATATCCAAAGACCAGAAGACCTTCAACCTTTCAGCAGCTAGAAACAACATATTTCTTTCTAGCAGAGATAAGAGCTAGAATGAGTATATGGATACAGAATTAGACTTGATAAAGCACTTTTTCAGTTATGAATTCAGTTCAGTTGCTTTTTTCCAGATTTCAGTTTTTCGAGGCTAACTGTTGTTTCTACTGCTACCTGTCCTTGAAGTTTCTAATGTATAAGAAATATATTTTGCCCAAAATGTCTAACTATGATATATGTCTGAGGCTTAATTTAAGATGATGCAGGTTGTACCCTGTCCGCCCATTCCTGCAATGTATGTTTAAAGGTGAACATAAAAGCATTTTAAAAACATTCTAAGCAAGTAACAGGATATGTTATATGTTCATATTTTAACATTACAACCAAACAATAATTTATAGGCAGGAGATAATCACAAATCTGTTCCTCCTTCATTTGCTTTCAAATAATTGTTTCCCTGCAATACTTGATAACATCACTAACACCTAAAAGAGAACAGGAAACAAAAATTAGGATATTGGTAGGTAAATGATGGAAGAACTGATTTTAATCTATATTTTTGTAACTGTAATTTTGCAATTGCACAAATTTATTTCTATGCAGCTTTAGGATATTAGACTTTTTTAAAGTTTCCATCCATTTTTAAATTATGGGAATGTATAACAATCACTTCTGTGCATGACATCTGATAGCACTGCACCATATAAAAGATTCCTGTTCCACCACTAAGGGTTTACCCACAAAGATGCAGAATGATTTCTGAGAGTACAATTTAAATATTAAAATGATAGATATGAAAATCAAGGGCTGCAGCATTTAGTAGCTTTGCTTTCTTACCGTCTGGCCCAATCCGTTATGATTTCTGGAGAAAGGATAAAATGAACCAAGTTGCATCCATCGTAAGCAGAGTTCATAAGTTGTATCAAGGAGAAAACCACAGATATCAGCACCAATCTGAAGAAACATAATAATTAAATAAGTGTTCATGAGTGTAAGTTAGAGTTGCACAATCAGCCCCTAAATCAGTAAGTTACAGTGAAACCTGTTAATAAAGGTCAACAAAAGGACAGCTATTTTTCTGGTGATTTTATCAGGTGGTCCCACAATACAGTGTGATGAACATGGAAAAAAATGTGCAGGGGCTGAGAATGTTAATATAGATTTGACTATATTTTAATAATTATATTATTTCTTCAACTCAGATTGCAAAGTTAGAAATATATTTTGGAATATGAATGATGAAACCTATATCAGGAAGAACATTTATTTTTGCTGGTGTAATGCTGATAGACCCTGGTCATCAGCAGGCGGGATTGAACCTATGACCTCTGGAGTTTATTACATGAGCTTCTACTGCATTAAGGAGAAAGTAGTTAAGGACATTGAGGTCAATGGTAATTGGGACAAAATACAACATGGTTTTACAAAAGGTAGATTGTGTCAAACCTATCTGATCTCCTTGAGAAGGTAACAGATTATTTAGAAAAAGGAAAAGCAATGGATCTAATTTACCTCGATTTCAGTAAGGCATTTGATACAGTTCCACATGGGAAATTATTAGTTAAATTGGAAGATATGGGGATCAATATGAAAACTGAAAGGTGGATAAGGAACAGGTTAAAGGGGAGACTACAACAGGTCATACTGAAAGGTGAACTGTGAGGCTGGAGGGAGGTTACTAGTGGAGTTCCTCAGGGATTGGTTTTGAGACCAATCTTATTTAATTTTTGTATTACTGACCTTGGCACAAAAAAAAGGGAGTGTGCTAATAAAGTTTGTGGTTGACACAAAGCTGAGAGATATTGCCAATACAGAGAAAGACTGGGATATCATACAGGAAGATCTGGACAACCTTGTAAACTGGAGTAATAGTAATAGGATGAAATTTAATAGTGAAAAGTGCAAGGTCATGTATTTAGGGATTAACAACAAGAATTTTTGTTATAAGCTGGGAACACATCAGTTGGAAGTAACAGAGAAGGAGAAGGACCTAGGAGTATTGGTTAATCACAGGATGACTATGAGCGGCCAATGTGATATGGCCGTGAAAAAGCTAATGTGATCTTGGGATGTATCAGGCAAGGTATTTCCAGTAGAGATAAGGAGGTCTTAGTACCATTATACAAGGCACTGGTGAGACCTCATCTGGAATACTGTGTGCAGTTCTGGTCTCCCATGTTTAAGAAGGATGAATTCAAACTGGAATAGGTACAGAGAAGGGCTACTAGGATGTTCCAAGGAATGGAAAAGCTATCTTATGAAAGGAGACTCAAAGAGCTTGGCTTGTTTAGCTTAACCAAAAGAAGGCTGAGGGAAGATATGATTGCTCTCTATAAATATATCTGAGGGATAAATACGAGGGAGGGAAAGGAATTATTTAAGCTCAGTACCAATGTGGACACAAGAAAAAATGGATATAAACTGGCCATCATGAATTAGATGAAGGTTTCTAACCATCAGAGAAGCAAGGTTCTGGAACAGCCTTCCAAGGGAAACAGCGGAGGCAAAAGGCATACTTGGCTTCAAGATTAAGCTTGATAAGTTTATGGAGGGAATGGTATGATAGGATAGCCTAATTTTGGCAATTAATTGATCTTGGACTATTAGCAGTAAATATGCCCAATGGCCTGCGATAGGATATTAGATGGGGGTGGCATCTGAGTTACTACAGAGAATTCTTTCCTGGGTGTCTGGCTGGTGAGTCTTGCCCACATGCTCAGGTTCAGCTGATCGCCATACATGGGGTTGGGAAGGAATTTTCCTCCAGGGCAGAATGGCAGAGGCCATTGGGGTTTTTTCACCTTCCTCTGCAGCAGGGGGCACGGGTCAGTAGCTGGAGGATTCTCTGCACCTTGAAGTTTTTAAACCATGATTTGAGGACTTCAGTAGCTCAGACATAGGTTAGGGGTTTATTAGAGGAGTGGGTGGATAAGATTCTGTGATCTGCATTGTGCAGGAGGTCAGACTAGATGATCATAATGGTCCCTTATAACCTTGAAGTCTATGAGTCTATGAACTAAAAGCCAACTGGCTGTTAGCGAAGGCTGTAGAGCAGACTCAATCTGTCTCTCTTTAAGTGGTGTTGGTGCCACTAGATGGGGCAGAACACCACACCCAGAAGGTGTGTGGGTTACATTGCACATCACACAATTGTTTCAAATGAGAATCTTTGATTCTTCTTTAACTAGAAAAAATTTGACAAAGTTAAATTTAATTAGTACCTGCTTGCCATATCGAGCATTTCATTTGAGCAAACATTTGGACTCATTTCAAATGATATTATGTATGAAACAGTTGCAGTCTTTAGGCAGACTTACATATGGAATCCCAAAGAGATTAAATTCCAACATTCCAATTATTGACATGTGCATATCTTTCCAGCGTGAAAAGTTGTCACCTAGCCAGTGACCTGCATATTTCCCACTTCCGACGAACGTAGAACGACTCAGGACGAATGCTCGCTTTCCAGTGGCCTTCTGAGCAGCGCTGGGGAAAAAATACATCAACATCAGTGAGGAAAACCCAACTCAAGTAGTTTTATAGGCTTGATTCTGAAGTCCTCACATAGGCAACATTTTGGTTAAGGTAAATGAGAGTTTTATACATATAACTGCTACTGTGGTACATTGTGTTCTTGAGTTACGTAAAGTACAGAAATCGGCACTGCATCCTTGTAAAGAAAAGCCATCACCATAAGTTACCAAGAACATATGTCATGATTGTCATGCAGATAGTGGAACCCATGACTTTTAGGGTTGTGTAGGATTCCTCATGAATCTGAATGTTTGCGAATAAGAACATAAGAATTTCTCACTATTTGTGTTTATGTTCTTCTTAAACAGTTTTTGTATGTGAGTTATATGAATCACCCATTATTTAATATTGCAGGTAATTTTTTTTGGCAGCATTTACAGAATTAATTATTTTCAAAGGAGCCTAAAAAAGTTAGGAACCCAAATTCTACTCAATTTCACTTAGATTTGGGCACCTAACTCCTTAGGCTCCATTGAAAACTGCAGCCTAGATTATTAATACTTTTGTGTATTATCCTCATCACTTTCCCTTATTAATGAGATTTGCACAAAAGAGCAGGCACACATGTTTCTATAAGTGATCTAAGTATTTTACTGTACTGGCTCTTTAACTGGCACAGATTTTTCAAAATGTGTTGACATTTCTAAAACAAATGGAGTGGTTTTCATACAAATAAACAAACGTACATTAAGCTTATGGGCTCACCACTGCAAGGTATGCAATGTCTGAAACGCAATGGAATCAATATGGATCTGTTGTTCAAGGGGGCCAGCTGGTGGATTGGCCACATAAAAAAAGACTCCAGGTCTCTCTCAGAAGTAATATCCTGGAGCATTACTGGCAAAGAAACCTGCCCTTCCCTAAGCCCTAACATAGGTCTCCTCAGATACTCCAAATTTAGGTGTGGAGAAAATTATGGGCCCACACTTGCAACGTAGTGCTGAGTAGTAGAAATGGGTGAAAAACAATAAACTTGAGCTGGGTGAATAGTTTGTAAAAATAATTTAACAAGTTTTACCACTTTGTGAGTCATCACAGAACCAAATCTGATTGTCTTAAGTTATTCACAGAACAACATCTGTGGCTAATTCTTGGCCTATAAATTGTGTGAGAGCTGATTGTTGCAAGTATTCTGTATTCAAAAGTCATCCTATTTGACTGGAAACAGATCACAAGGCAGGTTTCTGTTACCTGACTGGATTTCTTAGAATCAGACTTTAGATACAAATATTCATTATTATTATTTTGTAATTCAATTTCTGCATATATTGCGGAATATTTTCAGTTTTGATAAACATTCCTGCCAGTAATATCATCTACTAGATGATTATTTGTGGAAAGTGAACGCAAAAGGGGCATGAACACAGCCATGGAAGAAATTTGTTTTCTAAAAAATCCAAATGCATGTCCACAGAATATTGTTTGCAATATTTGCCCAGTTCTACTGCAAACGCTGCTTCTGCTTTTAGATGCACCGTGAGCTACTTTATATTTTGAAAATGATTTTTCTGTCTTCAAAATGCTTTGTGTTGGGTTGAACAAAGTGTTTGTATTTCTCATGAACAGCGCTATTCTTCAGAACCAAGCAGATGGCTGAGAAAGGCACTTTTGTGTGGTGCTATGTTTATGAAGCTGAAATGAGACAGTTATGAAAAGAGTCAAAATTGACCTTTACTTTCTGCGTTAGGTCTGTCTGACTCAGCATGCACAGCACACAGGCTCACTGTTTGAGATGGACTGTCTTGTAGGTGGCAGAATACTTGGTTATAAAGCCTCAGGGCAGTTTTTCAGATGTGGAGGTGGAATGAAGGATAGGATCCTTTAATATCCTAAATACCAGAAGAGTGTCTAGACAGCAAATGTGAAAAATTGGGACAGGGGGTGGGGGGAAATAGGAGTCCATATAAGAAAAACACCCCAAAATTGGACTGTCCCTATAAAATTGGGACATCTAGTCACCCTAAATACCAGGATGTAAGATTGTGGGCCAAATTTGAACTCTCTACCGAGCTCTCTCTGGCACAGAGACTATGTATTCCTATGTGGTTGTACAGAAAGTAGTAAAATGATGGGGCCCAGGAATGCTACCACACTACCTAGTAAATACTAATGTTAAGATGGAGTAAAAATAACATAAGGACCCCAGGTTTTGGCCCTTTATTAATAAAACAGAAAGAATTGTGTGTCTAACCTCAATTTGTACTGAAAATAAGCATGATGTGCCCAGTTGATTTTTCTTTTTTGAGAGTCTAAAAAGCATATCCAGTCTTTGAACAAACTCTAGTTTCATAGTGACAGATACTGTTAGTCTGAAATAGCTCAGAGTTGTCCAGCTGCAAAAATGACAGTATTTGCATTAACCTATAACTGCAATGTAATGTAACTCCACCATTCAGAATCCCCTTTGGGCTTTCCTTGCCACATCAGACTTATGCTAAAAAAATACATATACTCTCCATGCAAGTCAAGACATGTCCATGAAAAGAGGATTTTTGGTATCTTGGGAGTCTATGTTTTTAATTCTTCCTCTAAAGTAATAAATACTCCTTTACATATGACATCATAATTAGCTGCTATGGGAAATGGTTGTGAAGTCAGTAGATCTGATTCTGTAGCTGATGTGGGAGAACTTTCACAGAAGTCACTGAATTTCTCACTTCAGTTTCACATGAGCACCACCTGAAGAATTAGGCCCTATCAGAATTAGGCTCTTTCACTTCATCTGAAACAAATTAACATGACAGAAGCAAAGATTCTGATTTCCTGAAATTGTCCTTAGTACACAAAAAGCAAAGAGAACTAAACAGATATTTCTAAGTAGAGTCCATTTCAAAGTTTCCCATGTAACATCAGCTGTTCTTAAATTCTTATTTAAACTGAATGTTTAGAAGGAGATACTTATATGACTTACATGAAAGTTGGTGGTGTCTGTGACCAGCCAAAGAGAGAATGTGTGTTATAATGATCCCCCAGATAAGTTTTTGAGTCTGGACATAGCGTCTTCTCAGCCAGAGAGTAATCAGTTATTCCTGAGAATGGCATGTAAAATTAGAGAATTATTCAGATCCAGTTTCAAACCGCTTCACAATTTTATTCAATGAAGAAATACTACAATATATAGTGAAATCCAAAAGATTTTAAAAGGACTAAAAGCTGAAGCACTGAAAGATCTATTTTTTTTAGATTGCTGTGTGTTTAAAGATAATAGTGACAAACCTTCTTCTAGATGGACATATTATAGGGTTGCCAACTTGGTAATATTTAAAACCAGACACTCCTGCAGGAGAGCCAGAACCTCCTTTGCTTTGCTTCTTCCCCCGATGTCCCACCCCCATTCATTCCTTTTTCTCCTCCCCACTGTCGCTCGCTGCTTTTCCCCTCCAACCCACCGCCCACCCCGCACCTGGGTCAGGAGGCCTCACCTACAAAGCCGGGCTGGGATCTGCAGCCCCCTGACACAAGCTGAGTAGCGGCTGGCATAGGTAATGACCCAGTGCCTCCCTGCCTCCTCTGCCTGCAGTAACCGGACTTTGGGTGTCCAGTCAGGACATCTGACTGGACACTGTCGGGCCCCCTTTTCGACAGACTTTCTACTCGAAAAGCAGGCACCTGGAAACCCTTGATATGTTATGTTCAAAAGGATGTTTCTATTGAGTAGGCTGTGTTAATGTAGTCCACTTCTATGCCTAGAAAATCAGATCTTCTAGAAAGGTAATATAGATTCAAATACTAACACACAAAAGGAAAAATCACTGAATCAATAATAATTCTACAGTGTGACACCTGTTTCCTATTGAGTGACAGACTTTAGTAAATTCCAGTGTCAAACAAAAATAAAAATGCAAAAGCACGAAACCCTTACATAATTATTTGAAATCATGGGTCCTCAATTTGCATTTCACTAAACTATAGATGGCAATTAAGCAGTATGACTCAGAAGGGCTCTGTGACAGAGTATGAATTCATAACTAGGCTCAAATCCTGCCTCTCTTTCTCTGAAGCATGTAGGACTTTAAAGACAGTGGAACTAGTGGAGTTCATACTACTGTATGTTTGAAATTACTACAAAATGTAATCTCCAGTATCTACAGACACATTAGCATATCCTCTCTTCTGTCCTTCTAGAGCTAGAATCTTTATGATCGGATCCTTTGACACAACAGGCTGCAATGTCTCCATTGTGGCTGAATTGCGTGTGGGATCATTTAATGTACAGTCAATTTCCAAGTAATTTGACAGACAATTCATTACTTATGGCTAACTGTAATTATTCTGGTGATAATTAAGTATCAGTTCTGGCCCACATAAGAAACGAAGTGAAATGTAAAATAAAATTACCAAGACTGAATCCTGTTGTCATGAATCATTCTTATTTTAAATATTGCAAAGGCTCCTTGATTTCTGCCAGCTTATTTTCACAATTATACATTAATCCACAACTTAAAGTTTTTTTAAAATAGAAAATTGCTTTTTAAGGGCCAGCTTTTGCATCATCAGCCTCCATTTTTATGGGTTCAGATTACAGGTACAAATAATTGTGGGTACAGTTGAGATAACAGTGGCTAAGTCTGTTATGTGTGAATGCAAAGCAACTTAGATATTTCAGTGACCTTATTTATGGATACAATTAATGTCAACGAAAAAAGGGGCATACTTAAGGTGAGTATGGAAAACCTTTAAGGGTTTGATCTTTGAAATCAATTTGAGATTGGCCTGGGTAGCAATGGTAGGATCTGTGTGTAAAAGTTAAGTTCAACAAACTCTTACAAATAGAGGAGCAGGGTGAGACTTTTCTTGACATTTCCTGTTTAAAAAATGTCTATTGTTTTCAGTACTTTAAATTTTTTAATCATATTGTACACTTTTATTGTGTTTCATTCATGAGTTTGTTCACTGTCCTGAGCACTTATGTGAGGGAACAGGAGATTTAAAAATAAAAATGTTACTGTTGCAAAGCATCCATATTGGGATGCAACAGAGAAACACAAAGTAAAAATATCCAATATTTCACTGCCAATAACAAACTGTATCAGCTGCTTGCTGCCAATTAGGCTTGCTGGCACAGCAGGGATTTGTTGATGAAATGTTGACTAGATTAATTGCTGAATTGTTGGCACCAGCTGCAGGGCTTCTGGTTTCCTGGGACATAGTTTTAACCCCAGGCATGTTGGTTATTGGAAGAGGTTTGTCCACCCCATCACTCTCATACAACTTTATTAGAACCCATCTTCCTGAGCGAAGAAGTGTTGCCAAGGATACAGAGATGATAAATTACTTTTCTGGAAAAGTGCCTAGGAATCTTGACCTTTCATCAGAGATGGGCTGAAGTATAACCTCTAACACCTAAAGCACAACATAAAGGGCCTGATCCAAAGCTCATTCAAGACAGTAGAAAGATTCCTACTGACTACACTGAAGTTTGGGTCAGGCTTTAGAACTATACAAAACTCATGGTTCAGTTCACACATTTTTACTGCAAAATCAGAGAATTCAGGGGGGAAATTGCAATTGGGAGCTACATACTATTTTAATGAAACTGTACCAGTACAAAATAGCAACAAATTTGCATAGCTGTAGTTTGACTTATTATTGGGCAGAGGGCTGGGAGGAGGAAGGTGCCAGTCAGGCCAATGGGCCACATGTGTGTGTGAGCAAATTCCACACCTGCCTGAGATTTGCAGTTTGGGGGGACAATGCCCCCTGCTCTCTCCCCCAAACTACACCCATGATAATTTGCCTTAAATTTGCTCCCTTGCCTGCCAGAAAAGTTGTTTTCAAGCCTTGCATGCCACTTCCCAAAGAAAAAAATATTCTGGGGTGGCAGTGCATTCCTTTCCTAGACTAGAATTTCATTACTGCCTCTATCCCATGATCTACACCAGCGGTTCTCAAATTTCACTGCACCGTGACCCCCTTCTGACAACAAAGGACGGCCCAAGGAGAGGGGATAGAAGTTGGAGCCTGCCCGAATCTCACTGCCTCTGGTGGTGGTGGTGTGGGAGACAAAGCTGAAGCCCAATGGGGCTCAAGCCCATAATCTTGAGCCCCAACACCAAGGACTGAAGCCCTCAGGCTTCGGCTTTAGCCTTGGCAAGTGGAGCTCGGGCTTCAGAGTTGGCCCTGGTCAGTGATACTTGGGCTTCAGCCTCAGGCTCCAGCAAGTCTAACATCAGCCCTGGTGACCCCATTAAAACATTGGGTTCAGACCCACAGTAGGAGAACTGCTGATCCACACACTGCCTAATGATAAAGTCCTGGCTGCTTAGTGGGCCAGTAAAGGCGCTCCTGCGAAGCATTGTTCTAGCCAATGGGAAGAGAATAAAATAGTCTTTAAGATTACTAATAAGATAACCCATTGGAAATCTCCTCACTGAAATACTAGCAGAACTAGTAGTTTGTGCCGATCATAAGATTGTGTGTGTATCTGTGCAAGTTATTTTCATGCTAAATTCAGGACCGCTTGTGAGGTGATATTGACTTGAGAGTGTTATATCCTTGTCCCATACAAAGTCACAAGTCAAACTTATAATAAAACTTATAGTGATCTCACATTAAAGCAACATTGTATTCACATAACGTGTGAGAAAAGAATTCACATACTTCCTCAGGGACTTCACGCAGGGTTCTGCAAAGCATCTAAGCACTTCCAAAGAAATTCCACAGAGACTTGTGCAACACACGTAGCTGCTATTGCTGTATATACCTAGATAATTTGACACATTTTCAAATCTTTGTAATATTTTCCCTCCCATATAAAATATGGACTTGAAACACCTAAGTTTTCTTCCTGCTGCTTATGATTTAGAGGGCCACTAAGGGCTTAATTTTGGTTCAAAGCTGTAACCCACCGTAGGGGAAACGGCAGAGGACCAGTCTGCAGAAGGAATTCCTGGAGCTCACCTATGTGCTTCTAAGGGCAGCAGAGGAGCACAGCTTCTGTGCCAATGTGGCTGGATCACTGTCTCTTGAGTGCCCTCTCTTGGCCTGGGGTGGCTCTACAGCAGCTTTGGCTCTGTTTCTCCTCCTCAGGGCTTCTCAAATAAAATCCCCACAGCCTGGTTTAGGTACTCCAATGACTTAGCCTGAATCATTTTACAATAATCCACCCCTTCTGGGGCATACCAGTCCAAAAATGACAAACACAAATCTACCACAGAGCCTACAGCCCCAGTCTCAAGCTGGGCCAAGCTCCTCCATCCTGATGGTTTGCTTCTCAGACACTCTTCTGAAATCTCTCTAGCTCTGTTTTCAGACTTTCCTTAACTCTTTTCAGTCTCTGTCCTCCTCAGACCTACCTGGACTCCTTCAAGTTGCCCCTGGATCTTTTGCGGCAACTCTCATGTTTTCTTTCTTGGAGTCCTTCTGCTCTTCCTTCCTTGCAGCGAACTTTCCCTAGGCCTCCTATCTTTCAACAGGAGGCCTAATTAAAGCACCTCATCTGCAAGTTACATGACCTTTCTGCGTCTTCCCATCTGGGGAAGCAAACTAATTGTGTCTCAGATGGGGGTGGGGCCATCTGTGTTTAAAGGGGCCAGCCACCCAGTGACAGCTACCCTTTCATGGGTTGCAGGGTGCACTTTTTTCCCATTTGAGGCCATCTCTGCTGACCAGACTGGGTGATGAGGCCATACAAAAAACCATGGTTAGGGGAGGTAATACCAGCAGTAGCACTAGCTTGAAGCAGATCTTTCACTTGGAGAAGTTCAAGGAATGCCATTTGCTTAGCCCTCTGGCACAGTTGCCAGACTGACTGAAGAAAGTTTTTTGTGCTTTCTCCCCCTTCAGACCTGAGAATGACTGGGCCCTAAATGATTATGTAACTGAATCCATACTGATGGCACCATAGGCTAGTAAAGCTGGAAAACAAGAAACTTTGCATTGTTTGAGGAAATAACCAACCCAGAAAAAGAGTTTTTAAAAGGCACTTACTAGGAACATAAGGAGGGTAGTTGAGGTCATTAAGAGCACAGCCTGGGTACTGGCCAGTTCCAAAATTGGCTGGTTCATTCATATCTTTAAATAAAAAGTTTTACATATGTACAAGTTGTCTTTTTTATTTTGGAAAAAAGAGAAGGAAAATATACTCAGACGTACAATCCAGAGTCCGTCATAGTCAAGGACAGTTTTGAACTCAACACACATTTGGATCCACCAGTCAGCTGTCCTGGGGTTAGTGTAGTCAGGAAACACGGAATCTCCTGGGGGCCATACCTGGAAGACCATAAATATCTGATTAATGTATGGGACTTCTGATTATGAAAATTCTCTAACACTGAGAAACAACACTGCTACCTACATATATGCTAATTTAAGAAACCAACCTTGCCAACCGCTGGAGTTACTCCATCAGAATTGTTCACCCAGATTCCCATTTCTTGTCCAAGTTCATAGGGCCTGTAAGTACCTGGTGCTTCATCCTTACTTAGGAAAGGATCCTAAAAAAAAAGGTTTTCCTAGGATTATCATAAGCACTATGATGATAGCTACTTTCATTAGTACTCTATAGAATAATTTGGAAGATATAGCTAATGTCTGTTGTATTAATATTAGATAAAAGCTACATTAAAATGGATTTAAAGTTGAGAGTACCTCTCAGTACAAAACCAAAATCATAATCGCTGGAAATTCAGAGTTAAATGACATCATCCAGTAATCATACAATTACATTGAAGAAATATCAGTGCTTGTGATTCTATATTAGATTAAACTGATTTTAAAGCAGCATTATATTTTTTGTCTTCACCTCTTCCCCCATCACGGTGTCGGTATTTGGCACAGATAAGCTTGCTCGGGTACCCAATTGTGCCTTTTCTTAATATAACACCTTAATATGTTTGCATTTTTTAAGTTCAACCCTAAATCTGAATTTCCTGAGTTTATAACACTTGATTTTGGGATAATTACAATATCCCTGTAACATATTTTACCCTAAATTATGGATATGTATTCTCAATCTTAACTCCACCTTCATGTACATTTTCATGTATATAGCCCATGAAAGCTTATGCTGAAATAAACTGGTTAGTCTCTAAGGTGCTACAAAGTCTTCCTCGTCTCATTTACAGATACAGACTAACTTGGCTGCTAATCTTAAACCTAATTTTGTCTGGGAACTTTCTTCTCATTTTTATTAAGAGTTTAATTCATGAACACTAAACAAGAAATTCAAAGAGAATGTTACTATATTATATTTCCAGTGATTTGAAGACATGCGGTATCACAGCCTTAAATCATTTTTTAAAATTCTCACTTCAGATTCATCAGTACATGCTGGCTGCTTTATGCCACACTGGAAAGTTCAAAGAAGGCAGGAGTGTGCACCTCAGTGTCACCTCTTCTGTCCTCCAAGTATCCCTGCTTCTTGTACCTTCTTACGTTCCCCCTGCACATACACTCTAGCCCAGTCGTCCCTCCCTCCTCTACACCATATTTCTCTGTATATTCACACACCCACATCCCCTTCCCCTCTGAATCCCATATATTCTTTTGTGCACATATACAATGCACACTTTAACACACAAGTTTTTTATTCCCTCCTGCCCTACCTTTCAAAATGGTGACTATCTCCCATTATTTTAATGGATGAAATGCAGAGCTGCCCTCAATTGCAAGCCCTCTTTCAAAATGGCCACTGTTTCCTATTTTTTTTCAAGAAGGTGAAGCCAAGCTGCCTTCAGGGAAGATGGTGGCCTACTATGTTATCAGGAAGCAAAGAGGAACAGTGTGAGGACCAGGCAAATGGAGAAAGTAGCCATCTTTGCTCAGGCAGTCTGTGGCCTTAGTTCAGTTGACCATAAAAGGAAATAGTTCAATCTCCTTTTGATTGAACAGGAGATCTGTTCAATACATCCATACTTGAGGGCAACTGTCCACTCAGTAACACTGAGGAAAAATGGAAGACTACAGCCATTTTGAAATATGGCAATTCTTTGTGAGTTCTCTGTAATAGAACAATATTCTTCAGCCTCTGCTGAAGGAATAACTTTTAGTTATGAAGAATAACAGGAAATATCATTATTACTTCCGGAAACAATTCTATAAATGTAAACTACTGTATATTATTTCAGTGAGTTTTAACCATAAGGGAAGTTTGAAGAATCTGTGGTATTCCATTATTAAGATCATTAGGGACCAGAAAAAAAAAAGAAAGAAAGAAAAAAGTTTGAAACCCAATTGTAAAAGGTTTCTGTGACTGGGTGTACCTGGCCCTTTGAAGCCTCTGCTGGAGGCCCTGCAGTCTTATCACATTCCACACTAGGAAAGAACAGCAGAGGTGGGTGGGCCTGCCAAGAGATGTTGCATATGAGCAGCCAATCAGAGCTCAGCAGGCTCAGATAAAAGGAACTTCAGGGCATGAGCAGGTCAGTTCCTGGCAGGACCAGAGGAGCAAGGAAGGGTGCTCATTGCTGGTCATGGGAGTTCAAGAAGAGAACCAGAAGATGCGTTCTGGTGATACTTGCATTCAGCAAGGAGGAAGAGTTTGAGAACTTCAGCCATGAGGTCAGGGTGAAGAGAAACAGGCTACATGGAGAAAGGGAATAGCAGCAGCAAGCTGAAGGATGCAGCGTGTGGCTGCTGTGTGTAGGATCTCTGGGCTGGGCCCAGAGTAGTGAACAGGCCCAGATCCTCCCCACTGGCCTACTAGCAAAGTGGCCTAAGTGCCAAGAAAGGAACAAAGTTCTGTTGGGAAGCTAAAGTGAAGGGCTGTCTAACTTGGCCAGAGGACTGAGCCACTGATGATCCACCTAGTGAGCTCAACAACCTGCAGGGTGTAGTGAGGGCAGAAGAGCTTGCAGCATCAAGCCCAGCTGACAGGAGGCACTCACAAGAGGCGGCACCTATCACATCTTTTAAAATTAACTTGAACTCCTATGTTAACAGATTTACTTGTAAATTCTTGAAAAATTCATTCTGTGATCAAAAAGCCAATGCTGCAAACTGGATTTTTCTGTGTAAAACAAACAGGTTGAATCCCTATTTTAAATGCAAAAATCAATTCAACCTTTAGCATGGAGCTGCAACTGCTGTCTTAATAATTAAGTAATGTAAGCGTTCATTAGAATTTTAACCCATGTGAGTAGTTTAGCTTTGAAAAAGAGAACTGTCCATCTGCAGTAATTCTTTTTTAATCCTGGAAAAGGTGGTCCCCAAGAGATACCAAAGCTCTAACAGGTTGTCTTAATTAGCTACTCCTAATCAAAATCTCTGATTTCTTTTAGCTGAAAAGTTATTCCAGTGCATAAATCTAATATATAATTCAGTTTTAGCATCATCCTAAAGAGGACAAAAACTGCCATATCTAACTCTGCATTTAAAAAAAAAGGGTTTTTTAGAGCCCATTAACTCTTCCGACACTAGAGCTTTTAGTTGCTCATTTAAAGATTGATCCTGGGAGGTGCTATGCACTTTCAAATCCCATTGGCTTCAGTGAGCGCTGTCGGTAATCACCATCTCTCAGAAATCAGGCCACACTTATCTATGTGCCCCAAAATGGATTTGGGGCCCAGCTGATTGGACCCACATTTGAAAAGTTAAGTCTCAGCACCTCACAATGCTGGACCCTTAGCTACTAAAATAACTGAATATGATTTTTAACCCTGAAGTCTAACTAATCAAAAATTTTAAATCATTTTAAATGACTTAAATGACTGCTTCTTGGAGCAGCTAGTCCTGGAAACTACAAGAGGGGAGGCAATTCTTGATTTAGTCCTAAGTGGAGCACAAGATCTGGTCCAAGAGGTGAATATAGCTAGACTGCTTCGTAATAGTGACCATAATATACTTAAATTTAACATCCCTGTGGCAAGGAAAACACCACAGCAGCCCAACAGTGTAGCATTTAATTTCAGAAAGGGGAACTACATAGAAATGAGGAGGCTAGTTAAACAGAAGTTAAAAGGTAAAGCACCAAAAGTAAAGCTGCATGGAAACTTTTAAAGACACCACAATAGAGGCTCAACTTAAATGTATACCCCCATTTAAAAAAACATAATAAGAGAACCAAAAAAGAGCCACCATAGCTAAATAACAAAGTAAAAGAAGCAGTCAGAGGCTAAATAAAAGCATCGTTTAAAATGTGGAAGTTAAATCCTAGTGAGGAATATAGAAAGGAGCATAAACTCTGGCAGATGAAGTGTAAAAATATAATTAGTAAGGCAAAAAAAAGAATTTGAAGTGCAGCTAGCAAAAGATTCAAAAAGTAAGAGCAAACATTTTTTTAAGTACATCAGAAGCAGGAAGTCTGCTAAACAACCAGTGGGGCCACTGGATGATCAAGATGCTAAAGGAGCTCTCAAAGACGATTAAGTCATTGCAGAGAAGCTAAATGAATTCTTTGCATTGGTCTTCACAATTGAGGATGTGAGGGAGATTCCCAAACCCGAGCCATACTTTGTAAGTGACAAATGTGAGGAACTGTCCCAGACTGAGGTGTCATTAGAGGAGGTTTTGGAACAAACAGATAAACTAAACGGTAATAAGTCACCAGGACCAGATGGTATTCACCCAAGAGTTCTGAAGGAACTCAAATGTGAAATTGCAGGGCTACTAACTGTCATCTGTAACTTTAAATCAGCTTCTGTACAACATGACTGGAGGATAGCTAATGTAACACCAATTTTTTAAAAAGACTCCAGAAGTGAACCCCAGCAACTATAGGCCAATAAACCTAGCTTAAGTACAGGCCAAATTGGTTGAAACTATAGTAAAGAACAAAATTATCAGACACATAGATGAACATAATTTGTTTGGGGAAGAGTCTACATGGTTTTTGTAAAGGGAAATCATGCCTCACCAATCTACTAGAATTCTTTGTGGGAATCAACAAGGATGTGGACAAGGAGGGATCTGTGGATATAGTGTATTTAGATTTTCAGAAAGCCTTTGACAAGATCCGTCACCAAAGTTTCTTAACCTTGGAAAAGAGACAGCTAAGGGGGGATATGATTGACATCTATAAAATCATGACTTGTGTGGAGAAAGTAAATAAGGAAGTGTTATTTACTCCTTCTCGTAACATGAGAACTCAGGGCCACCAAATGAAATTAATAGGCAGCAGGTTTAAAACAAACAAAAGGAAGTATTTTTTCATACAATGCAGTAAACCTGTGGAACTCCTTGCCAGAGGATGTTGTGAAGGCCAAGACTCTTACAGGATTAAAAAACATTAGATAAATTCATGGAGGATAGGTCCATCAATGGCTATTAGCCAGGATGGACAGGGATGGTGTCTCTAGCCTCTGCTTGCCAGAGGCTGGGAATGGGCAACAGGGGATGGATCACTTGATGATTACCTGTTCTGTTCATTCCCTCTGGCATTGGCTACTGTTGGAAGACAGGCTACTGGGCTAGATGGATCTTTGGTCTGATCCAGTATGGCTGTTTGTATGTTCTTATGTTCCAGTTCATTTCATTTTAAGCTATTTCATTTTCTAAAATGACTTAATGAGTAATATACAAGGGGGTTCATTAAATTTTGCTGTAATAAATGTTTATCATTTTACTTTATAATCATTGTTGCTTTTAAAACATCTTGCTTTGATTCTAAACAATACATTTGTTCTGACTCAGATTAAGTCACATTTGAAAATGGGAACACAATTCAAGATAACCATGGTGAACAAGTTATATCACTCTTAGTTAAAGGGGGCTGAGAGGTAATAAAAGACTTCTAGAACAAAACCACTGTGGCATTTCCAATGCAGAGGTGCCAGACTGCACTGAGATATCATAATAATGGGGTCATATCAGTATCTAGATAAAAGTAGGAGGCGGGGGATAGAGACACTTAGGACCTCATGCATGTATCTGCGCTGAGCATCTTCTCAACTCTGTATATGCCGCCAAAGAAATTGGCAGTAGGGGGAATGCCATGGCCACAGAGTCAGTAATGAGGACAAATCAGTAATATAGAAGATTCTCATAGACTGAGTTTCTCATCCCCCAGGGTTGGAATTTTGTTTAGAGGGCTGAATGACTGCTACACTCTCTGTCATAAGTTCACATTAGATTTCACCCTCTCCACCCACCACATCCTCACAAAACTGTTTACTTGAGCTTTATGCAGTCAAGGTGTAATATATATTGAATCACCATTCCTGAAATCATAATCAGAGATTCTAAATTTTGATGCACAAGAACTCTCTCTGCAACTGATCCCCAAAGGGAATTGTAAATGGAAAATTGTTTTTCAAGATCAAGAAAATTGGATTACATTTGCCTTGATGTTAGTTAAGATAGCTGTGCTGTCACCTTGGAATGAAACTCTTAATAATGTTCCAGCTCCCGACTCAATTTATGGGAGTGATTTACATCACTAAAGAAAGGAAAAGGATGATAGAAATTCCAGTAACTGCACCAGAGCAAAGATGAAAATCTTCACTGCCAATGCAACCTATACTCTTCATTAGCATTTCAAAGATGATTGAATATATTTGCATTCATCCATAGCTGACAGTGACCCACTGTAGGGCAGGACAAACTGGACCAGTCTTTTTCATGTTTTCATCAGCAGACACCACCATTCTTGGGATGTGTAAAAAATGTTCCCTAGCTGTAGGTTAGTTTCTTTCAATTATATTTCCAGGTTTCTATTCATTTATAGTCTGCATTAAGAATTTATTTTTATACGTTATATTAATTTAGTGATCTATATTTAGATTTTTAGAGCAATAATTCTTTGCACTTTTATTGCCCTTTGCATTTAGGTCATTTAACCCTATTTTCATTTGTTCACTACTCAAAATTATTCAGACACACGGGGCCAGGTCTGCAGGTGCTATAAACTCGTGTAACTCCATTAACTCCAGTGGAGCTATGCGGACTTACAACTTCAGACCCTTTCTTGAACATATTTTAGGCTGTGAATTGCTAGCAAACTGTGCTCAGCACTAGAGCTACCTGGAAATTTTGCAGAAACATCTGGGGTTCAATTAACTTTGGTCAAATTGCAGGTAGGGTTCCCATGGCTGATGGGGAGCCAGGCCATCCCAGGCTTCCAGGATCCAGGGGAAGGAGACCTCAGGCCTGGAGACCACAGGGCCTGAGGCTCCAGAGCAATTTCACCATGTAGAAAGCTCTGAGGCCATGGACCCAAAGCTTCCAGGCTCCCTGCAACAGAATCAGGAGGCTGGGAATGCTAGGTGTTTCTTAGGGCTTCCAGGTTTGCAGTGAGGTGTTCAGTGATTACTGAATGCTTAAGGCATTTTGAAAATGCCTACTTTATCCTGTGTCCAATTCCAACTGCCTGTGCATAACAATAGCAAAAGCTTCACAGTGCCCTACCCATACTCTATTTGGGAAGCTCAGCCTTTAAAGGCACAGTCCCAAAGTTCTGCCAGGAAGCCAGGAGATTAGAAATCCTGAGCCTGCCCTGAGCTGTGGACCCCATGGCTTTCAGACACCCAGGCCAGACCCCAGGGCTTTCAGACTCTCTGCCCAAATCCTGCAGCCTGGTAGGCTAGCTGACCCAGGAGTCTGGAAGCCCTGGGATACCTGGCCCACAGCAGTCAAGACAGTGGGTCTGCTCTGGAGCTGCAGACCCTGAAAGCCCTGACATCTGTTTGGTAAAATTGACATGTTTCTTGTCAGTCTCCTGGTGGCCTGCCACTAAATAGCATCAGTGCAGCAGTGAAGTAAATAATAATCGTGTCAATTTCACAAAGCAACTGTGGCTCTGAAGAGTTGCTTTTTTCCATTTGGAAACATCATGTTTCAGAAAAGATCTTGGAATCTCCAGATCACAGGAAATTGCCAACTGGTTAAATTTTTGACAAACCGGAAATTGTGAGTTCTGCCAGCTGTATTCACTACATGTATGACTATCTGTTGATACCAACGATGACTGATCATCTTGGTCACGTGGCATCATTTGTTTCCCAGCTGAGTGAATGTTACTACAGTAGAACCTCAGAGTTACTAACACCAGAGTTACAAACTGACCACTCATTTGGAACCAGAAGTACGCAATCAGGCAGCAGCAGAGACAAAAAAAAAAGCAAATACAGTACAGTACTGTGTTAAATGTAAACTACTAAAATAAATTAAGGGAAAGAAGCATTTTTCTTCTGCACAGTAGTTTCAATGCTGTATTAAGTCAATGTTCAGTTGTAAACTTTTGAAAGAACACCCATAACATTTTGTTCAGAGTTACGAACAACCTCCATTCCCAAGGTGTTCATAACGCTGAGGTTCTACTGTATAATAATGAGCGGGCAAGTATGACCAAGTCACTGAGCCTTTGATTCTCTCCAGGAGCTGGTAACCAAGGCAGCTAACAGCAGAATTGGGGAGGGAACGTGAGAAGCTTTCCTTCCAGGTTCTGCACTATGTGTGATATCGAGATGGACAGCAATCAAACAGTGGTGGTGACCAGCAACAGGAGTCCCCTATTCTTTCCTGCCTGAGGACCAAAGGGATTTCCTGTACAGGAAGTGCAAGTTGGTGACTATGCTGGAGGAAAAAATTCTGGTTTGGAGGGACAAGTTGACATGCTACTAAGAATCAGAGAAACTGGGATTTCTTAGACAATCAGATTTGGGAAACACCCGTACTGCAGTTTCAAGGAAGAATGGAGCCTGGAATCAGTGAGAGAGGAAGTGAGAGAGGACTGGCATTTCATAGCCACCAGAGGCAAGAGATCATGGTTGGAGACAGATGAGGCTAGACAGATTGCGGCCACCAGAGAGAAAAGAAGCAGGAGGAATTCTATATAGCTAGAAGTTTAAAATCAATACCAGGTCTTCAACATGGAAGCTATGGAAGATGCTTCTGAAGATCCAGCATGTCCAAGGGAATGGAGAGATGTATGAGATGTGTGGATGGCAGTTTGGCCCAACCTGTGCAGAAAATCAAGCTTATCCACAAAGAGTTCTCCAACTGGCCAAGGAAGACAGACAGATCCTCACTTGAGATTCAGTACTCAGAAGAATTGAAAGAACATTCTTCAAAGGACAGACAGACAACAGGACAGGGTGCTGTATTCATGGAACCATAACACAAGTCACTCTGAGATTGGGTAGGCTTCTGGAGGAGTCTACATATAAGGATTCATTGGTGATGATTCATATCAGCACTAACAACACTGTCAGGGGCTATCTCGCAGATAACAGATGACTTCAGGGAACTTGGAAGTGTGCTGAAGAAGAATATCCAAGCAATCTTCTCTGAGATCCTTACTGACCCATGAGCAAAGGGAAACAAAAGGCAGAATGCTCTGGAAGTGACTCACTGGCTAGATAAGTGGGGTAGGATGGAGGGTTTTGGTTTTGTGGAACATTGGTCCATGTTCTGTGCAGAGAGGAGGCCTCCACCTCAATAGAAGGGGAACCAATATCTTTGAGGACAGGCTGAAGGCAGTTAAACTAATAGCAGGGTAAAAAGAGAGATGATATGAGCACTCAGCACACAATTAAGTGAGAACAAAGTTGATCAAGGAATCAAAGGACATGAAGAGAAGAATTTTTAATTATCTATACACCAAGAGCTGGGGTAACAAACAAGAAGAACTGAGTTTGCTCATTTATGAGCATGAATTTGATCTAGTTGGTATTACTGAAACCTGGTAGGATGATTTGCACTACTGGAATGTAAAAATTAATGGTTATAATCTATTTGGGAAGGATCAGTTGGGGGAACAGAGGAGGGGGAGTGGCACTCTACATCAAAAATTGCAATTACCAGTTTCTGAGTCAATGATAGCTCAGAAGAAAATGATCTTGAATGCTTCTGGATCAAAGTCCTAACAGACAAAGCACAAGGTGGGGGTACTAATTGGTATTGGTTACAGACCACCAAAACACACCAGGGAAAAGGATGTCCAGCTACTTACACGCCTACCTATAATGTGTAGAGGAAAAAACCTGTGTGTTCCTGAGAGACTTCAATTAGAGTGACATATGCTAGAAGGAACATGATGCCAGTACTAAAATGTTCTTAGAATTTCTAAATATTAGATGATCATTTCTTAATTCAAACTGTTTCAGCCAACCCAGGGGAATTCTGTATTAGACCTTGTCCTAACAGATAAAGATAAACTGATCACAGAACTAAAAGTTAATCGTTGTTTAGGTACAAGTGATCATGACTTGATTATTTTAATAATGTGGAAGCAGAATAAAGTCCAGACTAGTAATATAAACACACACAAATACTTAGTGCTTTAACAGGGGCAGTCTCACAAAGATGAAATCAGCTGGGAGGAAGAGTGTAATCGAAAAAATGTTAATGAATTGTGAATCACTTCAGACACCTTAATAGATGCCAAAAAAAGCCACAATCCCACAAATGAGGAAGAAGACTGTGTTGGTTAAAAACACAACCTTGGGAAGCAAAGGCAGCTATAAAAATAGTATATAACAAATGGAAGAAAGGAGAAGTTGATAGTAATAAATATAAATCAAAGAAGTTATGAACTGTAGAAAACTGATAAGGAAAGCTAAGGGACACAATGAAAAAACCTGTGTCCAGCAGAGCAAAGGACAAATAGAAGGCATTTTAAAATACAGTGGATTCCAGTTAATTGGGCCACCAATTAATTGGGGCAGCCAATTAATTGGGACACATCGCAAAGAACAGAAACAAACCATCCTTTTTTATTTACTTTGGTTAATTGGGGCAGCCACTTAATCGGGCCAAATTGTTCCAGTCCCGATATGTCCCAATTAACCGGAATCCACTGTATATATTAGGAACAGAAAGAATCCTGACAGTGATATTGGTCCATTACTAAATGGAAGTGTTAGAATTTTCAATAATAATGCAGAAAAGGCAGAATTGTTCAATAAATATTTCTGTTCTGTATTTGAGGAAAAAACAGATGATGCAGTCTCATCATACGATGATAACACTCTTTCCACTCCACAAGAATCTCTGGAGCATGTAAAACAAAAGCTACTAAAGTTAGACATTTTTACATTAGCAGGTCAGATAACTTGCACCCAAGAGTTTTTAAAAAGCTGGTTAGAGGGGCCCACTGGACCTTTAAGGTTGATTTTTCAATAAGTCTTGGTGCACTGAAAAAGTTCAAGAGGACTGGAGGAAAATTAATGTGCCAATATTTAAAAAAGATGAACAGGATGACCTGGGTAATTATAGGCCTGTCAGCCTGACATCATTGCTAGGAAGATCATGGGGTGGCTGATATGGGACTTGATGAACAAAGAACTAAAGGAAGGTAACTTAATTAATGCAAATCAAAATATGTTTATGGACGAACTTTATCTTTTTTGATGAAGTTACAAGTTTGGTCGACCAAAGGTAATAGTGCTGATGCAACAGACTTGGACTTCTATAAGGCATAGATTTGATACCGCACAACATTTTAATTAAAAAAAACTAGAATGATATAAAAGTAACATGGCTCACATTAAATGGATTAAAAAGTGGCTAACTGAAAGATCTCAAAATGTAACTGTAAATTGGGAATTGTCATTGAACAACTCTATTTCCAAGAGTCCCCACTAGGATCAATTTTTGGCCCTAAGTTATTTATCATTTTTATCGGTGACCTGATAGAAAATAAATTCATCCCTGACAAAGTCTGCAGATGATACACAAATTGGGAGAGTGGTAAAGATGAAAGAGGACAGGTCACTGATTCAGAGTGATCTAGATTGCTTGGTATACTGTGGTCAAGCAAATAACACATGTTTTGATCCAGCTAAATGTAAACATATATATTTGGGAACAAAGGATGTAAGCCATTCTTACACAGTGGGGGAACTATCCTAGGAAGCAATGACTCTGAAAAAGATTTGGGGGTCATGGTGAATAATCAGCAGAACATGAGCTCCCAGTGTGATGCTGTCGCTAATAGATTTAGTGCGATCCTGAGATGCATAAACAGGAGAATCTCAAATTGGAGCAGAGGTTATTTTACCTCTCTATTTGACACTCATATGGCAGCTGCTGGAATACTGTGTCCAGTTCTGGCGTCCACATTTCAAGAAGGATAAATTGAAGAGGATTCAGAGAAAAGCCATGAGAATGATTGAAGGATTAGAAAACCTGCTTTATAGTGGCAGATTCAAGGAGTTCAATCTATCTGGCTTAACATAGAGAAGGTTAAAGAGTGACTTGATTACAGTTTACAAGTATCTACATGGGGAACAAATATTCAATAATGGGCTCTAGCAGAAAAAGGTATGACATGATCCAAGCTTGAAGTTGAAGCTAGACAACTTCTGACTGGAAATAATGTATAAATTGTTAATGGTGAGAATAAATAA
Source organism: Dermatemys mawii (assembly GCA_007922305.1). Taxonomy (NCBI): domain Eukaryota; kingdom Metazoa; phylum Chordata; order Testudines; family Dermatemydidae; genus Dermatemys; species Dermatemys mawii. Next base: position 22,261,932 of record ML677341.1, on the reverse strand, counting down.
CCTTTGGAACAAGTTGCCAAGGGTCATATTGGATTCTTCATCATTAACATTTTTAAAAAATCCATACTGAATATTTTTCCAAAAGATATGCTCTAGCATTTACTTGGAGAAAGTTCCATGGCCTGCATTATACAGAAAGTCAGACTACATGATCCCAATGGTCCTGTCTGGCCTTAATTGCTGGGAGCAGTTTATGGAGGTTTTGAAAGGCCAACAGGACTAAGAAGATACATTTCAAACCGTTTTCTTTCCATTGGATGGGAATCGCACATTTCCCTAAACATCAATGCTAGAAAAAATAAGGTTATTGTAAGATTGGTGGATGAGGATAACATTTAAAATGAATTTTTATCTAGTTCTCACAAAACAGTATTGTGTACAACATGTGTGCATAGTCCCAGTCACAAAGTGGGGAGCCAGGTTCTTTTCTAGTTTATATAATGGTTTGGCAGAGCTTTGGCAGGAACTTTGGTTGACTCCAACTGAGAAATGTGAGGTCAGTGGCAGGATTATAACGTGGGGAAACACAGTCAGTATCGTACTGCATTGCTGTTAAGATACGTAATTTTTCATATATCAAGGACTTTTTAAAAAATAGTTTACTGGCCTCCAATTTTCTGTCACCTGTTTCCACATTCACTAGAATTATTGTCCCAAAGAGTTTCACCACAAGTGAGCGTGTGGCAATTTACTCCAAATAAACAGTCTTTGTCAGAAAAATTGACAAACCTACTGCTTCCACTTCTGCACAAAATGAATTCAGTTTGGTCATTATTACATACTTTTTGGGAAATGCATTAAATCAATTCTCTCCATTCAAGTCCATAATTTTCATAGAAACTTCTTGGGAAAGTGTGAGAGAAAAATAAGTGTTGTGGCATACAAAGAGTATTGGTACAGAAGTTCCTGTTAAAAGCAATACAGCATTATATTGAGAAGTGTGTAAAGAATTTCTTTTGATTTACTAGACAGATGAATAATATTACAAGAGAAAAAGATGGAGAACCCATTTCAATAGCATCAACACTTTGGTGCCTAGGTACTTCAGTGACTGGTACTACGTAAATACATAGCATAAATTGAGAGAAAATTAGTGATGGCGTTGATTTTACCAGAATAATGACATAGTGCATTCCATCTTTTTTCAGCTGTTGAATGTACTCTGGCAGTCCTGCATAATTTTCTTTATCATAGGTGAAATCCAAACAACGCTCCATGTAGTCGATATCACCATACTGGACATCCTGACAGTTTTGAACATGAAATTATTTTAGTATGTTGTTAACCAAATCAGAATTTATGCAACTTTATTTAAGAATCCTCAAAAAGTAATTAATCTGCCATCAAACATAATTTAAAATATTGGATATAGCAAAAAGTGATTTCTGACTAAGTTTAAAAATAAGAAGTCTAAATTCTGCTCTCACTTCCTCTGCAGTAAATCCAATGTATAACTCCACTGAGTTTATCACAGATACTCCAGATTGACCATTATGTAACTGAGAGCAGAACTGGGTTTAGAGACTTAAAAAAAATCATTTAAAATTGTGAACTCCGGGTATACTATTTGCCAAATCATTACACAGAATTATTAATACTCTCTTACTGTATAATTCACAGGGTAATTGTTCCTTTCTATTATTATTTTACTTATTTCATTTTGAGAAGATAATTAAGTAATTAAACTGCACTTTGAAAAATTCATACTTACATATGGAATACCATACTGCCGCATGCGATCAACTGTTTTCTTTACTACATCAAGGCTGCCATACCCATAACGGGACAGCTGAAATCCCAGAGACCAATAGGAAGGAAAATGTGGGCGTCCAATGGCCTAAAACAGGAATTAATACATTCTAAAAGACGAAGAGAAAACTCTGGAGACAGAAATACAATGTAATTCTAAGAAGAATACAAGTTTATCAGCATAGCTTCTACACATGCATTACAAAATGGAAAATGAATGGCTTACAATCTATGTTGTGCTATTTTACTCACCTAGCAAAGTCCTTTGAGAAAACACTTGCTGTAAAATTCTGCAATTAAATTATTTCCCTTCATTTTTCCAAGACTGATATCGCAACAAATATTGGGGCAGATTTATATACACCACGACATTTTTGTATGGGGGGTGGTACTCATTAATCCTTCAATACTACCTGAGCCCTGTGCAGCCCCTTACTCACTGGAGACTAGAGGGAATCCATCCAAACTGTTTTCAACCCCAACAAAAAGGCCCTCTCACCCTGTAAAATTGTTTTGATCATAATTTTCATTATTCAATGTAAATTTCAATGTGGGTAGGGGTGGAGAATGTTCTGTTTCAATGGGAAATAAAATTACTTACCTATTTTTTACTTTTTTCACTGGAATTGGATGAGAAAATTGGGGGATGTTACCGAAACTAAATTTTTTCATATAAAAAGACCAATTTCACAGAACAATATGAACAAACCAAAAAAACAGTTAGTTTGTTTCTACATTTAAAAATATATATACTTACCTTTTTCCAAGCAGCTCTCCTGTAGACCTCTGCTGACCTCCCCACACAGAAACACAATATTCTAAACACCACAGAACTACTGTTCTACAAACATGATAGGGAGCTAGGGGAGCAGGTAGCACAGAGGGTCTCTGCAAGGAGGAATGTCATGGTATAGCAGGTCCAGTGCAGAGGAGCAGAGCCAGGGAAACATGTCCAGAGAGCAGCCAGCACATGGACACCCAAATCTCATCTCTCCCACCTGCCATTAAAGGCCTTCAAACTCTGGTGTTTGCAGCGGAGTGGATATATGGCTGCTTTGCACCAAGACATGCAAGAGTGTCAGTGTCACAGACCGTTACATTCTCTTCACATAGGCCATTTACTTAGGCTTTTTTCAGGGGGATCAGCATTTGGTGTCATTTGAAGATAAGCTTAAATTTGCAGAATAATGACAAACAATGTCACTACTAAGCATTTTTCCAGAAACATCTGGCTACTCCAGTACTGTGGGCAGAGTTTGGGGATGTAGGTCAAAGACACCTCCACATCTGAAATGCTTATATATATATATATATATATTAGTTGAAATGAAGTCATACAAAAAGCCAGCCTATGTAAATGAATATTCTCATTTCCACTAACGTTTCCCTTCTAATGTTCGCTGCACATATTGTGCCTTGTTTTGAGTTACACTGAAAGCTCTTCTTATTGGGAACTGTCTTTATCTCTATGTTTGATCACCACCTAGAATAAAGAACCCCCGTCCCGAATGGGACCTTTAAGAGAGAAATAATTATAAGACTAGTAGTCTAAGGACTTGTCTTCCTTACTGTGTTACATCGATGCAGCTGTGCCAGTGTAGCACATCTAGTGAAGATGTGCTATGCCAACAGAAGAGCGCTCTCCTATCAGCATAATTACTCCTCAGCAAAAGGCAGGAGCTATGTCTGCAGGAGAGTGACTCCTGCCGACACAGTGCGGTGTGGACATTGCTTTAAGTCGATCTAACTTGCGTCACTCAGGGAATGGCTTTTTCACACTCCTGAGCGATGTAAGTTGCATCTATTTAAGAAGTAGTGTAGAGAAGAACTACATGTACTATTACATAGTGGTTTAATATAATCCCTGAGTTTTGTACATTCATTGCCAATTATCAAACCTGCTGGTGAGTAAAAGGCAAATTTTTAATTACTATAGCAATGTGACCATGCGAACCAGAATTAGATTATTTCTCCTACCACATCCTGCTAAACTAGCTCATCAAATGGTTGGCATTTGTTCTGAGCTCTCTGAAATTTCCATCATTTGTACATGCCACCTGGGTCAGACTCCTTTGAAATTCAGTTACTGACAATTGACTATTTACAGGGTTGAGTCACAATGTTGAATTGGCAGGCATCTGCAAATCTCAATGATCCGTTATCATTCAGTCTCTAAAAATCATCACTTGAAACAAAAGGTAAGAAATTAAGAATGGCTTTTCAGTTATTTGATTTTTTCCCTATATAATAGAATAAATCATAATCCAGTTTAAAAAATGATTGAGGAAATTGGATACAAAAATTCTCAAGCAACATGAGATGATGTGTTAATTTCTGTGTCTGTGTATACAGGTTGAGCTTGCTGTTTAAACCTAATACATAGCAATGATGGTGTATGAGTTCCAGAAAGAAGCCAAAAGTTTGAGACATGTACACTGTTCTTTTCTGTAGGACAAATCCTAAAATCTTTATTCCACTTTTACAGGATTTGGCTCCATGAGATTAACCTCCACACACTTTCGTTATCCCAGTCAAATTCCAAATCATCCTTGCTGGAAAGTAATTCTGCTCCACAAAAATAGAAGATGTACTGGGTCCTTATGACTAGCAGTTAACCACAGCCTTTAATGCTCTAGTCTGCATGTAGCCAGTACTTCTTCCCTATGCCCTTCAGATCTTCCTGGTTCTCTAATTATATACAACTGGAGAAGTGAGAAGGCACAACACCTGAGCATTGGTGACAGAAAATACCAGCATGGAATACACAGAAAGGCTGCATATACTCCTTAGGTAGTAGAACCTCACCACTGTTAATTTGTTATCTCACCTTTGCTATGCATATAGATTAAACATTTCTTCATAAGTGATCTTCTCAACTGAGAGAATGACACAAGAAAGCAATGCTTGAAACTGAAGTTGCCTTAATATACACACCATAGTCTAGTGAGTCAATTAAACACAGAGAGCTAGAATGAAGCAGTATGTATAAGCCACAGCTGAATAGAAGAGTTGTTTTAGAGGGACAGTTCCTGAGGTACTCTCTGCCTGCAGGAAAACAAGGCTGACAGAATGCCTGTGAGCTCACCTGGGGAGCACACAGAGGACTGGTAACTGCTATGGCTTTTAACTGTGTAGCATGTGGCCAGCCAGGCAAAAGGGCCACCTCTAGCACTGAGAATCAGGATTCTGGCTACCCACTGAACAGGCGCGCAAGGTGGGAGGGGCGATTCCTTACACTCCTCCTTCCCTTGGGCATTCATTTCAGATTCATGGCCAGATTCTGGCTCAAAGTAAATTTTGTGGTCTCTTTGGCTCCAATCCTTGCTAGGCTGTGTGACCCCTAACTGCCATTGCTTGTTTGTTTCATTTCAGCTGTTCTCGGTTAGGTAACTATTCTCTTTAATCTGTAAACATCAGGTTTACTCTAAGACAAGGCAGTATGTTGCCTCAGCATCCCTTGGGGAATTTGGGATTAGAGCTGAGTGATTTTGAAAAAACAACCCACACCTTGCAAGCAAGATTCACTTTTAAAATAATTAGTTCCCCAGATTGGCCAGGCTGGAACATGAGGTGAGTTTAATTCAAATTAACAGAACATTCTAAAAGGAGGAATAAAAATAGGGCAACTGGAAAAACAAATTTCTTCTAATTACGCTGTGGACTCTCTCTCTCTAATGGAACCCCCTGCAGCAATTTCATAAAGCAACTGACATATGACACCTAGTACAGATGGAGCAAAATCAGAGATGTAATTTTGCAGCCCTGGATTTTGTGATGGATTTGATATATATTTAGGATACACTATACTTGAATAAACAGTTTCTTGCATACAGAGGATCATAAATTGCTTTACATAAAAACTGAATGTTTTAGAAAACTGCATGCAATGACTCCCCTAGAAACAGAAAGGGGAAATGATGCATGAGGAGGAAAACAAAGGAAAGAAAATATCTGAAATTTAGAAGCTGTAAAGATACAGCGTAGTTAGAGGGGAACGCAAATGGAAGGCTGCCACAGTGGGAAAGTGGAAAATTGAGTTCTTATTATCTCTGTTACAGTTGTTCCTAAACACAGTCCATAATAGTAAAGAGCAAGGAGCAACAATTATTTCTAGGTATGTTACAGTAGTATCACTGTGAGTTTTCCAAGTTTGACAAAAATTGGCATAATCTAGCCATTTCAATACTGTTAGATGTACCTCAGAAGGAGATTCAGTTGAATACAGAAAATAGGCCCTGCTGAAATAAAGAGGTTCCCTGAGAGTATGTACGTCTACTGGTTAGGACTTGTGGCCTGAAATCAGGAGGTCTGGATTCCATTCCTGTTTATACCACTGATTCACTCTGTGTCCCTGATCAAATATTTTATACATAGCATCTCAGCCTGAGAGTCAAATTACTTCATAAACAAAGAGCGTCCCATTTTACAACTCAGGAAACTGATGCACAGAGGGAAAATGGATGAGCTCAAAAGAGCTAAACATGCTGTTACATAAGGAACATAATGGGAGTTTCTGGGTGCCCTACAAGATGTACACACACAAATCAAGCATGGAAGTCTCTGTCTGCTCTCTGTCTCATAATCCACATAATATTTTTCTGTGGTGCACACTGTCTCTCTTGCTGCTACACTTTTTAAAAAGGAAAACCATCAGTCTCCTCCCTGAGACTGAACTTTAGTTGGGTAACTCCCTTCAATTTTAGTGGCAGTCATGTGGCTCAGGCCTTGTGCAGGCTTTTGAAAATGTAGAGGTTAGTGTTGTTTTCCGAGCTCTTCCTCTAGCTTCTCTCATTTTCAGAGTCCTCAGAGGGCTACCCCCTAAAGGGCTGTTGCACTGTTGTAATTACATGGATGTACCACAGAAGATTGCTCTGGAACTCTCAGACTCTAATTAGCCATATAAAATTACTCTTGATACCTGATATTTGCCTCAATTTCTTTTTTAGTAAAGATCTGTAGGAGGTAACTATAAAAATCTGAGTGGGATAAATGTTCTTGATTTAGAAACAGCAGTTAATGGCCTTGGTTAGTCATAGAGCAGCTAAATTACATGGCAATTTCACCAGCTTCCACAGGCCACAAATCTGTCAAAAACAAAATGCAGCTCATCAGACACCCCCTCTTTGGCGAAGCAAATACTGCACAGTCTGAGCTCATCAGTTGATACCACTGAGTTCAAAGTCCATGCGGTAAATTTAAAGAGGACCGGAGCTGACTTATAAAAAGACAAGGTATGCTGCATAGCCCAGGGAATGAAACAGACTCCAAGTACCCAGAAGACTATAAAGACCCTAATGGCCTTAGACATCATGGACTTCAGAAATGTCATGTGATAAAGCCGGAAAATCATCTGCTACAGAAATAAGAACGTTTATCACTTGAATACTTTTCAGCCACCATCTCCTTGCTGAAGGACCTGCCAGATCAATTGAGGGCACCATCAATGATACATCTACGACAAGTAATATGTATAATCAAGTTTCACATACATTAGCTGTTGACTTAAACTGAGAGACTGACTAGCAATTTATTCTGTTGAAGCAAAAGTGGGAGTTATCTAAATGTGTTCTTCTAACGCTTGTCATCTAGCCACTGGTTGCTAGACCTCAGATAATTACAACTAATTTGTGGTCCTTACTCACCTGATGGCTGTTTGATTTCAATATCGTGTTTCATTTGCTAAATAATAATTTTCTTGTATGTTTTGCTATAGGGCTCATGTTATATTGTTGTGCAACACAAATTTACAACTAATTAAGCTAAAAGTATCAGGCAATAATAACATGAATATTGTGTTGGGTTGTATAATCACTGATCGGTTTATCTGATCAGTTTGAGCACTTTCATTTATTGCTTTCTTTTGCTATATAGTCTGGTTGAAAATTAGCTGTTTGTCCTGATAGGAATGGTGTGTGTTATATAACTGTTCAGTGAACTAAGAGCTGAACCTATTCTATAGGGGGATTTTGCAGAGCAGTACAAAGTGGTTATTTTAAAGCATATGTAACCATAATGGAACCATCCTATGACTTACCTTAAACACCAGTTCTCTCAGTAGAATTTAACAATGAGAAGGAAGAGGAAGTAATAGTGTGGAGAATTTTTATTGTTAGACAATTTTTATTGTGACACATATGTGTAAAACCTTCAGTAATTACTGTAACTCAGTGTTACTGTGTCACTGGCATGCTATTTCCTGTAAACCAACCAACTAACTAAATTCTTTGCAGAATAGTGTGCAGGAAAAGAAACAGCTCATTAGGGATGGGAGAAGGATTTGCGTTTCAATCAGGCAACTCCCTTTCCATTCTCTTCCCTGCCCTCAAAGTCCGTTTAAAATGATTAGATTCAGATACAGCTGACATTTTGGAACTTCACCAATTTAACCCTCTACCTACACACATTATGATCAAACTCCAAGTGGCTCACAGCTTTCATGAAGGGCTCTGTCCTTACCAAAGCTCCACCCCTTGGCTACATCTTCATTTTCCTCATCAGTGCAGCTAAGGCAAGAGTATTTATTAATTCAAGTGCTGCTGATTATAAATATTTTGTGAATGAGATTAAAAATGAGTTATAGCCAAATAGCAAAATTAATATTTAATTCTAGTCTAGGCAAAAAGAAAGGCAAAGCAAGCAATCCACTGAGAACAAATCCCCTTTCTTACAGGCTGGCATAGCTATGCCAATGGCCTAATCTATGTCAAGGTCATGGATGGCCTCAAAGGCAGTGGAACAGCTGTGGCTTGGCTGCAAAGGGGTTTCATCCATAACGGCTGCACAAGAGGATTCAGTATCTCTGGCACATTGGGGACCATGTTCCATAGGAGCATTCTCAATATTCCCATTCTGGACGGTTTGGGGATGAGATGCAGGAGACACAGGGCGTGTGGCTAATGATCATGGAGGTGAAGCAGAGGGATGATAGGTTGCACTGTAATATCAGTGTTCCGGTTGCAGCCATGAAGTGTCTCTGCTGGTGCCTTGTGGCCTTGTCGTGCTTACACCCCCAGGTGATCGGACCCATAGAGACAGGCAGATGGGGGAGAAGCTTGTCCCCAAAGAACTCCATTACAAAGTCTATTTAGCTTAAGGGCTTAGGGGAAGATGGGAAACCAGCTTCTCGCTGCCCTTTGTGCCTTTGAAAATCTCTCACTGAGTCCTGATTTGAGAATAAAGAATCCTGGTGGAAAGGTTGGCGATGGGAAGGCAGATCTGAAGCTGCTGTTGGAGGAAATGCACGGGAACAACAAGCCATGCCACACAGAGGCAGGAGCATGTTACTTCTGCTCTCAGCATGTTCTCCTTAACAGCTGCCAGTTAGTATTTGCTCCTGAGGGCAGCACGCAGACTGGTAGCAGGGGGACTGAACGTACAACCTTTCTTGTATGCCCATCAGGCATGTGCCTGGTATCTTCTAGTGCCATCTTGAGCACCATCAAGTCATTTTGCCCCACTGCTTGTGCACAGGAGGACACTCCTGCACCTATCTTCCCTTCCCTGCTTAGGCACCAGCATGCCAGAGGATGTAATTTGCCCCCAAAAGCATAATAAAGCGTCTACAAAACAATTGCCCTGATTACTGAAGCCTGTGGTTATAAGAACTGCACCACAGGGCCAAGAAAAAAAGGCAAGGAAGACAGATTTTGCTACACTCCTTTATGGACTTTATGGACATTGAGTCCTGTGGCACCTTATAGACTAACAAACATATTGTAGCATAAGCTTTCGTGGGCTAATACCCACTTCATTGGATCCCTCCATCCCCTGACCAATCTCCACATTTCTTGACTGTAAAAGCTAAATCAGTATCCCAAAGACTAATAACATGGTAACAGTAGCATTAGATATCAGGAAAATTCACAATGTTTCCTTAAAAAGTTAGTTTCACTATGAAATTACTTCCATGCAGTTTTTAAGATTCCTGGCAGAGCCTAACAGAAAGTCAAAGAATACAGAACATCATGGATTTTTTCTGGCCTCTGGCATATCTATTAAGGAAATACTAGCTCTCTCTTACCTTGCTTTCTCAGAGCCAAACTCAGTTTCCACAGAAATAGGGATGGAATTTAAGCTGCCAGAAGTCATTAGCTGAGAGCAAGAATTCTCTCTTTCATTATTTTCAAGTGCTGGCCACCTGCTGAGCTGTGAAAATACTGGTTTCAAATACCAGCAAAAGAGTTTTTAAAGATCTGGGGCTTATTCCAAACTCAGAGTGCCATATCTGGGTGTAAATGCAAAGGCACTCCAATGACATCAAAGGGAGATCACAAATATGCCCATCCCCTGCCTTTTGCAGGTGTGCGTCCTGTTCTGAGATGGGTTAGGATGGCACAATGACAACACAATGATAAGACACTTCCAGCCAGTCTAATCTCACCCCCGCATTGCTAGCACTAGTGGAAGTGTACTAGTAGGAGATTCTTCTTTGAGTGTCCTCTGTATATTCCCCCTCTTGGGATACGAGTTGAATGGTGGAGCCTCGTGTAAGCAGTGCCTGTTAGAGCATTAGCACTCATATGTCCTTGCCTCGCCCTGCCCTCAGCATTCCAGCAAATTCCGAGGGTGTGGCCATAAAAGGGGGTGCGGCAGCCATTACCCCTCAATCCTTCCTGCTGCTTATCTGACAGATGAGACCCTTCTCTGGATTCCGTGGATCCAAAGCGTTTTAGATAAGTGCCTTGTTGTGCTTAGTAGTTAGCGACTGGATTAGTCTAACAGTTAGTTTTACTGTTATTGTTCATTAGCATCAGTGCCAGAAATAGTGGCTGATCTGAAGAAGCAGCACGGATTCCAGAGGTGCACACTGTGTCCTGCATCTGACACTTTCACGCAGTGCTTGAAATATTTAGGTGAGGGCTGTCTCCTTCACGCTGTACCATCTGTGATACTTGTTCTCCACATGCTGGGAAAAACAGACAAAATAGACTTCAATCCCTTTTACTTCAAGAAGTTTTAATGGGTAACTCTCCTGGATTGGGGGTTTCCAGTGTCTCTGATAAAATGATTAAGGGTCCTGAATTGGCACCAGGTGCTTCTGGTTCCAGAAGGCATTGTTATTGACTTAATCAGCCTCTCCACCAAGCTCCAGTTCCAAGATGACTGAGTGTTCAGTAGGTAAACTTCTGGACCGTGTACTGAGAAGAGGTCAGCCCTTCACCAAAAGAGTTATGGGAAATGGGTAATTATGACTGAGGCCTCTGCAGATCCGCGACCCTTGGTTCAGAGGAAAAAGAAAACCAAGGCAAAGCATCTTTCAGTGCAGGAGAAAACTCCTCAGTCAAAAGATTCTTCAGATTGGGAATTTATGGATCTGAAACTTGCCAGAGATCTGTACTTTAATGCCTCTCTGTATCATTGGATTGTTCCAACATTATGGTTCTGAGAAAACCATCAGATCCAAATACCTCATCTTTCTTAGTTCCATCTGTAGTCATTACAGCACAGGTAGACTCTGATTCGCATGGCCCCATAGATTTTTCTATTTCCACACTGAGATCTGGAAAAGGCATTTTTCTCACTCCTTTCCTCTAAACAAGAGGCAGAAAGCATGAAAAGGCACTGTAGTACATGAATCTGCAGAAATATTAACGTTGCCAGCTAGGACTCATTGAGTTGCAGAGGTAGACAATATCTCCCATATAGCTACTGCAACTTCCAACTTCAGTTGTTTCTCCTATCAGCTCCTCATTAGATCCAGGATCAGAACACCATTCAGAGGAAGATCTGGATCTGGTGATATTTGTGAATCCACAACCCTTTTCTGTATTGTCCAAAAACTGCATTTCTCATCTGGATTATCAGTAGGTCTCCTATCCTTATTACTATGATGCCATGCTAGAACTGGAGAGTTGGCATATGCCACCTTGGATATCATGGCTCTATCAACCTCCCTTCATATCTAAGTCTTTGGATCCATGTTGAGACAGAACTACTCCTGTGGAGCTAGGATGTTCAGAACCTAACCCTGCAGATCCCATAAGAAGAAATATATCTCTACCATTGTCCCTGACTCTCTTATCTTTATGAAGAGGAAGAGGAATGAGATTCCCCTTCTCAAATGGATATTCAGCAACTTGAACAATAATTACCATGTGATTCCTCTTCTGATGAAATGTGAGTGTGGCGTCAGTTTAGTCTCTCTTGGAAAACACTATTCAATGTCACAAGCTTATTAGCTGAATGGTTACTACATAAACTTCACATCTGTCACAGATGAAGCTCCTCGCACAGTCTGATATATTTGGTAGTACATTTACCAACAAGGTTTCTTTAACAATCTTGGAAGGTTGTTGGCAACCAGCAAAAACAGTATGAAAAATCTCTCACCTAAACCAACCTATTTCCAAGAAAATAAATAAGCTATATCAAATCCGCTATGAGGGTTTTTCATGCTTTCATGCTTCCTGCTCCTAACTCCCTAGTAAGGGCAGCAACAACACAGAGGTCAAAAGCTGGGTACTTACATTCCACTCCTAATGATAGAGAAGAAAAAAGATTAGATTTTCGGGAAGGAAACTGTTTTCTTAGTCTTACTTGATTATGAGGATTGCTAATCATCAAGTAATCATAGCTGGTATCAGTTTCACCTATGGGACAAAATTTATTTTTTTTTACAAAGAATCTTCTGGAGGAACATTGAAAGTTAGCTAATGCCATTATCAAGGAGGGTCAAAATGTGGCCAAAAATGTCCTTAGAGTTTCTTTTGACATTTCAGATGCTTCTTCATGATCATAGCCTCTTCTATAATTCTTCATAGGCTAACTTGATTATGATCTTCTTCTCTCCCCTTTGTTACTAAGTGAAAGATCACGGATTTCCCATTTAAGGGAGACAATTTGTTCAGTTCTAAAACAGATGAAGTGTTAGAAAAATGAGATCTTATATCAAGGATCTCCAGGACTCTTGCTTTCTTTTAGGAGGATTCCTGCATCTTGTTTATATACCAGAGACAATGTTATCTTCTTCTTACTACTCTTAAAGACAAGACTAGTAGCAACAACAGCATCCTCCTCCTTCTCAGTTTCAGTTAAGAAAAAGATCCTCTAAATCCAAGATGAGATCAAAGAACTCTTCTACTACCACTACTTCTTTAAATTCTGTTAGACCTCAGGTTTGACATTACAATTGAGAACTGCTAACCAATCTTACACAGTTCCTCTCTAGTTTTAGAGACCTTCTATCCCATTTTTACTTCAAATGGTAAACCATGACTACAGACAGATGGGTTTGGGATGGTATACACCATCCAGTTCAAGACCATCCCTCCATACCACCCCCCTCTCCCTTTTTAGGGACCCCTCTAATGAGACGTTTCTGAGATCAGAAATCCATTCTTTTCTACTAGAGGGAGCAATAGAAGTGGATCTGGAAAACCTCAGGAATCAAGGTTTTTATTCTAGTTATTTCCTTTTTCCACAAAAAAATGGATATTTTCAACAAATTCTAGATATGAATCTAGGTCTAATTAAACAAATACACCAGGAAGTTCTGCTTCAGGATATTGACTATTGGTTCAATTTTCCCCTTTCTTTCTGCTCCGGATTGGTTTGCTGCTCTTGATCTCAAGGATGATTAACTCCATATTTCTATTCAATCTTCTCACAGGAAATACCTTCTTTTGCTCTCGGGCAGGACCTTTTCCAATACAAAGTTCTCCCCCTTGGCCTTTCTGCTGAACCTAGAGCTTTCTCTAAAATGCCTTTCTGTAATAGCAGCCTTCTTAGAAGACAAGGAATTTTCATTTTTTCATATACCAGTGACTGGATCGTGGAAATTCACACCAAAGATGAGTTGAACCTAATCATTCTTTTCATACAGTCTCTGTTCTAAAACCTACATTTTCTGACAAACTAGGGAAAAAAATCCATAATGTACCCAACAAAAACAAACAAAAAAACAATCTCTTTCACAGGAGCAGTTTTCAACTCCAGAGTAGTGAGGGTTCACCTCCTAGAGGACAAATTCCAAAAACTGAAATCCACTACACAATGCTTATTTCAGCAACCAATACAGGCAGTACTATTCTTCCTCCCCTTTCTGGATCTTATGGCATCAACAATTGATGTTACACCTTACACAAGGCTCAGAATGAGTCTTCTTCAGCACTGGATTTCAAGAAATTTCAAGCTAACAATGTGCGGTATGCACATGTTTACAGTTCCAGTGAAGGTCTCAAATGCTCTCCTGTGGCGACTGAAGCCCATGAATCTACTGAAAAGAGTGATGTTCAGTCCCTGGCCTCTTTCAGTAACAGCGAGAACAGATGCTTCCAAGAACAATTGGGGTGTACATCTCAGCACATTAATGGCAAGGAGTCTGTGGAATCTGCAACAATCATAACTTCACATTAGTGTCCGTTAAACACTCAAATCCTTCCTTCCCCAACTTCAGGGCTCTGTGGTTCAAGTCACCACGAACAATGACAGAAATGTAGTATGTAAATAAACAGATCATCACAACTTTTCCAAGAAGCAATAAAACTATGGGACTGGTGTATATGTCACAAAATGTATCTAACTGCATTGCATATAGCACGATCTCAGAACCAACTAGTTGACCAACTGAGCAGGAACTCTTTGCAGAGTCATAAATGGTCTCTGAGGCAATCAGTGATTCAGGACATCTTCAGTCCTTGGGAATTTCCAAGCATAGACCTCTTTGCCATCAGCCTCACTACCAAATACCACTTTCGTTCAAGAGCAAGAGTGGACAAAGTAGTGCTCTGACTGCACCCTAAATTTTTACCTAAAGTAATTTCTAATTTTCATATTAATCAATGTATTAGCTGATGTATTAACCTTCCAGTATTCTATTTAACACCTTGTTATAAGTGTGAAGTAGCCTAGAATTAGTGTTTACCTGTAAGGGGTTAAGCTAAAGGTAACCTGAGAGGTGGACAACTGACCAATGACAAATTCCTCAAGAGACAAAGGATTTTAAGTTTCAGTTTCTCTCTGGCTCTCTTTCTGTTCACCTCGGCTATGGGATGAACACAGCTATGTCTTTCACTATAACTATAAGATTCTATTAAGTATTGTAGTCAGTAAGTTTACCTTCTCTTTATCACTTGAAGAGTTCTCAGTGGTGAGTGTTGGCTGGGTGCTTCTTGATATTGTAAGCTTCAGCAGAGATATCAACTGTGGGAGAAAATTGCCTCGGGGGAGAGGTTTGGTTTCTGAATCCTTTTGTTGATTATGGTAGATGCTGTTCTATTGATGGTTATAAGGGATTTATTCCTTTCTTTTTTCTTTTATTGAAATCTTTCTTTTAAGAAGCTGACTGCTTGTTTTTCATTGTGTAAGATCCTGGTTTTGGATCGGGCACGTCTCGCAGGATCAGGCGAGGTTTGGGGTTTTTTTTCTCTCAAGCTTCCCAGGGAAGGAAGAAGTTTGGGGGGTTAGTGGAAGGGGAAAGAAGGGTCCCAAACTACCCTAGACCTAGTTTGGTGGTGGCAGCGTACCAGGTCCAAATACAAAAGAATTTGTGTTCTGGGGAAAAACATTTTAACCCAAGCTGGTAAAATAAGCTTGTGGGGGTTATTTCTTTTTTCATGCGGGTCCCCACATCTGTACCCTAGAGTTCAGAGTGGGGAGGCAATCCTGACACACCTCATAAGAGGGAATCAAGATTACATTGTTTGGATGCTAAAAGAGTTTTAACTAATTATTTGGACAGAACAAAAATATTCAGGACTGCTTATAAACTGTTTCCCATTTGGATAATTATAAAGGAAAAGCTTTTTCTGCTTAAAATAGACTGGTCAGACACTACATAGAAGAGATTATAAGAAAGAATCACAATCGCTTCCTGCTGCTATTAAAACCCATTCTACCAGAGCGGTTGCTACTTCAGCAGCATACTTCAAACACCTCACATTAATAGAAATTTGTAAAGCAGCCAAAAGGAGCACAATACATCCTTTTACTAAACATTATGTCTTCGACATAGCTGCTAGGTCTGATGCACAGTTTGGCAGAACAGTTCTCCAATCTCTATTTAATTAGGGCATCTTGTCCCACTAGCCATTTTACTATATACTGTTTGCCAAACTATTGAAAGAGTGGGAGTATGCAGAGGACACTTGAAGAAGAAATGAAAGTTAGTTACTTGTAAGCTCAGTTCTTCAAGATGGGACTCTGCATATTTGCACCCCCTTCCCTTCTTCTGTGGCAGTAACAGAGGCAGGGTATGCTGTCGTGCCCCTTTTTGCAGCCATGCCCTCAGAACATGCTGAAATGCTGAGGGCAGAGGCAGAAGGAAGCATATGAGAGCTAACCCCAGAGGCGCTGCTTACCCCAGGGACCACCACTCAGCTGCACTTGTCAGCACCTATTCTAAGAGGGTGAAGTACTGGGTCCATCTCAAAGATCCTTGGTAAGTAACCTTCATTTTCCTAAAAACTGCCAGTATAGCCCTTCTGATATCCCGGAGATCTTTGGCTTTAACCCTGAGGAGTTTTGATGTACCCCGGTGTTTTGCATGCTCTAATACTGCAATTATACACTCTACCAACCAGGACTTGATTATGAGCATCTGCTCCTTTGGTGTTTCTTTATGAAATCTCTTCCTTAGCACTGCTGAGGCAGTAATTGTCAGTGCTGGAGCACAATTAAACCACCTGCAGGGCCAGCCCACAACATTTTGGCACCTGAAGCAGGGAGCTCAAATGATGCCCCATTCCCCCTCGCTTGGGCCAAACCTTTGAAAGGTCTCAATTCTGTCTTCTTCCTGTTCTACTCCTCTCATGGTACTGCTCTGCTACCTACCCCAATAAAGGAGAACTAACAACTTAAACTTTTTGAATAAGGCATTTTAAGTTACACTTAACTTTCAAACACCTGAACAGCAAATGTAACTTTTCTTGTCTGCATAGTAAACATTGGCATTTTTATCTGTTTGAATAATTAAAGTGATGCTTTCCATGCCTTCTTGGTTGCAAAGATTTGAACTGCCTTCCTGAAGGTCCATAGTTTGGTCCAGCTGATGCTCTGTTAAGATGGTTGCAAGGCCGACCAGCCTCTCCCGTGTCACTGTGGAGCATAGATGTTTTTTTATTAACTTCAGCTTGGAGAAGCTGTGTTCTCCACTGGCAACTGTTACAAGAAGTGTTAGAAGTAAGTGCAGACCAACAAAAGCATTTCTAAAGAGGGTGGTCATCTTCTTTGTGCACATATATTCCACAACAGCCTTTGGAGTCAATCCTGCTGAAATGTATCTTGAAAGAGCTTTCAGTTCATCACCTAAATTACTCGGATCAATATCTCACATGTCATCATGTGTCAACACTGTCTCTAGTGCCCTACATTGCTGGTGTAAGACTTCTTCAGGTATAGTGAGGAATTTTGGGATATCATACAATATCCCAGATATACTGCTGTGTTTCCTGAACTGCATAAAACGTTCTTCAACTGCTTGTATTGCACAATCTAGCATCTGGTTAAAGAATTCAACTTTGAATTGTTGTTCGGGGTCTCTTATGGGATTATCCCATGCCTCGTAATCAAAATGTTGTCTTCTCCAGTGACCCTTGTATTCTTGAATGGGTGGGAAAATAGCTTCATTGTGAAGTTCCTCTGCCAACTTCTGTGCACTCTTCAGAACATTTTGAAATCCCTCATCCAACCGGTAAGACTGTAGGTATGACTTTGCTTTGTCCACTTGTTCCATTGCTCCAGATATATCAAGGTCAACACCTTGGAATCTCTTGCTTACAACATTTATTTCAAACAGTATGTCATGCCACAACACTAAGCCACATGGAAATTTGAAGTTATGTATGTTCCTGGTGATTCCATTTCCCTGTGCCACTGTTCTCCCAAGAACACTTCCTGTCATAGCATTATCCTCCATAATGGCAACTATGGCATCGTCTATCTTCTCAATTTGGTGTTTGATAGGCTTTATTGCCTCCACTCGACTTTCCCATCGTGTGGCACTCAGTGGTTTCAGTGTCAGAGAGGATGTTTCCAGATGTTGCTTCAAAATTTGCCATTGATGAGTTGATGCAGAGAAAAATACACAGATGCTTTGAATTACATTAAAAAATTCAGCAATCTCACTAGAAGCTCATGCTGCATCACTGACCACCAAGTCCAATGAATGAGAACTGCATGAGACAAAAAAAGCTTGAGGTTTAACTTTCGGATCCATGTCTGCACTCCTCTGTTCTTTCCTGTCATGTTGGCACCATTATCGTAGCCCTGACCTCTCATGTCAGCTATCACAATTCCCTTATCTTCCAGCTTTCTAAGAAGCACATTTGTCATACCAGCTCCTGTAGTATCATCAATGCCAATAAATTCTAGAAAGTGCTGTCTGACAGCCATCATTGTAGGGACATTTTCACTAGGTTCTGTTGTTGTTACAAAACGTACCATTAAAGTCATTTGTTCCGTATGGCTGATGTCATGTGTGCAGTCAGAATAACAGAGTAATATCATGCTGATTTCAGATCTGCCACAATCTTTTGTTGCCAGTAACTATATGATCTAATTTTGAATTGTTTTTCCGAGGTAGTGGTGTGTGTACATTCTTTGGATGGTGACACTTCATAGATCCTCCTGCGGTACAACATCAAACTCAGCCATCAGCTCCACAATTTTAAGGAAGTTTCCATTGTTTGGCTCATACAGTTGATCTGAAGTGCCACGCAATGCTAGGTTTTGGGTAGCAAGCAATGAACCTTTTCAGAACATTTTGCCAGTAAAGAGACTCTGATGCAATCTTCTCATGATGCTGATCATCTATGGTGTCCTTTAACCTTAGTCTCATTTCAAGCTCTTTCCACCTATGGAATGCTCTCTGGTGATTTGCTGCCTTCTCATAGCATGCCAAATTTCTAGCCAAATTTTTCCAGGCTTTGGTTCCTGTAGAACCCAGTGTGGCTGGAACATTAGACTCAAAGAGTTTGTAACAAAAACAGTATGCAGCATTCTGGGTTTCTGAGTACATAAGCCATGACCTCTCCACTTTGTCACCATTGGGGATTTCACGCCAGTAATGTGTTGGATGGAAACATCTATTTTCATTGTCTTTAGGGAACATGAAGTTTTTCACTTGCTGTGGCCCATGCAGTACAAGGAAGTTCCTCAGGCTACTGCTCAAGTGGGTCAACAGTATTGGATCCTCTAGATTTAAGCAACTAAACTCAGCAGCAGCCATTTCTTGTGCCTCCACCACACTCTTCTCTGGTGTACAGTTTTCTTCAGGAATGTGCATGGTTACATTTATTTGAGATGGAGATATGGATGCTGCAGTAGTTGCCAGGTCACCTACACTCTGACTAACTGGAAGATCAAACATCTCCTCACCACTCACATCCTCACTGGGGGCGGAAGGCTCACCGTGAACATTTGTGACTATGTATCTTAGGAGAGCTCCTTCCTGCTTAGATAGAAAAGCTTCCTTTGCTTGCTTTCTTTTTCTGAATGCTGCCCCAGAGGGGCGTTTTCTTCTTTCACTCATGACTGCTGTTCTGTGCCAGCTACAGTGGCTCTCAACACTCAGTTGAAGGGGACAAATAAGCAGGATGGTAGCAGGGCCTGAGTGAGGGAAGATATTAGCATCTTAGGGGCCTAACTGGCTCCTACTACTTCAGTTGATTGCCTGTTCTCCTCAAGTGGATTCAGGGAAGCAGCCTGAAACAAGATGCTCCCTGAGAATGGGTGTTAATCAGTCCAGACTCCTGAGTGTGCTAGGGAGGTACATAAGAGGCTCCCCTCCTACTCTCTCCCTGCAGCTCCTGCTGCTTTCTGTTATTCCCTCTCACCTTTTCTCCTGCCTGCCTGTTATGTCTCTTGTGCCCTCCTTCTTTCAGCACAGCATCCCACCATCTCTGTTCATCTAGAGTGGAGAGAATACACGTGCACCAGCAGCAGACACCATATTCTACACTCTGGGTCCTAGTGCCGCCCCCTCCGCCAAAGTCTGGCACCTGAGGCAGCTGCCTCAGTTCGGTAAGCCCAGACCTCACTGCCTGGCCCTTAGTAACCAGGAGAACCAAGTGACCTGCCACTTGTTTTGAAGCAGTTCTCAGCCCACTGAATTGCAATTGCTCCTCACGTTCCCAAACAGGCTACTTATTTACCTGAGTTCCCTGCCCAGCTGGGATTGTGTTTATTGAGGAGGGGAGTAAACCAGCAGCAAGCAGTGATTCTCCACTCATTCGACACTGGCAAATATGGTTTTATACTGTTTGCAGTCTCCAGTCTAATTACATGGGTTTTCATCAGCAAAACCCAACCTGACTGCTCTAAAAACAGCATATGATTCCACCCGTGAATGAAGGCTTGAACCTTTCAAAGCTCAGTTAATATCTCTGAATCCTGACAGATGCAAAGGCCCCAAAACATTTCCCTTTGTGCTGTCCCTGGATTGTTTTCTCAACCCACAATTTTGAAATGCAGCTTTTGTATCTTAGTGAAAGTTGTAAAATAATCAAAGCCCAGAGACGCATAATATAGAAACGGTTCAGATAGATTTCTTATCAATTATTTTGTTCCTCTACCTTACAGTTCATTCCTGCTCCCAACACTTTACTGTTTTAGAAAATGGTCAGAGTACTATTGTGTGGTTATATTGCATGACTGGGATTAAATTCCAAACCATGCTATACGTACAATATATTAATATAATATATACATTAATAATATATTATACGTACAATAGATCACTACAAGCTGCTCTAACTTACGCCTGGCTGCCCATGGCCCAATGAACAATTCTAGCACCCCAGAACAGATGGAATGCCAGCGTGCTCCAGCTACATCCCCATTTCACAGGCCACACACCCTATGCCATAAAATGTGGGTGGGTGGCAAACAGCTACTGGACCAGCTCTGTCCCACCCCAGGGTTCCTGCTGCACAGGGGAATTCACCAGCTTTGCTGCCTCTTTTTTGTGATGATTTGCAATGCTGTGGCATTGTAATTGAAAGAAGAATTGAACACCTACTTTGAGGGCACACAGTGCAGCTTTTCTGCCTCACCAAGTTTAGTGCATTGTAGGAAAATCTGGGCAGCTATGGATGGAGCATCCAGAGGACTCATACACAGAGGGTGGCATCAGCAACACTTGGAGACTAGCACTCTGAGATGTCCTATTATACACACAGCTAGTTGGAAGGAAGACCAGCCAAACAAGCTGCATAGCATTGTTAGGAATTCCTGTCTATCCAGAAAAATAACAATATTGAAAACCATGTGCTAGGACAGGCTTCTATTTGTCTCCCATGGTTTTTACATGGCCCCATCATTGTAATTTCCGAATGCTTAAGCTTTTGGAATGATTAGCAGTCACAACACCTTGCTGCATTAGTAATGTTGCATGTGCACATAATGAATTACTTAGCTCCAAACACATCTTAACTGATTAAAAGAATTCCTTTAAAAGTTATACTGTAAACAAGACGATATCAAGTTGGGAGGGGTTGCAAGTAGTTTAGAGGGTAGGCTCCTAATTCAAAATGATCTGGAGAACTGGAGAAACGGTCTGAAGTAAATAGGATGAAATTCAGTAAGGACAAATGCAAAGTATTCCATTTAGGAAGGAACAATCAGTTGCACACAATTCAATATGGGAAATGATTGCCTAGGAAGAGTAATGTGGAAAGGGATCTGCGGATCCTAAGTGGATCATAAGCTAAACATGAGTCAACAATGTAACACTGCTGAAAAAAAAGCAAACATCGTTCTGGGATATATTAGCATGAGTGTTGGAAGCAAGACACAAGTAGTAATTCTTCCATTCTACTCCACGCTGATTAGGCCTCAACTGGAGTATTGTGTCCAATTCTGGGTGGCACATTTCAGAAAGATGTGGACAAATTGGAGAAAGTCAAGAAAAGAGCAACAAATATGATTAAAGGTCTAGGAGACATCACTGGTGAGGGAAGATTTTAAAAAATGGGTTTGTTTAATCTGTAGAAGAAAAGACTGAGAGGAGACGTGATAACAGTTTTCAAGCACATAAAAGGTTGTTACAAGGAGAAGGGAGGAAAATTGTTCTCCTTAACCTCTGAGAACAGGACAAGAAGCAATGGGCTTAAATTGTAGCAAGGGAGGCTGAGGTTGAACATTAGGAAAAACTTCCTATCAGGGTGGTTAAGCACCGGAATAAATTGTCCAGGGAGGTTGTAAACTCTGCATCATTGGAGATTTTTAAGAACAGGTTAGACAAACACCTGTCAGGGTGATTTAGGCAATACTTAGTCTTGGCATGAGTGCAGGGACTTGGACTAGATGACCTCTCGAGGTCCCTTCCAGTCCTAGGATTCTATGATTATTTAAACAAAGCACACTATACCACACTGGCCCCCACAGTGATGGTAGCTAATCAACCAAACCAAACAAAGTTCTTTTTCTTCCATGCAATTTTAGAGTATTCCTTTCCCCTTGGCAGAAACAAAAACAGAAAGATCTTGCCCTTTCTGGAATACTAATGTAATCCATTGGTCAGTATGTGTGACTGATCAGCAGAAGAGGTTAGTCTATTTTAGCCCAGCTAGAGACTCAGGACTCTGGCTCAAGCTGTAGCAGCTCATGCTTTTACCTCTGGAGATCCAGTCCTCGGTGTATTGGCAAAGATGGCAACCATCAGACAAACAGAGAACAAACAGAGTTCTCTCCTTTCCAGAATGCAAGCTGCATTAACCAGTCCCACCATAGGAAAAAAGTAATATTTCCCCACTACAACCCATCCTTTTCCTATTTTTATATAAATCTCGCAGTTGGTCCCCATAACTGAAGTACAGTGATTTTGCAACATGAATAAATGGAGACTATTACCAACAAACTCTGTTCCTCTTGGTCATATGGGGACAACATTAATGTATTTCTAAGGCACTGATCATCATAGTATCTGATTACCTAATCCAGGTCTGTGGTTTAGAAACACTATTGTATTACTCCAGTGTTTCCCCACAATGCATTTATGGTAAGCTCCCCTATATATTATGGGTAGGGCCCTACCAAATTCACAGTCCATTTTGGTCAATTTCATGGTCATAGGATTTTTAAAATAGTAAATTTCATGATTTCAGCTATTTAAATCTGAAATTTCACAGTAATTGTAAGGGTCCTGCCCAAAAAAGACTTGCGGGAATGTGCAGGGGACAGGGGGGAGGTTTGCAAGGTTACTGTGGGGGTGGGGGTTGTGGTACTGCCTCCCTTACTTCTGCACTGCTGTTGGCAGGGCACTGCCTTCAGCTAGCCAACAGCAGCTAACCAACAGTGACTGCTTTCAGGCCGCTCAGCTCTGAAGGCAGTTCCGAAGTAAGAGTGGCAATATCACAACCCCCTTAAAATAACCCCGTGACATCCCCCCCCACCACCACTCCTTTTTGGGTCAGGACCCCCAATTTGAGAAACTCTGGTCTTCCCATGAAATCTGCATAGTACAGGGTAAAAGCACACAAAAGACCAGATTTCATTGCTTTTTTCAAGGCTGTGAATTTGGTAGGGCCCTAATTATGGGCCACCCTTTATGCTTTTCTCTGCCATCCAGCACTTTGAACAAGAAGCTGGCTGTAGAGGGAAATCCTATTCAGTTTCAGTCTCCTGCCAGCTCCAAATGTAATGCCAAAGGATGCCAAAGGAAAATGATGCAGCTTATTCACAGAGAGGGAAACAAAGAAAGGAAAACGGGGGATGGGGAGAAGATGCCTGAAGAAACACCATGGATCTAAGTAGTGACATTCACAATATTTCTCCTGATAATTACAGTGATTACCATTCAAATCTTTACAACTGGCTTTGCAAGCCATTAACATTACTATAGTGTTAACTCTGCTTTGTACAGGAATATACTGAATACCGTAGTGATGTTATCTGTTTACAAAGGCAAAATTGTCAAGAATTTTGTAGCAACCACAAGACCTAGTGCAACAACATTTAGAGGGGAGCAACCAGAATGTGCATTTTGGTAACTCTATTGTATGAAATGAACGGATAAAAAATATTCTACATATGAAGTTGCAGTGGGACAAATACATTTAAAGATAAGCCTGAATACATCCCCTACTCTCTGTCTTCTGAGATATTTCCTTATGCTATTGGTGCTCAGACAATATTTACTTCTTTATAAAACCCCTAGGGAAATCCTGTATGCCGCTTCGCCCTGCTCTTACCCCTCTTTGTACATCAGTTTGTTTCCTCGGCTGCAATGATAACTGTAAGTTCATGTTAGAGATGGATCTGAATTTGAACACCAGATCCAAACTACCTTGAACCTTCAGGAAATTTGGATCCAGATCAGTTCTGGGGTCTGTCTTCTTGTATTCTAATGAAGTCAAACACTATTGCTGAGTTATATTATGAATCAAAAATAGCTGCTTTAATCACGTTAAAGCAACAGATAAATTTCTTCCTTGTTGCTTCCTATATTCACAAACTCTCTGACTCACACAACTGAGTGAAACAAAAATCAAAAAGAATTAGACTCTCTCGCTGGCTTTCTCATCTGAATGCATAATGAGCACCTGTAGGAACAGGAACTTCTCCCATGAATCTGAGAATTCGCAAGTGGCAAAACTGCAATCAGAACTCCAACATTAATGAGGATAAAATTCTGTTAAAAGCTTTTTGTGCTTTGAAAATTGTTACGATTATTGCTCTGTGCAAGAAAAATACAGGGTAACTCTAGGAAGAGAGAGGGGGGAGGGAATAAAAAATAAAAATTAATCATAGACCTAACAGACTTGGGCTAAGCAGGGAGGAAAATTAAATCACTGGCCTATTGTGATTTTGGTTATTATGTCTTGGGAGGTGGTCATATACTGTTATAAGAACCCAGATATCTCTTGAGAGACAACTTTTCCTTCCTTTTCCTCTAGGAAAAGTCCTAGAGAACTTAAATAGAAATTTCATCCCTGCTATAGAATTCTACAGTTTGATTCAAATGCCTATAGAAATGCCTATCACATACACTATTAAATTATATAGATAGATTCTTTGAACAATTTCTATTAGTTACATCCCTGATAAAGCCTGTAGTGTTTTTCAAAAATATTTCCCAGAGGTATAAAAGTTTTGCCAAGTTTTGAGAGCAAGTGAGCCCTATATATGTGTAACGTGATTAAGTTTTCCTGTTTGCTCCCATTGGATCTAGTCACATAAGCTCCAGTTTGATGTAAACTTAACCGATGGACAAATTTATAATCAAATTATCTGACAATACAGATAACTAAGGATTTCTTTACACAGAACATGATCCTGTGTGCTGTAGCTAGTTTTCTACTGACCTCTGTGTACTGCTGTACTACATTTTCAGGAGTTGGGCCAAGAAATACATAGAAGTCGAGAATCCCTCCAATGGTGCGGAAGGTTAAGGATGGATTTGGACTCAGAGTAACATCTGAAAGAAGAAAACAGAAGTGCTGCACACAGTACAAATTACCTCAGTGCCAGTCCTATGCATTTTGAATCCTTCAGTGCACAGCTGCTAAGTAGGTTAGCCAGACACTTACTTCAAGCACATATCCCACCCACACAGACCACAGAACAAGTACAAATCGTCTATCTGCCAGCATCACAAAAAGAAACAGGCACCCTTGCAAAGCGGTCCTGTCTTGCACAGATGGCACACTGTATCGACAAAGAGAAATAAGGAAATGTGTATAACAATAGTAAGCTACTATGGTGCTGTGAGCTATATTTCCAGATTTATTCTATTCTGCACAGTAACAAATGCACATAAAATATATTGCAAGGTTTTGTGTTTCTTAATTTCACTTGTACATAAAGGAACCACCAACATGTATCTAAAGCTTCTCTATAGAATATATACACATCTGATTTTTTACTTGAAGTCATTGCCTATCAGAGAAATTGATTTCGTAGCTTTAGTGAAGATTCCCCTTTTCAAAAATTACAGTGTTAGATTAATACAATGAGGTGACCATGGTAACATGCAAAGCTATTCTTCTCAGATTGAACACAGTACTAACTTAAATTGACTTGTTTTGCTGGTGTCAGTCTCAGAGGAAATTTCTATTGACTTCAACTTTCTCTACCCTTGCATCTAGTTTTAAAAAGTTAATCAATCATATAATTTTAGTTGAAAGTCTATATTTTACCTTGTTTTACAGTAATTGCAATGAATTCTTTTTTAGAACATAATAATGGTCCCTGGAAACTCACTTATATATGTAATATTTTAGGAATCCTGTCATATATTTGTATGTTTAAAAGTCATTAGTGAAAAGAGTTATTTATATATAGCAGAAACAATTTAACATCTCTCCATACCTAATCTACATATGTACGGATAATATACTATATTACCTTGTGCATTGGAGTTCAGTAAGAGGACACCGTGAGTACTTGAGTTACTCTCTATGCACATATAAAAAGGATGAACTCCATAAAGATTGGCAAATGTCTGAAACATCAAAAATAGATTATATATAGCTTGTTTTGACAATTTTTCACAATCTTTGTCAACCAGCAACACATACACAGACAAGGTCATTTATTAGTTCATAGCTGAAATGGGTTGTTTGCATGCAAACTAATGGAAACCTTCATTAATGGAACAAGAGATATTTTTAGCCTCAATGTTGTCACTTTTATCTTATCTTATTTAAACTCTTAGCCATGGACTATAGCACTCTGGCATCCAGCCAAATGAACCTGAATGACCAGGCTAAAAAATTCACTGCTGGTGAGAACATATCAGTGATACACCAGCATTTAAGCTGCAACTCAGCCAAGCATTTAAGAATGTGCTTAACTTTAAACCCCTTGAAGTCATTTTTAAATGCGTGGGTGTATAGGGATGAACTTAAGCATGAATTTAAATACTATGCTGAATCAGAGCCTCGACATGTGGAATACTTTTTACTAGGAACAAAGAATATTTCTTATGGCAAGTTTCTAAATCATTGTAAAATACCCAGTGATTTTACTGTTTAGCTCATTCTATTTTGTTGTATTTCCATAACATTTTATGAAACTCGTTTTATGTTCCTTGCTGTTAATTCATAATTAACGCCCCTTGTCATGTAGCGATGCTGTTCATCTGGGTATTATTGTATTTTGCCATTTCATTTTTACATTATGATCCCAGCACCAGATGCTGCAATAAATGACTTACCGTTGGTGCCTGGTCTCTGGAAAACATCCCATATTTAACAAAATTCATATTGTGCTTAAAGGATGGATGTTCATGTTCACCAAATCCGTAAAGAGAAGTGGATGGCACAGTGGTGGTAATCTGCAGATACTGTTTGGAAAAAATTAAATCTCCAAGTGATGTTTCCCACCTGTGTCAAATACAGAGAGTCTGAACGTGATTAGTTTGCTCATGCCTTATATTCATCAGTTTAACATCAAACTGGAATACTTAGAAATTTTGTTGCATTTCTTGCAATAGTAACACATACAAATGCAACTTACAAATTAATTCTGTGTGTTATTCTAATGTACTTAAACATATATATTATATAAGGAGAACTGAGGTAAGCGGAAGGCATTATATGAAGTACTGTCACTGAAGTAAGCAGTTGCTATTGCTATTTCTATGACCAATGGGGCATATTGAAGACCCTTATCAAATTTATTGTTCCTCTGTGTTTTAACAGTGCCACAGCTGTAACAAGTTGAAACGATGAGGATTTTCTGTAACTGGTGACTTAGTTATTACACATCATGTTCGTGCCTTTGCCCCCTATGCCACTAGGAAAGGTGATTTTTGTTTTTGCTTGGAAATACATATAAAGTATCACCAAGAATTACAAGGAACCCTCTTGAAAATCAAGGCTTTTCTGTGAAAAGTTACCTTATATGGGAATAGGTATCAGCTCATGTGCTCTGTTCCAGGCAAAACTAATATGATCACCCAGTTCAGTCAGGTACTGGGTTTCCAGTGTCAATGTTCTGAGAAAAGGATGGTTAAAGAAGTAAAAAGTAAATGTAGCTAGAAGGACAGATGTTGGGAAGAACTTGAATAACTGCCTTAGCCCACTGAGCACTCCATGTGATGCCTACTCAGAGGACATTAGGGTTCATATTTCCTGGTATCTACACTCAAACACTGACATTTCTGATTTGAAAGTAATTAGCATTACCAAGGGATTACAAGTATTTGCTGTATTTTACAAAGGGTACTCCTATACAATAGTGTCATTTGCAGTGTTTTGGATCCTAATTGCAGTGACTCTTTTTCCTCAATGGAACACAGAAGCTCCTGCATTGGGACACCAGTTATTTTTTTATTAATGTACTATGTATTCAGCTACTTCATGGCCATATGTTGAACCTCCATAGGGATCCAAAGGAGTTATCACAAAGCAATCAACAAAACGGTGTCCAAATACAAGGACTCACTTCCATCTCTCTCAAGCAGTCAACTTGCTGTGTGTGCTTCCAATCCCAGTTATAGACCATTTTGATCCTATTTTTATGCTTTTTTCCCCTGTCTTGCTTTTAGACCACCAGTATGTAGTGTAGCATAATACCACCATCAGAAAGAAGCCTCTGCTTTCTCTTTTCCTTAGTGTTAGGTAACTTATGATTGCCACCATTGCTTTCTTCTTTTCCTCTCCCCTTAAAAGACAAAAAGGCAGGACTTTCTTTTAACTCCTCCCCCCAAGCATTCTACAACCCTTAGCCCTGCAATTACATTAATGTTGTAAGCAGCCGTAATCCATTATTTTACAGTACTGCAATATTTTGAGGATTATTTTGATTAAAAAATGACCATTTAAATAGGAGACCCACCTTTATCACTCGAAAAATCGTTGGATACAATAAAAGAAAATTGTTATATTTGCCTTGTGACAGTGTTGGTTTACTTTCATCTGCTTTAAAGTAGGATGAAAGCCAACAAAACAGAAGGGAATATAAAATGATCAGTGTTTGTAGGAACGCATTTGATTCTCATTAAAAAGTTACTTACTAACTACAATGGTACACCGAACAATATCCCCAGCCTCCTTTCCACTAATAAGGTCAGTCTAAGACGTTTGTGTATTTGTACATAAATTGATTGGTTTGAGACAATATTACATGGGAGAAAAGTCTAAAAAATTCAGATACAATATTCACCATCAACAAGTCAGCATTTGCTATCAGTTACACGTAGCATTGTTTATGAATACCAGAGCATCCCCCTCAACTCAAGAGATCTCCCTAGTAAAATGTTTGGAAAATGTTAACCTTTTAGTAGTTTCTATTTGTGACAAAGTTCCTCCTCTGCCTTGGTGGGTCCTGCACTTATTGATGGATTTTCTCGCCTTAGAGATTCACAGCAGCCTTAAGTCTGTCCTCTTTTGTGGCTCAAATTTGCCATTCACTCAGCTGACCTCATCACTGGCCAGCATGGGGAAAAGGAAGAAGAACAATCCCCACAGTCTCTGCTGATCCACTAGTGGGTCGTGGAGCAGTCCAGAGACCTTCCCCTCTGGTGGAACCCACAGTCCAGGTGAACTCCACTAGTATCAAGTAGGGAGTTGTGGGGAACCTGGGCCCACCCTCTACTCCAGGTTCCAGACCAGGGCCCTGTGGATTGCAGATGTCTAGAGAGTGTCTCCTGTAACAGCTGCATGACAGCTACAACTCCATGGGCTAGTTCACCATGGCCTCCTCCCAACACCTTCTTTATCCTCACCATAGGACCTTCCTCCTGGTGTCTGATAACGTTTGTATTCCTCGGTCTTCCAGAGTAGTATGCTTTCCCACTCTCAGTTCCTAGTGCCCCTTGTTCCCAGCTCCTTGCACGTGCCTCACTTGATAGTGATGTCCTTTTTAAACCCAAGGTGTCCTAATTAGCCTGCCTGTCCTAATTGATTCTAGCAAATTCTTAATTGGCTCCAGGTGTCCTAATTAGCCTGCCTGCCTTAATTGGTTCCAGCAAGTTCCTGATTGTTCTAAGGGAAAGGGATCTGCTTAATCTGGGATTACTATATCCGCCTTCAATCACTCTCCTGTAGCCATCTGCCTAACCCTGTCACATATTGTATTTCCCAATCTTTGGAGGTAAGAGGCGGCCAAGGTATTTTGATAGCTGTGATACTGTGATACTTCCTACTAACTGTAGTGCTTCCATTCCTTTAGATATCACTTCTGAAAACAGGTGCTCCCTCCAAACACTGTGCATGAGGCTTAAGAATAAGCTTTCTGTTTATAGCCTCTCATCTGGAAGAAGACTGACTCAGGAGCCAAAGGGACAGCATGAAGTTTGCATTTCTGGCTGGCATTTGAGCTTGTAGCATGAGAACAAACAGTAGGTCCCCTTTGTGCTACCAGCTCAAAGTGTAACTATAATGGATCAGTGAAACGCCTTTGAAAATAAACAAATGAAATAATGCCTAGTTTATTTAAGAGAGTAGTATATAATACCTTGTAGTATTTTAAGTATGACTAAAAGTCAGTGGAATCAGGTTTGTTGAAATATGGTCACTTATTTCTTGAAATCCAAGCAATTATTAAAGATCCCCTGGACAAGAACATTGTTATATGTAAAATAACGTCTTGTGCTACTAAGAGGTCTTGTAAACCGTCAGAGATGTGTGGACCCCATTTTAGTAGATACGGCAAAATTTTCAAAAGCACCTAAGTGATTTAGAAGCCTAAATCACATTTTAAAAAGCCACAGAGATTCCTAAATAATTTCTGAAAACGACTCAGGAGACACCTCCCCTCCAGTTCCCTTTTCACCTAACATCCTTGTGGCAACTCCAGGCATTGATAACTTGGAAGAGGAATACTCAGAAAGAGATTGGTATATCTCTAGCTTTCTTGTAATGTGAGTTAGTAAGTGGAAGCAGGGAGGAGAGTTAGCATGTTGTGACCAACAGGTTTTCCACAGAACACTAGTGGTCCATTGACCACAGTTCAAGAACTGCTGTGGTAATTGTAAATACATTTTGTGATAATTAATCACAAAATGTATTTACAATTATTGATTCTGTTCTATTCAGGTTCTTCAACTGCACCTATCACCGTAATATCAGAGCACTTCCCAGAAGTGCAATAACCTAGAAAACTGCATTTTTGTTTTGGAAAAAAATTAGGCAAACATTACCTACATCCCCCTTACCTAGGTATAAAAATTGTAATGATTATAACTCCAAAAATACCCTGTAAGAATAATGGCTGTTATAAACCAGAAGCAAATATGAGCTACATAAGTTGCACACAATTGTCCTATGCTACTTTCAGCAAAACTGCAGTTTGAGACAACAGCTTTATAAATCATTCTGATAGCTTCCCTTCTAGAAAATTTTCTCATAAGAAGTGGTGCTTGTGCTTACTACAAGGAATCAATACAATGGCCTGCTGAACTCTGAAGGCAGCAGTTTTGAAATTAGTGACAATCTTCATTAGGATTTTATTATTTATTGTATGTCCTCCGAAGTCTGATAACTAACAAAGAATTTCATGCTCTTAATAGAGATATCAGAAAATGTGTCTGGCTTGGAAAGATGCTCTGTCTTGCATTATTCATATTCTATCATTCAAGAAGGATTGTTTGGAGCACAAGTATTAACACACTGGATCAGACACCTAGGTCATCTAGTCCAGTATCCTCGTCTCCAGCAATAGTCAGTGATAGATACAGGCTTAAGATGAAGCCATGAAACTTGTTTGTGAAGGAAGGTTTTTTTGCTAATATCGTAGGAGAATTGGTTTGTGCTCTGAGTCATTTGGGTTGATAGCTCTTATAATTTTTTAATTAGCTGGTATGATTATAGCTGATTCTTATTATACAAATCTGTATCCTACCAAGCTCTCTGCCTCAATAATCTATTGCAAGCTCCACAGGATAATTATACTTTGTGTAAAACATTATTTCTTTGTATTATTTTTATATTTGTTCCCTTTAAATCTGATGGGTATCAGCTTGTTGTTCATCTCTGCTGAAACCAAATAGCCCCAATCTCTCCTCAAAGAGAAACCTTCCTATGCCACTGATCATTCACCTGGCTCTTTTCTATTGCTGCTGTACCCAAAGAATGACCAAAAGGGAATATGGTGTTCAATGTGACACCATATTATTAAGTATATAATGGCATAATAATCTGTTCAGTTTTATTTTCTACTCTTTTCTTACTAACAATTTGAGTGCCATTGGGCCCTGAGCAAATGTTTTCCCATATCTAACAAAAGCTTCCCACGTAGTACAAAGAGCTGTAGTAATGACTGTAAATAATATTCAGGAAGATATATATCCCCTAAATTTCCATCCTCTCCCATCTGCAATATTTTCAAGTATGACATTACATAACTCCCCATAAGATGACTTTGTATACACATGTTACAGAGCTGAAAGGGTTTTTTATACTAAATGGGCAAGAGCACAGGCCTCATATCCTCTTCTTCTTCATCTATCATACTAATCCACTGTGATGCAATTGAAAGCATAAATAAACATCTACTGTATCTGGGACAGAGACTGTGGTATAGAAATGATGGATGAGAAATGAAAATATAGATATTAACAAAGAATCCACAGTGGTTCTTCTGCACAGAATGTACTTTACTCTACCTGGATTATATTCCTGGCAATACCCCAGCATTGTGCTATAGGACTTGTGGGATTATAGGGACTTCTAACCATTTTTAGCGGGGTTGTCCAAAACTGAAAAGCTGCTGACAGAGATAACGTGCTCTGTGTGAGCTGGTTTATGAAAATTTGGGATAGTTTTACAATGGAAAAGCTTTCAGCCAGGACTCATGAAAGCTACAAGGGTGTATATGGATTTGTGTTGTCTAGACAACATTTATCATCTACTGAGACACTGGGAATGCATCCTGGAAATGTGTAATTTGTCCTGGTTTGTTGTTATTGATTACTTTGAGCAATATTGGTGTTTACAGAGAGATTAATGATCATCTCAACTCTTTTTGGGATTCCAGGGATTTGATCTGTTGCAGCTGGATAGGCAAGATTTTTTTATGTCTTAAAAAGAGTTCTTCCTGAGTCACTGCCTGTCCCCAGAGAAGTGACTCCCAGGTGTGGAGGTTACTCTCTGTGCTAAAACCTGGAGCTATATTACCTTTAGCATGGATTTCACCCACAGATGGGGCGGGGGAGGGAGAGGAATGATGCAATCCCTTCCAGCCCTACACCTGTCCCTCTTCCTACTTCCCCTGCGTGCTTCCCCCTCCACATGCTAAAGTCTGGTGGAGAATGGGCAGGATCAATGCTTCCAAGCCTCTGACCCCTTCACTTCCTAGTGAAAAGGGCTATGAACAGAGAGTCTCCTCCACTTGGTTAGCAGGATGATCAGGTTCATTTTCATCTGAGCAGCTTGTGTAGGCTTAAGCTGAATACAGGGTCCTTGGGAAGGCCCGGCAGAGTTGCTAGCTTTGGTAACAGACAGTTTCCTGCGAGGCTGTGTCAGTGGGACAGAAGCACATTGGTTCACAGCATAGTCTTGAATAGACAAAGAAAATTGCCCCTTGCTAACAGGGTGTGTGATCAACGGGTGCCCAGCAACGTCTAGCAGCAATGACCAAACCTTGTTCAGCACAATTTTAGAAATGAGTTTTAATCACTGCTTCTGAAACTGTGTAGAACACAGCTTTGACCTTGCCAACACATGCGGATACGTCTGGCACCAGTTCAGCTACACCTGTTGCTCACACCAATCATCAGCAAGGAGTAATTTTCTTAGACCAGCTTTTTTATGGTTGTTCCTGCAGGACACAAAGGGACAGGACACAAAGAACCGATTGCTCCATTTATAGGCTTGTTGCTTTAACCGTTTTGGACTTTACTGCTTTGTCTGAACAAGAGGATTTTACCACTGGTTCAGCTGAGCCCATGTTACCACCAGTGGGAGCCCTAATGTAGAGAAGGTTCCCATATGCCTAGACCTGTTTTTATCAACATGTTGGTAAAACTGCTTTCACCAGGTTTAAATAACATTGTGGTAAAAATGCCAGAAGGTAGAGGAGTCTCTTCTACATTATGGCTCCCAGTGCTTCTCTCACTGCTCCAGCTGCATTGGTGCCAACACCTGTGGGAATAATTTTGTAATATTCCCTGCTGTAGACATAGTTACTATGATCAAATAAACAGCAAACATCATGGCTTCCAGATTGGGAAGTATGGGGTAAATTAACATGTTGAAAGAAGGATACACACAGAGGTTTCCTGAACACTAATGGAAGTGGTGAGTATAAATCTCTATATTGGGGCAAACAGATACTACTCAGCATCCAGATTCACTCTTTTAGATCAGTTAGGATTTGTGAAGAGATGCTTTTTTGTTAATCACACAAGGAATTCAGCTACAAAGGGGGTACAGCTGTGAGAGGAAACTTTTCCGGCTGGAACGAGACCCTCCCAGCTATAATAAACTTGCTGTGCCTTCCCCAGAAACATAACATTTTCCTTTCTCATACACAATGGGCAAACTTCAGTCTTGGCAATGATAATGTTTCATTAATAGTAGTGTCTTCAGTTGCCAGATAAAACCATCAACCATGGCAATATTAACGTTTAATTGTTTTTTTAACTGGGTAAATTTCAGAAAAGCTTCATCGCCTGGGGTAACACAGCGAATGCTTTGCCAGTGGCAATTTTGAACAGCAATGGATTTCTACTGAAATCTGAACTATTGATACAGATATTAGCCAAGGCTGCCCTCTATCTTCCTCTCCTTTTGACACAGCCCGTTGTTTCACTGCCACTAAGCCCAAAGTTTCAAAAGTGAGCAGTATATTTAGGGGTCCCTTTTTAGACAGATACGGCCTGATCTTCAAAAGCCCTGAACTCTCAGCAGCTGCCATTGAGAACAACAGGATCTACAAGGTAGGAGCTCCTTTGAAAACCTGCCAAATATGGCCTGATTTTAAGAGTTACTGAGCACCCCCTGCTCCCACTGGAATTGTGTCTGCTCAGCACCTCTGAAAATAAATCCTGCAGGAGTCTCGAGTTGAGACTCAATGACTGAGACCCTCAGAATTCGTAGACACTTTGGAATAACTGTGACTAAATAGCTGTGCTCAGCAAGTGTATGAGAGGGGTGAGGAGGAACGGGAATAGCATTATGATTGCTGTAATTTTTCAGTAAGCATTCCCCTCACATATCATATTTCCAATTAATAAGCCTTAATCAATCCCTACAATAAAAAGGGCTACAGAGATAATCTCTTGGATCAAAGAAAGGAAAATTGGACTTTTAAGTGACCTATCAACACAAAGCCGTTAAGTCTAAATGAGGAAATAAGCAAATTTTTGCTCTCTCACTGATATATAGAACGCTAATTTACAGTACCCTGTGAAAAACAAACTTTACAGAGTTGTCTATGAAGCTTGTAAAAGATGTCACACAAGATAGCTATTTAGAAGAATGTCCATCTAATTCAAAATAAAGCCCAGTGTTTACATTTTCAGATGCAAAATATTTTATAAACTGTATTCTCAAGGACAATTTCCTGCTATGACACATAAGATGGTGTAACATATTGTGAAAACAACCAAAACATATTTTGAAAATGTTCAGTCTCCTGGGACGCTTCATTTCTTTCCAGCAAACTGTTTATATTCTGAGCCTGTTTAACAACTAACATCTGAAAGAAATGGGGTTTTATATGTTTTGCTTTCAATATTCAGGCTTAAGTTTTTGGGTGCGATTTTACAGAAATTGTGGATAGAAATTACCAATGCCACATTCCAACAATCTTCTGAAAACATGCTTGACATAAAAATTCCTGTGAGCAGAAACATACTTTTTCTGCATTGTCTCTCCCAACATTCTCATGCCTATGGTACACATATTTATATGATCTATTTATCTTGCTCCTCAGATCTGAGTCATCTAATGAAACAACAGTCCAGTTTGTGACATCTTAATACATCATAACAACTGATCAGATGACATCAGTAACACTGGATTGTAGCCTCACTAAATGAAACCAGCAAGAGCACGCTGATTAGAAAGGAGTAAGTTACTCATTCCATACAAATATCTGGGTAACCATCACTAAGTGGAAAATAAGCAAAGAGGAGATTTATGATGTCAGAACGCTGGAAAGTGACAATATGAAATTTGTGGTGTTTGCTGATGTATGGACATTTTTCCTTAAGTAAAATATACTGCATAAGTTGTACAATTCAACAACTATTTTTGCACTGTTTTATCACTATTTCTCTAGTTTCCTTGGGCCTACATATTGAAAAATGATTAGTGTTTATGGGGGTCCAATTTAAGACCTTACAAGAGCCTAATTCTAAGAAGGTGAGGGATTAGCACTTCCTGAAAACCAGAACCCCATTAAGATGTCTTGGGTTGGGCACTCAGAGATCCAGGACCTCCAAACTCACTAGTCATGTTCCTTGGCACTAATTTATTGCATCGCACACATACAGCATGCAGTGCCAGATAGATTTTTAATTGATAGGAACAGATCTTGATTCTCTGATCAATCTTTCCTTAACATTGATGTTAAACTCTTGCATGTGTATATATGTATATATTTATGTTTATAGTAAGCACTATGATAGGACTCCACTTCCTAATGGGACATGCCTTAATCTCCTAGATGCCATGTGTGTGTACACACACACAAAATTCATGTTTGTGAGAGGAAGGATCATTTCTCTTTGTTTGCCATGTTAAATCAAGCAATTATGTATGCAAAATAGTTCTAATCTTGTCTTCCTTATCTTCTACACAAAATAATCTTAATATACTTGTACTCACAGCACTGTTCCTGTGCTTTTCCTTATGATTTTAAACTGAAAGGAGGGAAGATTTATAAACTCATTGTCATAGCTGGTGTCAGGAGCAGCAGCGGATGGAGACTCAATCTTGAGTGGAACTTCAAATCGTTGGCTATTAGGATCATAAATCTAAATCAAAGTTAGAGTAGGCACAAAGTTATTGGTTGGTTAATTAGCTTAAGTTGCTTGGACTAATTTTTTTTAACACTTACCTTAAACCTGAGTCGGTCTTTCGTCTGGAATTCCACGTCCATGGCAACAAGAGAAATATCATTGCCGAACAGTGACATCATGATATTACTTTTCATCAGCATTAACCTACAAACACACTTAATTACCACACACCAAAGTGCTTGAGCTATAAACAGGGCAAAACAGTGGAAAGGATTCAGCTCTATTAACCAATAGCAAATCTTTCTGGAATAGAATTTACATAAATCATGAATTTGTTAATAGCTATTGCTGGGGTAGGCAAAGGAGGGTATTTCTTTTTTCAAAATTCATCGACTTGTACCCTCTCATGGAAGGTTCAGCTAGTCTACAAAAGGGGAGTGGGGAACATTTATGCTTATGCATTTATAAATGTATTCTTGAATCAGAACCCAAAACTGTATGTAGCTTTTAGGCAGTGCAACCAAATGTGAATGCATAAAGAATGATTAAAGTCTTAAACAAGCAATGGTGAAGTTTACCTCCAGCCTTTAGCTGTCTTTTGCGGCTGCCCAGACAGAGAATACCCATAGGGGCCAGCTTCTGGGAAAGAGCACCAGGGGGCATTGGAGACTTCTGTAGAACACCAAATGCAGCCCTTTGCCTCACATGCCTCTTTTGAGGCACCTAGCTGAGGATGGCAATCGATACGTTTCTGAACTGGAACGTTATTAGGGCAAGATGGATCTTCAACTGAGTCATAGAAGCAAAATGGAACGTTCTGAGAACTAGTCTCACACCACCGGCATCCACGACTTAGGCAGGAGGCTTCAGTAGCTCCAGGTTCTGGGTGACAGTCTTGCCGAAGGTCCTCAGAGATTGTCGTTGGGCATGTGCTTGAGTGAAAAGGCTGAGCTAAAACTAAACCGGAAAAGGAAACAGTGAGCATCAAACACACACAGGAGTTCAGCAGGAACTAATGCAACTTGCTTTGGTGTAGATACGGCTAGAATACACAAACACCTGTGATAGCTGCAGAGGCGGCTCTAAGGTTTTTGCCGGCCCAAGCGTGAAAGTGCCACAGCACACCTGCGGGACGTCCGCAGCTGCCGCAGCATTTCTGCAGAAGGTCCACAGGTCTCACGGCCTCATCGTCCCCGTTAGAAGCAATAAATAGTTTTGTTATGGAGGCGTGCAGCTTCACTCTGGAGTTTTGACTGGCTCATAGTCAAAACTAATCTAGTCATCCTCATAACCTTACAAATAGAATGTTACCTAGATAGCTATTTCTTTTGGTCCAGTCCTGCACTTCCTCTCCCATGCAAGTGGGGCCCACTGAAATCAATGGGATTACTCATGTAAAGAGGAGTGTGCAACAATGGGATTCTATGTGTTAACAAGTAGCGACTTATCATATATTACAAAAAGGGGGAATAAACCTACTGCATCTAGAACATCTACTTTCCATTTAGCATATGGGAATTTCAGTACTAAGGCCTGATCATAATGAAAGGTCATTATTCTCAGTTACTACAACAATATTTTGGTGTTTATTTCATTTTGAAAATTAAATACTATCTTAAATGACTAAAGCTTTTGTATCTAAATTTTAAATGTAGATTATTCCATTCTCAAAAGCTTGAAGACCTTACTACATATGTAGCTTGACTATACTATTGACCTAGTGGTCTCCATTTAAATATGTGTACATAAGAATATTCATATCTGCTGCTTACAAGCAAATATCTGT
Source organism: Dermatemys mawii (assembly GCA_007922305.1). Lineage (NCBI taxonomy): Eukaryota > Metazoa > Chordata > Testudines > Dermatemydidae > Dermatemys > Dermatemys mawii. The sequence goes on along the minus strand of ML677341.1, from coordinate 22,223,608 downwards.
GATAGCAGTTTAAAATACAGAATGATAGGATGAGGAATGAGATTATAGATTCACTTTAAAACCTTTCAGGATTCCTGAATTTATTCTTGAGCAAGGAGTAGGAGAGGAATGACAGTTAAGTATTGGCTAAACTGACAACTTTTGGGAAATTCCCATGATTGCTTTAGCAAGGATGCATTTCTACTGATTACTCCCAGGGGAATTCTGCACCACTGCACAGCCACAGCATTTATGTCTGCTGCAGATTTCGTTGCTTTCCTGTAGAAAAATGACTTTCTGACAGACAAGCAAAGGGAAGTCATAACAGCAGTCACGTGACCCTCCCCAGCAGTATTTTTTGGGTGCCCAGGGCAGCCAGCAGAGACGTAAATCACTGTGGGGCAGGAGGCAGTTGTGGCAAAGACCTGGCTGGTGGGTCCTATCTGTTCTGGGTTCAGCTGCTAGTCACGGCTGGGTTGGGGAGAATGGGACTTCCTCCTCCTTTGCATGGCATCCTGGGCTGGGTCAGCCCCCCCACCCCAATTTCTCCATTGGCTGCAGGAAGCCCTGCAACCTCCCCCACCAAAAACCACCTCCCTCCTCTGTGCAGGTAGCTGCTCTCTCATCCGCCCAATCCCTATGCATCCAGACCCTGTCATACCCAGATCCTCCTCCTGAGATGAACACCCCCCCACACACTCAGAAACCCCTGATGAGCCCCACTCTCCCTGAACCTGGACCAACCCAATGAGCCACCTGCACCTGGATCCCCACCCCACTAAGCTCCAACCAGCTGCACCTGGGTCCCCACCCCACTGAGCACCACTTCCCCAGAATCTAGACCCCTTCATGCCCCCCTGACAAGCTCTATCCCCTCAACCCCCAGATCCCGCCCATTGCTGAGCACCAACCACCTTTACCTGGACCACGCCCCCAACAAGCCTCCGTGCACCCAGATCTCCACACCTGGATCCCCCACTGAGTCATCTGCACCCAGATTGCCCCATATGGAACCCTCTCAACCCATACTTGGATCCCCCCACATTAAGCCCCTCCACACTTGGATCCTGCCTTGCTGAGCCTGCCTGCCCACAAAGAGGGGTAGGGCCCTGAGGTGTTTCTGGGGCAGGCTAGGTCCTTGCACTGTGTCACTGGTTGGGTGCAGCCTCACTGGTGAGTCCGTGTCCTGGGTGGGGTGAGGAGGGGAGGCCTGCACAGTGATCTCCCACCTCTGTGCAGCCAATGGTCTGTGCTCCCCAATGCCATGCTGGAGCCTCCGCATTTATTTGACAAATAAGATTTTCAGGATTTTGCACAATATTAAAATATTGTGCACAGAATTTTAATTTTTTTGGCATAAAATTTTTAATTTTTTGGCACACAATGTCCTTAGGAGTAATTGGTGCTAGACATAGCATGAATGACTATAGCCATTGGGAGCAACCACAGATCTCATTCTTCTTTTTAAAATGGGTAACTAAGCTTATTGAATCAAACATGTTATGTCACATGTACAGGTAGAGCCATTCCCTGTGTGGAAATGCAGCCCTGAGTTTACTCTCAACCTCTTTCTTCTGGATTACTCTGTGCGGGCTCCTTGATTTTCTAGAACGGTTGATGTGACCATAACCAGCCACAGAATTTACAGTTGGACATGGATGGTCATTGAAATCGCCCAGGGTGCAGCCAGCCCATGGAGTGATATTGAATTTTGTGAATGGGTAGTGAGATGAGAAAGGAAAAGAAATCAGAGTTTGGAGCTCAAGCCAACTAAATAAGGGAGATCGGTGAGTAGCATCTCCCACAGCATTAGCAACCCCCTCATCAATTTAGGATCAGAGATGGAGGGTTCCATAGGGAAGTCCATCTACCTTCTTCTTAGCCAGACGTGCACGTAACCTAATGCTGGGGTGAGTAAGTGCACGTTAGGTCTCCTTAATATATATTTTACAAATAACTTCATATTGTTTATATTTAAGAATTTTGAATATTTATTACTATACATATTTTGCAAATGGTGCTGTATATTAGAAAATAGAAATGAGAGCTGCCCCTTTAAGAACAGAGTGGGAAGGCGGGACAGGGGCTAGAATGTGTAGTGTATGGATGTGCTGCTTCTGCTGCTGCTAGAGCTGGCTAGCTGGGCACTGAGGAGGTCTCTCTCTCTGAAAGAAGCTCTTAAGGATAAGGTTTGAATACCCAGAATAAAGAGTGTTCTCCTGGAAATGCTGATTCTTGAGATTGAGGGTGTCACATCCATCTCCCTCAACATGTGTGAGTCAAAAGAGGGAAATTAAGGGGGATCCTTGAAGTTCAAAATGGGATCTGAAGACTCTCCCCAAAGAAATTGTCAGCAACAACCCAACCTTTCCTTTCACTCCTGCCTTCCACTTCTTTTCCTCTTTTAAGGAGGTTCTCAGTGCCCATTATAATCTCTTAACAAGCATGGCTAAAGACGTCTGACCTTTCACGAATCTTTGAACAATATCCAGTTGAGCAATAACTCTCCTTTTGACTCATATTTTTCTTGGTATTAAGAATACTGGAATTAAAATGAGATCACTGCTGAACACTTCAACTGGAGCAGCACAACAGATTCTTTTTTAACTCCTCTCTTCTCACTCCATGCTATGCAACCACTCTCTCCTCTGTTGACTCCCTTCCCCCTTCTTTTGTTCCCCATCAAACCACCCTAATTTTGCCCACCTATCAAGTCCCTTTCAGTAGTCTGGTTTGGGATGCAGGAAAGAGTTTGGAGTCAGGGGATACAGGAAAAGGGAGTAGATGCTTGAAACACCTATATTAGATCTGAGTACCACAGGTTTCTAGGACAGTGTGATAAGACCTTCTGACACTTCCTACTTTATCTCCTGAATTATGAGTAAAAGAGCAGGAGGAAAACACAGAGATCTGGCAATAATGAGCTAGAGCCATTTATTTGTTCCAGTGATCTTTGGTATGCTTCCCTGGGGAAGAGCCTCATATCCATGTAATTTTGACTGAATTCAGTTAAATAGAACAAGGAGAGGCAGTCGAGCTCCCTGTGCATCAACTGGAATCCACTTCTGGGTTCACGGGTCATGCCAGGAAGTCTATCAATGAATATTTAATTTAACCAGACAGCTTTTGCATTCAGTAATCCCCTTTGTGCTGACCTCCTCCTGATGTTCCACGACCGGGTCTTACTCTGTGGAGTAAGAGAAGTCCCGTCTCTGGTATCCTTGTAAGTAGAAATGAAAACTATTCTGACTTTTTATGTAGCCCTGTAGGTCTTCTTGGACTTAACTGCAGCAGAGAGCAAACTTTTTGGCTCTCTCTACTGTCAGTCTTCTTTACAATCTTCCTGAGCAGGATTCCACACAATAATTTTGAGTTACAGAGAAATATTTTTGAATAGTTCTCTGTTGTCCCTGATGAAATCAAAGAGGGTTCCTGGCCATTGATTTCTCTTCTAACTTCATAGATCCTGAGATCCATCTGCTCTGCACACAGTAGATATGACAGCACGAGCATCTGGGGATGCACATGTATGCATATATACACATATATGGAATCAACTTTAATTTGGCATGGTTTTGATGGGTGAAGCTTTCTAGCTCTCCACATCAGGACATAGTGGCCATAGAAAAGCATATGGTTGGTTTCCAGTCAGGCTTTAAGGGCTTCGGAAGATGTTCCAAGGTTATTCCATTCTCACGGTGGCAGTCACTTGGAAAAAAAATGCTCCTCAGCTAGAATCAGCGTTCCTTTGCCAGGGATGCTAATGCAGCTTCATTCTCAAAGACAAAGCAGAATCTTCAGGTTCTAGGACCCTGTCAGCTTTGTCGGGAGTCTCCCATGCCTCCCCAATGCTTTATTTAAATACAGGGCAATAATAAGCCCTAATTAGCAGGAAGGGAGAAATACTTGAGGGAACAAGCATGACAGGTGGCCCTGTTTGGGGGAGTAAAACCCCTAAAAAGATTTTTTTGTTAGTGACCCCAAAGTCAGCTTTAAAAACTAGGACTGCAGTGGACAAGGCAGGATTGGTGATACGCTGCAGTTTTCGCTACTGGAGATAAATCTGGCAGAAAGGATGTGGGTAGGCCTGAGGGACAAGTCTGAACTGCCTCTAGTATTTTCACAGAGAGAGATGGGGGAGTCTGGGGGAAAGGAAACAACTTTCTGGATCCTTACTTAAGTGTCAGCCCTGAAAAACTCACCTGTTGGTCAGAGTCAGGCGAGGCTCTTTCCATACATGTGCATCAATAAATGTGCCATAGGCCAAATTTAAGTCTTCACTTACACGCTATTCAGCCAAATGGGCTACAAATTCTGGCCCCCACTGACAAATGTGTAACCCCTTTGTGTCTGTTGTTTTGTACAGGTGTAGCTGAACAATGTTGATGAAATATGTGGACAAATTGGAGAAAGTCCAGAGGAGAGAAACAAAAATAATTAAAGGTCTAGAAAACATGATTATAAGGAAAGATTGAAAAAAATGGTTTGTTTAATTTGGAGAAGAGAAGACTGAAGGGGGACATTGTAACAGTCTTCAAATACATGAAAGGTTGTTAACAAGGAAGAGGGTGAAAAATTATTCTCCTTAACTTCTGATAACAAGACAAGCAGCAAAGGAGGTCACAGCAAGGGTGGTTTAGGTTGATCATCGGGGAAAAAAAACTAGCCTGGCAGGGTAGTTAAGTACTGGAACAAATGGCCTCAGGGGTTGTGGAATCTCCATCATTATCTAACCTGTTCTTAAAAACCTGTCAAAAACAGTCTAGTTATTACATAGTCCTGCCTTGAGTGCAGAGGACAGGACTGGATGACCTGTTGAAGTTCCTTCCTATCCTACACTTCTATGACTCTATGCACAAGGTGGAAAGAATCCAGCTCATTTCATTTTAGCTTAGGGTTAGTTCATCTGAAATGCAAAAATAGGCTTTTTTTTAATCCCTAAAGTCAGCAGATGTGATTTAATACACAGAAATAGCAAATCTGTCAGTGTTTTTTCATATTAGAGCCATACTAGCTTATTTGCACATGGAAACGTTTTATCAAATGGGCATTATGAAAGGACAACTGGCTCCTGGCAACATTTCTGACTTTGTATGTGTCGGAAATGTTTTTAAAAAATTAATTAGTCTGGCCAGTTTGAAGCACTGAATCCACAGCAGATTCTGAAAACCAGCCCTTGTGAATCTCAGGTGCTGAAAGGTACAAGAAGGTTCTCTCCTGCAGCTGCTGATTCCCAGACACATCTAACTGTTTTGGTGCAAATGAGGTTGGAGCAACTTGAAAAACAAAAATCAAGAGATTCCTTTCTTTCTTTTATGCCTGTCTTAAAACCCTTAACTCATTTTTGCTGGCTTGATGGCCTGTTTCTGTGTAAACATTAGTAGAAGCTGAAATTGGAAATAAGCAGTTGAAATTGATAAGAGCTTTTGCTGCCCACTGGTGGCTTTTTCAAGGTAATTTCCATGAAAACGTTGAAAATAAGTACCTTGAAATATACACATGAAAACTTCTCCTAAATGTTTCCTCTGTCTGATTTGTTTTTTGAGAAACCAGGTTAGTGAATGCTGCTGCTTCTAGGCATCCCTGAGGAGAAAAGGTGCAACCACATTTTCTCCATTGTAATAATACTGATGATATCTTACATCTGGGATCATTTGCATGTGTAAAAGGTATATTGCATGGTGTAGCTAGTCCTGGTGTGCAGAGGCTCTTATAATATCCCCTCCAACTTTCTCCCTTAGGCTCTAGACGGAATCAATCTCTAGTATAAGTGGATGTAGCTCAGAAGTGGGAGCTGGGAAAACACATCTTGGGGCTGCCTTCCCTTTCTTAGGTTTCAAATGAGCAAAGCACTTAAGTACATGCTTAACGTAAAGCATGTGAGTTGTCCCATTGACTTCAGAGTGACTATACACATGCACAGAGTTGGACATATGCCTTGTTGTATTGGGGTCTAATTGCAGCACTGGACAGACATCCCCATCCCTTTTTATCGCCATTGCAGCCTTCCCTTGCCTGCGGTGGTTTCCAAATCTACTCCCATTTTGTTTTCTCCCTCTACCATTGTCTCTCCCATACACAAAATGCCTGATCTCTTCCCCATGTAGCTATTTTGTATTTACAGACACTACATTCAGCTTTCGAAAGCTGCTTATTGCAAAATAGAAATGTCATCTGTACTGACCTGCAAGCAGAACAGCAAAAAACTGAAGACTCTTGATTCGTTTCATGGTCAGACAGGTAGAATTAGTGCACACAGTATGTCAGCCTTTTATAACGGACAACACTATGACAGCTACATTTGCATATCTGTAATTTGAGACACTGCAAACATTATCCAGACATTAGTGTTTGACATGAGATTAACCAACACACATGCTCTTCTACTCATGTCAGGTAAAGTTCTTCTACTGGTAGATAAAGATACAGAATGTAAACAAGTTGGTAACTAAAAGTAAACTAAAATTAAAGAGCTGGATGCTTTCCTCTAGTCGTCTGCCAGACAGAAGACATCAAAAATCAGTCAGGATCTGTGGTTTCATGCCTCTGCCTCCATCATCTCCTCATCAACATTAGTCACACAGCAAGAGGGTGACATAAGGTAGTCACCTGGGCCTTCTTGTAATGAATTTGTATTCTGCAGATTACACAATAACTATATAAATCTTGCATCCACCAATCCACACCTCTTACTGGGTACTGGGATTAGAACTCTGAACTTTCAAGCTCCAAAACCAGAAGTCTCTAGTACAATTTAAACTACAGATGAACTCCTGCAGCTGATGGTACTAGTACCAGGAGGTTCCTTCTGCTCTCTGTCGACCAGACATAAGAGGGGACGTCACTCACACACAGTGCTGCCATCTAAGGGTTTTACCATGAGAAGGTGTGATATGGTCCTACATCTTTCGAGCATGTGCCCTTTTGGTAGTCACCCCTTAAATTCCCAGTGTAAGTGATGCTTCCCAACAACCTGAACACAACTGTTAACTCAAACAATGCTATTACTTTGGAAGTCTTAACCAGAGTAAATGAAGATAAGTGAGAAGATTTATGAATTTTCGTCTACTTTTAAATTGATTTAACATGATGGGAAATTCATTGAACTCAAATTAATAGAAATCTTCAAGGCTTTTGTCTATTTTCTGGTCCTGATATGTAGTGTCTAGAATTTAGATTGAGAGCTCTCTGGGGTGGAGAATGTCTGCTTTGTTACAAGTCTGTATTATACCTAGCAAAATGTGGCTTTAATCCTTGATGGGGTTTATAGGTATTATTGTAACACACACAAATAATAATGGGCAATTAGAATAATGAAGCAGTATAGAAGTAGAATCTATGGAATATTTTACTCATCAGATCATTCTATTGTATTTAAAAAAAAAAGGTAAAACTGCATATTTCATGTAACATTCTTGGCCTCAGGAAGCGTACTCTAAGACTGCATTCTTTACAGACAGAATGGTGAAAAATGCACAGAGAAATAATTTCACATTCACATGTTTATTTAAGCATCACCTACATAAGCTACGATTTACAGGCTGATATTTCCTGCCAAAATAAAATAAAATAAATCCACAAACTGTTTTTTAATCTACATAAACTTTTAAAACTTGCAGAATTTACAAATTACTATTTGGAGCAGCTGGATAAACTATACACCCTCTTTCAATATTCACACACTGCAGCATTTTAAAATCCACATAGGCACAAGATAAGATATTCTCTTTTTACAATCCATCTATTTACATAGCTTTCCCAACGCCGGTAGTACAGTTCTCATAGTCACTGCCAAAGATTGCAAATCATTGTGTATCTGAAATATTTTTAGCAGCATACAAAATTAGATAAAAAATGAATGACAAATTGCTGTTAAAAAAGAAAATGTGAGATGATAAAAACAAGTCCATAAGAAAAACAGATTAAGATATACATCTATTATGACATTAAGAATACTGTTCATTACAGAATATAGGCAAAGCACTAATAAAACAGAACAATTTAACAGCAATTTAGTTGTAGTCCTGAGCGCAGAGTATACACAGCTACACAACTTTGGTCAAAAAGAGTATATGCTAACATTAACACAAGTCATATGGCATTCACTATTAACTAGAAACAGTCATATCAAAAATATCTGTCATACTAACAACTTTCTCAGATATTTTATTCAGTCTGCTTTCATAACATCAATATAGATAGCTTTTTACAATCTCAAACCAAGGCCTTGTTTAATTAAAGGCTTAGTATGGTATGCATCATTCCCATGTTATCCCAAGATACAAATCAGCTCATCAGAATGTCTGAGGCCAGGTCTACACTAGAGGCGGGGGGAGTCGACCTAAGATATGCAACTTCAGCTATGCGAATTGGGTATCTGAAGGCGATGTATGTTAGGTCGACTTACCTTGGCGTCCTCACGGCAGCGAGTTGACCACTGCCACCCCACTGTTGACTCTGCTTCCGCCTCTCGCGGTGGTGGAGTTCCGCAGTCAATGGGGAATGCGCTGAGGGATCAATTTATCATGTCTACTCTAGACATGATCAAATCGATCCCCAGTAGATCGATCACTACCTGCCCATCTGGCAGGTAGTGTAGACATGGTCTGAGACAGTGAAGTACAATAGAGTATTTTGTTTTGTATTTTAGGTTACAGGTTTGAGACTGTTATTAGAGCAGATGATTTTCCAGTTTGTTTAAATTACAAGTGTTATATATGCACACAAATCCAGCCATTAGATATATATATCAGGGAGACTCAAGTATATTATCAATAGGCTATTTTTAAATACAGAATACAGGAAAGTGTTCTAAGGATATCAATGCTAGTAGAATACAACACATATTTACCAGTTGGGTTCAGCTGCATTTTCCAGTTTATTCCAGTTGTCAGTGTTTACCCAGTAAATGCACAGCAAAGTGCACTAAGAATACACAGCATTTTATCACAGTGTTTATTTGTGCCCATTATTTCAATTCATGGTTAGTTACTGGCAATATCTTCATTTGCATCTCCAGTATCAGAGATATGTCCATCTAGCAGGTTGCGAGCTTTCCAGATCCTCACAGTTCGATCACTGTAAAACATTTGTGAGATCAAACAGAAGTAGTGAGCAAAAAAGAAAAAAAAGTTTCTGGAAATGTTTAGCTTGTCAATTTATTTCAAGTTGGTTTTAAATATATATTTCTGTCCTAGACATTTCTTGATCTTGATGTAAGTACAGCCTCAAGCCAACATCAGTGTCAGGTTGGATTTTTGTTTGCTTGAAGACAGATGTTTCCTTAACTCAAGTATTTTGTATAGGGGAATATATTGTTAGTGAAATAAGGCCAACATAACTCTTTAGTAATAGTCATTTGTCATCTGCATAAGAGTCTTAATCTCAGGTATACCAGCAGGGGTTCTTAATTTTTTCACAGCATGGATCACCACCTCTTCCATTCATATTGTTACTATTATTATTTGTATTATTATCATGGCACCCAGGAGTTCCAGTTGTGGACTAGGACCGCTTTGTGCTAGGTGCTGTACAAACACAGCACTTCACACTGCACTGCTGATGTAACTACAGAAATTACTAACATAGCAAAGTAGCATTAGAACAGAATTTCCTTTATTGTTAGAAGTCTTAATTAAAAGTAGTAGCTGGAAATTGTAATATGTTAACAGTCAGATTTCTACAGACCAGAGTCCGAGAACCGATATACCAAAGTATTCATAAATAAAGATTTATAAGAGCGCACTAAATCCTACCTTTAGAAAAACCCATGAGCTTATAAAAGTTCCATAGGTTAGGTGAAGGGCTAAATCCTGCCTAAGTTGAAGGGAATGAAGTGGGCTCAGTCTGCACTGGGTAGAAGCCATGATATTTTAAGAGGCATTGGAAAGTACTGGGGCACAGTTAAGGGGAGCAGACCAGGAGAAACCACTTGGTGAGAATGTACTCACCACAACTGAATGCAGAGATGCTTTGGCAAGGCAGCAGGAAAAGGAGGATGGAGCTCCTTTAAGAGTCCCTGCTACATCTGAGAGAAAAGGGGTCTTACCTGAGTGCAGCCAAGGGGAACAGAAGTGGTGGGACAAGGTAGGGGCACTGACCTACCATATGCACCAGGAGAGAGGGAGAATATTTACACCCCTACATGGTACACGGATTTCTCAGCTACTTATCAGAAGCCCCTCCCTTCCAGCATCCACCCACAGGATAAGAGGAGAACTGGGATTTATGGTCTGCTATGGGCTTGTGCTAGTCACTGTTTTTCCTTTGGGGCTGGGAAGAAATTCTTCCCTCATGACTAGACTGACAGAGGCAGGATGGTGTTTTTACCTTCTCCACAGCATGTCAGAGACCTGGTGAGGTAGGTAAGATCAGATCAAGGTGTCCCAAATTAGTTGGTGGCTGGTATCCAGAGGAGGTGCCTATTACAGAGGGGATGCAGTTCCCTGATAAACAGGAGTTGGAAGTGGGATTGGGGGAGCCATCCCCTAAGGAAGCTGGAAAAAGGGAGCTGTGGCTTCTAATGTCTGGTACAGCAGGGAGAGATACCCTCCCTCTTTACCCTCATATGAGGAGAGAGCAGTGGGGTTCCAGCAGCGAGCTGGTTGGGACCAGGTTAGGAAGGGGAGAAGACAAAGCTAGCCCTCCCAAATAGGTAGAAACAATTAAGGAAAAAATGGTGACTAGCACTGCATGATTTATTGCCAGGTATTCCTAGATATGCATAGTGAATAATGCTGTGGCCTAATTAAAAACTAGATACATTGCATCTTATCTTTCTTCCTGCATGGCCAGGACAAAAGCACTCATTTAAGTGCCCAAATCCCAGCTAACCTAGTTCGGGAAGTTTCAGCCAAAATAAAAAGATGCTCGATCACCCACAATAGGGAAGGGCCCTAATTTTAGAGCTCTATGCCATAATCCTTATGAGGAGACTTCTTGTAAAGCTATTCAGGATTTTATAAAATATTTTTCCTTTCAACATGTGCAGTACATGTTAAAAAACAGATCAACACCATTTTGAGAAAAATGAAAAGATCTGAATTATGTTAGTAGCCATACAGTCTGTGAAAATGTATTAATACAGATATGAACCTGATGTAGAAATTATCGGATTTTATCTTCTATTACTTTGACTAAATAATTGTTTGCTTACCTCACATACTGTATATTAGGTATATACACATTTTTTTATATTCCTGTCCTTATAAAAGGCTGGGGTCAGCTGACAGTGCTCTAAACTCTGGAACTTACTCCTTTCCTGACCTGAAATAGCCCAACTTTGGTGACCTTTTGGGTATACTACATGTGACATCTGTTTGAGTGGGCTTTTGCCAAAAGCTAAGGCTTTGCTTCCCACAACAATGAAGAAAGGGATTTCTGCAGGTATCTGGCTGCCTGTTGAAATTAACAACACCGCTGGGATTTTATCATGTTATTAATGAGGCATAAGGGTACCTGGGATAGGCTTATTTTTAATTATTTACAATTTAAATAAACACACAGACATCAGATTTATGTATGATATACATTTCAAAATGTATATAACCAACAAATACATACCATGAGACACCTACATCTGTATTTAGGCATCTAAATTATGTGGCCTGATTTTCATAAATGGAGAGGACTGGCAGCTCCCAATCAATGAGCTGTGGCAGCTCAGTATTTCTTAAAGTTGGGTGCCTCAATAAATAACATCAAAGTTTAACAATTTTGGCCTTGGAAGGCCTTACGCTCACTTTAGTTACCGTCTGCCTAGGCTCTGATGCAGACGCCTGCATTTTCTCTAGAATTAGATACTTTTCTTGTTTATGGTGTCTTCAGTATGTTTGATTTTTCCACAAGAGTAAGGGAATGATTCCATCTATGTTGCTTCTACCTAAACATTCCTATCTTTCTGTCTCAGGCTCTCAGATACTGGGAGTGCAATGGGAAAATCTGATCCTTTGTCACTAATCATTGACATTTCTCACTTCTACCTAATAATGCATTACTCACTAGAGTATTCATGTTAAGACATTAAAGGAGGACAGTAAGAAGTTCCCATATTCAGAGTTTCTGCTTAGCACATATAGGGCTGGTCTTCACTGGGGGGAGGAAGAAATCGACTGAAGATACGCAGCTTCAGCTACGTGAATAACATAGCTGAAGTCGGCGTATCTTCAGCCAACTTACCTGCCGTCCTCATGGCGCCGGCGGTCAGCGGCGCATTCCCCAGTAGACTCCAGCTTGTGCCTCGTGGCAAGCTGGAGGTATGGAGTTGACAGGGACGCCACTAGTGATCGATTTCTCGCATCTTAAAAAAGAGATGCGAGAAATTGATCGCTAAAAGTTTGAACGCTACCCGCCGATCCAGCGGGTAGTGAAGACGTACTAATAGTGCATGTTTGCATTACAAAAGCAAGACATTTTGGGTTGTCTCCTGGTCTATAGGAATGTTCTGCCACCATATTTTAGGCCCACAGTCTCCCTAACGTATTACGGAGTCTGTAAGCAATTTGGAGCATGGACCTTGTCTTTCTGCTTTTACAGTGAAGTGACTAGCCCACTTGTGAGTGCTTTGAATTAATTTGTGCAGAATTTGAATTAAACACATGAAGAAAGAGAAAGTAGTGTTTATGGAAAACATTAGAACACAAACTCACTCTGCTGCTGTGAAAATGTGGCTGGAGTTGGTGCAGATAGCATTTATAGGACTGTCATGTCCCCGCATCTCTCCTACTGGTGTGAATGTATCCACATTCCAGAGCTTTAGAATTCCTCCCCTACATCCACTGAGAAGAACAGAGGAGCCAGGCACCAGTCCAAGAGCACACACCCAGTCCTTGTGTGCATTAGGAACTTGCTGAAAAACAAATGATACACAAATCGTGCCACAGGAATGAGTACAATAGATTTAGGCATCAGGAAGTTCCAAGTTCTAATCCCAGTTTCCCAGTTCTGCAACAGACTACCTATGTGGTCATGGGTACGTCACAACTTCTCTGCTTCACTTTCTCTCTCTGCAAAACAGAGATAAAGCTTTCCTACTGCACATAGCTTTTATATATTAAAATTAGTTCACATTTGTACATAGTTTTGAATGTGTGAAATGCTAAGTGTTATTGCAGAATGGAAATAAAATCCGCTCTGCACAGTACAGACTGATATCTACCTGCTCAGACCATACGTATTGAATTTCAAGAGAAGTTAGTTGTAGATATAGAATAATTGTATGTTCAAGTTCTGCATTTTACTGATAAGCATAAAAAACAAACTGTGGAACAGCAGAAAAATTTCAGACTAAAGAAAATGACCTCTAAAGCTGCAAATGTGTAAGATGCTTACCAGGTGTATATAAATGTGTAAATGCAAATGTGTATAAATGCAAATGTGTATAAATGCTTACCAAGTGTATATAAATTGTAAAGGTACTGTGAAACTGTCTGTCTAAAGCTCGTCCCCTCTCCTTCATTCCCCATTCCCTCCTACACATTAGAGACAGATTTGAGGAACACTTATTAAAAACACATTCTTCCTTTTCTGAGGAGAGATTCAGAAAGTAAAAAGGTACCCACAACAGAACGCCTATAACATTCGAGACTAAGAGCAGTGAACTAATGGCTCAAGCCTGCTCCCACTGACTTCAATGGAAACAGGATTGGGCCCTAATTTCCAACACCATTAAATTTTAGAGCAACTTTAGTTGGCTTCTGACTCCACTTTTCTCCCCTCTGGAATAGTCATGCCAATATCAGTCAAGAGCAGAGCTAAAACATATAGTATACAATGAGAATACATACAGCATTACAAACCAGGTGTTTTTATTGCCAGAAAAGGTTAACACCACAATATATGCCATCAGGTTATAAAATTATTGCTAAACTTATTTGCAGAGTTCCCAAGTGGCTGAGAGGTTAGGTAGAGCAAAATATTACTGACTCCCACCAAAAACCTGAAAGCATAAGTAATCGCTGAGATTAAGTGTCCAGGCTCCTATTGCTCTTTAAAATGTCTCTGATCATTTTCTGAATATATTCAGGCATTTAAAAGCAACATCAATTCTCTTCATTTCTTACTTTAAAATTCAGTACAACTGTGTCACTCAACACAATGCCTTCATATCATATTTGCAGATGAAACGCACGACATATTCTGAAGTAGTATTTGTGGAAAAAACTAAAAGTTAAGGTTAACCCTTTTTTGAGCTCTGACATGCTGTTCTGAACTTTTTAACAATTAAATTATAAAGGTAACAGGATACGTACTAACAAACAAAATATATATACTATATGAGATAGCATAAAATGTTTTGCCTGTGGTATATTGGAATACATCCAGTTCATTACACAATAAATTCCTGTAGTATAGAGAAAGAGTGCACAATGTACTGTTACAAACATTAATGTAATTATATATGTGAACAAATATATCAGTGCAAAGTTCGTATTGCACAGTATTTTAATGAGTCTGGAAATGTAAAAGTTATGATTCTCACAACATTAATTTTCTCACATTATGCACATATAATATTTTTGTTCCTATTCTACCCATTTTTGTTGTTAAATGTATAGATTAATATCTTTTATTTATATGGTCAGATGTATGCCATAAAATATATGGATGCACATCTGTACAAACATAGCAGAATACATGTTATTGTGGGAATCTGAATCTCTGTACTTTAACTCCTATTTTATTTGTGCAACCTTAAGGTTGCATAACTTAGGAAAATAGGAATCGCCATTCCAGCTCTGACCAGTGGTTTCAGAGAAAGGAATAAAATAAAACATGTAAGACATAATTATAAAATAAACCTGCCCACACAGAAAGTTTCTTCTTAATTTCATCAGTTAGTGGTTCTCTTATGCCTTGAAGGAATAACTTTGGTTTATTTTAATCCTTATTGTTATAACTGTGAATGTTTTCATTACCGATATAGACATGCTATACTTCAAGAATTCTTAAGCTCTGCTAAGCACTTGGCATGAATAATATCTCGTGGCAATCAGTTCCACAGACAAATTGTGCATTCTGTAAAATAAGCATTTTTTTAAATCAGATTTGCTGCTTTTCACATCTTCTTTAGTTATGACTTGCCTAAATAATTTTGTCTCTTGTTTCAAAGACTCCCTCAAGCCCTGCCACAGGGACAAAGTCTTGTGGAGTTGCAGCCCATACAGCAGCCCCGGGAGGTTTAGACAGGCCTCCAGTAATGTCAGCAGCCCAGAATCAGGAGGTCTCAAAAGGTGGCTTAAAGCTGCCTTAGCCCTAAGGCTCTCAGTTCTATGCTGCAGAAAGGAACCTCATGCAAAATGTTTTAAATATAGGTCTGTCAAAAGAATGTGCAGCATGTCACAGGAAAAAAAACAAAACCAAAGCAAGATGTTGTTAGGCTCTGCTACAAATGCTAGCATGAACCCACTGAACATGCTCAGAGGTTAATTTTTCCAATGATTTTCAGAACTATTGTCCAAGCAATGTTTTTTAGTTTGATTGTCCCTGAGAACGGGGTCCAGACTGAAAATCATTTAAGGTACACTTTAAAGTTCTAGTGTTTTTAACCTAGTCCTATTGAAAATAAATGACAATATTTTTAGTGAGGAACTTATTTTTCTAGACGCATGTAGCTAAAGAGATCTTTTGAAACATTATAGCTATAATTTTACACACACATATACATGAGCATGCACTTTACAGTTGAGACCATGTAAGTCAATGTTTCAGATAAAAAGAAAGTTTTTGGAAGTTGTCAGTAAAACCAAGGGTATACAATGAAAATGCTCTGAAACCAGATTTGTAATAATTGTTACTTAAGAAACATTAAAAATTTTGTTCACGAATTACTCCTCAATTCAATATTCTCCACACTGCCCACAATACGGATGTTAATAAACCAATTCAGGCCACAAGAAGGTTAAGATGAATATTCCATCAGGAAGTGATTTCAAGTGTTTATAACAATGCACTTGAAGACAACCAATTAATGTACAATTCATGGTCTGTCTTCTGATATTCCACTTCAAATACAAGAGGAAAGCAATGGTCCTAGTACAAGAAGCATCTCCACAAGTCCAGTTCATTTGCCCAAAATACTTACCTAACAAATTAAAAATAGCAGCAGCAAAGTAGGTGGTTACTGGCTCAGCACAAATTGAGTGTTCAAAGTATGAAATATCCACAAAAGTATTATAGCACAATTATCAGATCATCCACTTGATTTTACATTACCTGAAGCAGGTCTTTTTGAGCCAAATCCCATTTCTTTATTCCGTTGTCTCTGGACCCACTGAAAAGGGTGTCTCCAATGATAGTAAGTGCTTCAATCCCATCATAATGAGGTGGTTCAAAATTGTGTGTTGGACTAACAGTTCCAAGAGCCCCTTCAGTTACATCAAACATCTGGAACAAGAATAGCAATAAATATTCAGATATGCTATCTGTTCTTGGCAGGCAATTAACAAAATAAATCAGTGAACTCATTTCACCTCTACCATGTAGCTATCCTGACTATATTCAGGGATAATGTAATATAAGCTCAGGTTTAGCAAAACTCGAGTTAGTGGACCCTGAGTTTATTAACCTAGGGCTTGAACATCTCCACTCATTTTTTATTCCCAGGTTAGGGATTGCTGGGGTTCCAACACCTACCTTGAAGGTTGGACTCGTGGGCCTGAGTCCAATCATCCATACCCCAGTCTCAGTGCCCTCCAAAATGTGGCTGCTCTAGCCCTTTGTTTGTGGTGCGGTGTGGGAAACTTGAACTGTCCACCAAACCTGACTGTCCATAGGACAAAGAAAGTCAGCCCGTGGGATTGAGGAATCCCTTTGGTGGACTTCCAGAGCAAGAGTCCAGTGAGACTGTCTAAACTGCAAAGCAATAGAAATTGAACCATGGGTCTCAGCTTGACTCAGGCTCACCCCCTCCACTCCCCTGGGATCTGGGACCCTTGAGCCAAACCCTCAGCTGGCATTATTTGTATGTAGACAGCAGGAGGGATTAGGCTTGAGCCTGAATTTGAATCTGGGCTTGCACTGCAGTGCAGACATTCCCCCTACAAATCATTCATGGTAGGTAACTTGGGAAAGAGCTGGAGAGTTTCATTCCTTACAGGCAAGACCCAGGGTACTGTGGAGCACAAAAATTATGTGGCACAGCTCCTCTCAGTTAATGTAGCAGAGCTTCACTGAATTCACTACAAGTGGGAATTATACAGAAGTGTGAACTAAGTAGGAGATCAATGGATAATCTTCTAATTATATTATAAAAAGTGTCTAAATACATAACCAATGCCCAGTATTTATTTGCTCTGTAGCAGAGGAACATCTCTCCTCTCAGCCTTAGTATCTTCACAGACAGCCTGTTAGTAATTTCTGACTGCTCAGGGAAGGAGCATGCAGCAGCATGAGTACCAGAAGGGTGGAAGCACTGTCTTGTAGCTGAGAGGTGGATAGTTGTAAGAACAGGTGGTAATTTCCCCCCAAAATATGTTTCTATAAGTGTTCTGTCCCTTTAAGTATTGATGTCTCCTCTGAGTCACATATACCTTTCTCCTTCCCTGTTCTCTGAGAACGGGGTCCCAGAATGCAGGCTCTTCAAACAACAGACCATTAGCTCCATTCAAATAACTTCTATGTCATGCAACTTAGTTACCTTAATAGCACTTTACAATAAATAAACTCGACAGTAAGAAAAACTGATTACTTGGCAATGTGTAAAAAAACCTCCAAAAAACCTCCAAAAAACAGAAATGCCTAAATAAATAAATAAATTTAAAAAAGCCTTTCATTTAAGAAAAATGTCACTATGCATGGCATTCATTTAGAAATTCATGGAACAGTTGCATCTGTCGCAGAAAGACATGCAAGGCTAATTTTATCTAAAGATTACATTCACTTCAGTGATATATTCTGTTTTTAGTATTTGAATACACATCAAGCCACTAAAATAAATGAAGTTTACATCCCATATTTTAGGATCTCCCTTTAGGAGTATAATTAAATCTTTCCCACTTAATTTAGTGGGATTTACCTGCTGGTCTTTTACCAACTTATTTTGACAAAATATTACAATACAAATACAATGACATTAAAAGGAAGCTATTTGGATGGCAACGTCAGGCACTCAAAATTTAGAAAATACTAGAATTAGCGTTACCTGCATAACCTTAATTCTGCCTCTCTCTGGGTGTGCATAATTACAGCATTTAATTGCATGACCACGTGCTATTTTCTCCTCAAGATCCCTGTATCATTCAGTGCATCAGGAAGAGAGCTCCTGATTTAACCTCTGTACACAGTTCAATATTTTGAATATATGAATTAGTGACATAATACATCTTATCACTTTTGATATTGCCCATATATTTTAATTTCTCTTGATATGGAAGTCTTTCCCTGAGTCCAAAAAAGTTGCTGTTTCCCTTAATCAGACTGTTTCTGATGTATACTTTTTGAGATGGGGCCATCATTTGATAGAAAGTGCTATAAAATTGGTATTAATAAACACATGAATATGCATTACATGATATACGATTTTCCATCTGGGCTGCCATTTTTTGGGATGTTGGGAGAGGAAGGTAGAAATGGAAGTGACACTAATTATAAACCCTGCCCCTACTAGTCAAGTGAAAATACAATAAAGGAGAAAATCTTAATACTAAGATGTATTACCTTTATATAGTGATCCTTGGAGCCAGTGATGATAAGATCTTGTCCATTGGAAATGCGATCTATTGTAAGGCACATGACAGGACCTAGGTGACCAGTTAACTTTCCTGTAGACTGGAATCTTTAAGAATAAGAAAAGAAGTGAATGCGAGGTAGGGGTAAAGTGATGATGAATATTCTCAATTTTTAATTAGCTTTAAACCTGGATGTAGAGAGTATGCTGCTCCATTTTCAAAAGTGTGTGACCCACTAGGGATTTGGGGGTTTACTACTTCCATTAGATATGCTGAAAAATATGATCTATTTATACAGTTTTATAGCACGGACAGGTTTCAGAGTAGCAGCCGTGTTAGTCTGTATCCGCAAAAAGAACAGGAGTACTTGTGGCACCTTAAAGACTAACAAAGTTATTTAAGCATAAGTTTTTGTGGGCTAGAGCACACTTCATCAGATGCATAGAATGGAATATATAGTAGGAAGATATATATATATACAGAGAACATGGAAAGGTGGAAGTTGCCATACGAACTTTAAGAGAATAATTAAGATGAGCTATTATCAGCAAGAGAAAAAAACTTTTGTAGTAATAATCAAGATGGCCCATTTCAGACAGTTGACAAGAAGGCGTGAGGGTATTTGGGCCATCTTGATTAGCTCATCTTAATTAATTAACCTTTTAGAGTTGGTATGGCAACTTTCACCTTTATTTAAGCTTATGCTTAAATAAATTTGTTAGTCTCTAAGGTGCCATAAGTACTCCTGTTCTTATAGCACAGTTTCTGGCCAAATGGATTTTCTGCATTTTTGTTTTTTTTTTCACAAGTTTTCTAGATGTCTTCTCCACCTTCCCACTCCTACCACACATGGAAATTTACTCATGCCCAATCATGGTAAATGTAAATAAATACATGATTAACTTGTTTGAAGATCTACTTTTATGTCAGATAATTCTAACTACAGGGAATTATCTCCACTTTAGCTAATCTTTGCATTGTGACTATTTCTGGTGTCTGTATTCTGATTTGCATAACCACTGTCTGGTTATTTTCAAGTACCATATGTTATGTAAATCAGCTGCTCTCACTGGGTAATAGCCACGACTAGTCTGAATGCAGGCATTAGCAAAATAATTTTTCAGTAACTACTTTAAATATGCAAGTCTCTGTACCCTGGTGGGCTACTCTAATCTGTCTTTTCACTTGTGCCATTTTCAAACAGCTTGCCTCTCACTCATTTTGACTGAACAGAAAAGGACTCTTCTTTCCAGTCCAGTTGCTATATATAGGCCTGATCCTGCAGATTCTCACTACAAGGCAAAGTGCCTGCTAGGGCTCTGATCCTACCATGAGCTCCTCAGAGAGCACCAATCACTTAAAGAGGGTGCTACATACACATAACTCATTGCAGGACTGGGGAATGAGTGACTATTTGGGCAGTAAGGGTTGGCAGCACCAACCTATATGTGTTTGTTCTGAGCTGTATTTCAGAACTCAGCCAGGGTTGTGTGGGGCTGGGATTATCTCAATGCAAACACAATGACCATTATTCTGAGGGGAAGGCTTTGCTGATCTGGGGATAGTAGGAAGGAGAGATGCAGAGAATGCAGAAAATGAGTCAAAAGGTTTTTAAACCCATTTCTACAATCTCACATCTCCATTTTCTTTGCTTTTATGATTTCCTCCCCTCTATCATGTAAATTTTAGTTTGCTGACCTGTAGGGAAGGCAGGGATAGGGAGCAGGGAAAGGAGATAAGGAATGAAGAAGGAAAGCAGGGGAAATGACTGAGGAGTTAAGAAAGGCCAAAGAACAAGGCTGTACACTTTTCATCTAAAATTCACTTTTCAACTCCATTTTTATTCTTTTCCACTCATTTAAAAAGTCAATGTTTAATTCAAAGACTGAGCCTACTAGTAATTAAACAATAACTTCAGGGTATCTTTTACTGGGTTAGTAATAACCATAGTGTGAACCAATTAATCCCATGGATTCTGGTTGTTCAGCCTGTTCAGCCCAAAATATGGATATTGCCTCATGAATAGGAAGCATTCTGGTGCTCTCTTTGTCATATATTCTGGTAAATAGCTAAAGAATATTATTTTTTGCCTTAGTTATGTACCTTTTAAGGTCCCACATCCTTACTGCATTTCCAGAAGCTGCATAGAGGAAAGTGCCAGTTGGATTTAGTGCAATTTGGTTGATCTGATTTTCTCCAGGAGGAATAGTTACTGTTCTGTTAGTGCTTCCAGAACAACCATCACCCGACATAACCTGGCCTGAAGACCTGAATATTGCCAAAAAGAGACCATTATTTTCTCTCTTCTCAAATATACCTTACATTTCGTTTAAAAATAAGCATGCTTATTTGAATGTAGAAGAACTACAGATTGATTCTGAATGCTGAGTAATATAGGCAAATCCACAGAAATACTCTATACATGGAGTTAAAAAATTTGAAGTTTCCACATATTATAAATAAATATTTACTGAGTCTGTATCCATACAGAGGCTGGCACCAACAAGCTGTGCATTTTTACTACATTGATCTGTGACTGGGATCTCAGCCTGGGTCAGCCTAGTAAGTATTTGGATGGGAGACTTTCAGGAAAAAACTCAAGTGTTGATTATTCAGGAGGCGGCATTCCTCTCTCTAACATATGCTGATTGCCTGCCTGCTGATTCATCCCCAGCAAATGCCAACTTCCTGATAAACTGAGATGTAAGGGTGCGGCCACACTCGCACTTCAAAGCGCTGTTGGGAGTGTGGACGCGCACAAGTGCTGGGAGAGAGGTCTCGCAGCACTCCTGATAATCCATCTCCACTGTCCACACTAGCTCTTTAAAGCCTCAGACTTGCTGCGCTTGGGGGATGATTTTTCACCCCTCCTCCCCGAGCCAGCAAGTTAGAGCATTATAAAATGTAAGTGTAGCCAAGCCCTAAGATTCAGTGGCATAATTTTTGCAAGAGCAGAGATTAACCTTGATGATCTGGCCAAATTCTAGCTTAGGTAACTACATTCTGCTCACTACGTTTCTGTTGTTTCAATTGGATAAATTGGTTTCTCTTCCTAAAAACTGTTGTATATTTATGCTGACACAAAATGACTGCTGTGTTGCACCATACAGATGGGTGCAGTGGAGTGGTGGATAAAGTGATAACACATATAACTGTACATATAGACAACAGCAACAAAAGGGGTTGTGTCCTCATTACCTTAAACCTGTAGTGATACTGTAAGAGAAGCCACAGATCAAAGCTTGCAGAGCTGATATCAACTTCATGGCAGATGCAGTTCTTGGTAGCTGCCTCCTCTGCTTCTCCCATAACCATCCCACCACTCCAACTCCTCTCCCAAACTCTTCCCCTTGCTCTCTCCCCTGAACTCATACAAACCCCTTACTAGTTCCTGAAAACATATCCCACCTCTATTTCCATTATCTCCACTAGCCAGCACTAAGGTGCAATCTTAAGTGACATCCTGGTATTTTTAATTCACTAAGAAAAGAGGTTCCCTTCAAATATTAGCTCTGGTTTTTGAATGGTAGTGTTTTTAAACTAGCCTGAATACAGAACACTCACCTTAAATACTCATGTATTTAAAGATAAGGTAGAGATTGATTCATGTTTGGTTAGGGTTCTAAGTATCCCCATTAAAAAAAAAAAAAAAAAAAAAAAAAAAAACCCATCACAACCACCCTATCTTTAAAACTGAATAGAACTATTGTGTAAAGACCAAAATGACATCTCAAGGCTGAAAAGAAATGACAAAGCTGTTTTTTTCTCAGTGGAACATAGAAAAAGAAAAACCTCACTGTACTTTCCTTTTCCTTAGAGACTGTGGATCTACCTCTAAAAGTCCAGGTTTAAAATCAATGGGAGTCTGAGCCCTTATATTGGTTTCTTTGCAGTTCCATAAGATTCTGTACTTAAAATATGATCTTTATACCTTCTCTTATTAAGACTAATGCAATTTTATTTAAAATTAAGAATCATTCAGCTCTTTGCATTTGAGATTTAAGTCACTTACGTTAATGTCCGAATACACTTTGCAGAATCACGGATGTCCCACACCTTAATATAAGATGTTGAAATTGTGAAGACCAGGCTAGTATAGTTGCAATATTTTACAGATACAACGTTGTTAGGATGACTTCCTAGAGACATAATCTCTTGTCCAGTTACCAGATTCCATACTTTACAAGTGCGATCTAAATAAAAAAGGACACACAGAAGAGAAAACGTGTATATTTTTCTCCGTATAAAAAAATCTATGTTTATATATCACCCCCTCCAGCATTTTAGGTCCATCATAAATGATTGAACTCAATATGTTCCAACAACCACATGTGGACATCTCCACGCTGCAGCAAAACTTCCAAGAGCATTTCACAGCCCGAAGTACTATAGCTTCACAATCAGTCCCTGGTCAGTCCTCCACAGGAAAATGTGAGAAGATACAGTATTTGCATTACAGAATATCTTGACAATCATAAAATTTAGGCTATGGAAGATCACAGGGACACCTCACCAAGAACACACTGCAGCAGGGGGCTGAAAGCCTGAGCACCACAAATGGCCTTGATTGACAAGTTAACATGTGAGGAGAGAGGCATTCTCTCTGGAAGTTAGGTCCCAAACTATTCATGGACCTCTGAAAATCCCAGTCTAAGTGGGTAAGATGCCCAATTCCAGTTTCAATTAGATTTAAGTACTTAAGGCTTTGTCCACACACAAAAGATATACTGCTTTATCTGCTCTGGTATAGTTAAAATGGTACAGCCCACTAGGGTGGATGCAGTTATCCCAGTATAGTTTATTCCTGCTTGGGAAGAGGAATAAGATATACAAGTAAAAGCACATTTTTACCAATAAAACTGCACCCACACTGGGGGTTGCAGCAGCATAACTAACAGTAAAAAAAAATAAAATCATATCCCTAATGATGTAATGATACTAGCACAAGAAGTGTGGGTAAACCAGGAGTCTCTTCAGATGCTTTGAAAACCCCAGCTTTGAAGGCCAAAACCTATACCTTCATCTGAACTCTCAAATGAAATCAGCAGTGTTCCAGAGTTGCACTAACATAATGTACTCTAAGTAGACCACTGCCTTCTACATTAACTGCCATTTCCAAAGGCTTTCAAACACACATTAAGTTAAAAAAGGCCTATGCCATTTTGCAGCTTTATCAGGTTTTCCCCCACTAATATTTATCTTTTTTAAACAAATGCTTTTTATGTATAGGAAACTAGCCAGTGGCAAGAAAAGCAAATATTTACCCCACCTGCCAATGTATTTCTTAGTTCCAAAAATTTAGCAGGCTTTGAAAACTTTTTAAATACCACAAATCTAAACGTAAAACACTAATTTAAAATATGTTTTGTCACATAACTACTAAAACTGAAATCTCACTGCAAGTCAACTGAGCAAAAACCTTTTAAATCATAACATCGTAGTGAAAATATCTGCAAATACAATGAATATCTTCATATACAACAAAAGACCGCAGCCAAAAGGTACACATTTCTTCCTGCCATCACTAATGCATATGCAAAAATTAGCAGAGCAATCCTCTGTAAACTTGTAAAAGTATTAATTTTTTAACAAGAACATATTATATAATTTCCCACAAATGTAGACAGGAAAAACAATGAACAAAGTAAAATTAGAAAATGTTGGCAGCATTTGACTTCTACTACCTTTTTAGCCATCAAGGATATAACTTGATACTGATAAAAACAGCGATGCTATGTGCCACCAACAGAAACAGTCAGAATAGGTTGCACCAGACTACTCAAATTATGATCTACAGGGAGACCCATACTTAGATGGTGTTTTCTAGAAATGAATGCAAGAGTAAACTGGGGGAGGCACTGAAATCTTGAAGAGGGAAGTTTTTCCATCACTAAGCTATACCTCATACCCTAGAAGGAGAACCACGTGGACTGTCAATGTGGCTCTGAGTGCGAGCAGAGGTCCATACATGTCATTCTCCATGCCTGTTAGAGGCCCTGAAATGCCTTACATTTTTGGCTGCATGGATATTACAGCTGCAGAGCTTTTTACTAGCTACATCACAAAGATATTAGGAAGAGCTCCAGAAAGAACAAATATAGAGTAAATGGGAAAGAAATGTCTTTTTCTAAATTCATTTGTGTATCTGCAACCAAAATCGAGCAATTAGGATGGAGAGTCACTAAGATGGATAAAAGAGCCTCTTTCTAAACACGGTTTCTAGCAGCATGAAGAGAGAGTGTAATCTCTTGTAGGCTCCAATACTGCAAACATTTCTGCACATAGGTAGCTCTAAGCACTTGTGTACCCTAGTTGAAATCAATACAACTGCTCTCACACACAAACTATTTGCAGTATTAGGGCTCTACTTTTTCTGGTATGTTATCAACAGATAACTTTAATCTATTTCTTTACAGGAGTATGAAGACCACCAAGTGGGCATACTCTTCCAAGTCATGGGCCATTTATAGCTGGGCAGATCCATATGCAAATTCCACTCTTGCAATAGTGCATCTAAGCTATATTTTCTTCTGGCAATAGCAGCTGGATTGCCTGGTAGGTTCTGGGCCTGTGCATTTCGTAGGAGATGTTTAAAAGAAAAGTTTCTATAATTATCTATAGGACATATAAACTGTATTATTATTATTAAAGGGAGAGAGTCAGGTCAAACTTGACCCAAAGTATAGTTAGATTTTTTCCCCCTTTTGAATAATGTTTACAAAATCTAACATCAACAGAAATGTTTCTATGTTTTTTTTCTTTGGAATATATTTTAAAAACAAAAATATTCCTGCTATGATTCAAACCCAAATGTTGTAGCAGCGAGCTAGTACATGAGAAGTTGAAAGTGAAATTGAGCAGCAAAATTGATTTTCATGTTTTCAGTGTTCAGGCTGAGAGAAATGCAAAAGTGAAGAGTAAGTTAGATATTAAAAATTATTTATTTTAACAACATGGCGTTAACTGAACAGACAAAAATTATTTTAAACCATATTATTTTTAACCTGACAGTGGCATTTTAAGAGTTAAAGGAATGATTCAAAAATACTTCAGCTGAATTATGAAACCAATAGGAAGCTGATCTGCACAGTATTTTTCCAAATTGGGGAAGTTTACTGGGAGGGGGAGGGGGAGACTGATCTGGTGGCCAGAGCTTAAGAGTGGAATTCAGAAGAACAGATGTTTTTTTAAGATGCTATTATGGAAGTTAATTTTCCAATTAAAAGGAACTCACAGATGAAATACATGAGGAACAAACATTAGTTAATCAAATCAAGCTTGTTATGCTCTAAAAAATTGATTTTTCACAGCATTTCTACCCCAAAATCTTGCATGTCTATCACTGGCCCTGATAAGGAATTTAAAAAGATATTGATTTCTCAAAGCAGTTTCAGTAGGCAACAAATGCATGAAGCCTCCCCAACCTTTAGATCCAGTGAACAGAAGATCATCAGTAGAATCAACACAAAGCACGGCCTTGGTATGTCCTTCAGCTATATGGATACACTGAAGTGGTGAAGATCTTATGCATTTTGCAGCAGGGAATGGGTTGATTATGCCCCTAGAAAGAAAGAAATATATGAGTTAGATATGGCAATGTAAATCTCTTATTTCCATAGCTCTCTGTGATCCAGTGTTTACTTTTCCTGTACTATTTCCTATAGCTTTACATATAAAAATGAAATTGCAGGTATGTAGAGAACTATGTTAATTTCATTTACTTACATGTTTTAGTATAGGACTGATGAATCTGTCTTCTATAAATTCTGCATTTATTTTTATTATTCAGCTTTATCAAGTCTTAGTGCTGTGCTATCAATTAAATGAAACCATATCTAATTCAAAAGATATGACATCTGATACTCCAGCATAGGTGAGAGAGTAGCTGGGGCAGAAGAGCGCCAGTTACAGCTCTTGGATTCTCAGGGTCGCCCCAGAATGATTTAGAGCTGCACTTAGGCTGCCCAAATGTGTGCCACTGAGGCAGAGTCCTTAGTGCACCCCATGTGACTGGAGGGCTGGCATAACAGAGTTTCACCATGCTGCAGAAGAGAAACTGGACTGTGGTTCAAAAGCCTCACCAGAGAATTCCCCTACACCAGGATATTTTCTGCTGGGCATGTGTATCTAGATTACCTGAATGGCACAAAGTGGTTGTAATCTGGCCTGAGAATCTGGCCTCAAGTATTCTATCACTAAATGATCATTATTAGCTGCCTAAACCCTCAGTCCTGCAACTGCATGTCCTTGTGGAACCCCAATAACCTCAAAAGGATTCTGCGACAGTGCTAGGGTCAGACAGTATCAAATCAAACTGCCATTTTCAGGGATTAAATGCACCACCCTAGAAAATATGAACTGCCACACTGTAATAGAACCATCCTCCCACTTCATCCAATACTTAGTGCCAGATGTTTTAGAGGAAGGTATAAAATTCCACAATGCTGTTCATTAAGCAACAGTCTGCCATGGGGAGAAACTTCTTACTGATCCCAGCAGGTGGGGATTTTATGTACTGCAGCCTTTGTAATGTTATCCTGTCATGTCACTGCGGAGGCTATATTCGTATACATTTTTATTCATGTCTAATATTTGACTAATATACTTGCCTCAGTCATCCCGTGATGCATTATGAAAAAGGTATTTCCCTTTATCTGTATTACATTTGCAGAATTATAAATGTCATAGAAGCGACAAAGAGTCTTGTAGCACCTTATAGACTAACAGATTTTAGGGATCATGAGCTTTCGTGGGCTAAGACCCACTTCGTCAGATGAATGTTGTGGAAGTCTCCAGAGGCAGGTATAAATAGCAGGCAAGAAAGCAAGGTAAATTCAATCGGG
>ML677341.1:22184114-22195721 GCA_007922305.1 Dermatemys mawii | reverse complement strand
CCCGATTGAATTTACCTTGCTTTCTTGCCTGCTATTTATACCTGCCTTTGGAGGTTTCCACAACATTCATCTGACGAAGTGGGTCTTAGCCCACGAAAGCTCATGATCCCTAAAATCTGTTAGTCTATAAGATGCTACAAGACTCTGTCGCTTTTGCAGATACAGACTGACACGGCTACCCCTCGAATGTCATAGAATGTTCTCTAGGTCATATATTATAGAATCATAGAAATGTAGGCCTGGTAGGAACCTTGAGAAATCATGAAGTCCAGTCCATTGTGCCATGGCAGGACCAACCATCCCTGATACATTTGTCCAACCTGTTCTTTTAAAATTTTCAATGATGGGCATTCCACAGCCTCCCTTGGAAGCCTATTCCAGACCTTAACTACCTTCATAGTTTTTCCGAAGATCTAACCCAAATCTCCCTTGCTGCAGAGTAAGGCCATTACTTCTTGTTCTACCTTTGGTGGACATGGAAAACAATTCGTCACTGTCCTCTTTTATAAAAGTCCTTTACATATTTTGAAGACTTAGCAAATCCCCCCTCAATCATCTTTTCTCAAGACAAAATATGAACAGTTTTGTTTTGTTTTTAAACTTTCCTCCTAGGCCTTGTTTTCTAAACCTTTCATCATTTTTGTTGCTATCTTCTGAACTCTCTCCAACTTCTCCACATCTTTCCTAAAGTGTGGTATGCAGAACTGGACATACTACTCCAGTTCAGGCCTCACCTCACATTTACTGTTTTCCTCCCATCCATGAGGCCAGCAACTCTGTCACAGGAGGAAATTAGGATGGTTTGGCATTAGTTGTTCTTCACAAATCCACATGGGTTATTCCTTATATCCCTATTATCCTCTAAGTGCTTGTTCCAGTATCTTTTCAGGTATAGAAGTAAAGGCAATTGGTCTATAATTCCCCAAATCCTCTTCGTTTTCCTTTTTAAAGATAGATAGTACGTTTGTCCTTATAGCAAAGAGTATAGATGTGACCAGTAAAACTTCTCTGTGGCTTTCAATATCTTATATACCTCTAACTCTGCTGATTTCCAAACTTAACAGACCTAATGTTTTAGAGGCAGCATGATTCAGCAGATGATACCACTGCCAGAGCCAGGAGACCCACAATTTACTCCTAGGTCTGCCTCTGATTTGTAACCTTGGGCAATTCATCCAACATCTTTGCACATCAGACACATTTATCTACCTCTGCAACAGCATTTTGACATTTATGGATGAAAAATGATGTAAATGCTATTATTACCAGCACTATACGGTTATTAGCCTTTTCACTGTCTCTCTCTGGATACGTTCTGTTGTTTTTCCACAGGGTAGTCACATTACAAATCACAGCTGTTTCTTCTCAGAACCCTGTTCCATGTTTCTGGATCAAACACGTGTGGAAGTATGTTGAGCTATAACATTCTTCCTTCTCTTAATCAATTTTGAGTATTGGCAGTAAGATAGTAGATACCACTGACTAACATACACTGGAATACAACTTTTAGCTAATAAGCTAAAACCTAAAAAAAAGGTTTGCCAGTGATGATTTTTTAAAAAAACATGCTTGATTTAAAAAAAAATAAACCCTAAGAAAAAATTTACCTCTGATTTTCACTAAAAAACAAAAAGGACATGCTGGACAAAATAAAACAAATATTTTAATTTCTTGCAAAAAAGGAATAAATGAAAAAGTACACAGCATACATGTATTGTGGGAGGTATCAAAAAAGAGCATGCAGCAAAAAGGAGATAACTTAATAACTGGAGTAAAGGCATTAAGAACATCAACAAGAGGCCAGAAGGATGGAAAAGAGAAAGAGAGTACCTGTGTACCTCCGACAGAGAGGAATCACTTTCATCAGACCTATAATGAACAGTGGTAGGAGATTACGAGGAGAAAGAATACAGGTATCAGCAGGGTCAAGTCTCCATATGAGAACAAACAACAGCATGGCTGACTCGGAAATGCAGTGCACATTTACTTACTGCACATAGCAATGCTTCTTAGTTTATGCTTTATATCAGGTATAACACCAGGGTTGAACATTAAAATGGCACTCTCAGGGTAAGTTAAATTTACAAAGTGTCTCATATCAAGAAGCTGAAGAATACTGCGTAGCCACTTCCTCTTTCCCTAATATTTCTTATAGAAGTAGGCAGTGAAGAAAAATGAGATGGATACAATTTGACCCTGCATGTGATACTAATTCTGCCAAATATTTAAAGAGAAAAATCTAAAGCTGCCAGTGTCTGTTTAGCATAAAAACACACTTAAAAATTTTGCAGATTGCTCACATTCTTAAATATAAGAGATGAAGATTATTCAGTCTATACTGAACCAAGCTCAACAGTTTGCAAATGATCAGACAAGTTCAAAATCCTTCACCTTCTGACCCCAAAAATGTTTTAGAACCGCCTCCCTCCAAAAAGAAGATCTACATCTGCAGTATGCCTTAAAATAATAAAAGGATACTATGTCCTTCATTTTTAATGCAAAGCAAACATGTTCAGCAATTTGAGTTTGATTTTATAGCCAGATAATAGAAAATACAAAAAGAGTTATGGTTACTAAAGCTCAAAGCATAAAAAGAAGCCTCTGATAATAATATATCAGGTTAGTGATAAGATACTCAGATAATTTACTTGGGATTAGGGAGTTACAAGCAGCTTTAAACTACTGGAAGCCTTGCAAGCAACTACTTGGGGTGCTGTGACTCTACAGGTCACTGAAAACCAAAAGTTAAATAGAAAAAACATTAAAAGAAAGAATGAAAGCAATCCCTCAAAATCCTACAATCAAAATCAGAGGTTGATTCTCCATTGTTGCATTAGAGTTAATAAGCACCACATGGCAGTATTGTCAGTACTGATATCTTGAAATGAAGATTCTGGCTCAACTCAACAGAATCACTAATTTTAATGAGGTTTTTATAGAAGGAGATATCTTCAAAGTCAAGAAGCTCAGTTTTATTTCTTCAAAATAATTCTCCAAATTGCCTCAATGGAATGCAGTCCATTAAATAATTAGGGTTATTGCTAAACTGCTGTACTATAGATATTTTAGCAAATCTCCCTACAAGGGCTACTCTGTAGAGCTCTCTCAGCCATGCTAAAAGAGTAGCCGAATAATTATCAAAAGAACTATTTCCTAAATGGTAAACTACCTTCTAATTTCAAGTATAAATATATATAGTCTCTCTCACACACACACACTAAAGAAAAATTATAAGTTTAGGAGATAAGCTATAAAATAGGGAGTAAGGTTCAGCAGGAAATTAATTTTCTTCAATTTTGGCAATGTGTAAGAAACATTTCCATAAAAGTTTTAAACTCCCTTTTAGAAAATTCATGAAATTTAGCAATAGTATCTCCTTCTCTCTCACAGGAGAGGCCAAGGCATTTAATGGACTGCTACATTGATGATTTGAGTATGCTTTGCAACTTGCTGGTAGGAGTCTGAAGCTTCCCTTTGTGACTTACTTATCCTGCTGAACTGATGTGTTTCCCTGAGAAACAGTAAGTCGACTAAAAACATTCAGTTCATTACGGGGCCGGCTTGGTGGGGAAGAAGGAGGTGACAGACTAGCCTCTGAGGTTCCAGAATCTGAGCTATAAGAAAAAAAGAACATCTTCTTTAAAAGATTATGACATGTTAGAGAGGTTAAATGAAACAGGCCTCAAACAATGGATTAGATTCTATTTTCTTAAACAAGAAATGCTGTTTACATGCACCACCAGAGAATGTAAGCACCATATGACTACAAAACCGTTGCTTGCCACAAGATGGCATGACATTCAAACAATTTATTTTCAATAGTGAAAGCCCTATGCAGAAAAAATTGGCATATGTAAAATGAAGGAGTTCTTGTAAAAAGAACAAATGAAGTTTTTCTCAGACATTTAGGAGTTCTTAAAAAATAAATCATTTGCAAATACTCAAGAGGACTCTCAGAGTGCTGACACCAAGTTGCATAAATATAGAAGAGCACTAAAACAAACAAAGGAACTTGATAGTAGATGATAATTTCACAGCCACCATTAAAAATCTAACGTAGGATGAAAAAAATGTAAAACAAATCTATTATTCTTCAAGAATATTTTTCAAAGGTTTAATAGCTTTAAGAAAAAAACAAAAACAAAAATGTTCTTACTGTTTCTGTTCTTTCGCCTTTGGCTTTTCTGTTGCTTTCTCATAGGCCTTTCTCTTTGTTAAAGGTGAAGGTTCAGGGATTTTCTTTTCCATCGGAGATGACTGTTTAGAGCTAAGGTAACAGGGAAAATTATCTTATCTTTCAATATTTGTTAAAATTGCTTCTCGTATATTCAAGCTGCAGTTCTACCACTCAGAGTTAGTCTCAATATATCTCTCAAAGTATGGAAACTGTTAGATCTCATGATACTTTTATTTATCATCATTGGTTTATGGACATTGGACAGTTATTGAGTTTCACTGGCTCCACTCTTTAACTTTGTTCTTGGAAGCCTCATGTTTCCATACTAACATATGTCCATTTATTAAAAAAAAACAAAAAAAAAAACAAAAAAAAAACCCCACACACAACTCCAAAGTATACCAGGGGCCAGAGACACGCATAGCAATATATTGACACTATCAGGAAAAGAAATTAACTGAAGTAATTTTAATAGCTGGAGCAGGGATGTCAAGCTCAATCAATGGGGAAGGAGGAATTCTAATTTTAGTTATGATCCGTGGGCTAGAGCATAAATTTTGGACTTCATCCTCCCTCCCAACCACAGCAGAACACCCACTGATGTGAGTGGACTGCTTGCACAAAAGTCAAGGATAGAATCTGGCTTATGCATGGTATCTAAACTATTAGTTACTATTATTTAGTAAGTTCTTCATTGTCATATTCAATATCAGGAAGTGAAATAATATGCCCCGTCTTTGGAACATAGCTATTTCTGTCCTTAGTTTCTTCCCACCCTCTTTCTTCTCTGTTTCTTTTCCTGTTCCCTGTATTTGTGCCTTTCCTCCGTATTTCTTTCACTGGAGCAATTTCCAACTCTCACTCCCCAAACCCTTCCCATCCACTAAAATGATCACCAATGCAACAATTAATGCTGACATCAAAGTGTCATTGTAACTGACCCTCCAATGAGACAAATAGGAACTGTGGAGTCCCATACCTTTCTGAGCTATTAATTCAGGCTGCTTGAAGACTCCGGAACGGAACGTTGTATTGGTTTACCCTCAGTTCACATTTGAGAGGATTTCTGTACAATTATGAGGGCTTGAATCTTTCACTTTTTAAAAAAGTCAGATGAGATTTTGTATAATCTGAGGATGGTATGTCAGACTTATGCACAGTGCTGGGGAGAAGCCTGTGGTCTTGGTACATGTAGGTACCAGTGATGTAGGGTAAGATAGGAGAAAAGTGCTGGAGATCAAGTTTAGGCTGGTAGGTAAGAGCTTAAAATCCAAAACTCTGAAATGCTTCTAGTTCCATGTGTAGGGACAGTTAGACAAGCAGAACCACAAGGTCTCAATGCGTGGATGAGATGATAGTGTAGGGAGAAGAGCTTTACGTTTATTAGGAAGTGGGCAACATTTGGGGAAAGGAGGAAGCATACAGGAAGGATACACTCCACCTAAACCACAACAGAACCAGATTGCTGGCACGTAAAGGTGACAGGTGCAGAGGAGCACACTGTTCAGATGGACAGGTCCTTAGGAGAGGAACTACTAACAGGGATTCTTTACATCTTAGGGCTGGTCTTCACTACGGCGGGGGATCGACCGCAGATACGCAACTTCAGCTACGTGAATCACATAGCTGAAGTTTGCGTATCTGCAGCCGACTTACCTCCCGTCCTCACATGGCGGCAGGCGGCGGCACGCTCCCCTGTCGACTCCGGCTTACTCCTCCCGGGGAGCTGGAGTTCCAGAATTGACAGGGGCAGCGCTGGTGATTGATTATCGCGTCCTCACAAGACGCAATAAATCAATCGCCATAAAATCGATCTTTCCCCGCGGTAGTGAAGACAAGCCCTTAGAAAAGCGGGGAGGATACAAGATGACTACAGGTAGGAGCTGAAGAGAAATAGTCAAATGGAAAAGTTCCATTCAATTACATCACACAAAGGCAGACAAATAATTATCGACAAATTTTATAAGTGCTTGCATATAAATGCAAGAAGCCTAAATATCAAGGTGAGTGAATTTGAGTGCCTAGTATTAAATGAGGATATTGATATAATAGACATCAGAGAAACTTGGTGGAATGATTATAATCAGTGGTGACAGCTTTCAGAGTGGTAGCCGTGTTAGTCAGTATCCTCAAAAAGAATGAGGAGTACTCGTGGCACCTTAGAGATTAACAAATTTATTTGGGCATAAGCTTTTGTAGGCTAAAACCCACTTCATCAGATGTATAGAGTAGAACATACAATCGGAAGATATATATCACATTGCCAGGGAATGCCCTGAAGGCTAAAAGTATAACTGAATTAAACTAAGAATTAAGTAAGTTCCGGGAGGATAGGTCCATCAATGGCTATTAGCCAAGATGGCTAAGCCTCTGACTGCCAGATGCTGAGACTGGACAACAGGGGATGGATCATTTGATAATTGCCCTCGACAGTTCATTCCTCTTGAAGCATCTGGCATTGGCCACTGTCAGAGGACAGGATATTAGGCTAGATGGACCACAGATCTGACTGAATATGGCCACTCTTAGGTTTCTTCTATCTACATTGCCAAAAAAAAAAAAAAAGTGTGTTTTTAACTCAGGTTAGCTAACTCAGGTTAAAATAGAATTTTAACTTGTAGTAGGTGTTCAAGTTCAACCACAGACTCTCCTATAGGCTAACTTGAGCTGCAGAACTGAGTTTGCAGTGCCTTCATTGATATTTTAACCTGAATTAAGAACACACTTTTTCAACAATGTAGACATACCCATAATGTTTTCATGTATAGCACACAACTACATCACATGGGCCAGTTCTGAAATGCGGGCTTTGTGCTTGACATCATTGCTGGTGTTTAATATCCAAGAACAGAATCTGTCCCTATATACTTATGTCTTGCTTACACAAGAAAGCTGCATCAGATTGATTGAGAGTATGATTTTTAAACTCATTTAGGCAAACCATTACAAAAGACTCTGTGGACCTTCTTATCTTGGTTTAAACCAGGCTTATTTCAGTTCGGTTTAAGCCTTTTTGGAATTAGTTTAGGATAAACTGAAATAACTCACTTAAGCTGAACTAAAAGAATGTCCGCAAAGGGGCTTGCACCCATTTAACTAAGCCAGTTAAAAACCAATTGAAGTTAAATTGGTGTAACTTTCCAAGCAGACAAGGCCATACTGAAACAAACATCACAGTACTGTAGATATGTCAGGTATTGCATCTAAATATTTCTATTTTAAAAGAATAGTTGGATATTTACCTAAGACACTATGGTATTAATAAGGTATTGAATTAGGGCTGGATTTTTACTCTTAAAAAATGGAAAAAATCCCTCACTTTCAATGGGAGCTGGCTTGAGCTCTCAAAAGGGACTTTTATATTCATGCAAACTGCAGAAAGTGAACATCTACAGAAAGAAATAATTTACATTACAAGATGGTTTTGCTTTCTCTTACTATTGTAGATTACAGAGCTCTCTCGTAGATAGTTTCCCTCCCCTGCCCCACTATTATTTCAGCTCCATGACCTTACAAAGAAATAATAAACTCCCATACTAATGTGACAGAAACTATTTTGATGCAACAGAGTTGGCACTGCAACTTTACTGCAGGATCCAGTAGGAAGCACAAATGGATTTTAAGAGGGAACCTTGTTTCAACAACAAATACCAGCAATAATAATGTAGAAAGTAAATTAATGTAAGTTCTAATGGAGGGAGAGCATTAAACAGATACCTACAACGTTGAAGTTACTAAGAACTGTTTGAGGCAAAAGTTTTATAACGCATCTGCTAAAGTATGATCCATAAAATACAGAAATAAGTGATGTCCACTATTGAGCAGAACAATTTACTACAGAGGCTCAATTATAATGCCTACAAAATTTGAATTTAGATAATTTTATTTTGCCTCATTGTTAATTATTTTTCATAATAGATACAATTTAGAAGATGCAGTGAAGCAAAAAGATATTACCTGAACCTTGGATGCCAGGTCATAACCCTTGATGTTATTAAATCTTGGCGCTCCAACAGTCTCATCTCACACACTAAATGCTGAAACAAGCAGGTTTCTCAGCCTATCCTGATCATCATTCCCCCCTCTGCATCACCAACAGTATTCCTTCTGAGCATATTCAACTTGTAAAAGCAATGAAGCCATCAGCATATGTTAACAATCGCTGTCAGCAGTGTTTTATTGCTTATTTCTGCCACTTCAAGCGCATGCTAGAAAAATATGAAACTGTTAAATCTAATAGCAAGTGTACACTTAACAGTGAAGACTTCCATGAAAAAAGTAATAGTTTAATGGGACCAGGACAAATGGGACATGGCGAAAAATGCCTTTCTTCAGCATCTACAACCTAAAGATAGCTATGGGGATAATCAGCTATATTTTTTCATATTATTGAATGTGGCAAGTGCATTCAGCTCAGAATGTGGGGTTAGTATCTGAAAGCAAAAGGTTCCCTGCCTGGGAATGGCTGAAAATAATAGTAATTTCAGCATATAAAAAGTGAGAAAAGATTTATATCCCCAAAGTTAAATGTGTTAAATAAAATTAAGTAATTATTACTAAATAATTATCAATCATTAAAAACTATTTTTTAGCTAAAGTGTACTATAGATGGAAAGGCACCGATGGGGTTCATATGGATGTTTACAGTGTTGTTTTGATCATACATTATTATTAAAATAGATACGGTTTTTATCAGTTACAGTAAATTTAGGATGCTCCATTTTAAACATAGTAAACACAAAATACATTTTCCCCCCTCGGTCGTTAGGACTTTGACCTTTATTATTAACTACAAAATTAAAGTTTACATTAGGTTGCTTTGTTTTAATACGCTTTATTTTGGATTTACAATATGTTTCTTTTTAAGGTCTTGTTGATATTTCTGAAAAGATTTTTCCCGCTAGAATTTGTGTTTCACACATCACTAACAAATTGGAAGTGTCATTGTACCACTATTTACAAACAAACCTAACGTAGTCTCAATGCATGCTTCATGGGGTGGCTGTGGAGGTGTAGAAGGAAGAGATTTTTGAATGATACTTGGTTAGTCTGAAATCAGTTGTCCCCATTTGTAAAATTCAAAATTAGAGATTACAAGAAACTGGCAACATGCATTTTTAAAAAGCAAAAGGTAGTTAGTGCAGCTTGGCCAGACTTACATGCTGCCTATTTTAGAAGGTAAGCCAGATGGTGGGGGAATGAGGTCCCTTTCCCTAGCAGAAGTATCACTTGTATCCGTATGCATCCCACTCTCTTGCACTTCTGCAACAGGTGTAAGAGGGCCCGGCAAAATGGTGTCTGCTGCACTACTGTCAGAAGCTAAATCACTGCTATCTGCATATAGCAATTCCATCTGGGTAGTGGTCCTCCGGCGGGCCTGGATTTAAAACAAAACAAACAAACAAACTCACTCTTTTTTAAACATAAGAGCATTGAAACTGTGAGAGTGATACAGTTTTAATCCCATTCTTTATTTTACTATTCAGTAATTACAACAGGAGATGGTGTGAAATAGATACCAGGAAATAAGAAGTTGACAGTTTCAATAAACGTTGTGTTATGGAAGAGCTAACAAAATAATGAATTTAACTCTGTCCAGTATCATCATTCTGCAAGAGTTAACCAGGTTCAGTGCGTGAACAATGATGTTTCTGAGTAGCTATTGGATTATGGGTCTTGTTTAATTAGCAGATCACTGTAAACTGCTGCCTCCTGAGCATCCCCTTGTGGCCAGAGGCTGCTGTGCTGAGGTACTGCCTTCATTTCCCAACATTTCAGGGATCTCTTAATCAAATTAGAAAAACAAACTCTTTTCAAGTTCAGCAACACCCCTCTCTGGAACTGGATTTATTAATATTCAAAAATTATAGTTCTCAAATCCCCATCAAGTGCATACTCCCAGTCTTCTTGCTGGGCATCTCCCAAACTTTTCCTTCCTGGAGCCTTTTCTCTGAAAAGTCAGGGTTTCCTGCTGGAGTCTACTTGGTCCCACCAGCCATTCCCTGCCTCACTCTGGTTGTCTCTCCCTGAGCAACCCCCACTCTGCAGCTTTCTGCTGCTCTAGAGAGAGGAATCCGCTTCCGTGATCCGAACTGGTTCCACTAATTAAACCCCACATCTCATCCCAAGTGAGGCAGGCAGGACTAACTGTATGGGGCTGGCCAGCTCCATGCCTCCAACTCTTAAAGGGGCAAACCACCTCATTACAGCACCCAGTTCAACAAAGCATGTTTAATTGTAAGCACATGGTAATCCCATCCATATTCAGCAAAGCACTGAGGAATATGCTTAGTTGAAGAACGGCCTAAAAGCATAGGAAATGTTCCAATATAAAACAACTTTTTCTGTTCTAAATGATCACCATGCAGTTCTGACTTGGAGAAGCGTTGGTGTGTGCAACATTTGGAAAGGGAAGCTGCAGCTGTTGTGCGACTGACAGACACTATACAATGGGAACATCTTGAAGATCAAAAAAGTAAGGGGTACAAAGAATGGAGCTGTACTTCAAACTAGCCTAGACCTTAAAAAAGGCCCAATGATTGTGCATCTTTACCGACAACATTTGAGGAATATAACTTATATAACATTATCTTCTTAAAAGACTTTAATTATCAGGAACACAAACTAGTACACAAATTTTTATTTCTACTGTCTAAAAGAACTTCAGAATGTTTTAAAATGAGAAAAGGAGAAATTCTTAAAGTAGAGAGAACTTTTTAAAATATGTATTTCAATTTTTTTTTTTTGTTCCCAGATATCTAAGTTTTTTTACACTTCATCGATAATGCACTACAAAAAATGTAGGAATGCTTAGGGAAGGAATGTCTAATTTTAAAAATGTAGAGCACCTAAGCAAATGCTTAACTTTAAATATGTGCTTAATTCCCATAGGTGTCAGAGAGGCATAAGCACATAGTTAAGTGCTGTGCTGAATTGGAGTGCTGGCAGTAGAAGAAAACATTTTTTCCCCAAAACTGAACAAATTTGATCTGGAAATTCTGAGACAAACATGAAACCCTACAATGCCACTTACAGTCACTTTACATAGGGGAATTAGATTCTTAATTAATCTGCTTTAAAGTAAAGTGAACACCACTTCACTATGCCACAGTGTTGTTGTGAGACTTATTTCATTAATGTTTGTAGAGGACTCATGCATGACTCTTAAAGAAAGTGCTTTACAAGTGTAATTACCACAGTGTGTCTTACCTTGCTTTTGGGCTTGACTTCACCACAAAGCTTCATGAGGTCTGAAGTCAAGGAACTAAAAGGAAAACAGAGACATTAATTCATTTTTGCAGAACTAAAAGTATTTTTTTCTTTACTTCTTTGACAGTTTTTTTTGTTCGGAATTTGTGGGTAAAATGAGAAGACAGGTATAAAAAATATTTTCTAATGGATCAATCATGATTTAATTAGAAGAAGAAGAA
>ML677341.1:22059246-22184104 GCA_007922305.1 Dermatemys mawii | reverse complement strand
GAAGAAGAAGAAAAGAAGAAGAGAAGAAGAAGAAGAAAAGAAGAAGAAAAAGTTGCATTTAGCTTTCTGGAAACAAGACAAGACAAGTTATACAGTTTACAGAGCTCTCTTACCTTCCTTCTGCTCCAGGGCTGTACAGTGGGGCATCTTCATCAGTACTATCTTCTACATTTTCTAGAAAATTTCCAAAAAAACATTAGAAAGCTCATGCATCACATGAAAGTTCTTCCTAGAAAACAATGAACACATTTAATTTGTCTACATTTCTCATCCAGTGAGGAAACATACATCAAAGAGGTGATTTTCAAAAGAGGTGATTTTCAAGAGAACCCACTGGCAGTTCCCATTGAATTTCAGTGAGAACTAGGCAACTAACTCCTGTCGGTTCCTTTGAAAATCTCATACTAAGAGTATAGTGCCAAGAGAGCATTCCTACATTTTCTGTAGCACACTAGTCAATGAAGTGTAAAAAACAGAATGATGTACTTATAAGGGAAATTCTGGAAAAATGGAGGAAAGACAAAGAAAAGATTAATAGTGAGTAGTGTGAAATGCATTCATAATAGATATGGTAGCTCTCTCTTCCCCTCTTCTTTTGGAATTATTCAGATATAGGAAAGGACATTCTAATTCTGAGGAAAAAATATTTCCCCTATTTCTTTCAGCTAAGTGAACTGGGGACTATTTTCAATGATTAGGTTGACAAAAGCAGGCACTTTATTAGTGTACAAGCATTTAAATTTTAGAAGAGTATGATACAACTCTCTAACACTGTAGCACAGCTTCCTAAAGAACTACAAACTCTATATTTAAACCCAGTGCAAAAAGAGGCTGTGCAATAGAACTGATTCCTCTAACAAAACAGATACAAACATCTGTTCACGTAAGACAATGCCAGCATGCATGTCATTCACTATAACAGTAAATCACAAACATCGGATTAACAAATTTGCATGCAAACATCACAAGATGGTAAATTAAGTTAACTAGTCCAGTATTTATGTACTTTTGATATTAAAAACAATGTAATTTAAAAACACAAAAACTAAGAAATGAGACAAAGGAAAACAGAACAATACAATGTGCTACCTTATGCGAGAAGGCAGTAGCACTTATTTGTATTTTAACTGAGTACAGTAGTACTTTAGAACACTGTTTTTCTAAAAATGTAGTAGATGCAATATTTATGTCAAGTCCCTTAATTATTCAGCACATTCAAATAATCCCATGGATTAAATATTGTTTTGCTGAAATCTAAAGTCACTTTATTACACAACAATAAAGGAAATCTATAATTTTCCTTACTTGTTTTTAGATATCCCTTGGGATACAGGAGAACCTGGATTTGAGTCCCTGCTCTGAAATAGGCACAGCAAGATAGCTCCAACAGGAGAGGATGAGAGATCTCTAAACCCCAGAACAGCCAACAGGCTAATGGTCAGGACATTCCCCTCGGATGTAGCTGGGAGATCTGTGTTCAAGTGTCTGCTGCAGATCGGATACCAGAAGACACACAACAAACGACTCCCTTAACTACTGGGTGATTCTGTGGTGCATCTCAGTTTCTCTCTCTCTAGAAATTCCATCCTTAGACCTGTGAAACTTCTTGATGACACTTTCAGCTAACTCAGTATATTCCCATAGTTTTGGTTTCAACAAATCAGCATTTTTCTGGCAAAAAAAGTTTCATCAAAAAATTCCCTACCAGCTCTAGTATCAATGTTAAACTAGGTTTGTCTATATATATAGCAAAGTTCATAATTTTAAAAGAAGTAGGAAAGATAGCCCTCAGCTGAACCACATACAGTAGCGAATAAACTGGGTCAATGCAAATGCTGCCTTTTTGTACACATCAGATGATTCCAACCAAAAATGCTTCCACAATATCCAAAGACTTTGTCAACCTAAACCCAGGTGATGCATCTCAACGTTTGCACTAGTTTAATAATATAACTTTAGTTATTCGATAAAAATAACAATATTATAAAGACAGACAAGTAACAGGAATACTACTTCAAATGTTATCCTTTTGTTCCTCTTTAGATTTTGAGACCACATTGAGCCTTCTGTAAGTATTTCATTAATATATATCTGCAGAACAGAGGAAGAACAACATTTATCCATATTAGCAGACGAGAGAAGAATACCTTTCTTTCTAGCAAAACCTCCATAACACTGAGGATAAAATTAACATATTTCTCAGTGATTTATGGACTCTAGGGCTAAATTTAACCCCACATCCCTGCCACAAAATGCTTACAACCAAATTTTTATAGGTAACACAACAAAATAAAAGCCAGACAATCAAAAATGCTGTGGAAGGGGAAACAGTAGAAGCTTGTGGACTCCACCGAGTTGTTATGTTACATTAACTCCTTTTTATGTTTGTTTTATAATCCAAGTCCAGGAAGGACTTTGGGAAGCCCCTCAGTAGAGACAAGCATATAGAACTAACCAAACAAAACAGATTTTGAGGCAGGAATTGAAGATTGCTAGGCACAAAAGAGGGAGGCTGTGACAGGTGGCATGGTGAAATCAGGTGTGGAGTTGTGAGAGAGGGGAGACAAAGAAAACGTTAAGATAAGCAGCCCTTCAGATTGGGGGGGAAGAGTATCAGGAGATGAAAGCAGAGATGCAGATGTACAAACAGCAGCAGAGCATCTTGGAGGTGAAGACAAACTGTCAGGATGCAATCAGTTTGACAAGGGTACAGAGACACATTATGTTTCATTCAGAGAAAATGACACTTGCCTTGCTCCCCTCTCAAGACTGATCAGTTCATTCATGGCTGCAAGTCACTCATGAATGACCAGATCTCATTAACGAGAAAAATAATTCTAGTGGTGATTCAGAAATTAGTCACTCTAGCAACATTTCATGAATAGTTGCTGTATTGCCAGTCTGAATGAGAAAGGGAGAGAGGAGATGGAAGAAAGTCCTATCATAAACAATAAAATATAGTACAAGCAGATTGTGACTTACAAATCTGTAATAGCACATCAGGATAGTGATGGACACACAACCCACTGTAACTTTGTACTTGTAGTTCAGGATACGGTTTATTCTCTGTTTATAGAATGAATTGGGTAAGTCAAGCAGTGCAGCTGTCTCGTTAGTGGCCACGCAGTGTAAAACAGCACAGGATGGAACTTGTGGACCTAATTACATAACATATATCACGGTGACCACTGTGTGCATGTGTCTTGAAGCGGAGCATCCTCAATTTGGGATGTAGGGTATTTCCTTCTTTCTGTGAGAGGAGGTGTGGAGTGGCTCGGAGAGAGATCAGTGGACACGTCGCAAGCTATGACAGGTAAGAGTACCAGGTAGGAGCAATCAAAATGACACAGGTTCTGTCCTGTCAGGATTGCCTCCCCACTCTGAACTCTAGGGTACAGAGGTGGAGACCCGCATGAAAAAAGAAATAACCCCCCCCACAAGCTTATTTTACCAGCTTGGGTTAAAATGTTTTTCCCCGGAACACAACTTCTTCTGTGTCTGGAACTGATATTCTGCCACCATCAAGTGAGAATGTCTCAAAAAAACTATTGGACATGGGCCACTTGAAGCCTCTCTTTCTCTTTCCACAAAACCCCCAAACTTATTCCCTCCCTGGGAAGCTTGAGAGAAAAAAAAAAACAAACGTCGCCTGATGCTGTGAGACGTGCCCGATCCAAAACCAGGATCTTACACAATGGAAAACAAGCAGTCAGCTTCGTAAAAGAAAGATTTTAATAAAAGAAAAAAAGAAAAGAAAGGAATAAATCCCTTATAACCATCAATAGAACAGCATCTACCATAATCAACAAAAGGATTAAGAAACCAAACCTCTCCCTCAAGGCAACTTTCTCCCACTGTTGAGATCTCTGCTGAATCTTACAATATCAAGAAGCACCCAGCCAACACTCACCACTGAGAACCCTCCAAGTGATAAAAAGAAGGTAAACTTACTGACTACCTTACTTGATAGAAAGCTGTAGTTACAGTGAAAGAAATAGCTGTGATTCATCCCATAGCCGAGTTGAACAGAGAGACAGACCCAGAAAGAAAAACTCAAAATCCTTTATCTCCTGAGGAATTTCTCATTGGTCAGTTGTCCACCTCTGAGGTTACCTTTAGTTTAACCCCTTACAGGTAAACACTAATTCTAGGCTACTTCATACTTATGACATGTCCCTTTTTATTTTCAGCAGGAACTTCGACAGTAGGGGAAATGGAAGGAAGGCGTAGAGAAGATCCCTGTCCCGGGGAGGAGCAGAGCATCACCTAAAGAGTGCTGTCCCATCCTCGCTCTGGAGTACT
Source organism: Dermatemys mawii (assembly GCA_007922305.1). Taxonomy (NCBI): domain Eukaryota; kingdom Metazoa; phylum Chordata; order Testudines; family Dermatemydidae; genus Dermatemys; species Dermatemys mawii. The sequence goes on along the minus strand of ML677341.1, from coordinate 22,179,802 downwards.
AGTTTGGACTCTTCTCATTCAGGTGAGTGGCAAAGATGGCGTCTCCCATCATCTAAATAGGTCATGAAGCACGGCTGGGTGCTCCCACTCAGGATTGTGTGGAAATTTGTGACAGAGATTGTCCGCTATCGAGATCTGAGTACCCGGCAGATACACTGCAGACTGTGTAATATTATGTCAGATGCACCAATTCCATAATTTCATTGCTTCTGCATATAGAGAAGGTGATCTGGCTCCTCCTTGTCGATTGATGCAGTACGTACAGGCTATGTTGTCTGTCAGGATCTTTGTGTGTGATTCTGTGACCAGTTGGAGGAAATGTGCGCAGGCATTCCTGACCACTCTTAGCACAAGGAGATTGATGTGGAAGGATATCTCCATGTGTGACCATTTGCCTTGTGTCATGAGGCCATTTAGGTGTGCACCCCACCCTATGAGTGATGCGTTGGTGGTGGGGAGCGATGACGGTGATGTTTGCAAACATTGGCTGGGTCCTTCCACCAGTTTAAGGAGTTTTTGATCCTGGTGGATAGTGATAGGGGTTTGACCAACCTATCCTTGTTCAGTCTGCAAACCAAGGTGAACTGCATTTGGCAGCATCTTATGCGAAGCTTGGAATGAGGTATCACTGCTATGTCAGCTGCCATATATCCAAAGAATTGTGAGCTGCTTTGAACGTGTCTATAAGTGTGACTAAGGATATGGACTTGTGTTGAGGTAAGGCGGCTTTGGCCTATAGCATGTCAAGGTTGGTCCCTGTGAATTCCAGGCATTGCACTGGAATGAGGGTTGATCTGTATACTCAGTTCTGTAAACAAATATATTGAAGTGTCGATGACTTGGTGAGCCTCCTGGAGAGATTGGACTCTGAGTAGACAATCATCCAGTATGGCAAATCTTTATCTGTTGAGCGTGTAAATGAATGGCCACCACTGAGAGAACCTTGGAAAACACTCTTGGAGCTGATAGCCTGAAGGGAAGCGCTCTATATTGGTAGTGGTTGTGTCCCAGAGTGAATCTGAGTAATCACCTGTGAACCAGTAGGATTGAGATGTAAAAAATAGGCACCCAAGGAGGTCGAGGGTGAAAACCAGTCTCCCTGTTCCAATGCTGGAATGATCAAAAATGAATTTTTGAGCCTTGACAAACTTGTTGAGAGCTCTGAGGTCTACTACAGGTCTCCAGCCTCCCTTCCTTTTTGGTATTAGGAAATAATGAACATTGTTGTCCCTAGCGACATGCACGGTCTGGGGCAGAAATGACATCACTTCCAAGACTGATTGTGCTGGGGACAGGTAAGGGGAGCTGGGGGAGGCAGTACCTCCTCAAAAAGCCAGCCATGGCCACGCCCACACTCTGCCCTCTCCCCGCCCCCGCAGGGTCCCCTTTCAGCAGCGCCACTGGGCTCCAGCAGAGCTGGGGAGGCTGCAGCGCCACTGCATGCTCTCCCTCAGGCACTCCAGGGCTGGGGAAGCTGCAGCACTATCGCCACTGCACGCTAACTCACCAGGCGGTGGGCACAGGGTGCATTCTCTCTTGGGTGGAAGGGGCAGAGCTGGGGGTAGCCTCCCCCAGCCAGGATCAGCATCATCTCTGTACTAGTAAGGCATTTCTTGAAGTCCAGCAGACTGAGCATACTCCGTTGAGGGAAAGGGTCCCCGACAGGGGAGAAATGGCCGGAAGAAAAAAATAGTCTCTTTTTAAAGGATAAAATAAAGAAAGGGGAAAAACTAAAACTAGGAGACTAACTATAAATTTGTAGCTTAAGACGATAGTCTTAATGGATTTCTAATGCCTCTGTCTCTGGCCATGGACAGTAGATAAGGAACTGAGGAAGGTTAGCCCACACACACTGGCTAGCATCATGGCTCAGCATGAGTAGAGACAATGCGTGTGCAGGCCCAACACACTCTGCTACCAAAGTTCTTCAATCAGCAGCGCAAGGGTGTAAGCACATCTACAGCGAGCACCCACAGGGACACTACTCAAAGAAGAAAAAGTTTCCTCACTTGTCAGGTCTTGCGCAGCTGCCTTAACTCACCATGACTCAGTTTCCTCATTGCAAAGTGAAAATACTACAGCTAATCTATGTCACAGGAGTGTTGGCAAAACAGCTCATGCTTGCAAAGTGTTCTTGGATTATCAGATGAAAGGCACTGTGGAAATACTTGCAGAATCTCTCTCTATATATTTTAATTTTGAATACCTCTAAGAAGTGCTTGGCCTATGCTCCAGATGCATTTGACAGATTAAAAATACCCAAAGCTGAAGAAACTACAACATCGACTGCAGGTTGGAGAAACGTTATTCTGATCAAATGGACTTAATGAGCTTACACTTATTACTGAAGCTTATAAAAAGTTGTTAACATTAAATTGTAAAGTTTCTATTTTATCCAAGCTATAATTTTGATAACCTTTGACATCATTCTTGAATGGATACTAGCTTTATGCAACAACATATTTTGAGGTGGATCTTCAGCTGATGTAAAATTATCTCAGTGCCAATGAAGCCAACAAAGCTATGACAGTTTTAAACAACAGACCTATAATAACGAAGGAGGCATTTGCCTCCTTAAATGCAAAATCTTCTATGAAGAACTACTGGATTAAATAAAACCCTTCCTCTGAAAGTTATCTGACATATGCAAATTAGTATAAGACAGTTCAATGTGGTTTGAAACTTTGCAAAACTATACAGAAGAAACTGCAGATTCGGTGAAACCTGAGATACTGCTGATGTATTCATGGAGAGCAACCAAAATAATGTGGTGTTTTGGATTTTTTCAATTTGTATTGCTTACCTTGCTAATCATTTTAAAGTGACAATATATATACTGAGTCCTCAAAATGATGAAAATACATTAAACCTTGAACAAGAGTATAAAATATACACATTCTGTAAAGCATTTTAGTTCAATGATAATTTTTAACCTTTTGCAGACAATTTAATTGCATGTCAAGAGCTATTTTTATGTTAAATACAAATGTTTGTGTCACAGCTACAGCAATAATAAAATGTGACGAAATACCCCATTGAGCTATGTATATGAACATACTGTAGGTAGGCTCTTTAACAAGTAAATTAGGAACAAGATTTCTTTACATCCGTATTTGCTGCATTCACTTCTTAATGTGGGATTGCGAACTTATGAGTGTTTTTAAAGTGGTGTCACTAAAGGAAAAAGTGTTTTTTAAGCTTGCGTGATAATGAGTATGTATACAAAATAGTACATGCAAACTGTTCATACACTCACAAATTCTAGGATGCACCAGTTAGTGTACATGAACAATTAGTAACTCATGCAGCTGTACAGTACACAGAAAGCTAAACATACTTACCCAGTGATATGCTATCTAGGTCTGTGTAAATAACAGCAACAAGGAAACAAAAAGCAACACTCCAATCAAAACAGATCCATTAAAAAAATCCCACATTAAACTATATTATTCATAGTTTAACCTAAGAGAAAGCGGAATAGATGCTGTAGCAGATATATAGTATTTCCTTCAAAAAGTACAAACATATGAAGAGAGAAAAGGGGAAAATATTTAGAAATTTATGTTTAGAAATTTAAATACTACCAAATTGTCAATATTATTTTTTTGTAGAAACAATATGCAGTACATTTTGAGTTAAAAAAAATGGTGGCAATCAAAACTTCCTTATTTCCTACATTTCCCTGCTGCATGGACATTACATTTCGGGTGACCAGACAGCAAGTGTGAAAAACTGGGACACCATTTTTTGGGGGGAGGGAAATTAAGGTGCCTATATACCATAAAGCCCTTAATATCAGGACGTCTGGTCACTCTACACTTTCAAAATGGTTTGCATGCACATCAAGTGTGGAGAGTATATTTTTAAATGTAAGATGTTAAAATACAGCATCTATTCAGAAAAATAATGACCTAAAATATCTAGTACACCATGCATGAAAAGCACACCTGACATGCAGTGTACTACCCCTTTATAAGATGCCAAAATTACCTTGCAAAGCATGACCCAGCAAAGCATCAAGTTCAGGATTTAATTCTGCCTTCTCTTTTAGCATATGAAACAGCAGTTGATTTTGAGTAGCACTTGTAATTTCTGTTTGCTTAAGGCGTCCTTCAAGAACTTTAATTTGAGCCTCCTTCTGAGCTGCTTGGAGACCCTATATGAAAAATGATAAAGTACTTTAAAAATATTCTGAGAAGTAAATGAGAAATCTTACATGTTGTTTTGATTTCTGCAATTTAGTGTTCAATTTGAATCTGTTGCATTTTCTCATATTTTCAATGGATAAAAGGTAACTTAGTGGGCCTTAATTTTTCCACAATACGATCCTTATATCTATTTCCTATTATGTGAACTATAAAACAAAAAAAACCTGATAAACTTCCAGGATCATTACATGAACATTCAGTTTTCCCTGGAAAGCTCTCAAAACCTAACCTAAACAAGAATCCATTTTAGGAGCAATTCCACAGATGTGTTGACTTGTGAGTCTTATTTAGTTTGAGAAAGTATTGCCCAAAATGGAAAACTTACAGCAAGGTTTTTTCCAAATGGAGGAAACCAAACAGTTAAAATGTGCATCAATAAAACATTTTCTTGAGTGTCTTTTTCAAGGACAAGAGGAACTGCATTGATACATTTGACAACCTGCAGTGAGGCAGGTTGCATGAAAGAATTATAAAACTACAAGCAGATACATCAGGAAATCCAGGTCCCCAAATTTTAAGTTTTCAGGCCATTCTTTCAATTCTGTTTTCCCAAAAGGATGCTGATAAACCTTTCCCTCTTTGTAGTGAATATTTTTTTTAAAAAAAATGAACAGGTTCTGCTATAACTGGCCTTTGGGTGACAAGGGAAATAATTAACTAATAAAACAAAACAAAGAAAAGCAAGAGAGCAAGTATGCAAAAAGTTTGGCTCTGCTACATGTTAATCATCTAACAGGAGGAGCAGCAAAGTGCCTCACACAATTTTGGCCTTTTTATAATTATAAAAAGAGGAAGTTAACCACCTTGTGCAGTAATGATGGTTCTTCAAGATGTGTGTCCCTATGGGTGCTCCACTGTGGGTGTATATGTGCCCTTGCGCCTCTAATCAGAGACTTTTGGTAGCACTGTCTGTTGAGTCTGCACATGCACTCTCCCCTCCTCGTGGTCTGCCTCAAGCTCTAAATTGTAATGTTGCCTTCAAATATGCTGTCCTCCCAAGCGCGATTGTATGGAGTCAACTGGGCATAATGTTGCTTGCTTCATCCATTATGATGGAGTTGGCTGCAGATGCTGAAACAGTAAGTCTGCCTCTTTGGGAGATATGTGGTATTTTGGGGGTGGGGGTGGGGTTCTCTTGGTGTGATGGAGGCTGGTGTCTGCTGGATGACTTTGGTAGGATCTAGAATCACCTTATTAATTGGGAGGGCAATTCTGAAGGAGAAGGAGGAATGCAGAATATCCACTAACTTGTGATGTATATTTTCCACCTCTTTTAAGAGGAATCTGCAACTCATCTGCCACCTTCTTGGTAAGATCCATAAAGTTCTTAAAATCATCACCTATTGATGGGGTGGGGGAGGCATTAGTCTCATCTGGTAGAGATGAGGAGTAGTTTGCTGGAGGGATAGCTTCCCCTTTGAGCCCTTCTTCCTGTTCCAATAAACCTTCCTCGTCCCCTGGATCAGGGGATCTGGACAGCCCGGCTGTAGGAGACCACCTAGTGAACTCTCGCTGAGACACATTGGATGGCCATGACATGTGGGATAAGTTATCCAAGGATCGTAATACATCAATGGGAGGGGGAGGGCACAGGTGGTGGGGTTACCCCAGGGGGCTTGTACCATGATCACGGATTGGCTCCATGGAACTGAAGAGGACCCTTTTATTGTGACAGTGGGACACTATGAGGGGCTGGGGAAATTACCTCCTCCTGGCAACTGTCAGACATGTCACTGGGTAAGGGCAGCGCTGACTGGGGCATGGGTGGTACATAGCCCATGCCGAGTGCAATTCCAAAGTATTAGGGATGGCGTTTCTTCCCTAACCATCAGGTCTCCAGGGTACCAGAGCTCATGCTGTACCGTGGGCTCACTCAGTACCACAGAGGAGTGTCCGTGTTACATTGTCCGCACCAATGGTTGAGAAGGTGCAGAGCACTCCCTAGATGAGTGTTTTCATGCACCTGATACCAAAAGTTTCCTTGGTGCCATTCTTTTAGAGATGGTCAAGTAACCAACTGTCTTTTCCTGGGTACCGGGGCCACAGGTTATGTGGTGCCTTAGGCTCACTTGGTTCTGCAAAGGGGTGTCCATGTGACTGATGATAACACTTGATTTTTTTTGCATGAGGCAGCAGGCAGAGAATAAATTACAGCTCTTTTCCCTGGAAACAATTTGTGATATTGCAGCATAGTTGAATATGTAGAATTTCATAATTTGGCAGTATTTTTTACACATTTCATCCTGAAATATGTTTTTTATGTTTTAGTCAAACTGTTATAGATTCAACATGCAAATACCTGTAAAGTACATGACAATTCAAAATGCTTCAGCAGAAAGCACACTATATTTTACTCCCTGTGTTACCTTATTAATGCCCATTGTGAGGAAGTGATCAAGAAGATATCGTGCTTCTGTTAGAGTGCAGGCATTAATCATTGCAGACAAATCCACGGTCTCTCCTTCTTCCTACATACACAACAGTAAAAAAGTCAGGAAACTTACATCCTATTCATATGACACATGCTGCTATTTTATGATGTGAATTATATTAACACTAAAGATTCAGGGTATGATTTTCAAAAACAATGACAGTCAATGAGATGTGTTCTCTTTGTCTAATTAAGGCATCTTGGAAAATCCCATCTTTAAACATCATGGACACCCTTGGGAACCTCTTTGTGTTGAAACGTCTTTATTAATGCCACAAGGGTTATATGACCCTGCATCACATTAGTAACTTTGACCAGCTAGCCAATGTAGTAATTCGTAACAAAACTAGGAATTCCAGAACAGACCAATCCTGTAAAAGAAGTAGTCAAGGTGAGGTTTTGAGAAGGTACTAAATATTATAGTTTAGACTGCGTGATGCGGTCTGAACCACAGAGTTCTAGAAAATGCAGTCAGGTGGTTAAAAACACTTTGCTGTGTAACGCACTTAAAAAGACAAACTGTATGATGGTTTCACTGTTCCTGGTAATAATCACATTTCTACATGATTATAACAGCTAGCTCCTATGACTTCATCTCTGCCTACCAGATTACATTTGGCAATCCAAGGTGAACAATATATTTGTTTGACTATATAAGTTAAAGAAGATTAATTGTTTTACACTATTAATATAATATATTCCAAAAACAGTTAAACTAATTTGACTGTTTATAGAATCATAGAAATACAAGGCAGGAAGGAACTTCGAGAAGTCATCAAGTTCAGCTCCCTGCTGTGTGGCAGGACCAAGTAAACCTAGTCCATCCCCAAAAGGTGTTTGTCCAACCTGCTTTTCTAAATTTCCAATGATGGGGATTCCACAAACTATTCCAGATCTTAGCTACTGTATAGTTAAGTGTTTTCCCTAATATCTACTCTAAATCTCCCTTGCTGTAGAGTAAGCTCATTATTTCTTATCACCATCCTTTTTATTACATGCCTTAACATATCTGAAGACTTATCAGGTTCCACACGAGTTTTCTTTTCTTTTTTTCCAAGACTAAACATGTCAGATTTTTTAAAAACTTTCCTCATAGGTCAAGTTTTCTAAACCTTTTATCAATTTTTTGCTCTCCCCTTGACTTTGTCCACATTCTTCCTCAAGTGTGGCTTGCAGAACTAGACACAGTACTCCAGATGAGTCCTCACCAGTGCTGAGTAGAGCAGAACAATTACCTAGCATGGCTTACATAAACATTCCCGTTAATACACCCCAGAATTATATTGGGCTTTTTTTCACTTTGCTGACTTGGATTCAATTTATGATTCACTATAACCTCCAAATCCTTTTCAGCAGTACTATCACTTAGCCAGTTATTTCCCATTTTGTAGTTGTACCTTTGATTTTTCCTTCCTAAGTGAAGTACTTTGTACTTGTCTTTATTGAATTTCATCTTGTTGATTTCAGACCAATTTTCCAATTTGTCACAGTTCTTTTGAATTCTAATCCTGTCCTCCAAACTGCTTGCAATTCTTCACAGCTTGGTGTCATCTGCAAATTTTGTAAGCCTACTCTCCACTTTGTTATTCAAGTCATTTATGAAAATACTGAATAATACTGGACCCAGGACTGACCCCTGCGAGACCCCACTAGATACACTCTCTCAGTTTAACAGTGAAGTATTGATACGTACTCATGTATAAGACAATAATAAAATACAATTTAAAATGTGTCTTCTGAATGTGAAATAGACTGTACAGTAACAACCAGCTGTGGAAGGCGGATTTAAATTTGTGAGCTTTTGTCACAAGAACCATAGTGTTTAATGTCAGCAGAATGGAAAGTATCAGCTTTGGCATTTAAAAGGCCCTGCAATGTTACCTTACAAGTATTACCTTTGATTATATAATGTATCTGAAAACCCCACTGTACAGACACCATCTGCATCAACCATCCCCTCCACTTATTTTAACTTAACAACATAATGAGTAGGTTGCATAACGTATGAAATACCAAGGCAAAATTCACCACAGAATAAAATACTCTCAAAGCTAATGCAATTTCCCAGTTGAACATGTTACTGTTACTGAATCTTAGCATTTGACCTACTTTTGCTTCCTCCAACTGCATAATGTTTGCTTGGCAGTCAGAAATACTGTCATTGATGTAATCTATATTTGCAGTTAGTGACTCCATCTCCTCATTGATGTTATGGACATTTTTGTCTGCTTCTCCACCACCATCCTTGATGACTTTCTCCCTTTTTTTCAAAAGCTTCTCTCTTCTTTTTGTAAGTTCTTCACGTTGCTATTTTCCAAGAGAAATTTTAAATAAGAAGATTGCATACTTAAGACAAATATAATTTTTATTATTTATTTGTTCTATTCTGGTTACATGGTAACCACAGTGTACATTTTTGCAGTGGGAGAGGAATAATGGAGGACATGAATGTATTTGACAACACATGCATAGTGTGTTTTTACATCCTGACACCTACAGCATATTTGTTTTGTTTCTTATATCAATAAAGTTTGATGGTTCTGAGTTCTACGCTGGGATTCATCTCTGGCAATAAATCACTTTATACACTTGTGCCTTAAAGGTGTTAAGCACCTCCAACCTATGGCCTAAATCAAAGCTCTCTCAAGTCAGAGGGAGGCTTTCCCGTGGCAGGTCCTATATGAAAAAGTAATTTACTGATAAAAGAAAGTGGATCTGCTTTCTGCTATTTTAATACAATAGCATGTAAGATATTGCATAATAAATACCCCACCTTAAGTAGTCTATTCATATCTGTTTCCATATTGGAAATGGTCACTCTCTGCATAATGATGTCAGTCACTTTGCGTTCAAGTAATTGCCACTTCATCCTGGCTGCCTTTGAGGAAAAAACTCTGACAGTCGTTCCTTTTCTTTGGTATTTCTGCCTATGGTTAATTCAGAGAACCACATTACTACAGTACATGGTCCAGTTTAGATTTTGAAACTGCAGATTATCAGTGCAAAATTGTTATTACGTTTAAAGACAACATGACTTTTTTTTTTTGCAGACTCTGACTCCACATTCACCTACTTGTAATCAGTCCTCTGCAGATGTACTTCAGAATCTTTGGCACTTCAAAACATGTCAAGTCCTGTAGCATTTCAAAGGAGGAATCATGGAAATTCAAGCAATGATTTAAGGAATTTCTGTCATCTGAGGACCAGTTTAAATTAAGTAAGTCTGCTTCAGAGTACAAATCCCAGACCATCAATAAGTGAAACTGTATTTGTATTTTTTGTTTTCCTGAGATATTATTTGTTCTTAAGAATAATGTGGGTAACTGGACCACTGATGACATTTTGCTGAGTAGGGCAACTGAATTTTTAAAAATTTAGATTTAAGTCTGACATGTCCTGTAATGGCATTTTGTACTGTTCTACCCTACATAACAATATGCCAAGCTCAATCCTGCTCCTGGTGAAGTTAGTGGGCATAGGACTATTTTATGGGAATAGGAAGTGACATCAGACTGCAAAATAGAAGCCATTACAATATCTACCTACATAGGAACATCTGCTATAAATTGTAAAATAAGTAAGTAAGTATGTTTAGTTTTTACTAGGACTGTCAATTAATTGCAGTTAACTCACACAATTAACTCAAAAAAATTAATCATGACTAATCACACTTAACAATAGAATACCAATTGAAATTTATTAAATATTTTTGGATTTTTTCTACATTTTCAATATTGATTTCAGTTACAACACAGAATACAAAGTTCACAGTTCTCACTTTATATTATTTTTATTACAAATATATGCACTGGAAAAATGATAAATGAAAGAAATAGTATTTTTCAATTCACCTCATACAAGTACTGAAATGCAGTCTCGATCATGAAAGTGTAATTTACAAATCCAGATTTTTTTTTGTTTGAATAACTGCACTCAAAAACAAAACTGTGTGACGTTAGAGACTTGTAGTCCACTCATTCCTAGTTCTTATTCTATCAATTGCTAAGACAAACAAGTATGTTTACATTGACAGGAGATACTGTTGCCTGCTTCTTCTTCACAATGTCACCTTTCCTGAAAGTGAGAACAAGTATTCACATGGCACTTTTGTAACCGGCATTGCAACGTATTTACATGCCAGATATGCTAAACATTCATATGTCCGTTCATGCTTTGGCCACCATTCCAGAGGACATGCTGATGATGCTCGTTAAAAAAACAATGCATCAATTAAACTTGTGACTATACTCCTTTGGGGGAGAATTATACATTTCCTGCTCTGTTTTACGCACATTCTGCATACATTTCATATTATAGCAGTCCCGGATGATGGTCCAGCACATGTTGTTCATTTCAAGAACACTTTCACAGTAGATTTGACAAAACGCAAAGAAGGTACCAATGAGGGAATTCTAAAAATAGCTACAGCACTCGACCAAAGGTCTAAGAATCTGAAGTGTCAACCAAAATATGAGAGAGATTGGGTGTGGTGCATGCTTTTAGAAGTCTTAAAGGCGTTGCTCAACACTCAGATGCGGAAACTACAAACCCGAACCACCAAAAAAGAAAATCAACCTTCTGCTGGTAGCATAGGACTCAGATGATGAAAATGAACACGCGTCAATCTGCACTGCTTTGAATCGTTATCAGGCAGAACCCATTATCAGCATGAAGGATGTCCTCTGAAATAGTGGTTGAAGCATGAAGGGACATATGAATCCTTAATGCATCTGGCACATAAATACCTTGCAATGCCAGCTACAACGGTGCCATGCGAATGCCTGTTCTCACTTTCAGGTGACATTGTAAGCCAGAAGCAGGCAGCATTATCTCTTGCAAATTGTAACCAACCTTGCTTGTCTGAGTGACTGGCTGACCAAGAAGTATGACTGAGTGGACTTGTAGGCTCTAAAGTTTTACATAGCTTTATTTTTGAATGCAGTTGTTTTTGTACATAATTCTACATTTGTAAGTTCAACTGTCACGATAAACAGATTACATTACAGTACTTGTATGAGGTGAATTGAAATTTTTGTTTTGTTTTTTATAGTGCAAATATTTGTAATAAAAAAATTTAAACTGAGCAGTTTATACTTTGTATTGTTATAACTGAAATAAATATATTTGAAAATGAAGTAAACGTCCACAAATATTTAAAATAAATTGTATTCTATTGTTCTTTAACAGCACGATTAATCATGATTAATTTTTTTAATCACATGATTAATTGTGATTAATCTTTTTAATCTCTTGAAAGCCCTAGTCTTTACCTGGTTCCATTTGTTGCAGTTACTGATAATGCCTGGACCCTGGCCACAGGAATTCTCATCTTCTGTTGTGCTGCTGATCTTGATCCATCATAGTCTACAGAGGACACACTAGAACTTGATTCTTGAATAGGATGGTCAGGCAAACTCAGCTTCCGGCTCACCCTCCCAGCTGCTTTATCAGATATAGGCCTTACTTGTCGACGCAGAGCTGTAACCTGAAACAGCAGGACACCAAGACATGTTACTATCACACGTGGCATGATAAATTCGACTTTATGACCACAAATGATGCAAATATCTATGATCTGACAGGACACACCAGTGCTGTAAGACAATACCTCTTCTGTTTTGCGGCGTAGAACAACTTCTTGATTTCTTTTCTGAGCTTCCAGAAGTTTGAGTTGATGCTGTGAATAACAACAATGAATAAGCTGAATACTTTTCTCTCTAACATTTGTCATTAGCAGTCCATAACTGAAAAAGAAGTCCAATATATGCTAATATAGGCTTCCAAAACTTTTGTGAAAATGGGTTAACCCGGGTGCAAAATGTTCTTGCCCATTATTTGATATAATGATTATAATGGGAACACACACCTCAATATTTTACTTGTCCCCATAAAAAGATAACTTGGCTAGGGAGAATGGGCAGATATTCCAATGCTATCTGCAAAATTCTATCTACAATGAGCCTTTGTTTGTTTTCAGTAATAGTTACTAATTGAAGCCTGGAGACAGGATTTCCATAATGTAATTAAAATGCATCAGATGTCAAGCAAAACCTTGTTTAAAGGTAAGAGGAGGGGATTTGTGTTTATAGGGAAGAAATGTGACATATTCCACATCATAATGAGCATGTTTACTACTGTACAGAAAGCTTTATGAACAATCACATCTTATCTATAAATCACCTCTCGCTTGCGCTGCTCCTTTTTAAGCTGTGCAATCTCTCTGTTTCTTTTAGATTCTGTCATCCTGGCCTTTTCTTGCTCTTCTTTCATTTGTTTCATCAGGCGAACCTGCATAGAAACAATCTCTTAACCACCTTAACAGAGAACATTTACTTTAAATCAAAATGTTTTCATTCTCCCACCTCTCATGTAAAGAGCATTTACTTCACACCATAATCTCCTATTACTATTCTGTACTTTCAGTAATTTACCTCCTCCCAGACATAAATTTTTCTTCTTCAATGTGAGAGCAAGAAAATGGTGCTCAATCCCTCTCTCATTGATCAAATGTTAATCATATTTTAAAAAATACCTTAGTTTTCTTCATTTCAGTAACATCCTGCTGTAGTTTCTTCAGCTGCTTTTCATATTGAGACTGATTTTTAAGCAATCGTGCATGCTCCTTCTGAGCAGTTTGAAGTCTTTGCAATTCTTTATTCATGGTTTGAAGCTTTTTCTCATATTCTGACTTTATTTTTTTTGCTTTTTCTTCTGAATAAGACTCCACAGAACCTAAATAACAAAGGAAAATTCTTATCCGCTAATTTGTTGATAATATCTTCATTTTGTCAGTACTGAGTTACTTCTGCAGTCAGCAGCTTACTGGCAGTAGCCTCCAATCAGCTTTAGCTATTTAATTTGCCATTCTACTTCTATCTTCCACACTGTTGTGAAGTCTCTACCCAGGATTGATGACTGCTATAGCTTTGGGTAACGTATCAAGTACTAACACAATCAGCTTTATATCCTTAATTGGTTTCTAATTTTAATATAGCCTCTGGTTTCCTTGCAGGGAAGGCACATGCACCAAATTAAAAACAAAAAACAGAAGAATTCCCTTCTGTTTTACTGAACACATTGTCTAAATTGGACACAAGAGTTGGAGACTCTTTTCTCTCCCCTCAGCACTACAGTTTATCCAAGCAAATCTGAACAGGAAACTAACGGTCGATGTGAACTCTGACCTTCTCTGGCCAATGTACAGAGCCACATTGACCGAACCTTAAAGGACTTGACTTGAAATGACTGGTGCAGTTAATAGGTCTGTGGGAGTGTAAATTAAAATGTCTCCTTCTCTTCAAGTTCCAGGACTCTCAAGCTATATCGGATCCTCTTACGTCATCAAAAACCAATGAAAGCTGCTGCTGGTAGCGATGTGGTCAGAAAGAGCACCCATCATTTCTGGCTTGGTACACCTAATGAATTCTCTTTCTTCAAATAACAGCTGAATAACTTGTACATGGAAAGTCTCCAGCTTCTTTCAGAAAAAACCTCAGAAATAAATCCAAGTCTAACACACAGTAGCAAAGAACAAGTAATGTAATTCAATGCCTACTGAACAAATGCATCGCAATGAGTTCGGGAAGATATAAGGAGAAAAAAGAACCCATCTTGGCATCCATCACAGGATGGACACAAGGGGCAAGAGCTCTTGGAAGTGGAGAAGGATGGGCCTTCAGCCACGGGGGTTGAACTGAATATAGGTGAGAACCCTGCTTAAGTAAAGATCTTTCACCGAGGGAGACAAAGGAATCCAGCACCTTGTCCTTCTGTGGAAGGTTCTGACTGAGAGAAAGTCAGCTATGGCTGGGGGAGGAAAAAGATTGGTAGGAAATCTACCTTGAACCAAGGCTCTAGCTTGTGGAGTTAAGTCTTGGCCACTAGAAAGTGTATTTTACTTTTATGCATTTCTGACTTTATCCCTTCTACTTGAACTGACTTAAAACTCTGGTTTTGATTAAATAAACTTGTTTTACTTTTATTCTAAATCAACCCAGTGCTGGACTTGACTTGAAGTGATTATTAATAACAAGCTGCTGTACTTTTGCCTCTTTAAAGGAACAACAAACTTTATTACTCCTCTGAATGGTCTAGGAAGCAGTTGGATATTTCAGGGCATAGGATATTGAGGAAATTCAGGACTGAGAATATATTGGGGTCACTTGGCCAGCAGAAACCAAGACTGATAGAGACATAAGTGAGGCTTGTCTGCTGGCTGGCAGCATCCAGACAGGGAGCTACTGCAGCAGAGCACTGTAAGGCACTTAGGGTTACAGGACAAGCAGTGACACAACCTCTGATTAGTATGGATTACACCCCAAAACATGACAGAGGCACAGAATACTGATTGCATCAGAACTGTTCTGTTGTGTGGTTTTGGTTCTTCTCTCATTTAGGGTGGCCAAAAAGAAAAGGAAAGAGAACCGTATTTGAATACAAGTACTAAACTGTGTGAAAGGAAGTCAGAACTTGCAAGAAGTTGAACATACATGGTTCACTTATCCCTAATACCAAACAATAATAAAGACTTAAAAACCAGTATTATGAAAACTGAAAAATTAACAGAGATTAGAAAATGACTCTAGTTAGCAGCTAATTTTCAAATAATTTCTCCTCACGGTTTTGATGCAGTGCCAACTTATATAATGATGTAAAAGTAACAAATAATTTGTCTTGAAGATACTGCAGTAAAATGATTTAAAGAAAGTTATATGTCCTACCCAGGTTTTGAAGAACCTGATCTCTTTCAAGTTGAGTGTCTCGAATCTTGTGTTGTAGCATCATTAGCTTCTCTTCATATTGCTTTTTCAGAGTCTGCAGTCTTCGCTGGCTGTTCTCTAGTTCATCTATCAGCTTTTGCTTTATGGCAATTTCACAAGTGATATTTGCTAAATCTGCCTGATAATTTTCTAAAAGAAAAAAAGAAAAATTAGATTCTAAAAATGGAGGAACTCAGATTCTATATGGCCCTCATTGCCATAAACATATAAACAGATGATACCTCCTGTAACTTTAGGGTAATCGAAATATAATGGCATGGAAGCATTTTTTCCAAAAGCCAAGGATTCTGAAAAGCCAAATTATTTGGCATAAACTACCAAACATTGGGGTCAACCTGGCAATAAACAGCAGTACTCTTCTGAGCTGTACAAATGTCAGATGCCTCACAAAACCTGTATTGCCAAATATGCTTTGATCATGTAATAATTTTGAGTTGACATGCAAAATCTGTCCTACTCAAATGAACACATTGTGGACAGTCACCACTCATTTGGAATTTAATGCTTGTTTATGTATAATTTTGAGCTGCATATGTGATTGCGCACATAAGAATTTTTAGTATTTTGTAACCCTGACAGAGGGAAACAGATGCTGGATCTGCACCTTAGTAATCTATTTTTTTGAGATCCAGAAATATACAAAACAATGCCCTCACGCCCACCACACCAATTCTGTGAAATATGGAATTTATTAGGATGATGGGAAGGCTTGTGCATGTCAGATCAATGCTATTTTTGGTTCACAACTCCTTACCCTCAACTCTCATCTCTAACACCATGTCCCTCCCTGTGCTCAGCTCACATAGCCTGCTAGGGTTCCTTCAGCTCCAAAGCTGGAGAAACTTCCTCCCTACGTTCTCCTGAGCTTGCTTTTGGAAGTCTTGACTGGTCAGTGAATCTTGGGGTGGGGTTACCCTCACTTACCCTCTAACCCAGCTGCTGAAAAGGTATATTCTATCTCCAGAGAGAAGTAAGGCGCAGTCCCAATCAAAGGAAGGGAGCCCCTAGCCCTGACTACAGTTAGGTTAGGTTTATAAGCCAATGGGCCCTGGCTTCGCTGGTTGTACTTCAGAATGGAACTGTCAGCCAGGGACACTCCAAGTTGTGTGGCCCTTTTAAAGTTCTTATTGAATGCTAGTTAATCAGAGAAGAATCAACATACATGAACTGTTCCCTGGCCTTATTCTCATGAGCCAGATTGTTGGGCTAGGCTGAATCCCAGATTCTGCGCTTATAAAGGGGGAAATCCTGATTTGTGTGTAATGCCTACACCAGCTTTTTGTGCCAAGTACCATTTCTATATAGGAAGCCTCTGTCTTTTCATAACCAAGTTGGCTTACAAGCGTCATCATTTCAGAATTAAACTCTGAAAACAGCCAAATTAACAAGTGCTGGACATCACCTCATCCATGGTGTTTTTCAGAATGAAGCAAATTAACCTAGCATTTTAATCTTATACTGAGAATATTTTTCTAAACAAAAGGTTTAGAGATATAAATCAAGTATCAGATTGCTTCTACTGACCTATTGAACAAACCTGGGTGAATTGCACAAGGACTTTGCAGTAAGATGAGATACAATGTAAAGAAACATGTTCTAGCAGCCCACGGAAGGGCACACCATTATCTATAATTCACAAAATACTACTGATAGCAGGCTTAAGAGATGCTGAGCATACTTCCCTTCCTGCCAAAGAGAAAGAACCGCAAATGGCAGTCATCATGGAGAAGGAAAGTGGCAGGACCAGAATGAAACAGCATCATCTACACCCAAATATGGGGACCCAGACAAAGCAGATTTTTATTTTTATTTTATACACAAATTCTGCTAAGTGATGCCACCTTTTTCATCTAAGTCAGAATCAGATTCATCTGAGCTTTCAACAACTTCCATGTCATCATCTTCATCTTCGTCTTCTTCCTCATCCTCATGATCACTTACATCCTGAATTTCTTCCTATAAGTAAGTAGGGGGAAAAATTAGGACAAAAATCTGCATTTGCCCACCTTCCTTTGACACTTATATTAACTTAGCAGTACATGGAAGCAGGGTAACAAATTGGATTATGAACTAGTATATCACCTTTTAAGTACTTACCACTTCCATTTCATGATTCTCTCTCTCTGAAGTGCTTTTTTCATCTCTTTTCTCCTGTTCATTATCTGGGTTCTCCTCTTTAGCATTACTAAAAAAGTGCAAATGAAATATTAGCTGATGCTATGATAGTTGTTTTTTTCCCCTAAGCCAATAATGTGCCTTTGTCACTTGTAAAAACATAATGCTCCAGAGAAAGGAGAAATACAAAATGCAGCTAATCAAGTGAACAAAGCTGAGCACT
The DNA here is from genome assembly GCA_007922305.1 of Dermatemys mawii. Taxonomy (NCBI): domain Eukaryota; kingdom Metazoa; phylum Chordata; order Testudines; family Dermatemydidae; genus Dermatemys; species Dermatemys mawii. The sequence goes on along the minus strand of ML677341.1, from coordinate 22,162,045 downwards.
GCGAAAACATAACTTCTGGACCTCTACAGATAACATAATGCCCTGATTTTTATTTACCTCTACACAACCTTAGTTTGTATAGCAGCATTATTCATCATAAAATAATCTTAGCTTTTACCTTCGGATTTTTAATTCTGTAACTAGAAACTTAAGCAACAGGAATAAAAATCTCCATATTCTACAGCAGTACCTATTTTGTTCAGAAATCGCAATGTATCCCCTGTAACTTTTATCAAATGTAATAGAAGAGTATTTTGTGTGATTTAGCACGCAGATTTTGTTACACTGTAGAATCTGTCCTACTGTTTATAATCTGCAAACTCAGGCATAAGGCTTGAAAAACAGAATCCTAACTTAAACTGTATTGCTTTTTGGAGCTGTTATTACCTATACATGAAAGCATGCTTAAAGTAGGCATTGATACACCATAAAATATAAGAAACCCTGAATAGGATTTTTGCAATATGACGCTGTTTTAAAAAACAATTTTTTCATTTGTCAAGTATACATTTTAGATTTTTTTCAAAGTATATCTACATGCTTCCAATGTTTAGAATATTGCTTAACCTTACTTGGATGCCACACATCTGTACTCCCTTTCCTCTCTTGAAAATGTGAACTGTAATGATTGGTGTGTTAAAACCAACTATTATAAGTACAGCCATTAGAAAAAATAATTATTTTCTACTTCATTCTTTTAAATGCCAGGTCGTGATGGAAAAAGCAAATTCCACAGTTAAAAGGTGACCTGCAAAAAGTCAAGTACCAAACTCCAGTTACTTCATTGGCACACGCTTTATTTCTTCTGTAGCTAAAACAAAAGTCATTTAAGCACATTATAACCGATAACCATCTTTATTTCTCTTCTTTTAGGTTTCACAGCTTTTACAGTCACGTAGGTTGAATGTCTCCTGACACAATAGGATACCCAGCACATAACATGCTGTGATCAACAACTGTTCTAGAGGCCAACTGAAATTGGTCCATTGCAGGGCAAATATTAAATATATTCCATGTTCTTTCTTTATACATTATTCATTTTTGAAGGGGTAATTGCTTGGGAAAACACAAATAATATATTAAAAATTGAACTTTTCTGACTCTGCACAAGTGAACCTGTCTGTCCATCACAGATTTATAAGTACTAAATCACAACACAATACATGCTGGGGCATCATCTCAGATCAGAAGCCAGGCAGCAACAGCAGGCTGGACATCACAGCACCAGAAATAATTATGTTTTTATTTAAATTTGCTGAACGTCACTCAGTCTGGCAACTGTGGATACAGAGCACATTCAGGAAGTGCCTGGCACTTGGTACATGACTTTTGTAAGTCAGCTTTAAAGTGTGTTTCTAACAATAAATGTATACATGGGACCATCTTACATAGCAGATATGCTTGCCATGTATATTCAGAGTTATAAATGCTTATTTTACTTTTACTTCTCTTAGCACTACAGATCTAGCTGGATTCTATTCTGGTCCATTCATTATCAATAGAACTATTAACAAAATTAACATTTGCAGAATCTTTACTGCTGATGATACATGATACCAAAAAGAACCCAGCTTGACTTTCAGATTCCAGAAAGGAGTCTGCAAGGCTGATGGCCTTGACATTTCAGTCACACACCATTGAAATTAAAGGAAATTTTGCACTGATTTCATTAAAGATCGATCAAGCCCTATATGCCATTCGAAAACTACTTTTGGTCTGTTTTAATCTCTCTCCATACACTTTTTATAGGGAAGAATTACTACCCCATTCACGTAGCTGCGATGACCAGATGTCTTTCAGAATTTAAGTACTTCTCAACCTGTCATTACTGAGAACTGTAAGAAGGATGTCTGCTTATCCCTCCAGCTATTCTCAGGGTACATTTACATTGCATTCTTCTTTTGGCAGTGTGTAGTACACATACTCATTTAGCCCTCCAGCTTGGTTATAAATAAGAGTGTAACTAGCTAGGCAAGGCTTAGGAGAGTAAATACATGCCTGATAGGTAAGGGTATGTATGCAAACCACATACCCTACTTGCCCAAGCTGTAACTCCCTGTCTACACTACCAACTGCTTTTCCCAGTGCCTCCCCCCTGCCAGGGCCTTGCCTCCCTGCAGCGAAAGGCTCTGGCAGCAAGATCTGCAGAAGCCTTCCCCCGCTGGAGACTTTCAGTGACCTGTAGCTCCACACTGCAGGGTGGATGCAGCTTGCTTTTCACTGCAGTGTGTAGCTATATATATACACACACACACACACACACACACACTACTAAAGCTAGTGTGTATTATATATGTAGCCACAAAGGCTAGAAGCATTACTTCCCCAACACTACTAGCCCAACAGAGCAAGAGCCCAAGGTTAACCTTGACCCCCAGTTACATATAGTACGTTTTTCCCTGTTTAATCAAAAGAGTGTTAATTGAAAAGAAAAAAAACACATTTTTAAAAAGCCCCAACGAACTACTCTATTTGTGTCTATGAATCTACTGCTAGAATTGCCTTTCATGTATGGCAACTTAACTAATTTAAATGACAGTTTAATTAAAAACCTGGGAAATATTCCAACCTTCTTTCTTCTTGATTGCTTTCCTCAAGTTTCTGTAGCCTTCAAAAGCAGGAGGTACAGTATTGGAAGGCCAAGCCAATGAAGGACAAACCAGACAGTGAAAGCGAAAGTGGTAAGAAGGTAAAAATGATACATGAGCTTGTGGATTTTAAAATGAAATTTAAAAAGATACTATCAAAAGACGACAAATAGTAAAAAGGCAATACATTTTGTGCAGTTGGAAAGTAAAAAGGAAACAAAAGAGCTGCTGTACCCTAGGCAGTGTTTCTAGTATCCGAGGTTGACCAGTCAGTCATTATAAAGTACTGTAGCTGTTTATACCTTAAGTTGCACTAATGAAGGTTTTTTTGAAAACACAACTGCTTATTTTATTTTGAGAATCATTTCTAATTAGCATTTTAAAAGTACGATCTTCAAAAGATAAATGTTTCTTCTTTTGCTCTTCAAAATGCCCTTTAAATTAGCATAGGAGGCCGTTAACAAGATATTGTTTTAAAACTTCAAAAAGTACTGCCTTTAAACCATACTAACCAAATATATCTCCCCACTATGTACTAGGACTCAACCCATACACTAATTTTATATTAGAATATGCTACAGGCATCTATATATACACTTTGCATTAAAAGAACAATATGCAGTAAAACTATAAATACATTCTGAACATAACCTACGAATACATCTGCAATTTGCAGTTGCTGCATTTTTAAAGGTTTTAAGGCAAACCATTATAGTTTATTCTTCTGGGACTAAAAATGTATCTGCCACTTATTGCTTGTTACAACACCAACAAAAAAGTACAAATCAAGCGGTGGGATGGGAAAAAAATACTACTAATTTTTTAAATGAGAGATCTGTTACAGTAAGGAGATGTGTGAATGACTTCAATAAATCAAGAAGTGTCTTAAATTACTGAAAATATTTTATAATGTTGATCTTATTCAAATTATGAACTAATTTTGAGATGGAATTTATTGGAATGACTTCCCAGTGTGCACCTTCTAATCTAAAATACTAACCATGTTGATACCTATTTAATTTTATTAATAATCTAACGTGATAAAGGTTAAAGCAAGAACAGTTAGTATAGGCATCAAAAAAGTTATGAAGTATGTAAAAATAACTACAGATTGAAAGAGGAAAGGAAAATTTCCCCCAGAAACTGAGATTAGGTCACATTGGATTGGAGAACACTATACTTAGATATGTGACAGTTTCACCAGCCATGCTGGCCAGCTCATTTCTAAATTCAAGAAGGTGTTATGATAGGTGCTCATCAAGGGCCAAATATTCTAAGCACTGCATATCTGTTGCTCCTTTAAAAATGGGCACTTAGGCATTCAAGCAGATTTTTGGGCTACCTTACAGAGATTTAGAAACACCTATTTAAGATGATGCATCTCTAGTCACACTGATTTATGTGACTAGAATAGTAGTGTATAAAAACTGGTGACACAGGGCACCTCCAGAATTTGTTCAAATGGTACACATGCCCCTCCTGACTCAGGGAAGAGACTCAGACAGCGGCTTATTGCGGTCAGTGTGCACACTCAGACGCTTTAGCCAGTCCAAGAGCTCCCTGGCTTCCCTGATGGAAGCAGGGGGGTTCTAGCAGCACTGACTATAGGGGAGGCAGTGAGCGGTGCAGAAGGAGGAGTGGGGGCCAGCCCCCCCTTGTCCTGCTGTGAACAGAGGCCCAGTAGCTGCCATCTTCCCTCCTGGCCATGCCCAAGACAGCAGTATGAGTAGCCCTGCCACCTGCACAGTAAGTATTGGTCTAGGGAGACAGCATCCCCACTGAATAGGGAAACCCCTGCCTGAATCCGAGTTGTGTCAGCTGGGACAGGAGGGCCTGGCACTTCCCTGAGCCCCTAGCCCCGGGGTAGGCAACCTATGGCACAGGTACCAAAGGCGGCATGCGAGCTGATTTTCAGTGGCACTCACACTACCTGGGTCCTGACCACTGATCTGGGGGGCTCTGCATTTTAATTTAATTTTAAATTAAGCTTCTTAAACATTTTAAAAACCTTATTTACTTTACATACAATAACAGTTTAATTATAAATTATAGACAAAGAAAGAGACCTTCTAAAAACGTTAAAATGTATTACGGGCACGCAAAACCTTAAATTACAGTGAATAAATGAAGACTCGGCACACCACTTTTAAAAGGTTGCCGACCCTTGCCCTAGCCCCTTGCTCCGCCATTTTATGGCTATCTGGACACCCCAGCCCAACACCTCCACCATGGGTGTCAAGTCTCCAGCTATGGGGTTGTCCATGCTGCTGTCCCAGACATGGGCAAGAGGGAAGGTGGCATTTGCTGGGTCTCCACACAGAGCCAACGGTACATACGGTGAGTAAGGTATGTACGGCTATGGGTGCCACGGATAGCACAAATCAAATCTTCAGGACATTATGCATGTACAAGGACTATGCTAGTCAGGCAACTTTAAAAGAATGAAATCCATAACAAGGTACAGTACAGTTACAGCAGCTAAATGCCTGTAGGAGACAGGAGTAGAACAACAAACCTCAGGGTAATTTGTCCATTTATAATTCATTAGCTAATCCACTGGTGACCACTGAAACTGCAGAGGAAGAAATGTAGAAAACACTCTACCATAAATGCCCATTGTGCAGTTCATTAAGTAAATGGGAGGAATCCATAGTTAACAAATATCACACTATACCTGTATGATTCTCCCAAACCCTAACATTTCTCACCATTCAAAGGGTTTTTCCTGTATGTTTTTTAATTATACACAACAGCAATTTATATAGCTGTATACTTTATATAGATTATTCTAAGGAGTAACAGCCACAAATTATATAGATAGTGATGCAAACCCTACAGGTATTAATAAACCATGATTTCATTCAACAATTTGTTCAAATGGTACACACGGCCCTCCTGACTCCGGGAGTAGACTCAGGCAGTGGTTCATTGTGGTCAGTGTGCACGCTCAGACCCTGCTACCAGTCCAAGAGTGATACAAACCCTACAGGTATCAATAAACCATGGATTCCATTCAATAATTGCAAGGATACAAAAGTGAATCCAGATGCAGCGTTTTCTGAGCCTCCCCATCTAAGCAATCATTCTATTGCTTAGGAATCAAACAAGGACATGATTTACATGTTATATACGTGTAAAACATATAGGAGCACATGCCCTGATAACCAGCCTAAGTAGATTTACACCAGCCAAGGATCTGGCTCACAGCGTTTGCCAATTCTGGAGTTCAGTCTCCTGCTGCCGCTATGGCCAATACCGGAGATTTCAGAAAAAGGAAAAAAAAAAAAAAAAAAATAAGTGCATACCCCGTTGTGTAATTCTATACATGGGGTAAAGATTCCTTGAAACCTTCAAGTGACCAGTTCCTTCTATGGGGCTTCACGTTGCAAAGTGCTGAACACTCGAGCTCTAGTTTAGCAAAGCACTTACATAGTTCTTTAACTTTAAAACAAGAGTAAATCTCAGCACAAATGCTTAAATTTAAACACATACCAAAGTGTTTTGCTGGATTGGAACTACAATGCTCAGCACCTTCCAGGATCCATAAAAAGACATCTAAGAAGTCAGATCCAAATGTGTGTCAAAAATACCCAAACAAATCTGAAACTTTCTTGCAGACGTAGGCGCAAAGGAGCCTAGTGACCATGAGAAAAGGTAAATTTCTACAACTGTCAATATCCTTGTCAGTCACCTCTTGTGGTTATGACTTTTATAGATATGGGACTCAATCCAATAGATCTTCCTTATACAGAACTATTGACCTCAATATTTTATATTTGTAGCAGATTTTTTAAAAAGTTGTGAAAATTCTTGACTACTTATTTGTGTAAGTTTCAACAGCCATTTAAAATGACATAATAAATTAAAAGCATGGGAAGATTTCAGAGAAAAGAGAACTATTTGAAATTTACAGGAATCAATGTATCAATGAACGGATCCTTGCTGTCTGAACAAAGTCTCAGCACATTTCAATTGGTTAGAAATTGAATAAAAGAAAATAATGAAGCATGGTGTCACAGTGAAGTAGGAAGTCTTGAATAAAAATAGGGATAGAAGCTGAAGATGTACAAGCAAAAGAAGCCATTCAAGAGCTACTAATGGAATTTCCAACAGCTGTTCGGGGTATATTCTGAAGCAAGCTACTGCCTTGTTTCAATGGAGTACACAAAATAGTTGTTTTCCCTCACTGAAAACTCAGACTCGCGTGAAGACAACAATACACATATAATTTGTACTATTATAGTTTCAAAATTATTCCTAGTTTCAAATGATAGAAACATGCACTAGGACTGAGGCCCTGATTCTGCAAATACTGTGTGCTTAATTTTACAGAAAGGAAGTCAGTGGAAAAAACACATGAATAGCGTTAAGTACATGCTTAAGTGTTCGCAGAATAAGCAGCTTACAGCCCTAACCTGTGCAAGGATCACAATATATTTTTAAGGCTCACTGGTTAAAATACATCCCTTTGCATAAAAAGGATTTTAAACATTAAAAATATGGGTTCTAAATGCTACCTTTTTTTCTTCTTCTTTTCTTTTTTTTTCAGTTTTTCTAAATCTTTTTTAGCTATATCAAGAATTTCCAAAGTCTCTTTTTCTGAAGAAAGCACAGAGGCAGAAAATGCTGAAGGGCCTCCAAAATATGATGGTCTTGTTGAAGCTCTTGACAGACTGCGTCGAAGATTTTCATTAACTGCCTCACTTTCTAATAATTTTGCTCTAATAACAAAAGAAAACAAAACCATTAAAAAATACCCCACTAAGATACCATGCAGTTAGAAATACTATGGATATATGAAGAGTATAGTTTCACAGACCTGAACCAAACTATCTTCAAACTTAAAAACAAATTCTAAGCCATTGTAGAACACATAGAAAGTATCAAGAAAAACCACTCTTACATTTCCAGAGATCAGAACATTTCATACTGTGACCCTACCAGCTCACTAAAACTATATGGGAATTGGGCTGGATCACTACAAGGTAACCTCTAAGGAACAGTGAAGTGGAGTCTAAAAAAGTTACCAGTTAAATTCATCATAATCTTTATTTTCCTTTAAAAATACAGGACATGTACAATAATGATTTTAGATTCTACTTTTGTTATCAAGGTTTTTTTTAAAAAAAAGTATTTTCTCAAATACTAATATTTATACAAAGTTTACTAGCTTCTACTAAACCATAAAGCTATTTCCCATGTTCATTTTCAGCCCCACCAATGATCTAATGAGTAGCAATTTAGAAAGCATCTACATTCTGAAAAGTTTTTCCCGCCCATAAATGTGACATCATCACAGCATGTTGTACAAATACCTGAGATCTTCAATTTCCTTGATATAGTTATGAATCATGTTGCTGATTTCTTCATTCCCATCTCCTTTGAGAGAGACAGAGAAAGTGACATAATATAACTTATTCACATTAAACTAGTATATATGCAGTGGAATGGGGGTATTAAAAAAAAGGTACATTCTGATTTGGGTTTTCCACTTTAAATTTTCTCCTTATTTGTGAAAAACATACATCAATCATCCATAATCTGAGACTCTGCAAACAAGAATATTTCTTCAAAAAGAAATTGAAAGATCTTGTGAAACAAGGAGCTTAACAGTAATGTACTGTATATCTGTAAATAACGTGTCACACTGAAGAACTATCAGTCTTGCAACTCAAATGACATTCTCTCTGAAGATGTAACATTAAAGTGGGTAGGCATCAAAAATTTTGAGACATTGAAGTGAAAATGGCAACCACTGGGATTCTGGCCTAAAATTTTCCACATAGGGGAACTTACTGTTTCCCATGTCCTTTAATTTTATTCATTTTATTATTTAATTTGGACAGTTTAATTTTCATTCTTTTCTCCACTCCTGCTGCTGATGTTGATATCAATACCAACAGACAAGAGATACGCACATTGATTCCCAATAGCTTGGCAAATGTGGACTTTCCCAAGTTGCACACTCCCATTGTTGAGTACAAGGGGAAAAAACACATTCTAAACCTGCTTTCACCTCCCTCTGCTGGTTGCAATTTTATATCTGGAAAAACTGAAGTTTTTCTAGATTTTAACATGGAATTGGTCACATTCACATCAGTCAGATAAACCATATAATACAGTGATTCATAGGACTGGGCATGCACACAGCCTTTAAAAGATAGCTATGAGGCCAGTGTAAATGAGACTTTATGGTTGTTTATACTGTAAATAAAACTGGCCCCAGCTGGATCACCACTGCCCCAAGAAGTATCGACATGCATATAGAGGGCTTCAGAAGTGTTCTATAGCAAGGCTAACACCTTGGTTAAGGAATGGCCTGGCTATTTCTCCTCTTTCCCTCCCATGCCCCCCCCCCAAAAAAAAAATCTTATAATTTTAACACCAGTACAGATGAACCAACATGAGCCCTAATATAGATGAGTGCCTGGTATGCTGAAAAACAAATTTAATTAGCACAATAGTAAAAAGGGGATGGTCACAGGAGCTTTATCTACATTAGGCCTTCCACCAGTTCTCACACTGGATCAGCTGAACTGATGGGATTTTTTAAAAAAATGATACCACAAGTACAGGCACGGTCTTTGACATGTGAGTTTACAATAAGTTACCAGGCTGAAATGTAAGTTTCTTCATTTGTGTCACAAGTTCAACATTATTTAAATTTAACATTTTCTATTTATTGTCTATATTAGTTAATGCTGATAATATATCAATCATAAATGTAATAATGTAGGATATGTTCATAGCTCCTCAGATGCTCTGAAGCAACATGCAAAATGAGCAGTAACTAAAGCAATTTCAATCACTTAGTCTACAACGTGAGGAAATCATTACAACATCCATCCATTCTGTATCTAGGCCTCACTCTAAAGCAAAGAATCTAAGCACATGAGTAATCCCATCCACTGGAACCATTCACATGCTTAAAGTTACTCACATACTCAAGTGGTCTGGTCAATTGGGGCCTTAAACAACATTTCCACTACTAAAATTTCTAAGTAATACAATGAAGACAGCTAAGAGGGGACTTTTTCCTGCAGAAGTAGGTTTTGCGGTTTCTGCCCTAAGTAACCTGCAAGAACTGAAAAGCAAGAGTTTAGTTGTCTCATTAATAAATATATTAGACAGTTTTCAATTTTAAAAAGTACACGATACCTGCTCTTGCAAGGATCTGGTTCGCCTGATCACTCATCAACTGTGTTATTCTGGCTCTTAGTGCATCCACAGTTTCTTGCATTGCTTTAATTCTTACACGCAGGTTGTTATTCTCTGTTTGCAGCATAGCATTTTCATGAAACATGTCATTGATGCTTTCCATACCTTCTTCATCAATAATCCTTTTGCCCTAGAGGAAACATATTTATTATTAGTTAACACTGATCCGAACCAAACATTTGTTCAACTCAGAAAAGGCAGTCCACTTAAAATTCCATATACTTCCAAAGACACTTCAAGGTAGAAGTTATTCTTTCAAAGATTACTGTAATATGCATATTTCTCAAAACAGTTATGTGCTGCCATTATTTTAACAACAGGTTCCTACAAAATTCTTTTAGTAGGTGATAAGCCACAGGAACATGTATTTAGCATGGGTGAGGGAATGAGTAATTCATCCCCTTTCTTATTAAAACAAAAACATTTTCTCATAATCATAACCAAGGAAGGAGACTGCTTGGTAAACACAATTAATAGTAGTACATCTGCTGGAAATCATAGAATTATAGAATATTAAGGTTGGAAGAGACCTCATGAGGTCATCTAGTCCAATCCCCTGCTCAAACAGGACCAACACCAACTAAATCATCCCAGACAGGGCTTTGTCAAACTGGACCTTAAAAACCTCTAAGAATGGAGATTCCACCATTTCCCTTGGTGCTTCCCACTCCAGTGCTTCACCACCCTCCTAGTGAAATAGTGTTTCCTAATATACAACCTAGACCCCTCCCCCCACAAATTGCAACCTGAGACCATTGCTTCTTGTTCTATCATCTGGTACCACTGAAAACAGTCTAGCTCCATCCTCTTTGGAATCCCGCTTCAAGTAGTTGAAGGCTATCAAATCTTCCCTCACGCTTCTCTTCTGCAGACTAAATAACCTCAGTTCCCTCAGTATTTTTTCAGAAAAAAAAAAAAATAGAAACATTTTAAGCAGGCATGGGACAATATGAATATTCAAGATGTACAACTTACACTGTAGTTTAAAAACCAGAGTCCAGAATTTACTTTGCAGTTTCAAGAATTCTGTGTAAAACATTTAACCCATAATCTGGCTTCTAGCCAGTCAAACCAGCACAGGAATCTCTACAACTGAGAGGCAAAATTTCCAACCAATGTAAATTGTTTTAATCACATGACAGGTTTTTAAATCTTTAACCAACATAACAAAAAAATGACACACTTACTCATGTGGCATCCTAACTTCTTGTGCAATCTATCCCCTACAGCGTAGTGGTGAATGAAGTGTTTTCTGTATAATTTACAGGATCATACTCTGCCTTCTGATATGCAACTTCCGCTGATATCAGCGGTAGTCATGCATTCATATCTGAAGGTAAAATTTGGGATGCCACCATGTGCTATACAAGTTAAAGGTATTATTCTGTTCTTTACTTTTGTGCAGAAGTAGCTAATAGAAAAGTGAGTTGTAAACTGTTAATGATATTCTAAAATAAAAGAAACCCTAATAAATTGACTTACTGTTTTGTACTCCATAAGTTCCATCTGAAGTCGTGCAATCTCACTGCGTAAACCATTAATTTGTTGACTAGCCCTGTCCTGATTAACCATCACCTTGTTCTTGATGTTTCGTGCCCGATTGGCATACTTTAGTGTGTTCAAAGTTTCCATGAAGTCTCTGTCTGAAGGGCTCACACAAGCTATCATGACTGTTTGGCTGTGAGTTACAGACATAGGTCAACTTTATAAATCAAGATCAAAACCCTTTTAAATTATGCAAAACAGCCCAAGTGCCATGGCAACAAATACAGCAATTGAAATAAACGTTGATACAAAAGTACTGACTTTAAACTAACTTTTAAAATGTTCAAAAGCTGACTTACACCATTAAAAGCATGGAAATTGTTAGTTAATGCTACCATATTGTCCTTAAATCATCTTACTTTAGCATATGAGATGCTCGATCAAGAGTGGGCAAACTTTTTGGCCCAAGGACCACATCTGGGTATGGAAATTGTTGGGATGCAGGAAGGCGTGAGGGCCCTGGCTGGGGGGAGGGCTCTGGGGTGGGGGGTTCAGAGGGTGGGAGTTGGAGGTGCAGTGGGGTGCTCTGGGCTGAGGGGTTCAGAGGGTGGAAGGGGGATCAGGACTTGGGCAGGGGGTAGAAAATGGGAGGGGGGCAGGCTCCGGGAGGTGCTTACCTCAAGCAGCTCCCAGAAAACAGCGGCATGTTCCCTCTCCGGCTCCTATTCAGAGGTGCGGCCAGGCGGTTCTGCAAGCTGCTCTGTGCGCAGGCACCGCCCATGCAGCTCCCACTGGCTGCAGTTCCCAGCCAATGGGAGCTGTGGGGGCAGTGCTTGGGGTGAGGCCAGCGTGTGGAGCCTCTTGGCTGCCCTATGCATAGGAACCAGAGTTGGGACATGCCACTGTTTCTGGGAGCCGAGCGGAGTGGGGCAAGACCCCGACCCTGCTCCTTGGATAGAGTGCCATAGCAGAGCAAGCCCCAGACTCCGCTTCCCAGTGGGAGCTTGAACACCGGATTAAAATGCCTGGAGAGCCGGATGTGGCCCTCAGGCTCTGTGCTAGATCAATACTTGATCTGGGATTCTACAAGTAAAATAAATGGTAATTATTTAGCATTTATGTAGTTCTTTACAAATTCAAAGACATTACAAAGAGAAACTCATTAATTGTCTGTCACATCATTATTATCCCCTTTTTACAGCTTGGGAAACTAAAACTGGAAAAGGTAAATAACTTGCTCAAGACCTCAATGTCAGAGCTCTGACTAGAACTTAGGAATTCTTCTTCGGCTCCCTTCATGCACTCAAGCACCAATTCAGCAAAATACCTGAGCATATGCTTAACTTTAAGTACACAGCATTATGATAGTGTGAAACCGATGACTCAAGCTGCAAGTTAAGCATATTTAAGTAGTTTGCTCAATCAAGGTCTTTGACATACTACTACTACTTTTCCCTGTAAAACATTCAGTGGTCACTTCAGTTCTGCTTTACCATCAGACATTCATGAAGAACTATTTTAACAAAATTCATTCTATTTCCTTAATTTTACTTTTCCCTTAAATTTAAAAAATATTAAGCAAGTTTTCATGTCATATACTGCCTAATGCAAATGCCTTTTAAATAAAATAGCATCAGTGCTCAGCATCTTTGTATGCATAATCCAGGCAAAAGATTAATATTTAAAATACTGCTTCAGAACTGTTACAGCATCAAGCTTTGGTCAGGATTATGCATAGTGAGAACAGTACACATGGACACAATAGCAGCATTACCATCATGCAAGGTCTTTGGGATTCAGTATAACATAGATGGACTTATTACTAGCAATTCTTACTATGTAATAAAAGATTATGTGTAATATGTCCACAACATATACAATATATATTCAATGGAATGTTAGAGCAATATATTCAATGGAATGTTACAGTACTGAAGAATTATATGAAGAACTGATACTGCACACAAGCAACAGCTGCTTTTCGAAGTTAAAGAACTATGATATTTAAAATAAAATTAATAGAAGTGACTTGGCCACTTTAACAGATGAATTGCACAACTCATGATTCCTATCATAAGGAGAATATGGAACAGGCAAGAGGAAAATAATCCATTAGTTTGATTTCTGCATGAACAATCTGGATTTCAAAATGTGGTTAGCCACCCTCTGTGAAATCTTTTGGCAATTCCACGTTTGGTAAAGATATCACTCAGTCACAGCCATACTCGATTGGTGCTATATTGAAACAGTGTCATGTACCTGTTAAAATCTTTTTTTTAAAATAATATGATAGAACCATTATCTGGGTTATCACACAAACACTAGGCTTATATATATAGGTTCAAAGACAATACCGTGTTCTGTGGTACCAAACACAATACCTGTTTTTAACTGGTTCTATCTAGAAACAATTCTAGTTATATACTAGCTTATTTTTCTTCTTTTCTTTAGGATTCAATTCAGCATAACATAATTGAACATATATGTGGCATTCTGGGTCAGGCAAGCTGCATAAAGGCCAAGGAAGATGACAGTGCAGAAGGCAGAGAGAGCTCAGAAATCCTGAGGCCACTCCTAGGAGATGGACTATAATACTTGATGATCAGATTGGGAGAGTCAGACTCCACCCCAAAGGAAGAAACAGTCATAGGTGATTTATCTCCTGAGTAACATGACACATGCAGCTGCTGTTAGAAAACATTTCCCCAAGTGAGTTGAAAGTACTGTATGTGGATCTGTATTACAGGAGATTTATCAGCCAGCAGCTGCAGCAGCTCTCTCTCTATGATAGGGCCTATGTATTTTAAACTATTATGGACATTTGCATGGAAATATTTGTTTGATTTTCAGGGTTCATCTGAGCCTGGATGCTTGTTGCTTAATTAGCTGATTAATGTTTATGATGACTTTGAAGATGAAAAGAGCTATACTACATCAAGTACAGAATATTATTTCTCACTGAAGTCATAATCCTCTGTATCACAGTCAAATCCACAGTAACTAACTGTGATTAATGTTAGAGGCTAAGGATTTGTCTAGAGGAATACAAACAGGAGAAAATTAACTCTTTAAACCATGCTTGGAAAATTCTGGAAAATATATTAGCTCAGTCATAAAAATCTACTCAGCTTCTATTTACAATGACAACTGATGGTAACAAAAAAAAAATTGGTCTTTTATCCAACTATTAAATCTCACGCATGGACAGACCCCAACCCCGCAGCAAATGGACAAGCAGTAATTTACAAAACCACTTCACACATACAAATGTTAGCAGTAGCAAGGATGGGAGGAATGGAGGAGTGAGGGATTATAAAGAAGAATAGTGCCAAAAAATATTGTGGGGAGGCAAACTGGATTGCAAAATTAAAATGGCAGTTAGATATTGAAATCCTCTTGGGTTTTTTTTGTTTGTTTGTTTTTTGTTTTTTTAATAAAACACTACTGGGATTGTTACAATAATAATAAAATGTTTCAGAATTATATTCATATTGATGAACTCACCTCCTTTGTGACACTAACTGTATATTGTAACACACCAAAGGATGGTTAGAACATCCCATGTAAGATAAGTCATGTAAAAAACAACACTTCTGCTTCAAGCAGAAAATGACTACAACTTCCAACTACGTTCTAATTAATAAGGCCATAATGCAACAATGAAAATTACAACATTTGAATTGCATAGTTTAAAAAGGATTATCTTCTTAATTGGTAGGTAAGACCTCAAACAATTTACCCACAAGCAAAGTATAACTATAATGCCACTGAAAGGGACAATGTCAACTAACTTAATTTTTTTCCCTGTGTTACTAATATCACCTTAGACTACTGGAAATGAAATTAATCTATTGAACCTTTCAATGTTTATACTGTCAGCGGTGTTTTAATTTCACTCAAAAGGAAAACATAGTGGTCATTTTCACCTTTGTTCATACTATCTCTATACCTATATCTCTATCTATCTTACTTTCCAGTTCTCATGCACTAACACAATACAGAAAGTATTTTTATTTCCAAAAGGATAAAGGAAAGTTTTCATTTAAATTATACATTTCTACTCATCTTGAGTTTAGTAATATACACAAGCAAAACATTTCAGACTTCAGATACAGTAAACTGATATTCTTAAAAGTATGCAGTCCTTTTCCAGAGCTGTCAAACCTGGTTCATCACAATGCAGTATATAATAGCCAATTTTCATACCTGTTTCCCCCAAGAGAGTCTTGAAGTAGTCTTGTGAGTTTTGAATCTCTGTATGGTACGTGAGTTGCCTTCCTGCTTTTATCCCCTAGTGCACTTATTACGTTGCCAAGTGCCAGCTAAAAAGATGACAAATTTTACAACAAAAATCATCATCAATTTTAAGTAACCTTATTAAAAAAAATATTTGTTACCAACCCAGGTACAGTAATTTTGTTATGAACTATTGCATATTTACATGCTCACAATAAATTAAATGACTGTTGCAATCTGCTGTCTTTATGAACAAGAAGGTTATGTAGCAAGAATGTGTTTTCTTAATTAATCCAAAATGAAGGTCAGATGTGGCAGTATTCATGATTTTGTTTTATAACAGCCATTTAATTTGATGATTGTTTATAAATACCATGTAAATATTTGCTATAACAAAGTAGTGTCTAAGGTAACGGAAAAATCACAACTAAAATTCTATTCTAGCACCTCAATAAATCAAAAAATTCAGGGTATTTCATCTTTCATAGCTGCAAAAGTGTTAAATGCTCATTTTTGCACATTACAGAATAATACTGATGCAAGATGTTTGGTTGTTTTTTTTCTTTTAATATAAAATCAAACTTATTAAAATTAAATATAATATAGAAGATATCTTCTGTGAGAAATAGCTTATAAATTTAACAATCTATTGCCAGGATCCTACAAAAATCTATGCACACGTGCAATCCCATTTCCTTCAATAGGATTATTCATGTGTGTAAGTATATGCAGTATCAAGGTCTAAATTGTAAAGGAAAATAACTACTTTCTTTGAGGTCTTTGGATCTATGGCATCTCAGCTATATTTCTTCTAAATATATACCACGAGGTGGCACTCTGTACAACTAATTCCCAATATATTCTTGTAAAATGTCTTAACTGAGCCAACAATTATAAAATTTCAGATTCAATGCTAATTTCAGTAGTGTTCCCATAGGCTTGAATTTAAGTTATTTCCCACCTATAAATTACAACAAAATGCTATAAAAGTAATTCAGTGAATTAAAATTTTAAATGTTTATAATATTTTTTCTAAGTGAAGTTATGTGACTTTATAAAAGCAGCACCTTATCAGTAAGATTTTATACACAGTATATTTTTGTTACTAAAGCAAGCATGTAAGATTTAAAAAAAAAAAAAAAAAAAAAAAAAAAAAACACCAAACAGAGAAACCAAAAACTCCTGCTAGCTCTACAAACTGAGCTGAACTCTTTTCTGCCTCTCACAATGTTAAAAAAAAATTGTTAACCAAGCTCCAGTTGCAGAATCTTTATCACTGGTGATACATGAGACAGAAAGAAAGAGAAGTTATGTTCTGATCACAGGCTAAGTATACAGTCTGGCTGTTAGAAGGCATGTTTTCACCTGTAAAATGAACAAATTTAGGACCCAGTCTTGTAAAGAAAGTTGCACAGGCAGACCCTTATACCCGCACAGAGCCCTAATAAACCAAGAGGGCTCCAAGCAAGTGCAAGGATAAGAGGCTTGACATGGAATCACTTAAAGTCTGTCAATTCCCCCTGTTTGTCTCTATCTTTCACACAGCAACAGGGGAGATAATTTTTTTAATAGCAAAATTCAATTGTTTTAATGAATTATATTTCAAGTTGATTTTGAACTTTTAAAGAAATATTTTGATTTTCATAATATCACTATAAGCCTAGCAATCTATTTTTATATCTATTTTTTGATTCTTTTAAAATTTTACTACAGGAAAAATTTTAATCAGAGCTTTTGTTTGCTGTAAGTACAGTACAGTGTGACTGCTGCTAAAAATCAGTAAAGGGTAGTCTTTAACTAAAAATAAATTTTCTGCAGTGCCCAACCTACTTTCAGAGAGAATTACTGATACCGCAGTTTTCCAGTTACAGTCTAGTGCAACCCAGGAATTGTTAACAAGTATGGGAACCTAGTTAGAACTATAAATTTCTTAGCTCTCATACTAAAGTCCTTAGTTCTCAGTGGCTCTAAACATTTCCACTTCAAAGATTACTCAGTGGAAGAAAATGAAAAAAAAAAAAAAGTTAACAGCCTAAAAAAACAAGTCTTTAATCTTACTAGTCCACAGTTGATAGAAATGCCTTCTTTTGCTCTCTCTCCAGTAGCTCCTGTACGCTTTAATCTTTCAGATCCTGCCAGATCAACAAAATGGAACTTGGCAGTAAGGGTTTCAAACTCATTGGTCTGAGAAGATTCAGAAATTATCTTGTTATCTGTCACATTGTCCTGCAAAAAAAAAAAGAATTAATAAAGCTTTGCAACAAGAAAAACATGTAAAACACTTTACTGTATATTAACAAGGCTCAAATAGAAATTATTTGACAAGGGACAGTGCTGTTCTCTTCTATCTCCTCAATTTATTAAACTAATCTCTTTTTAACAAAGCAACTACTCCCAAATCCTCCTCAAGTTTAGGTGCACACATGAACACATTTTTCATAAAAAGCCAACTTGAGACAAATATCAGCACAAAAATAAAGTTCTACACATGAGTGCTCAGCCTTAACAACTGCTTCTTAATAGAGAAAAACATTGTATTAAGAAATGCAAAAAAGCTAGACAGCTGGGCAACAAGGTGTGATTATAAACCTGGATCTTTTCCTGATTCACCCCAATAATTGGTTAAAAATGTATTGGTTAATGCACTGTGTGTCACCTACTAAAGTATCAACCTGCCAAAATAGCACAGTAAATGTTAGCTAAAGATCCACTGATACTTCTAGTCCTGATCCGCAATTATCATTAAGGCATCATCCCAGGCTTTGATTGTAGGAAATGCTTATTCTTCTGATCCTCTTTCCAGCTGCCACTATTATAGGAAAATCCACATTTTAGACCAGGGATTAAGTAGGGGCAGGAGAAGGGAGAAAGAGGAAAGGAAAAATTCAACATCTTCATCAAGGTGGTAACAAATGCTACCAGCACACCCTAATCTCTTCACACCAACTGCATAGTCTGTCTGGTACCTTGTCTTTAGTGGCTTAAATTATACGACAGTTTCAGTCAGTCACTCTCAAATCCACATCCTCATGCACTGCAGCAAAAACATTTTCTTTTATTGCCATTAGGCCACCTCAAAGCATTTTTTAAGAAAAAGGATTAGTAGTCCTTACCCTGAGGGAAATTCTCTGGAATTTCAGACCTGTCCTCCAATGTCTCCAAAAGATCAC
Source organism: Dermatemys mawii (assembly GCA_007922305.1). Classification (NCBI taxonomy): domain Eukaryota; kingdom Metazoa; phylum Chordata; order Testudines; family Dermatemydidae; genus Dermatemys; species Dermatemys mawii. Next base: position 22,143,348 of record ML677341.1, on the reverse strand, counting down.
CTGCACTATGGGGTTTAACATCCCATGGGAGAAGACCAAGGTCCAGAACCTTAGAGATGGGCCATCAGAGCCACCAGTACCAATGGGGTCAAGTAGCATGCAGTGTTGACAAATTCATCTACCTAGGCTGCAATTTAAGTTCAAACAGTGGCAGCAAACTGGATGTTCTTCAATGAACAGGTATCCCCACTCCTGTATGACGCCTATGTCTCACTTATGAATGCAAAAATATCTTTGTGCTGAGACAAAGTTCAGGATCTAGCAAACCTGCATACTGCCTGTACAACTATACCAGTCAGAAACTTGGACCTCCTTGCAGGCAGAAGTGAAGCAGCAAGAGGCGTTTTATATGTGCTGTCAGTGCCAAATTCTGAGCAAAAAGTGGTTTGACTTTGTGTGAAATGTCACAACTCCTTCCTTCAATCACATGCTATATTCAAAAGCACCCTTGCATGTTCTTCATCAGTGTTACCATGATGCACAAAAGCACCCCAGCACAGACTCATTATCAATGGGCAAATAGGTGCATGTCCTGACCTTATCTGGCACCACATGTGCAGCCACCCGAGAGATTCATGGATTCAAAAGACTAAGCCAGATCTGAGAACTTCACTATACCATGCCATCAACTGTGGTTACTCTGGCTGGTGCAATAGTCCTTAGTAGACTGTGTGTGTTTGCTGCTGATGCTTACCCTGAAGACTGACGTCTTACCCATCCCAAAACAGGTACCACTGTGTATACTGTAACAGTAGCCCTCACTCTGCCCTGCCCATATGGATCAATCCTACTGTGGAGGAAACACCTGTGGGTTGAAAAGATCGTTCCTTCCCTATACTTATTTATTTACTCCTTGGACCCTCTGCTAAGACTGCTAACAAGGGAGCCATTTAGTGACTGATTTCATGGCAATCTATGCTGTGGACATGTCCACTGAAGCTGGACTAAGACCAACTCATTTCATAAAGCTGTATTCTGCAAACTAGTTAAAATATGTAATATTTTCAATCATTACCAATATGGGTTGGTTTTAAAATTGGTGACAAGAGTGTGATAGTTTTTGCATCCCCTTAGCCCAGGCATGGGCAAACTTTTCGGCTCAAGGGCCACATTGGGGTTGGAAAATTGTACGGAGGGCCAGGTAGTGAAGGCTGTGCCTCCCCGAACAGCCTGATCACCTTCCCCAACTGATCCCCTCCTACTTCCCACCCCCTGACTGTCCCCCTCAGAACTCCGAGCCATCCAATCCCCCGACTCCTTGTCCCCGACCACTCCCTCCAGATGTACAAAAGTACCTCAGCACAAACTAGCCCCTAGCCACGCCCCCCTGCTCCTTGTCCCCTGACCACCATTCCAGAAACTCCACATCCCTAACCACTCCCTAGGAACCTACCCCCTACCCAACCCAGCCTGCTCCCTTGTCCCCTGACTGCCCTGACCCCTATCCACAACCCCACTCCCTGACAGACCCCCAGGAATCCCACACCCCAACCAATTCCCCTCCCCCAGAACCTCCGCCCCATTCAACCACCCCCTGATTCCTGTCCCCTGACAGACCTCCGGGACTCCCATGCCCTATCCAACCCCCCCGTCCCCCTGCTCTCTGTCCCCTGACTGCCCTGGCTCCCATCCACACCCCTGTCCCCTGACCACGCCCCCTCCCGCCCCAGAACCTCTGCCCCCCAGGAACTCCCTGCCCCTTATCCAACCCCCCAGCCCTGGCCCAGCCCCCTTAACATGTTGCTCAGAGCAGCACGTCTGGCTCTGTGCAGCCCGCCGGAGCCAGATGCACTGCCCCCCCGGCATGCACAGTGCCACGCCGCTGCAATATTGCCCAGGAGGGGCCGGGGACCAGAGTGCTGCCCGTGCAGCATGCTAAGGCTGCGGGGAGCGGCTGGGGGAAGCCTCCACGTCCGGGAGCTGAGGCCCACGGGCCATAGTTTGCCCACCGCTGCCTTAGCCATTAGTGGTCTTTGGCTGCAATATTTTGTGGTTTAAACCTACTAGAAATTAAGCATTTCATTTCTCTTGGGTGATTTTCAAAATAGAATATTACTGTGCATCATTTTTCTTAAGAGTTACAGTACCTTACTTCTGAGTCTATAACAGTTATATAGCTAATTTATACCACATGCACACACACACACACACACACACTCACTCACTCCTTAAATATTAACACATCCTTTCATTCTTCCTAAGTGCAGAGGGTGTAAATGTAGAGGGTATAGACCCCTTTCAATCCACTGCAGACCCAGCTGCTACCCTCCCTGGGCAGCAGAGGTTACTGCTGCATACTGCCACCTTCATGGAGAGGAAAAGGGTGGCAGCATTTGATGTGCTGTCTGCCAAAGGAGTAAATCTGTTACCCTAGCAACAGATGTCTCTAGAAGCTGCTGTCTATGGAAAAAAGCAAAACCTGAAACCTGAATTGCAGCTTTCCCTCTATTCCAGTTGTGCTCAGGGGCCCCCATTAGGATCAAGAACCCATTATGGTAGGTACTGCAGAAACACAAGAGAGCCTTTTAATCAGCTGCAGTTTGGGTTTCAGGATCCAGTAATGTCATATACCAGATCTTCAAAAGATCTTCCTAAAGCCCCCCAGAAAAGAGGATACGTAACTAGTATCGTCAACCCTAAGAGATAAAAATCATGACTCAGGCCCCGCAAAAAGCATGAGAATTTTTTTAAAAGACTATTTGGTGGTGCAGAAGGGGTTGTCTTTTGATTTTTGAACTCTTTCTGCACATCTCCTGTGTGTGATAATTAGTGTTGCCCACTCTTCCAAATTCATTAAGATGATTTTGGACCCTGTTGCAGGAGCTCTCACCCCCTTTTTCTTCCTGTCCCCTGCCCAGCAGTTAATTCTGTCCCCAGCCCCATCAGTTCAGCACCCAAACCCTCCTCACCCCATCCGTTCTGCCCCACCATCAGTTCAGCTGCCCCAACTGCACCTCTCCTCTTCCTGTGGTTCTTCACCTTCTCCCAGCCTGGGGGGAACTGTATTGGGGTCCCCTCACTCCTCATTCCAGGAGTAGGGGGGAACTGCAGGGGGGCTTCACCACCTCTTCCCATTCCTAGGTCAGGTGGTGCAGCGAGGGAGAAAAGAGGGGCAAGGAGCAGAGGAACCATCCTCCCCCCATTGCTCACAGGAGGGGAGCAGAGCTGCTCAGTTCTTTAGCTCCCTCCTCCCCTCCTGTGAAAATGGTTTCATTTTGCTAAGGGGGCAGGAAATTCACCTTGGTTGGGACCTTATGAACGACCAGCTCCCAACCAGTTCTTAATGGGGCTCCACCTAAAACAGGGTTTGCTGACCCCAGGTCCCCTGACACAAAATATTGCCAACTCTTGCCACTTTTTCACAATTACATGATTCTGGCTGAGGCCGGAGCCCATCCTTGCAGTGTAGTGTGAAGGTCCAGCCTCCTAGCGAATTTGAGCCCTATGATTGGTTGCCCATCTGCCTCCCTGGCAGAATAACCAATAAGAGGTGCTATAGGCAGAACTTCCTCTCCCCCTAGTAACTGAACGCCTCTCTCATAGGAAGGGAAGAGGAAGCTAAACAGCCCAACAGCAGCTGATTCACATATGAAATTTACAAGTCTACTATTGCCTCCAGCTATGGAGCTGGTTACATGTGCACAGATTAGATAAAATTATTCATAGTGCCTAGCAAATGGCATGGTGATGAATGTGATATTTTTACTAAATGTAATTCAAACACAGAACTGACAAATCAATATTCACATTCGGAAAAGTTGTCACTAAAGCAAAGTACTGTAAATCTGTAATACATACAGTGTCAATTGCAGAACAAACTCTGGTTTGACACAAGTGTATAGTGAAGATGGCATGAGAACGTGAGCTTTGAACATTCATCTGAGTACTGGCCGTGGTTCGAGATAAAGCACCCAACTTCAAACACTGCATCATCTGTAAGAGACACAAAATGTATATATTCCATTTTTAAGTTTTTTTAAAAGAGCAAGAGTTGCTATACTTGCCTGCCTGCACTTTAGAAATGCTCTAGCTAAAAACAGATTGTGTCCTTGTTCAACTAATGTTTTGGCTGTTTTTAACTGAAAACTGCATGGACTCTTATGAGCTAACTGAAGAGTTATGTGGTTTCACTGTGGCTTCTCAGTACACTCTTCTGAGCTTTTTACAGCTATATCCATCAGTGAGTGACAAGAAGATACCCCTCCATCACTTAACGCAGTAGTGTATTAGAGCACCATCTACAATACTATTTCCCATATTACTGCTAAGACAGGCATTAACAAGATTCAGGGACAGAATTTTAAAACCATTGCAGTAAAACGATTCTGACCAGCAAAAATGCATTTGAAGAAGTCATTTTAAAAATGCTTTCCTAACATGGGAAAAGTAGTATACGTAGGGCTTAGGGCACACACATGTGGTAGAACTACACCACCATCATAAAGCTATGCCAAACACAGCTCCTCTTCTTTCTTAAGGCTTGTATTCACTATCAGGAAGATCGATGCTGCTGAAATCGATCCAGCAGATGTCAATTTAGCGGGTCTAGCGAAGACAGCAGAGCACTCTCCAGTTGACTATGGTACTTCATCTCCCTGGGAAGAGTAAGGTAAGTCAACTGGAGAGCATCTCCTGTCGACGCAGTGCAATTAAGACACTGGGAAAGTTGACCTAAGCTGTGTTGACTCTACTACGTTATTCAGGTAGCTGGAGTAGCGTAACTTAGGTCGATTTACACCAGTATTGAAAAAAAGCCCTTTCTTAAGTGAAAGTTCTAGTTGTATCAACCTAGAGATATTAAAAAGAGTGAAGTGTCTGAAACAGAAGTTTTCATCTCTATTTTAAGCTTAAGCTAAATTGCTGGGCCTCAGAAGATTCTGTCATTAATGGAAAGGAAGACCTACATTTTTAATCATTATGTTTATCAGAAGTTAGAAACTGTGGGTATTTTCTACCCACCACCACCTCCTACCTGCATCTATGGTTTGAAAATGGTTAAACTTGGACTATAGTAAGAACTGGGGGGAAAAAAAGAGGGTTGATAAATGAGTCAGGGTTTAACAAGTGTATCCATCAAACTAGAGACAATCCATATTTTTATACTGGGGATGCAAATGTTACATATCAACTTATTTTCAGTTATCACCTCTGCTTCTCCATTCACTGTTCGTGTTGTAACTCCTACTGTATAAATTCCTCCAGTTGAATCTTCATGTATTTTGATATTTGATTTTTTATTTTTTGCATCAATATCACGTGTTGTATCAAATAGATCAAGAACTTCTTCATTGTAAAGCTAGCAAAGAAAAAGGCATAAAATGTTACTTTTGGTAATAAATTCTAAACAAAAACAAAATATCTACATATTACCTTTACATGACATTCTAAAATCGGCTTCTCACAGGAGATTCATCAATAATTACCATTACAGCATTAGGACAACAATCAGTGAACACAAAAAATGACTGGAAGTTAATTGTCTGTGCACTTTTACTATCTAATTTAAGAATTAGGAGCAATGTCAATTTGAGCCATGATGCTGGAGGGAAAGAGGGGAGAGAAATTATAGGGTAAAACCAATCCAGAGAAGACACTCAAAGCTAGCAGAGCCATTGCAGAAGCACTCTCAGTGCAAGGCACCTTTGGACAACGATGACATCAGACTGCTTCCTATAATTTTACTGTGGACATTCTTTCCCCTCTGCTGTTTGCTCCAATCCTCCTTCCACTCAGTCCCTCACCCCACTTGCTGACATGTTCCTCTCTATCCTTCCCACCCCCATCTATCTCCCTTCCCTCAATGCCCCTTCTTTGGTTTTTCCTTTTGGCTAATCCCTTCCTGTTCACCCACCACTGCCCTAGGATCCATAGAATACCCCAGTAAAACAAGCAATTCACCCCATCCAAAATTAATACATAAAATACCAAAACAACCACACACAACAACACTGTGAAACTGACATGGAAGTTACAAGTCACACACTAACTGTAAATTAGAAAATAGGTAGGTAAAAGGTCTTGTCTATTTAGATAAGCTCTTTGGGGCATTGTTTCTTACTCTACCTTTGTACATTGCCCAGAACAATGTGCCAAAAACTTAATTGGGACCTATAACCACAACTTTAATATAAATAAAAAAGCAACACATATAGGATATTTTTCAGGCTGTCAAATACTCATATAGGCATGTCGCGTCTTACGTGAGGGTTCCGTTCCGTAGTTTCTGCGTAAAGTGGAAACCGCGTATAGCTGAAACCCTATTGATTTCAATGGTGGGTGAAATCGCCTGCCATAAAGAAAGTTTTTATATTTTTAGTTTTCCCTTTCTTTCTTTTTTTTGGTCGACCGCATAAAGCGGAAATCGCGAATGTTAAATGCGCCTAAGACGTGACATGCCTGTATAATATTTAGCCTTTACACAGCAAACATCAAAGTTCTTTTCCAAATTAATTAATTCTCAAAATGCTTATGTCACATAGGCAGGTTTTATTATCCAGTTTTAGATTATAGAAACTGAGGCAGAAAGGTTAAATAACTTGCTTAACCATGATTAATCAAATTTGCAACTATTAACAAACAGTAAAATTTGTTACAATGAATTACAGTCATGGAAAACTACATCATTAAGGCAGATTAAGAACAAGGCTATTGTCCAACAGTCTGCGAGAACCAAAACTTGGCTTAGTCAAAATTTTCAACATACGGTGAATAAGTTTAGGCCTCTAAATCAATATTTAGGCACCTAATAAAAAGAAACTTAATTTTTAAAGGTTCTCAGCACCTAATTACAGTTTGTGAGGTTACTGTGTATACACTGGTCACAAAGAATAGTGTGGAATGCAAATCCTGTACAGTGGCTTTTGCAAGACAAATTAGGCAGAAGTAACATTTTTATTTCTAGATGTAGGCTTGACATATTAGTTACTTAGCACACGTGGGATTTTTTAAGTTCAGGCATGCCTTCTCAGAGGTTCAGAGAGGCCCGGGCCTCTTCCAGCTTGAGGCCCCTAGTCATAATTTTTTTTTTTTAATGACGACACATTAAAACAAAATAAAGCACCAAAAAGAGAGCGAGACCTAATCTGAATATTTTTTTATTTAATAAATGCTTTTCTAGCCTTTTTCTGTGCAAATCAATGCATTAAGTATTGAAGAAAAAAATCTAGCTTTCATGCAATGTCACAGTTGATACTAAGCATGGTGAGCCCATTCAAACGCTTTTATCCCATAGATGAATGGTGACAGTTCTTTACTGCAGGCAAACTGACAAAAATACACAATGCAATTGTGATATTAGGAAACACCCCAGAGACTCCAAGTTCGAGTATTTCTTGAAGCAATTTCTTCAGCTTGCAATCCAATTTAAAGTTCATGGAGTATATTTCTCTGAGGAAGATGACCTCGTCACCGAGATCTCTTGAGGTTTCTTTGTTGTACTGTTGTTGAAATTGTTCAGCTGCCGAAAGTAGATCTTCATTACTCAGTCTGTTGAACTGCCAAAGAAACTCAAAAAGGGTACAAATTAGTTGCAGTGACTCAAAATCGACATGTAAGACCTGACTGAATAGAGTCAATGACGACAAGGAAGACATTGACCCTGTAATGCTGCTCGGCATCAGATTCAGTACGTAAGTTGCGATTGGTGGAGAACTCAGATGAAATGTCAATATTCTGTGCTACTGATTTGGACTCAGTCAGGATCACATCCCATTGTTCATGTATCTGTTGAACGTTATGGATAAGATTTTCAATGTTGTCCCTCTCAATATCAAGTGTAGCATTGCATACAGATCAGTTTGGTGGATCATTGTACGTAGCTTCATCCACAAAGATGACAACAGAATGCATTCATATTTGGACATGTGCATCTGAATAGACTGAAGTTCAGTTCGAGCCTGTGCCGTGAGATGGAGAGATTCAAGCTCACTTAAAGCCTCTCTCACTGAATTCAAATGCTGCGCAACTGGGTGAATATCATCAATCCATGCAGACCATCTAGTTTTGGACATCTCATGCAGTGAAACAGGAAGATATTATTTCAGAATTTCCCAGCTTTGTGGACTGCTACTAAAGAATTTGTACATTTGCAGAACAGTTCCAAAGTAAGTAAATTGCCTCCTTCCATGATTCAGCACAGTCAACACTTACAAGGTTTAGTGTGTGGTTTCCACAGCTGGAGAAAATACAGTTTGAATTACGCTCAAGCAGAACTGCTTGTACACCTTTGTACTTCCCAGCCATATTAGATCCATTGTCATAGGCTTGACCAATACAGACCTGAAAATCTAACTTAAAACCTTCTAGAATTGCTAGTATTTGAGCAGCAATTTTTTTTTCCAGTTTTTCTCATGAAATTATCAAACAAAATAAACCTTTCTTCAATTGAAAATTTTGAGCCGTCTACAATCTTAACATATCGAATAACCATAGTAGTCTGTTACTTGTGAGAGCAATCTGTAGTGTCATCAACAGTGATTGAAAAATACTTTGCATTTTGAATCTCATCAAGAATTGTCGTTTGAATGAATAACCCACATAGCTCACTAAACTCGTTCTGTATGCATGAGGAGAGACAATGGACTTGCATGCGCTTTTGACTCTCTTGTGATTCTCAAACACATTTAACATGCTCTGATAAAAGTAGGTCATATTTGCTGAGGAGCTCAGCTATGCCTAGAAAGTTTCCATTTGCACGATCACCAATACGTTGACCAGAACCAAAGAAAACCAATGACCGCTCAGAAAGAAAAATTTCCAGCTCTAAACTGAAAACGTGTGTCATATTTTGGTCTGATATGGATGCGCACAAAAACAAGTTGTGAAACTTATCAAATGCCAAAATATTAATAAGTGTCTAAATTTGAGGACCCCTTTGAGCTTCAGGCCCAGGCCAAATGGCCCTCCAGGCTCTGACTGGCCCTGAGTGCAGGTCAACAGTTTTTATCAAGGACAAGAAGCAATCTTCAATTATTAGAAGGTAGCCATTTTAGACAAAGTGTTCAAAGATGTGGGAGGAAGTTGGGTAGAGTTACCATGGTTTTAATGCAGGATACAGAAGCATAACATCTAAAGTTTCCACTGCATTGTTTAATTACAGAACAGTATTTGGGGATTACAACTGTCACACTAATGCTCGTAGTCTTATATGCTGCACAAACTCTGCACAAATTCAGTAAATATTCTCTTAACGTTTTGTTACTGCTCATGCAGCTGCTATTCAAGTTAAAGTAGAGCAACTGCAAGTCTCAAAACAATTAGAAAGCAAAATCTAAATCCACGGTTAAGAGAACAGGTTTAGCATTTGCACTATTCATTGTGCATTATTCTTCTAGTCAAACATTAGCCAGATAGTTTAAAATTTGTACCTAAAATGAACAGTGGCAAAAGTGTGCAAGTCCAACAACAAAGTAAGGTTTCTTAAACTTTAGTCACATCTTTTAAAGTTACTTAGGACATCTTATACAAACTAGCAGCTTTTTACTCAGAAGCCCTGGGGATGAGTGGAACTTAAAAGATTTAGATAGATTCCAGCAACAAAATACCAAATTAAACAATACACACATTCCTACAATTTACAAATAGAACTTTCTCAGCCTGCACTAGTTACAGGGAGAACCACTATGCAGTACCAGATTTTGTAGTTTAGCAATACGGGGATTTTTTTTAAAAAAGCGGGGAACATGGATATGTCCTCCAAAAAATGTACAATCACATTAACTGGCAATCCAGGGTAGACACAAGATTTGCTGACTAGTAAGCGTTCAGAGTGTAGGAATGGCAGAAGAGGATCCATATGCAGAAATTCAGTGTGTTCCATGGTTTATACAATGCATTCAGTAGAAAGGGAAAAGAATGGCTCAAAATAAGTCACTCCTCGGCAAACACTTCCAGGTTAAAAAGACAATTCCAGGACCAGAAAAGGCCGGTGAACAGGAAAGAAAAAGAAATATAGTAGGATTAAAAAAAGAACACACTGTATTCAGGCGAGCCAGACAGACTCACAACACTCTGCTGGGGATGTTTGAAGAAGTTAGGCCTGCCTAGATGTACCGATTACAGGGGATGGTAAGACTTTAAATAAGAGAGACATGCATGTAGACAGTTTCTCTAATGCTTTGTTCGGGCTGAAAAATAAATATTTTAGTTTCAAGAAGGTGGTTGTGTTACTGTATACCACTGATCACAGACTCCTGAAGGAAAGAACCACAGATGCTAGAACTCATTTGGATCTGCAGAAAAGAACATTTGATATATGGGGTACTGTAGCCCAGGGCCCAGATTAAGAGAAAAAATTGTCAGATTCTTCTGCAACATAGGTAAAATCACAAGGCCTGGCATCTGGAGGGGGATGGGGAGTCTGTGGGGGACACGCTCAAGTGAGACCACAGAGGGAACAGAGGAGCAGCTAGTCCTATAACTATGAAGCTGGTCACAGCTATGGAATACCTTGAGGACCCAATCTTTGGTGGGCTAAATAGCAAAGGAGGTGCCAGAGGACCTTACAGTTACAGTGAAGAGATCTTCAAAATTTCAATTATTGCCAGGGACTAGGGAAAGAAATATTTTTTAAATCAGTCAGTCAGCTTTGGAATGATGGCTGTCACAAGCCTATTGACAACACTGGAATATTAGAGATATCCTTAGCAGAGTTAAATGAATAGGCAGAGCGCAGGTTACTGTTCAGAGGCACAAAATATATGCAATTTATTTCATAGTTTGCAGTTTATTTCATAGCTTTAAAAAGGTGATTATGTGATTGTTCCCATGACCACACAAATGGTACAGAAAGGGATAGGACTATGTTAAATATATGTGTATAAAAATGTTTTCTATATTTCAAAGTACATAGTAAATGGACCCGGCAAAAATAATTTTACTACCTGCTGGAAAAAGAATGAATTAGAATTAGATTGTAAAGTCTCTTTTTATAAATTCAAGAGCCAAATCAAATACCATAAATGTCCTCATGAAATCCTAAAGGAAAAAAGCAAAATAATAAATTTAAAATATCTTACATGAGAAGAACCACTGAATAAGTAGATATTGGGATACATACATATTTCACTGACTTTTCAAAGAGATAGCTATGTAAACAAAGTTTACCTCTAAGAATTGGGCATTCACTTTGAATTCTGGAGATGGAAGTTCTTGTTTAATAGCAGCTTGCTTTTTTTCTTCAATACATTTAAAAAGGTGTTTAACAGCACGTGATATAATGCCCTGTTCTTCTTCTGTTATGTTGACATCAAATCCTGTTCCCATGGTGTATGTTTTGCCAGCGCCAGTCTGAATTTAAGAAGAGGTCACAAGGAGCACACGTTAAAGGCACAAAATCACACACGATCTTGGATCACGTCAAGAGGTATAATAAAGTTGCTGCCGAACACTGCCATTATATGAAAGAGAGGCACTTCTGTTAAGTCACAGCTCTTACTAACTGCTTTACAAAGCTACCGCACACAGAGTAAGATAACAGAAGCATTTCTAAAAGTGGAAATAAAGTAGAAGCTATATAAATTCTACAGCAGATTTGATTTCTTTAAAAAGGTTTTCTTTCTGAATGAAATGCTTGTGAAAAGTGCTTGATTGACCATGCTGGAAATTAAAATCCTTCCCTTATCTACAGAACAGGTACAGCACAGGCAGTGGCAGTTCAAACTTCTCCTATAGTACTGACAAAATGATTCTGCTCTCATCTCCAAGACAGTGTGGATAATCCCCATTTCCAAGCCCATTTAGTCATTTCTGTTGAGAATGCCAACTAATGAGTCATTAAAGCCAATTGTGCTAGCACTATTTTCTATTGTCTCTCTAGGTTATTATTATATGGCTATCATTGTGGTATCTCTACTTCTCACATTCATTATTGTATTTATCACCAAAGTATCTTTGAAGTAGGAAAGTACTATTATCCCCATTTTACTGATGAGGAACAAAAACAGAAATCCTTGGCTGTGCCTTTACTAAGAAAAAATATGGGTTCTCAACTTTGAGGTATAATCCTAGTGAAGACAAGTCAGTTTGCAGTTTTCACACAAGTTAGCAGGTTGAATTAAAGAGTATGCCTGCATTTGTAGCTAGGAGGTGTAAATTCCACTTGAGGAGACATACCTACGCTACCTAGCTCTGATCAAGCTAGCGTGACAAAAATAGCAATCATCAATGTAGTACAAGGGGCTAGCGGCTTTTCCGAGACTATAGTTTCCTACTTGGGGTGGTTAGCTCCTCCCACCACTCAAGCCAACAGGAGTACCTCTACTTTTAGCGTGCCAGTTTGATCAGCGCTAACATGGGTATGTTTTCTCAAGCGAGAGTTTAAACCTGACTTGAACTGCAAACATAACCAAAGACTATGGAGGTTTAACTCACCCTGCTAACTCATGTGAAACTACAATCTGCCTTGTCTTCACTAGGATTTTCTCTCAAGTTAACTAAATGGCATTAAGAACACACTTTTTTTTCCAAACGAGGACACCTTTTTTTCCCTGAATGAAGACAAGTTCTAAGTGGAAGTCTGAATCCAGGTCTCCTGAGACCAGTGCCTTGATTTCAAATCAATAGGGGGCTGCTGACCCATTGTTTCCTGCAAGTGCTCCACTGTTGTGGATTCATTCTGCAAACTTTGTTTGAAATAGCCCACATCTGATAGCCTTCAGAACATATTGCAAAGGACATTCCCGTCCCACCCACCCACCCAGGCATCTGAAAATACAGGGGGAAAGGAAAGGGTGTGGAACAACTCAGGTAATGGTGTGTAACAGCTCAAGGAGGAGGAGGGAAGAGGGCACTGATTTACTGGTGGTGGGTTATATTGAATTGTACTGCTGCTCTTGGGATATATTTTTAAGTTACATGACAGACACCTAGAGCATATGTTTACATGGCCTTTTTAGCACTTCTATAATTCAAATATATGATAAATATATATTTATCTACACTGCATTTGAACTGGCATCCTTCAGGCCAAAGTCTCTATATAAACCTTCTATATAGTATTCTTTACAAAATGCTTTTAAAAACAAACAGATTCACACATTTTAAAACTTTACTAAAAATGTAGTTAATGGAAATTTGTTGCATTTGCTCACAAACAAATATTTAAAAGTAAATTGTAAGGCTTACTTGGCCATAAGCAAACACAGTGGCGTTATATCCTTCAAAGCACCCTTCAATCAGTTTTTCTACACATTGATCATAGATCTCCTCTTGCCGCGAGTCAATGTTGAACACATAATCAAAAGTGAAGGCCTTATCTTTTCCCAGGAACACTTGAGGTTCGCCAGGTGTGACAGATGTGCAAATATGGCATCCTTCAATCTTCTCTTTGGCTAGCTGTGGTCTGATTCTATTATTTAAAAAAATACAATATACACAAACAAAAGATTAGAAATCCCCCTTGTTAGAAACAGCATCAAAGGAGCAGCGTAAATAAGAAATAATTAAGATTGTTTTTTTGCTTTTTAGTAATGCCCAGATAAGCAAAGAGTATTCTCATTTTTCATAAGCCTAAGAGTATGTCTAGACTGCAGTCACTGGGATGACTCTGCTCAAGCCGACATACCCTTAATCTAACTAGCTTGGATCTTGGAGCAGAGAAGCTGCAGCCTGCAGCAGCGGAAGCTTCAGCACAGAGTGTACATATCTGCCTGTAACCCCGGGCAATTACTTGTGGGACTAGCTCATCCGGAAGCTCACGCTGCCATGACTTCACTTTTCCAGGACTCAGATTAGCTGAATTTAAATTAACTTGAGTAGGTCAGTTCCAGCTGCAATCACACCTGGTGACTGCAGTCTACACATTCCATAGACAACTTGTAAAGCTTTTTAGCTAACTTTAAACTTCTGCTTGTGAGTCTCCCTCTCCAATATGTTTTGTTTAGATGCCTATCAGAAGTTTATCCTGACTCAGACCTCTTTGAAGTTCCTTTATCACTACAAGTATGACCTTTTATTAAAAGCACAGTTCGTTGTTGTTATGGGAGCGCAAAATATAGAAAAACATGTAAGCCTCCCAGTTACAGTACTGAAAACTGACATGTTTGTTACATACAAAGGTAAAACAACAGTACATAGCATTTTGCATACAGTGTAACGAAACACCATATAGTCAGATTCTGCCTTCCGTTACTTTAAACCCAGAGAGCCTGGCCTCCAAATGTATAAGCAAATAGGAGATCTTCATTGAACTCCTCTCTCCTAGTAACATGACTAGGATTTACACTCACAGTCAGAACTTCTACTGTAAATTACAATCCAAAGCTGTGTCACAAGTGCAATTAGTTCCAATGGTGAGCTGAGAACAACGGACGTTGAACAGTCTGAATTTGATACTGGAATCCAGAGCACCTAATCTTCAACCTGATTTCAGTCCTTTAAGAACTGTGTGTGACAGGAATTGATTTACATGAACTTTTCAACTACCCAGAATTCTAGTCAACAGTAGTGGGTGGTTCAACATGTCCCCAGTCCCCATTTAGCCAAAATGCTTCTTTGTCATTGATGGCAGCATAACAATTCTTTTAATTTATAATCATGGTGTTCTCTTTAATTCCTCTCTCTTGCCACAACCAAGTCCTTACCAAATCGAGCTTTTCCCCTCCAATAACCTTAATTTGATCCATTCTCTCTATCACCACTGCTAGTAACTTCACCCTTCCATTGTCACAACATTTATGTTGGCTTCCACCTTCCCCATATCCATCTCTATAAATCTGCCAAGCTACTTGTGTCAAGTTAATCTTACTCTACCACATTGACTTATACAGTAGAGATCTGGCTGAGGACCATTAATGTTGATTTTCAATAAGTTTTGGAACACTAGAAAAGTTCCAGAAGACCAACTTACGTTGTGACAATATTTTAAAAGGGTAAATGATCCATGTAATCATAAAACCTGTTAGCTGACAACATCTCAAGCAAGATAATGGAGCAGCTGATATGGAACTCCATTAATAAAGAATTAAAAGAGTAATATAATTAATGCCAATTAACATGGTTTTATGGAAAACAGGTTATGTCAAATTAACTTGTAATCTCATCAAAAACAGATATCAAGTATGGTTAATAAAGATAATAATGATGATAAAATATACTTTGACTTCTGTTCACCCAGGCTGACAGCCAGGCTAACAGCCAGGCTGGGGCTCTGCTCCTTGCCTCGGCCCATGCTCTTCAGCTGTTCCCTGCTGTGGCCCACATTGGAAAACTCAGCAAGGAAAAGCACAAGCAAGCATCACACTAAACTGATAGGATCTGCATTTTAATTTTATTTTAAATGAAGCTTCTTAAACATTTTTAAAACCTTATTTACTATAAATACAGTAATTTATTTATATAATAGACTTATAGAGAGAGACCTTCTAGGCATGTTAAAATATATTACTAGCATGCGAAACCTTACAGTGAATAAACGAAGACTTGGCACACCATTTCTGAAAGGCTGACGACCCCGATCTAATCTGACCTCCTGCAAAATACAAGCCATAGGACTTCCTTGAATTAATTCCTGTTTGAACTAGAGCAGATCTTTTAGCAAAACTCAGAGCCTGCAGACAGTGTTACACGAGATGGCACTCTTCCCCAGAATTCAGTATTGAGAGGATATACTAGCTTGTAGGGGAAACTATGCTGCTGGAGGTGCTGTATTTCAGATGCCATGTAAAGCAACGTCTGACCACTTAAGATTATTAAAGGATCCCACCGCAATATTCACAAGAGCTCTATAGGTGTCAACCCCAGTATCCTGGCCAAATTCCAATTGGCAATGACATTCTGACTACCTATAATTCTCCTGTCATTTCAATTGGATAAGATATTTTTCACTGTTGTGTTTATCAAAGAGTAGATGAGGCAATCTTTTGTCAAGCACTTTAAGATCACTGGATGAAAAACTGCTCGCTAGTTATCATTATTCAGTTGTTCTAGATATGTTAGTTAACTGTGTACATGCATTGCAAGAAATACATAGAGGATATTTTAAGTTATTAGCTGAGTTGCTGCAAAGAGATCCAAAGGCATAAGCTTTTATTCCCTGTGGGACTGGAATTCTTCATGGTACGAAGACACTTCACTTACTGATCTTTTGCCAGGATCAGGGCCCAGCCTTATGGTGCATATCATCACTTGATCAAGTAACAAATCTTCTATTACTATGTCACTGAGAAATGTACACATACCCTCTTCTCCACCCGAAAATATACTGTAAACAATTTCAACACATGGCAGCAAGTTTTTAGTTATTTATTTTCTAAAAGCCAGTCAGCATTTTACACACAAACATATACACACTTTTCATCTTGAATTAATAGAATGACAACAGAAAGTGAAACCTGAGAAACAGAATTTCTGATTAGACAGCAAGGATTCAACAGGGAGCAAAAAGTCCTTTCCTCAATAATAAAACATTTAAAGTAAGTCAAAATAATGAGGAAAAAATATAAAACCACCTCCTCCAGCACCCAGGCATGGAACTCTGCCTTCTCAAAGGCATTTTGTATCTCTAGCACAGAATATAGAGTCCCTCCCTTTAATACCAAGGAAAGAAGAGGAGAAAGCTGAGCTGAGGTTATCCTCCTTTTTTTTTTTTAAAAAAAAAAAAAAAAAAAAATAATGGAATTAGGTAATCCCCTTGCACCAAGTCACAGTAAAATTACATCCCTACTCCTGGAACAACACTGGAAAAAAGATGACTGTTGGTTTTGCTGAGGAGACAAGGAACAACCCCTATGATCAGAAACAGCCAGTTGAAAATGCAGAACCGTAAGGCCTAATATTCCACTGTGTTATTATTTGTATTACCCTTAGTATGCAAAGGCTATGCTGGACTCTATGCCAATATATAAAACAAATTAGTCCCCAGTCCCAAAAAGTCTACAACCTAATTTAAGACACACTAACAGTGTGCAGGGGAGGACTGAGAGGTAACAGTGATAGTGTCACAGAATGCTTGGTCCTTTAAGATGCAAAGATGCGCCACCTGTGATGCAATTAGCTCACCTCCCCAGGTTATGAGAAGCAGTAAGACGTTGTGACTTGCAGGCCATGTGGCCTACATAAGCATCTTAAGAAAAAAATAAGAGGGCCAAGGGTGAGGCAGAGGAGGGAGACAGAAGTTGTTGCTCAGCACAAGAGCAGGGAGTGACTCAAAGTAGCCCAGGAGGGGTTGAGAGGGAGAGAATGAAAAAAACCCATGAAGGGCTGAAAACTGAGCCAGAGAAGAGTGTCTGAGTAGAAGACAGACCATACTCCTCAGGATGGAGGGGCTTGGTCCAGCTTGAGACTGAAGTATAGGCTTAAAGCAGGGACGGGGTGGGGAGGGAGAAGGCTGTTTGTGTCCTTTTTGGACAGGTATACCCTTAAAACTGTGGGCTGTCATTAAATGATTTAGCCTGAGGGCCAAGTCACTAGGGCAACCAAATTAGAATGTGCAATTTTTGAGAAGTCCAGAGAAAGGGAAACTGAAGCACAGCTCCCTGCACAGCCACCCCAGACTACGATGGAGACATTCACCCATTACAGATAGAGCACATGGTTACACAGATCTCATAGCTTGAGGGCAGCTCCTGAGTCATAAGATGTTATTTTTCATTAATAATTGATAGATAATTGGTAGAGATAGAAGTCTCTGTGGAAGCATAAAAAGGGTAAAACAAGGGTGATGATGTCATGGTATGGGACATTAACTAACCAAACATCTGCTGGGAAATAATACTGCAGGACACAGTTTAACAATTTCTTGGAATGCACTAGAGACAACATTTTATTACAGAAAGTCGAGAAAGCGAGGACAGTAGCAGAAAGGCTGTTCTAGATTTAATTCTGACAAATAGGGAGAAACTATCTGAGAACGTGAAGGTAGAAGGTAGCTTGGGTAAAAGTGATCATGAAATTATAAGAGTTCATGAATCTAAGAAACGGTAGGTGGAACTTCAAGAGGGCAGACTTTAGAAAACTCAAAAAAATTGGTAGATTCTGTGGGATGAAAGTCTAAGGGAAAAAAGATTCTCTTTTTATGACATTATTACTGGCATAAGAGCAAATTATCTCACTACACAGGAAAGATAGGAAGTATGGTAAGAGACCTTAACCATATTTTCAACAACCTGAAACTCAAAAACTAGTCAAAACAAAAATTAGAAACTAGGTCAAATTACAAAAGATGAATATAAATAACACAAGCATGTAGGAACAAAGTAAAACAGGCCATGGCACAAAATGAGATTAAACTAGCTAAGGACATAAAGAGTAACAAGAAAATAATTTTACAAATATATTAGAAGCAAGAAGACCAAATCCACAGAAAGCTTGTTACTCAAGACAGACAAAAAGACTAACAGAAAACGCAGCAATGGCCAAAGTGTTAAATACCATTTTTCTTTCAGTGTTTCCCCAAAAGGTTAGTAGTGATCAGTGAACATCAATGTAAATGGAGTAGGATCTGAGGCTAAAATAGGGGAATAACAAATTAAATATTGCTTAGACAACTTAGATGTCTTCAAGTGGACAGGACCTATTGAAATACATCCTAGAATACTTAAGAAACTAACTGAAGAGATCTCTGAGCCATTAGCAATGGTCTTTGAGAACTCATGAAGGATAGGAGAGATCCCAGAGCACTGGAAAAGGGCAAACATAGTACCTGTCTATTAAAGGGGGAATATGAACAACCTAGAGAATTATAGGCCAATAAACTTAAATTATATCAATCTGTAAACATCTAAATGATAACAAGGTGATAAGTATCAGTCAACATGGATCTGTCAAGAACAAATCATATCAAACCATCATGTCACACATTCTTGTGGGTAGGGACAAGCAGTAGATGTGATATATCTCGACTTTAATAAGCCTTTTGATACTGTCTCGCATGACCTTCTCATAAACAAATTAGGAAAATATAGCTTAAACGAATCTACTGTAAGGTGGGTATAGTTGTAAAACCATACTCGGAGAGTAGTTATGACTAGTTCACAGTCAAGCCAGAAGGACATAATGAACGGAATCCAGCAGAAAAATGTCCTAGGATCGGTTCTAGTCAATATCTTCATGAATAAATTGAACAAGAGCATAAAGAGTATACTTATAAAATCTGTGGATGATGCAAGCTGGGAGGGGTTGCAAGAGCTTTAGAGGACAGAATTAGAACTCAAGATGATTTTGACAAACTGGAGAAATCATCTGAAATAGGACGAAATTACACTTAGGAAGGAATACTCAGTTCAACAAATACAAACTGGGAAATGGAGTGCTTAGGAAGGAATACTGCAGAAGAGGATCTGGGGATTATAGTGGATGACAAATTAAACATGAGTCAATGTAATACCATTGCAAAAAAAAGTCTACATCATAGGACATATTAGCAGTAGTGCTGGGAGCAAGACATGAGGATTAATTCTTTCATTCCATTCAGCACTGATAATACTCTGGTTGAGGCAGTGTGTTCAGTTCTGAGTACCACATTGTGGGAAAGATGTGGACAAACTGGAGAAAGTCCAGAGGAGAGCAACAAAAAATTATTAAAGGTCTAGAAAACATGACCTATGGGGAAAGATTTTAAAAAATGGTGTTTAGTCTGAAGAAGAGAAGACTGAGGGAGAACATGTCTTCAAGTACATAAAAGGTTGTTACAAAGAGAAGGATGATAAATCATTCTTGTCCTGTCCTCAAGGGATAAAAAGAAGTAATAGGCTTAAATTGCAGCAAGGAAGATTTTGCTTAGACATTAGGGTAGTTAACTGTCAGGGACAAGCACCTAATGAGGCTGTGACACCTCCATCATTTGAGGTTTTTAAGAACAGATTAGACAAATACCTGTCAGGGATGGTCTAGAAATACTTAGTCTTGCCTCAGTGCAGGGGACTGGACTGGATGGCCTATCAAGGTCCCTTCCACGTCTACATTTCTAGGATTCTATGGGTATGTCTACACTATGAAATTAGGTCGATTTTATAGAAGTTGATTTTTTAGGAAGTAATTTTATACAGTCGATGGTGTGTCCCCCCAACTAAGCACATTAAGTCAGCGCAGTGCATCCTCAATACCGTGGCTAGCATCGACACACAGAGCGGTGCACTGTGGGTAGCTATCCCACAGTCCCCACGGTCTCCGCTGCCCATTGGAATTCTGGGTTAAGCTCCCAATGCCTGATGGGGCAAAAACATTGTCGTGGGTGCTTCTGCGTACATCATCAGTCTTCCCTCCCTCCCACTCTCTCCCCCTCCCTCCATGAAAGCAACAGCAGACAATCATTTCACTCCTTTTTTCCTGGCTTACCCATGCAAACACTATCACACAGCAAGCATGGAGCCCTCTCAACTCACCGCTGCTGCTGTGAGCACTGTAAACACCTCATGCATTTTCCTGCAGTCTGTGCAGAACCTGGCTAGGAGCTGCCAGCATGAAGACAATTGTGAGGAGGACACGAGCACAGATGTTCCTGAAAGCACGGGATGTGGCAATTGGGACATCATGGCAGCAGTGGGGTAGGTTGATACAGTGGAACATCAGTACTGGGCCAGGGAAAGGCGCATGATGCTCGCATCTTTAGGAATTCTGGGCTGTTTGAACAGCTTCAGGAAGAGACCTACTTCCCACACCAGAAAATTACTGTTGGGGATGCTGAAATGCCAACAGCTATCCTTGGAGACCCAGCCTACCCCTTGCTCCCAGGGATCATGAAGCCATACACAGGCAGCCTGGATGGCAGTAAGGAGCAGTTCAACTATAGGCTGAGCAAGTGCAGAATGGTGGTAGAATGTGCATTTGAACATTTAAAAGTTTGCAGGAACTGTTTGCTGACTAGGTTAGACCTCAGCGAAACCAATATTCCCATTGTTATTGCTACTTGCTGTGTGCCCCATAATATCTGTGAGAGTAAGGGGGAGACCTTTATGTTGAGATGGGAGGTTGAGGCAAATTGACTGGTGACCAATTTTGAGAAGACAAGACATCAGGGCAATTGAAAGAGCACAGCTGGGCACGCTGTACATCAGAGAAGCTTTGAAAACCAGTTTCATGACTGGCCAGGCTAGTGTGACAGTTGTGTATTTTTCTTCTTGATGCAAATCCTCCTCCTTTGTTGATTTTAATTCCCTGTAAGCCAACCACTCTCCCCACTTCAGTCACAGCTGGCAAAGGAAATAAAGTCACTATTGTTTTAAAAACAAACATTCTTTCTTTGTTGATTAAAAAAAAGTGAGTTAACTGACAAGGTAGCCAAGGCGGAGTATAGCAGGAGGGGAGGACAAGGCCACATTGCTTATTGTAGCCACACTACAAATCAAAACTTATTGAAGGACAGCCTTCTGTTGGCTTGGGCAATCCTTTGGAGTTGAGTGGCTGGGTGCCCGGAGTGTCCCACCTCACGTTCTTGGGCATCTGGGTGAGGAGGATATCGAACTTGGGGAGGAGGGCAGGTGGTTATAAGGAGGATACAGTGGCGGTTTGGGCTCTTGTTGCCTTTCTTGCAGCTCCACCAGACACCTCAGCCTGTCTGTTCCCTCATTAGCCTCAGAATCGCTTCCTGCCTCTTCTCATCACACTCACTTAACGTTTTCCTGGATTCTGCCACTGTATGCCTCCATGAATTCAGCTGTGCCCTATCAGTGCAGGAGGACAGCATGAGTTCAGAAAACATGTCATCACGAGTATGTTTTTTTGGCCTTCTAATCTTCAATAACCTCTGGGATGGAGATGATAGGGGGTGCGTAGAAATACTTTCACCTGCAAGGGGATAAAAAGGGACAGCAGAATTAAAGAAGACATTTTTCTGAGAACAACAGGGGGACTCTTTCACAGTGAATCGATCAATTCACAGCAGACAGCACATGTGCTTTAGGTACAAGGTCACATTTTGTCTTTTATACTGAGTGCCTGCTGGTATGGTGAGACATCATGCACAGCTGGGCAACAGAATTCGGTTTCCAGGCAGCCATAGTAAGCCGGGTTGGCTTCTTTCACCTTCATAACATGCGGGAATGGTTTCAAACTGCAGCACCCTCCTTTCCCATGGCAAACAATGTCAGTTGGGTTGGCCCTTTAAAAGGAGGAGCTGTGGTTTTCGGGTGGATGTGCAGCACAACCCTCCCCCCAGCCCACAGCAATTCGATGGAATTATCCCTTCACCTCAAACCTCACCATGTGGCTATTAGCCAAACGCAAACAGCTCAGCATGAACGAGCTCCTCTGACAGTTTCCTTACAAAACTTCCCCTATTTCAATCAGATGCCCACGAATGATATCACTCTCCTGAGGCTAACACAGAGAGATAAAGACCGAATGTTGCTTGAATGTGACCCAGAACCCATTCGCTGCCATGCTTTGTGCTGCAGTGATTCCAGACTACTTGCTACCAGCTTGGTGGTTTAAAATGTCCTACCATGGAGGACGGAATAAGGCAGCCCTCCCCAGAAACCTTCTGCAAAGGCTTTCAGAGTACCTCCAGGAGAGCTTCATGGAGATGTTCCTGGAGGATTCCCACTCCATCCCCAGACACGTTAACAGACTTTTCCAGTAGCTGTACTGGCCACGAATGCATTCCAAGCCTTCAGGGCAAATCAAACATTAAACACAATTGCTTTTAAACCCTGTAGTGTATTTATAAAGGTGCACTCACCAGAGGTGCATTCTTCAGCTTCAGGGTCTGGTAACCCACCTTGGGAGGGTATTGTCTCCAGAGTGATGAAAAGGTCCTGGTTGCCGAGGAGAACGGAATCTCCGTTTGCCTGCTGTACATTCTCCTCCTCCCGGTTGCATGAGACTCCCTCCTTGCAGGTATCCACCGACAGTGGTGGGGTAGTGGTAGGGCCTCCCCCTAGAATGCCATGCATCTGATCACAGAAGCAGCCTGTACAGGGCTCTGGCCTGGAGTGACCATTTGCCTCCTTTGCCTTTTGGTGGGCTTGCCTGAGCTCCTTAACTTTCATGCAGCACTGCTGTGTCCCCCTAGTGTAGCCTCTGGCCAACATGCCCTGTGCAATTTTGGCAAATATATTTGCATTTCTTCTTTTTGATTGGAGTTCAGCCTGCACAGATTCTTCTCCCCATACAGCAATCAGATCAAGTGTCTCCCGTTCGGTCCATGCTGGAGCTCATTTGCGATTCTGGGACTGCATGGTCACCTGTGCTCCTGACCTTGCCACACTGACAAGACAGGAAATGAAAATCAAAATTTCCCAGGGCTTTTCCTGTGTACCTGGCTAGTGCAACTGAGTTGAAAGTGCTGTCCAGAGTGGTCACACTGGAGCACTCCAGGACAACACTCAGAGGCCAATACCATCAAATTTGGGTCTATCCTACCCCAAATTCAACCCAGCAAGGTCAATTTTAGCGCTAATCCCCTCGCTGGGGAAGAGTATGGCAGTCAATTTTAAGAGGCCTTTAAGTTGACGGAACAGGGTTGGTTGTGTAGACGCTTTGAGTATAAAACAAACCTAACACAGCTAAATTCGACCTAACCTCATAGTGTAAACCAGGGCTATAAAAAGATGACAGTAATGGTCCATCTATCATGCTATTATTTTAAAATACTTTTCACCAATCTCAGCTACTAAAAAGTTACTAGTTGGTCTTTTGTATATTAGAGATCTTGTTTTAAATAATAAGCTTGTTTTATATCAAATAATAAGTATCTTTTAAAAACTAAAGCGGGAACCTTTTTGGTTGAAGGTCTGCAACTGTCATTTTCAATTTGCAAATAATCAGGAGAAAATAAATGAATTAACAAATAAAATTTAATAAAGGAAATATGGCACTGGCGTAATTGGATTTGTCTGGAGGTTGTTCCCTTATTTTCAGTCAGCCAACATACATGGGTTTGCTTTTCTTAAAGAGAGATATTTTTCTAAAGCAATTATCCTTTTCTGTAGCTCTCTTCAGGACAGGCTCTTTTATCCACTAACCTTGTGTGCAAGAAGTCATTCGCAATACTGGGCCAAGGTTTTAGAGCTGGATAAAGCCACTTTTTACTGTTTTTTCTGTCGTTTCCTGACACACACGCTCCACACTCCTTTGATCCTAGCTCTATTAGCTGCGTGACAGTAAAGCAGCACTTTTCTCAAATCAATTCCTGTGAAATTCTGTAACAGTCTGGCAGAGAGTCAAACACAGACGGCATCCTCACACAGACTGAGAGGGTCTTTGTGCACTCTCCATGAAAAAAGAAAATGGGAGGGGAGAACCCCAAGTCTACTCTCAAGTATCTGTCTCCAGTGGACTCCCAGTAACAGGTACAGAAGATCCTGCAAGCATGGCTACCAGTCACCTAATCTCTCTTTTTAAACCATGGACAAAACTACTTTGCTGCTGTAACCTCTAATTTATGATTTAGGATATTTTCTTTAAAGAAACAGACCATTTTCCATGAATAAAACTGATTATTTGGGGGAGGGAAAGTGACACAATATTAAGGATTTTCATGGGTCCCAATTCAAAAAATAGTTCCTTGTTTTTAGTTCAAGACAGTCAGCAGTAAAGGAGAAATAATGTGCCTGTCAATGTTTCAATGAGTTTGCAACATAGCAGCATAACGAGCAGCAATCCAAATTATGTACAAGTAGCTTTAAAATCTTGTTCCCACAGTCAGCAAAGTATTAAAGCAATATGCTGATTGCCAAAAAGGAAACTTGAAAACTGCCCTACTCCTTGCCTGCTGCTTGTTTTAGATAAGCAGTGACTGTTCTGATGTTTCCATTTACCCCCCTCAAAACGATAAAAATAAAATATAAGTAGTAGTATATACCTTAGAAGACTGTAGAAAATGAGATATAGGCAAGAAAGACAAATATGCACTTCAGAATTAAGGTCTGAAATGCCTGGGGCTGCCAATTACCAAGGGGAAAAAAAGCAAGAAGTCAGTCATGTGTCTTTTAAAATTTAAAAATCAATATTTATTAAATAACGAACTGATTTTCAAACTACCTGGAACCAGCTCCACAGATAAGTTATCATCCATAAAATCAGGATCTCATCCTATATTAAACTACCCGTCTCTAACTTTGTTTAAAGGAAAAAAATATTCTCATCTTAACTGGAAAAATTTCCTAACTTCCAAGCTGAAGGACTATTTTTCTCTCCAAATTTTTGAAGGAAGTCACTCAGTTACATGCAAGTAAGTATTCACAGTGTTTTATAATGTTCCAATGTGGTAATTATTTTTGTACTGGTAATTTAAGCATCTGGTTTTTAAAAGTCAAAATGTCTAATTTATTTATCCACCTGTAAGAGTACTGCATATGGTAGTTCTCAAAAGAGAAATTCACAGGATAAGTTATTGCCACTTTGAATAAATTCTGATTGCATGAGGTGCTCCTCTGGAAAACAAACTCTACAAGAAGGTGAAGACACAGAGTAGACTCTATTGTGAGACAAGATTCAGCATAAAGTTTTATAAACTGAAGTTCGACTGGCAGCACCAACCCCTAGGTGATCCAGCAAGTAGCAACAAGAGGAGTGTAACAGATTTACAATCTTAATTGTGAAAAATGAGCTGTACATGTGTCAAATCTTATATGCATTTCTAATGTGCTCATCACCATAGTATTTGGACTCCACTACTGCAGGTCATTTTTAGTTTTGTGATATATAATATATGCAGGCAATATTCAAGCAATAAATGAAATTAAAATGCACCTTTATCATCTCACCTGCTGTCCAGTAAATCTCCCTTTAAAACATATCAAAATGCTGAACAGCTTCAAACAGATGTCATTTTTAAAAAAGGAGACGCCCCCCAACAACCTATCAGTGAAAGATTTCTTCCTCCTCCATACTGTGGAATCTTCTCTTCCCTCCCAATTCTACCTCATACCCCCGAAAGCTACCCTTACTCAAGGTACTGGATAGGCAAGATTCAGTCCTGCAACAGTAACATAGTTTTAAACTGTAACATCTGTAAAGTCTGCAAGTGGAAGCTTTCTATTCGGCGGCATTTCAGCGGACATACCCTGGGGGCCATGAGTGGATGCCGGAAAGGGGCCGCGGCCAAAAAACTTTGAGGACCGCTGTTTTATACTACTGATGATCGAAAAGTTCTAGAAAGTTCTAGGCAGATTCATCACTCACTTCTAACCAGGAGCATCCCATGGTATCAGACCTCAAATTCATGACATTTTTAGTTATAGGAAAGCTACTTTAGGTCATTTTGTGATGTTTTCATGACTTTGTGGCCATGTCAGTTGGGCTGCTGGAATGCACCCAACTTCCAAGAGTGATTATAACCCTTTATATGGTTTCTCTCACTACAAAACTTTAGCATTCTCCACAAAATCCTACAATAATCTATATATACTAAAATGGTCCAAATGGAAGTCTCATCTTCCATGACGTTCAGCACAGAGCTCTGTGAGAATGGCTCCCAGATTGGGAGTACCCTATCAGTGTGCTCCTCCCTGGGAGCAAGGGCTTCTCCCTTAGAAGGCCTATTTCCTTAATGAGGCCACTGCAATTAAAAATCCGTGGCTGACCCATGCCAGCTGATGCAAGATCATGGAGCTTGGGCTAAAGGGCTGTTTAACCACAGTGCAGATGTTTGGGCTCAGGCTGCACCCAGAGCTCTAGGACTCTTCCATCACACAGGGTCCTAGAGCCTGGCCTCTACAGCCTGAGCCGGAATGTCTGCACAATTAAATAGCCCCTTAGCCTGAGACCCATGAGCCTGAGCCTGCTGGCACAGGCCTGCCGGGGGCGATTAATTGCAATGCAGACATACCCTCAGAGTCCTGTAAAGTGGAGACTGATGCCTAACTTAGGCCTCTGGCTTTACAGGGAAAGGGATTAAAAACAAAACCAAGAATCCCGCCCCCCCATTTTTTTTTAAAACAACTCTCTGAAACACTCCTAAAACAATACTTCTGTAAGATATATAGGACAAGCAGAGTAAATGATGATGCAATTAAGTATAGCAGTTCATACACTGATTTGGAATGACCCTCGAAACACACTTGTGGTTTTGCAACATGCAAGTAGCACAATGACCCCCATACTCATGGCAACAGACACTTGTTAATACTTCTCTATTTGTTATATCTGTTTTACATAACTATTCATATAAAAATGTACATGTGTGACTACATATGTATTATAAATAATCATTTGCTAGCAATGAAGAAACATGACAGTTAATGTATGGACAATACTCTCTACCCCCAACACCAGAAGCCTTCAATCTTCACAACCCTGCTGACTCCATGGAAGGGTGGGGAGAACATAGAGAAAAAAGAAATGCCAACTTTCCTTTTTCGGAGTCAGGGCATTGGTCACAACAAAGTGTGGAAGAATTATACTTTGATCAACATAGAGACCACCTTCAAATAAATAAAAAGGTTGGGAGAGGAGTAAATATGGTCCAAAGGACACTGCAAAACCATGCAAAAAAGACAGAGCCATTAACTCCCTGACTCTGCATGTGGAGATACCTAGCAGCTATGAAAACTAAACACAGAAAACCCAGGCACCGAAAGAAAACTAACATAAGCAGCTCAGACCACATTCCATTTGCAGGAAAGATCAATAGGCTGAATAGAGTGGGATGTGCATTGAGGAAGGCAGCCTAGAAAAACTGAGTAAGCAGATCAGATGCAATAGCAATACATGCTCCCATTAAAAGCTGTAGAAATGGAGTCCTTCATATTCAGGGAAGCCAATCAAAACCCCTGGGAGTTCAGCCCATTTGAAAATTCAGCCTTACAAATTCAATTACAGGTGCCAACTTTCTAAAATCTTGGTCTAAAGCTTTTACTGTATTTAAATCTATACTAAAAAATGCTCATCACCTTTGTCTCGCATCAACGGAAGAGTCTGAACCTTTCCTACCTTTAAGAGAGAAAAATAGAAGCATGAAGATACAACATCAGTTTAATTTTGACAGACTGCTTCTGACTATATGGGAAATCCTAGGCAGACCATCCAATGTGCATGGCGTTTCGCAATAAGTTCTGCACAGACTGGGATCCCAAGACTGGACATTACTCCACAAAGGATGAAACAGATGCAGCATCCAGACATCTGGTTCTCACCACCAGGTCTCTTCCCATGATACTCTGGGAATCGTATTATCACTCATACTCCATCCTTCCCCCATCTTTCCAAGGATCTTCAGAAGAAGAGTCAAGGGGGGGCGAAGGGTGGATGGAAATAAAATATATAGTCCAGAAGGGTCCCAGAGAATCCCCCCTGTGACTTCTGTAGGTTTGGATTTCTGCTCCAACATATGAGAACTGTATGACTGCCAAAGGAAATAAAGAGGTTAAGGTCTGGAATCCACTACTTGTGACTGTACTCAAGCATACATGTGTGTGCTGGACCCAATATCCAAGCAGCAAATCATACTAAAGACTTTCTGCTACGCAGTTCTATCTGCTTGTAAGTGACTGCAGGATTGGATTAAGCTAACATACTATATCAGCATTTCACTGGTGTTTATGTAAGTTTCTGCAGAATTAAAATTTTCATTAGAACTTCAATTCATTAGGCCTAAGTAAAGAACAGGATCTGGTCCAAAAGGTGAATATAGCTGGACCGCTTGGTAATAGTGACCATAATATGATTAAATTTAACATCCCTGTGGCAGGGAAAACACCATAGCAGATCAACACTACAGCATTTAAAATTTCAGAAAGGAGGACTACAGAAAAATGAGGAAGTTAGTTAAAAATAAATTAAAAGATACAGTGCCAAAAGTGAAATCCCTGAAAGCTGCATGAAAACTTTTTAAAGACACCACAATAGAGCCTCAACTTAAATATATACTCCAAATTAAAAAACTTAGTAAGAGAACCAAAAAAGTGCCACTGTGGCTAAAAAACTAAGTAAAAGAAGCAGTGAAAGACACAGTGTCATCCTTTAAAAAGTGGAAATTAAATTCTGGTGGGGAAAATAGAAAAGAAGATAAACTCTGGCAACTGAGGTGTAAAAATATAATTAGGAAGGCCAAAAAAGAATATGAAGAACAACTAGCTCAAAAAGTAATAGCAAAAAAAAAAAAAAAAGCTAAGTACATCAGAAGCAGGAAGCCTACTAAACAACCAGTGGGGTCACTGGACGATTGAGATGCTAAAGCAGCACTCCAGAACAATAAGGCCATTGTGGAGAAACTAAATTAATTCTTTGCATCAGTCTTCACAGCTGAGGATATGAAGACGACTCCCAAACTTGAGCCATTCTTTTTTGGTGACAAATCTGAGGAACTATCCCAGATTGAGATATCATTAGAGGAGGTTTTGGTGCAAGTTGATAAACTAATCAGTAATAAGTTAGATTGTGAAGAGTTACAAAATGATCTCTCAAAACTAGGTGACTGGGCAACAAAATAGCAGATGAAAATCCAAATAATGTACAGTGGAAAACATAATCCCAACTACACGTATAAAATGATGGGGTCTAAATTAGCTGTTACCACACAAGAAAGATCTTGGAGTCATTGTGGATAGTTCTCTGAAAACATCCAGTCAGTGTGTAGCAGCAGTCCAAAAAGTGAACAGAACATTGGGAATGATTAAGAAAGGGATAGATAATAAGACAGAAAATATCATATTGCCTCTATATAAATTCATGGTACGCCCACATCCTCAATTCTTCATACAGATGTGGCAGCCCCATCTAAAAAAACATACATGTATTGGAATGGGAAAAGATTCAGAAAAGGGTAACAAAAATTATAATGAGTATGAAACAACTTCCATAGGAGAAGAGATTAACAACACTGGGATTTTTCTGCTTGGAAAAGAGACAACAAAGATCTGATACGATAGAGGTCTATAAAATCATGACTGGTGTGGAGCAAGTAAATATGAAAGTGTTATTTACTCCTCATAACGTAAGGACTAAGGAGGACCAAATGAAATGAATAGGCAGCAGGTGTAAAACAAATGAAAGGAAGCATTTTTTCACACAACACACAGTCAGCCTGTGGAACTCTTTGCCAGAGGATGTTGTGAAGCCACAACTATAATAGGGTTAAAAAAAGAGTTAGATAAGTTCATAGAGGATAGGTCCATCAATGGTTATTAGCCAGGATTGGCAGGGATGGTGTTCCTAGCCTCTATTTGCCAAAAGCTGATAATGGTCAAAGGGGATGGATCACTTGATGATTACTTGCTCTGTTCATCTGCTCTGGGGCACCTGGCATTGGCTGCTGTCGGAAGACAGGATACTGGGCTAGATGGATCTCTGGTCTGATCCAGTATGGTGGTTCTTATGTTATGTTCTTAGAATTATGTTTCTATTCCTTCTGTTTGCCAAGAACAGAATCTAAGTGTGAACTAATGTCGGGCTGTCAGGTCAAGTGAGCAAAGAGACAGATAGAAGCAGTAGCTCAGAAGCAATTGTGAACTGCTTGTGTTTATCTCAACAGGATGCTAGCTAACTCTGCAACCTACCAGCAGTTAGTATTATTATTAAACATGTGTATTGTGGAAGCCCTGGAAGATCACATCAGACTGGGCCAATTATGCTAGCACTGTACAACATATTGAATTATTTAAAGGTCCAATTTTTTTAAAGGACCCTTAATCAACAAAGGACATAAACAGCATAAATAGTATAGACAATTGATTTTACTACATTTGTGGTTCATTATGAAAAATGCTGAAAGGAACACATAACCAAACTTAGCCAATTTATTGTTTAAATACAAAGTACCATAATACAGAAAGGAAAGTTAATAGGACACCAATCCTTGCGGGAAGCAGATTCTTGCAGCCCTGTTCAGTTCACCTTACACAGTAGTCTCCTTTGAAATATACCTCTCAAACCACTTATGGTTATAGCAAGTATCAGAAAAGTAGCATGTTAGTCTGTATCCTCGAAAACAACCAGGAGTCCAGTGGCACCTTAAAGACTAACAGATTTATTTGGGCATAAGTTTTCGTGGCTAAAAAACAACTTCTTCAGATGCCACGAAAGCTTATGCCCAAATAAATCTGTTAGTCTTTCAGGTGCCACCAGACTCCTAGTAATAGCAAGTTTACTTACAAGTTAGAAAATCCTTCATGTGTTACCTGAGATCCAAACCATTAGTTAATGATTTCTTCCTCTTATCATTCAATTGAAAATCATTTTAAATGCTATTTTTCTTTAAAACTGAACAGTGTTTAGAAAGCTGGCTAGTCATCCCATCACTTTTACAGCAGGTAACAAAGTTGGGAATGTTTATACACAATCAGGCTAAGAACAAGACAAATTAATCTTGTCCCCTCTCGACTCTCCTTCTGCCAATCCCTCTTCCTCCCATTCACTACCTTAGTAAAAAATTACCTTCAAACAATCCACAAACTTTACCTTGGCTACAAATCTAACTAAAACAATAAAAATCACAGCTATTCTACTCCATTCCATTTGCTCTTTTATATGTAGTCTGTTGCATGCCTGTTAGTTTCTCTGTCATTTAAAACCACAAGTCCAATTACTCCAAGTAGTTTTATGCAGCGAGACCTTAAACCACAACTTCTTTTAACCCAAAACAAGGATTTCGAAGATTTTAGTTACTAAGATGCTTTTTCTGGCTTATGCTGCAAAACATTTCCAAAGATTTTAAATTAAAAACAATTCAAAGAATAGAAAATCAGGGCAATTTAAAAAAATGTACAAATTGCTGGTAATTATTAGTGAGTTGACAGCTCAGTTAAGAGTCCATTTTTTATCTCAGTAATGTTAACAGTGGGATAATAAGCTAAAAAAAGTGTGTTTCAATAATCTGCTGTGCACAATTCCTTCATTTTACTAGCATTCCTATAGCATAACACGTATGGAACAAAACCACTAGATGATTTTCTCAACCTCCACTACTGTTTTTATAAAAAAGTGTAGTTCCATTACGTCCAATCCACTAAGTTCCAAAGCAAACTGCAGAAACTCCCTTCGTATTTATTGTTGACTGTTCCTAATGAACAGAAGTTGCTCTGTTTTGAAACAGACGGTAGACTGTGCATGTAATGACTGAAAGCTCTGAGCTAGCAAACCCTAAATGTGCAGTAAGAAAAAAGAAAACTGAGTTTAGTGCCCTGCTAAAACTCACAAAATAGTAACAGAGAAAATTACACACCCCATACTGTACTTGTGGCTCAATTACATTTTGTAAATTCCTGAATGTCAGGCATCAGTTTTAATTCACCAAGCAAAAGATCTACTTCTTCCCTAATTACATATTGTAACACAAACTGCAAAAGACTTGCGGTGGAGGTGGCACACACAACTACAAAAGGGATAGATCTGAAGTCTTCCGTCACTCTGCTGTGACTTCTACCAGCTGAAGCCAGCAACTGTGCCACTCTGGACGGTGACAGGTAGATCTCAGAAGGTTACCAGGATTGACTTTGTACAGTACGCTGAGAGATGACCTCTCAAAATAAATCTCAGGTTGTTGCAGGAAGTGATGTTGGCAATTCAGTAGGAGGCATTCTTCCCTCTGTCTGAATCAGGACAGAAGCAATGCCTCAGCAGGATGTTAGGAGCATTTTTGTTGTTGCAGGTAAATGTAAAGCAAATAGCCCAACCATTACATTTTGCAAGAGCAGGAATATTCGCAAAACTGGAATTTGACACTGAAGCTAACAATATTCTACCTGCTAAAATTTGCCCTGCAGCTTCAATCAGATGCAATATTATTATCTACTTCCTGTCCTGAACTGATGTGCTATTAGCAGCTTCTGTACTGCCACTCAAAGGCATTGATTTTCAGTAGGGGTGAAGAGGGAAACAGTATTTGGGATGAAGGCAGTCAGTGAAAGGTTATTTAGCACTTGTATGAGATGCCATAACAAATCCCATCCAGTCTGCCCCACTGAAGGTCGAACGAACTGGGGCTTCACAGAAAAAAAAAGAGAAGATGAGGGAGAGAAAAAAAAATGGCCTTTGATGAGACAGTGGAGCAAAAATCTTCAGTATGATCAGTTCAGAAGACTAGGAGTTTAGGTGAGCTCCCCTGCCCGCCCCCGCCGCCCATTAAAAAAAAAACCGCCTAGCAGAAGCTGGAGCCGCAGAAGGAAATCAATTTTCCATCGCTTTACATTCCAGGCTTGTAGTGCGTAGAGGACTCACCCTTAGCAAGACGGCCATACCAGAGGCTGACCTGCCATTAGTTACCACCCTAATTTTGCCCCCCTACCTTATTCCGCTGAGGAGGGATAAAAGCTTGTAGTCAAACTCTTAAGATAATGTCTGCTTGGAAACATATGGACTTAGGAGGAGGCAGCATGCTAGGTACAGCTGCTATTATTCCCTTCCCATCTCTCCCATAAATCTTGGAGCACCAGCCAGAATGGCAGCTTTGCTAGGCATACTGAGGAAAGGTAGAAGCTTGGGTTGATAAATATTTTCCAGGAAAAATGTTTTGTCAACAGAAAAATTGAAGGTTCAATTAAATTAACAATTTTTAAGCATTTGCTTTCTACAGAAAATGTCAACTTTTTGGCTTCACACACTTTTTTGGTTGAATTTTTTTTTTAACTTTGATTTTTTTGACAAAAAGATAATATTTTCCTCTGAAATTTCTCGCAAAAATTAATGTTTTCCCAATTTTGGCTAAATCATCAGTTGGGAAGAGACAAAGCATTTTCTGACTAACTCTTCTAGTTCCTCCTTTCTATCCCTCCTCTCTGCCAATATTATTGGCCTTAAGATCCCTCTGCCAGTACAAGCGGATAAAAGCACCTGGCCGTAATTATGCCAAGAACAGGAAAATGAATGAAGCTGACTAAAACAAGATGACTATTTAAAAATTGATCTACTGGCATTTAGCGTATGGTTAAGGTCAGAAGATGACACTGATAATGCATATTGAAGCTCCATATTAATATCTAAATCAATTTACGGATAAAAATCCTAAGGTGCCACTAGCATCTGCACTGAAGAGCCTTAACAGAGAGAGAAAAAACACTCTCTTCTGCCTCATAAATGAAATTACATGCCAATTTCCAGTTCTTGACTACTGATAAAGTAGAAAGAACAGCTTGATTTTCTGATGGTTGAACATCCATTGCTGGCAGTTAGAAAATTCTTGCTTTGATATACAAATCAGAGTTGCTCAGTCTAAACTGGAGGTTAATGTGGAATCCTGGATATTATCATTCTCTATCTACAACTCAGACATTGTAAAGTGGGCTTGAACAATCTGCAGCTAAGTAACATCGCTAACAAATATATTGTTGATAACATATCATTTGTACAAGATTTTAACTATAGTACAAATCACTATCAAGTCTATTCAACAGCAGGCAATCATAAGTATATTGTGGTGGAGCCTGACAAATTAATGAATCCAGTACACAGTTAACCCATAAAACTTGTACTGCAAATAAATTCTAAAAATTGCAAATAAATTCTAAAAATAACTGTCTGCCTCTCAGCTATTTTGTCTATTTTATAAAATTGAAACTTATGCTACAACAGATAGAGTACATTCTGTTTCAGCCACAACTCTAGTAATCAGCAGGCTGCATGTCTTTTATTTTGTTTCAGTTTTCTAGATTAAATCAGAATTAATCAGAAAGCCAAATAAAACAGGAATACTATTAGCAAGGTTGGTTTAAAACTTGTGTCTACTTAGGCTTGGCAGAATTCTTTTTTTCTTATAATATCAACGTATGATATCTGTGTTTATTTTTAAGCAATTTTTCATATTTTACCCACTTAAATTTGCAGAGTTGCAGGACATTATGTGGGGAGTCAGGCCATAGTTATTTAAAGAAAGAAGATGCTGAGATTCAAAACGTTAAAACTTTATAATCATTCACACACAAATTGTTAACATCACATATTAAAATATACAAGGCAAAGATATCCTTAAATCAAACTCTAAAAAATACTCAAACATATTTCTTTCTTACTTTCTTATTTAGAAATTTTTGTTGGTTTGTGCGTGGGTGGTGAACTCGACCTTTACCAACAGTTACCAATAACAATCTAATCCTTCCAAGTCTATATATAGTGCATCTCTTGGCATAATCTTATTACTTATTTCAATTTTCTCAATCTGTTTATGTTAATATCTTATATTTCAGACATGCAAAGCTGTTTTTATGGATACATTTCTGGAACAATTCTTCCCTTATGCACTCAGCTGCTGGCCTGTTCAATGCTCTACCAGTCTCTCTCAGCTCCAGCTCACACAAAAGCATCAACACCTGATCCTGGGGTCTCTTCTATTTGCTGAATGCTTGACTGCATCTCCTTGGGGAAAGACAGAAAAAAGTCTGTCCAGACAAGCTCTTTCAGGGTCAAAACCCATCTCTTTGTTAGGGCACAACTGAATCAGCTCTTTCTGGCACATAATAGTTCAAAATCATACATTTCCCAGCTGCTGTCAGAGGCCATTCATGCAAATTACTTGTGGCTTGGCTGCATAAATGAGTTCATCAAAGGCTCATGTATTTGGGGGAGGCAAGCACAGACACTATTAACACACTTAGTTTTACTTTTAAAATAAAAGTCCACCTTCTTACAAAAGTTATGAGCAATTTATATTACAGCACCTCAGGACCACTGTAAAAATAACTCAGATAATCATGATCCCTGTCTCAAAGAGCTTACTATGTAATGCCTCAATGTTATCAAAAACTTGCATAACTTTTTACACTGAGAGTTGCTCCTCTGACTTAAATAGGACTACTCAGAGTGTGTAAAAGTTAAACAGCCATGTAACTCTTTGCAGGATCATTGCTTATGATGACAAGAAACATGGATGTGGATAGAGGAAACAAATTAACATCTTTTATTATTTGTATTACAGCAGTGCCTAGAGGCCACAGCTCCATTGAGCTAGGCACTGTACAAACCTATGAGACAGATCATTTTTATAAATGGCTGAGATACATACATCCATATCCCCTGACAATTAAAGAGCTATATTTGCTCCAGAATATTTCCTCACAAACATTAAAAAGCTAGGAAATCTTAAATTAAAGTAACAGCTAGACCCAACAGAAGTCTAAACTCCAAGTATCATCACATTCCACAGCACTCATACACAAAACACCTAACGCACACAATCTCAATTCAATAACACTACTCCATCTTCAGATGCTCAGGATCCAACCAGCAGCCCAAATTCAGCGATGAATCCTGGTCACATGCCAGTTGAGGCACATTGCACATATGATATGCTGGGACAGAAGTGAGCAAACTTTTTGGCCAGAGCACCACATCTGGGTGGGGAAATTGTATACAGGGCCATGAATGTAGGGCTGAGGCAGGGGGTTGGAGTGCAGGAGAGAGTATGGGAGGGGTGCTAGGAGGAAGTGCTCACTTCAAACAATTGACAATCCCACTGCGATAACAAAGGCCTGGAAGTTTAGTTGTCTGGTTTTCAACTTTCATGATACTGTCCTTTAACATCCATGGAACAAAATGTGTTTTTCCCAAATATTTCTTATAGCAGATTAGCAGATATTTAAAATCCTTATTTTATTCAAATTGATTGATGTATCACCCTAAAGCACATCCGTTAAATGGGATACAATGTTTTAAAACCCAGACATATCCCAAGTTCCTTGAACAAACAAAATCTTATGCTTTGCAAGTTAAAATGATAGCACCTATCTTCCAAACAAGTTTTTGTTAAGCTAAGGATCCCATTTCACTTTTAGAACAAAAGAAACAAGATCTGAAGGGTTATTACCATGTAAAATTTGGCCTAAAATTTAGATTTGTAAATGTATAAACTTTTACAAAACCTAAAATTAGTAGAAATATTTCCATGTTTGTTTGCTCTTTTAAAAATTACCGTTCTGCAATGTTTGCAATTCATACATTGTAACATTGTTCTAGCATATGAAAATCAAGGACAGGAATTTTCATTGCTGAAGCTGAAAAAAAAAGTAGTAAGCAAACTGCAAAAAAAAATAAATAGAGCAGTAATTACAGATCTTACAGTTTAACAATCCGTAGTGTTGTTTGTAATACATGATCAAGAAATAATCCCCTTCTCCCCGCAATATATGATCTCTCAACCAGATGATGTCACTTTAAAAGTCTCCTAGAGACACGTTGTTTTCCTCATTGTTTCACCTAGACTTTGCAGTGCCTTATTTGACTTTTGTTTTGCGGAAATACAAAGCTGTCATCAAGTCAAGTGCTTCTGCAATGTTGCTGTAATGTAAACTAGATCATATGACTAACCAGCGGCATTCATAGGAAAAAATAAAAATCACATATCCCACTGTTATACTTCTCAAGAGTAACATTTATAGACCAATGAATCAAGAACCAATGGCCAGAATCTGAAGCCAGACAAATTCTAATTAGAAATAAGGCACACATTTTTAACAGTGAGGGTGATTAATCATTGGAACTACCTACCAAAGAAAATGGTAGATTCCCCGCTACTTTACATCTTCTAACCAATGCTAGATACCTTTCTGGAAGACATGCGCTAGTCAAACAAGTTATTCAATTCAGGGTTAACCAGGTAAAATTCAATGGCCTGTTTATACAGGAGGTCAGTCTAGATGATGTAATGGTCCTCTCTGGCCTTAAAATCTACGAATAAAACCATTCAGCGTCCTTATGCTTCTCTAAACCATCCATCACCATAGTGTCCAGATGCCAAATATAAAAAAAAACAATGGTCAAGAAATTCTCTCAACATAGGACCTAGACTCGCCACTTCCACCTACTTATAGCAGCTAGCATGAATGACTTCATTTTGGTAACTGTCTTCCAAGAAGCTGATGCTGGGCCATCTTACAGCTCAATTGTTAATGAAAGGATGTGCAAAGAAGAGGGTCTTTCAAAGCACACTAGACATCACAAAACCTAGACTCACTGTAATTAGCAGCAGCTGGGAACTGCACAGCCTACATGCCTTCATCTAAAGCAGGGGTTCCCAAACTAGGTTTGTGGTTTGTTCAGGGAAAGCCTCTGGAGGGCCTCGAGATGCTTTGTTTACCTGAGTGTTTGCAGGTACGGGCACTCGCAGCTCCCAGTGACTGGGGTTCACCATTCCCAGCCAATGGGAGCTGTGAGAAGCTGGGATCTAAAACCTCTTGCCTGCAATTCCCAAGAATTTCATTGTCAGGACTGTCAGACTCAGTATCGCCAACAATCATTGCTGGTACTGTGTATTGGGAAAAGAAAGTGAGTCTGAAATAGCTGAAGCCTAGCCAACATCCAACTTTAAATATCATAAGTAACTCCTTGTAACCAAAACAAAATTGGACTGGAGCAAGAAAGCGTGCAAGCACTGGTGAGAGATGTTCTTTTTTGTCTGTCCCACTTGGAAGAGTCACTGTGCAATAAAGCAGCTGATATTTCCACCTGAGTTTTGAATTCAACCTCAGGAAGACTGTGTTGAAGAACTCCAGTTAGGAAGTAACAAAACTAGAGATTGCTGGCTAGGTTCATGTCCAGAGAGAAAAGGTAGGGTATTCTGAGTATTTTAAATGTCCTGAAGCAGATGTGCACAAGCCCCTAGACATTACCTTTCACAGAATAAAATAACTTATTTATAAAATGAGAGATCATTAAATATATGTTGTTCAAAACAAGATGTTGTGGAAGTTACCTAAGCAAAGAGCTGAAAGTGAACAGTAGGGACAAATATAATTTTTATCAGTCCCTCTCTCCACAATGAAGCGGCAGTGTAGATATGCTGGTGTACCATATCCACTCTTTGTTTATATAAAGCAGTCCTTGGAGTGATTTCTCAGTTAAGGATATGTCAGTGCTAAGATATACAGTATAGTACAAGCATATGAGATATATTCTCTAATTTTTGATATTACAGCAGCCCCTAGTAGAGGAACACAGAATAGGTGCTCCAAACTGCTAGATATTGGACAAACACATAGTAAGTTTATACATCACCCCTTTTCACAACAGCAGTGTCAGCCCTCTGCAGAGTGACAGCAGATATCTAGAGCCTTGCAGCTCATCTTCTCAGTGGAGGGTAAATAAAATGAATCAGATGTAAATATTTGCATATCAGATTTGATACATAGATAGACAGACAGACACCAGTCCTGGAACAGACATGGTCAAACTGCAAGCTATCCCTTCTTTCAGGAATTTTAGCCCAACATAAATGCCATTCCAAGGAGCAGCTCTGCCTCAAGAACTGACCCTAATCAGAGGCCAAAGCAGAAAAATTCTCTCACTGCTCAAACAGCTCCCTCTATCACTCAGATCTTCACATAACAAAAAAACTCAGAAAACATCACCCACCACATAGCACATTCCCAAGACTAAACATTTGTTCACATGCTAAGAAACAGAACCTGGAAGACAAAGTGCAACAGGGCTTCATGGTGACATATGCCAAAACATCTACTGGCCACTACTGTCAGTTGATAAGACAAGGAAGACTTGTAGCACCTTTGAAACTAAACAGTTTATTTCAGCATAAGCTTTCGTGAGCTATAGCCCACTTCATCGGATGCATAGAATGGAACAGAAGTAAGATGTATTTATACACACAAAGAAAAAAATAAGGGGGATACTGTCAGCTGGTGACTGGGAGTTCTGTATACAAAATTACATTAAAGGAGCATACACATGTTGAGAGAACAGATGCCTGAAGCCAAAAGACTCTCCTCCAGTCCTCTTTCAACAGATTTACAGAAAATTAGACATTCAGGTCACCTGTCTATTCAATTTCATCATACACTGGCAGCTATTACTTCAGTAATAGACTGAAAAGAGATACAAAAGGGTCACACAAAACTGCATAACTGGGCAATAAAAATGGCAGATGAAATTCAATGTTGATAAATGTAAAGTAATGTGCACTGGAAAACACAATCCCAACTATACATATAAAATGATGGGATGTAAATTAGCTGTCACCATGCAAGAAAGGGATCTTGGAGTCATTGTAGAACTCTGAAAACATCCACTAAATGTGAAGCAGCAGTCCAAAAAGTGAACAGAATGTTGAGAATCATCGAGAAAGGGATAAATAATAAGACAGAAAAGATCATATTGCCTCTGTATAAATCCATGGTATGCTCACATGGAATCATAGAATATCAAGGTTGGAAGGGACCTGAGAAGGTCATCTAGTCCAACCCCTGCTCAAAGCAGGGCCAATCCTAACTAAATCATCCCAGCCGGGGCTTAAGCCTACCCTTAAAAACCTCTGAGGAAGGAGATTCCACCACCTCCCTAGGTAACCCATTCCAGTGCTTCACCACCCTTCAAGTGAAAAATTTTTTCTAATATCCAACCTGAACTTCCCCCACTGCAACTTGAGACCATTACTACTTGTACTATCATCTGGTACCACTGAGAATAGTCTAGATCCATCCTCTTTGGAACCCTCTTCCAGGTAGTTGAAAGCAGCTATCAAATCCCCCCTCATTCTTCTCTTCTGCAGACTAACAACCAAAGTTATCCTCAGCCTCTCCTCATAAGTCATGTGCTCCAGCCTCCTAATCATTTGTGTTGCCCTCCGCTGGACTTTTTTCCACATCTTTCTTGTAGTGCAGGGCCCAAAACTGGACACAGTACTCCAGATGAGGCCTCACCAAGTCAAACAGAGGGGAATATCACGTCCCTCAATCTGCTGGCAATGCACCTACTTATACAACCCAAAATGATGCTATCCTTCTTGGCAACAAAGGCACACTGTTGACTCATATCCAGCTTCTCTTCTACTGCAACCCCAGGTCCTTTTCTGCAGAACTGCTGCCAAGTCATTCAGTCCATAGTCTGTAGCAGCGCATGACATTCATTCGTCCTAAGAGCAGGACTGTGCACTTGAACCTCATCACATTTCTTTTGGCCCAATCCTCTAATTTGTCTAGGTCCCTCTGTATCCTATTCCTACCCTCCAGTGTATCTACCACTTCTCCTAGTTCAATGTCATCTGCAAACTTGCTGAGGGTGCAGTCCACGCCATCCTCCAGATCATTAATGAAGTTATTCAACAAAACCGGCCCCAGGACCAACCACTGGGGCACTCCGCTTGATACCAGCTGCCAACTAGACATGAAGCCATTGATCGCTACCCACTGAGCCCAACGATCTAGCCAGCTTTCTATCCATTTTATAGTCCATTCATCTACTTCTACTCTAAACAATACCACATCAGATAAATTAACTCAGAAGGACGGTGCAATGCACTGAGGTTAATCTAATAACCTTTGGATCTCTAGGTTCTAATTTGACCTAGATCATAGCCAAAATGATTTTGGTGGATTTCTTGCCATTGGAATAACACACTATACAGTCTGAAGCATTTGGCACTCAGTGTTGGAGGTAGTCCAATGCTGAACTATCAGACATGTTGTGGTCAGTTCTTCAGTAATTAGCAAAGCTGGACAGGATGCCTGAACTAAAATTTCCAAGCCACAGGGGAAAAGCAATAAAAGTGACTTAAGAAAAACAATTTAAAAATAGATACACAAAAATATTCCTTCAAATTAAAATATATTAGCATCTATATGTTGTTAAATGCAATTCACTAATTCTGTTTGAATGTAAACTTCTATATTTAAATTTCAATTAATAATATACACACTAAAAAAGCACAAACCTTATAGATCAATGGTTTTCAACCTGTAGTCCGCAGACCCCTGGGTATCTGCAGACTATATCTAAGATTTCCATAGGGATCCACTCCTCCATTCAAAATGTTTTAGGAGTCCACAAATGAAAAAAAGGTTCAAAACCATGGTATATATAGTTACAAAGACTGACCCAACTTCAAATCAAAACCAGAAAATAACCAGAGACTGTATCAAAACCTGAGTCATGTTCACCCATACCACAATATTCTCCATACCAAACACACCAGTCCTTGTTAGGACACTTCCTCAAAAGCCTGGGCAAAAACATAGATAGGCCTTGTCACATGCCTTGAAAGTTAACAAATTCACAGTATTATAAATACAGTTTATAAATACATAAGGGATTTTACAAAGAGGATTGCGACCAAGTATTCTCAGTAGTCATTCTGGACAGAAGAATACATTAATTGAAAAAAGCAAAAGGAAAAATATAGGCAAAAGGTGATTAGCAAATACTC
The DNA here is from genome assembly GCA_007922305.1 of Dermatemys mawii. Taxonomy (NCBI): domain Eukaryota; kingdom Metazoa; phylum Chordata; order Testudines; family Dermatemydidae; genus Dermatemys; species Dermatemys mawii. Next base: position 22,101,395 of record ML677341.1, on the reverse strand, counting down.
CGGGAATGGGGTGGGGAGAGGAGGGAGTTGTCTGAATCTCTTCGGCAGCAATATCACATCTATCATGAAACACTCCTCAAGTCAACATAGCCAGGCAGAGCAAGTATAATTTTTTGTAAGGTTTAAAACAAACAAAAACACAATACCAATATTTCATGCTCTGTCAACTCTTATTCTGTGGTAATAGTCTGATACTTTTGATGCCACCAACCAAGAAGTCTGGACATTAGAATGTGGCAAAGTTAAATATGGTTGTGTTTCTCAATGACCTAACACTGACTAGAATTCTGAAGACAAGAATGACTGAGTTCCAGTGAAAAGAACGAGGAATACCTGTGGCACCTTAGAGACTAACAAATTTATTTGGGCATAAGCTTTCTTGGGCTAGAACCCACTTCATCAGATGCATACATTTGTTAGTCTCTAAGGTGCCCCAAGTCGTCCTCATTTTTTTTGAAGATACAGACTAACACAGCTACTACTCTGAAACCTAAGTTCCAGTGTTGTCTTGCCAACTTCCATTTCTGGATATAGGCCTATTCTATCCAATCTTCTCTGTCTGCTTAGCAATCCAAGGTCACTTTCCTTTCCCTTTGATGTACATTGCACAGATGGAGGGCTGCTCATTTCAATAAGATGTAAGTTTCATTTTGATAACAGAGTGACCTGTTTCCCCCTTGTTTGTTCAGATACATCATGACAGACAAAACTTTGCAGCGGAGTCCAATATGTTCACCACTAGCCACACGTGGCTAATAGGCTACTGAATTGTGACTAATGCATGTGGCTTTTTTATAATGCAGCTAATAAGAAAAATTCAAAACCACAAGTGTGGCTAGCGGCAAATTTCTATTGGACACCGCTGGACTAAAGGCTTGCTATCATTACAATGTATCTGCTAGATATGGAAGGTGCCAGGGCTTTTAGGTAATTCCAGATGGCTTGCAGTTCTAGGAAGTTGATGCTGTCCCTTCTCTTTATAAGGCCTTACATCATAGACGTGTGGGAGCTTGCCATGCCTCAGGACAGGAGCATGTGTTATAATTGTCCTGTCTGGACTATAATCATCCTATCGAGCTTTAACTTCCAACCACTGGATCTTGTTACGCTTTATCTGCTAGAATAGAGTCCTCTATCAACTTGTTACCTTCTCTTTAATAGGCCACACAGATTTACAGAGCTCATTTTCACACTGAACGGGCAGGTTTTCCAGACCTTGACTCATTTAAATTCAAGGGTCTCATAGCTCTGCATCAGGGAGGTTTATCCATCCTTCTCATCACTGAGAAGATGGAACAAAACTCCTAAGTTATAAGCAGACTGAAGTCTGATTGGCAGATCTGTGCACCTTACTATTCTGAATAATGTTTAAACTCCAACTTTGAAATGTGAAGTGCTAGGTGTCAATTTTCATCAAACCCAGACAGCATTTCAAAGTCTAGTCAACATAAGAGCATGGATGAGGAGGAGTCAACTGAGGCTCAATTATGACAAGGGATAAGTGATGAGGGCTGGTTGCTGGAAGCATCTAGATTCATAGATTTTAAGGCCAGAAGGGACCATTACGATCACCTGGTGTGACTTTCTGCACAACAAGGACCATTAAACTTCCCTCTGCAATTTCTGCATCAAGCCCACAACTTTTGCCATCCAAGACAGTGGCCAATATTGATCGAATTCAAGCTACTACTTTGACCATTCAACAACCACAACAGCTCAGATCAATAATGTTATCACTTTCAGGTTTGAAAATGTAGAGCAAAAACTGAAGTCCTGGACTCAGGAGTTTTCTTTCCCTGTTGATCTGAATGAAGCTTAACTTGTCAACATTTAAAGAACAGTGAATCTGTTCACGAATGATAAATTGTATTTATGGTTACAATCTGAAACTCAGAGCTAATACAGTGAGTTGAACAGAAGACTAGTCAATTTAGGTCACTTCCAACCCAACATAAATCTAAAACCTTCTGAACTATTTAAAAAAAAAAGCATATTTAAATACCAGCATAATTGAACACCAACAATTTACCTGTCAATATTAGTTTAGTCCTAACTCAGCGTAATTTTTAAAGCTCACTGACCACCAGTCCACTTCTGCTGAATTCACAGTACAGCTAACAAAGGTCAGAATGGCAATTCAGTTGTTCATGAGTAATGGGTTGACTAATTAAACAAGACAGAAATGTACCTATACAGCATGGATTAGACAGGTGGCTTGCCCTGTGACCCACTTTTTTTTCCACAGAATGTTTAATACAAATCTTTCTTCATCTCTAAAATATGCACATATTAACAGGTATCTTCCTTTGTACCCCTCCAGAAGATGCAAAAAAATGTTTTATTTTTTTGAAAAGATTTTCTAAACTTCCAAATGCTTCAGGTATTTTGTTCATTAAAAATACCTCTTCAGAATGTATAAATTCAATGAACCAAGAACTTTGTTTCATTATTTACTGCCACGAGGACTAAAATTTTACTTGAAAAAGAATGTTTCAGTGATGCTTAGATGTTGTCAATAAAGACCCAAATCTTGCAATGTGAGGTGCCTGGACAAAGCCTACTCGGAAGCAAATTGACACAGTGGGCCACCCACATGAGCCACATTGCAGGACCAGGGCCTAGAACTAATGCCTTCAAATATAATTAAAACAAACAAGACAATTAAGATTTTGCTTCAGTTTTCATTGAATTTCAATGCACAGTTGAGAACTGTGGTTCATCATGGGGGAAAAAAAAAAAAAGTCTGGTATTTCCTGTGCACCACAGAGAGGCATGATCTGGGCACAGCAGCCAAGCTATTGCTCAAAGACATTTACAAACCAGAAAGCCTTATGTCTACTACCGTAAGTAATTTTTAAACAGATAGAAATTACCACAGGGCTCACATTTTCTTAGGAGCCAACAACTAATTACCCAAGGTTTTAGCATAATTGTTTCTTTTTCTTTTGATAGTGTATTATTCATTATTTATACTGTGCCATAGGTGTTTCTGGCACTCTGCAGCCAAGTCTTTTCCCACAGGAGTTTACATTGTAATTCAGCAACAAAGAAGCAAAAAATTACAATAAACCAGGATATGTGGAAAAAGGGTTAGGAGAAGAATATGCAAAGGACAAAGATTGCAACAGGGGCCCTTAGCTGGGGATGTGTAACTACCCTCACCCTTCCCTCACTTTTTTACCCTCCTTTAAAAAAAAAAGTTTCTAGCCCTTATGGTTGTAGGAATAACCACAAATGTATGAACTGAGCATGAATCGATCCAGTGATGCATGCCTGAATCTGCAGACAGCCTGTAACAAAGTTCTAAAATAGAGGCTCTAAGCCTCAGAGGTTGGGGTCACAACTGCTGGGGGTGTCACAGAGGTCTCAAGAGAAGCAATCACACTGCTTTTTCTTGTTGCTAAATGGAAAGGGGGCTGCAGCACAGGGAAGGTTGAGAACTACTGGGTTACAACAAAGGTAATGAGATTTATTTACAATGTTTATACTTTCTTTTTTTAAATGAAACTAATAAAGTATGTTACTACTCTCTTCACCTGTCTTTTCCTCCATTCCTCTCCATCAGGAACAGAAACATAATAAATGCCATACCAGAACAGACCAATCGTTCAGAAAGACAGACAACCCACTGGACAGAATCCAGTGCTTCATAGAAAGGGGTTTGTCCCACTTCCTCCACCTCTTAAAGTACATACAGTAGGGGAAATTTATTCCTGAGCCTGCTTGTACTGAGCATATGACATGAAACCTAAGGACTGGTGGATTTATTAATTTTATCCCACCAATAATAGTTGCTATTATTTTTAATATAAATGGATCCATTTTTGAAAACTAATTATACTCCTTTATATAATCCTTTACAAACATTGATTAATAATAAACTATATACCTCAATACAATCCTATGGCTGACAGGTCCACAGGTTAACTGTAAGAAGCATACAAACTCTTTTTAATTTTCACTATGACATCTGACTGTACTGGGTTTCTAGGATAGTTTTCCAAAAGATATTCTTATGGGGCTAATATATATTCCCATTACTACAGCCGGACTAGAAGATTGTCTCTATCAATATTACATATAGTATTGTATCTGAACTTGGATAATACTCCAAATGTAACACACTATTCCATCAATCTTTTGACAATGCAAACTACATACAATTCCTTCTACTGAAACATGTTATGCTAACACGGTAAGAATTATAGGGTACTGTGGAATATTTTATTTAAAAACGCTGTCTTAACAGCAGCAAAACCTGTTCACTTTTAATACGTGAATAAAACACATTTTAAAAAAATTACCATGGTCAGACGGAAAGAACCATTATGTTGAACAATGGGGATTGGGGGGGGCACATAAAATTTTCCAAAATTACATTTCCTATGGTATAGTAGGAGAAATTCAAATCCACTTTTTATAGATTCTGTTTCCTAACATTTAAGAACCATGAAGTGCTATCATCTTTCTCCATTGTGTCACTTGGACTTGCAGATGTGAGGGGAGACAAGATATTTTATCACTGTTCAATGTGCTGGGAGAACTAAGAATGCTTAATGTAATACAGTCAAGGTTGGCAGGCCCAAAGTTTGTCAAATATTTTATTTTAAAATCTATTTGTGAAATCAATGCAGTTCTTGAAAGCTTTTCCTTTTTTAAAAAAATGACAAAAATGCATAAATTCTTTATTTTCTTAAGACAAATAAAATAAGTCAAACTATAATCATTTCAACATCCCAGAAATTCATATTCATGTGTACATAATGGTAAAAAATATTTGGAGGCCAAATATAGCAACTACTCTCTCTCTTCCCTTCCATCCAGAAATTGTCCAAAAAGAATTTGGAGGAAAATCTTTAGAAGAAATCTTTCACTTCAATCCAGTGGTATGCTGTGAAATGGCTGTATAACTTCCTATTTCCAAAACTCAAGCTCATAGGCTATAGTAACAGAGAAAGCCATAGAACTTTCCCAACAGCCATGTCTGGACTAGGAAAACAGCTGGTCATGATTAAACTTAGGCTCCCTCCAGGGCTGACCATGACCCCAGATAACATTTATAAAAGTGGCATGTCCAGTCTCAATCAGGTGCAAAGTCCTGTTTAAAACTGTGTCAGCTGAAATGGGTTAGTTGGTTGCAGTCAATCCAAGGGGGAGAACATGACCTATTTTCCTAGACTAAACATGGCTTAATTGAAAGATGTTTGGATACGAGATAACTGGCTTTGTGGATTAGGGGAAAGCAGTGGATGTGTTATTCCTTGACTTTAGAAAAGCTTTTGATACGGTCTCCCACAGGATTCTTGCCAGCAAGTTAAAGAACTATGGGCTAGATGAATGGCCTATGAGGTGGATAGAAAGCTGACTAGATTGTCGGGCTCAACAGGTCGTGATCAATGGCTCCATGTCTAGTTGGCAGGTGGTATCAAGCAGAGTGCCCCAAGGGTTGGTTCTGGGGCCGTTTTGTTCAATATCTTCATTAATGATCTGGAAGATGGCGTGGACTGCACCCTCAGCAAGTTTGCAGATGACACTAAACTAGGAGAAGCGATAGATATACTGGAGGGTAGGAATAGGATACAGAGGGACCTAGACAAATTAGAGGATTGCGCAAAAAGAAATCTGATGAGGTTCAACAAGAACAAGTGCAGAGTCCTGCACTTAGGACAGATGAATGTCATGCGCTGCTACAGACTAGGGACTGAATGACTTGGCAGCAGTTCTGCAGAAAAGGACCTAGGGGTTACAGTAGATGAGAAGCTGGATATGAGTCAACAGTGTGCCCTTGTTGCCATGAAGGCTAGCGGCACTTTGGGTTGTATAAGTGGGGGCACTGCCAGCAGATCGAGGAATGTGATCATTCCCCTCTAGTCAGCATTGGTGAGGCTTCATCTGGAGTACTGTGTCCAGTTTTGGGCACCACACTACAAGAAGGATGTGGAAAAATTGGAAAGAGTCCAGCAGAGGGCAACACAAATGATTGGGAGCTGGAGCACATGACTTCTGAGGAGATGCTGAGGGAAACTGGGATTGTTCAGTCTGCAGAAGAGAAGAAGGGGGTGGGGGTTGATAGCTGCTTTCAGCTATCTGAAAGGGGGTTCCAAAGAGGATGGATCTAGACTGTTCTCAGTGGTACCAGATGATAGAACAAGGAGTAATGGTCTCAAGTTGCAGTTGGGGAGGTTTAGGTTAGATATTAGGAAAAACTTTTTCACTAGGAGGGTTGTGAAGCAATGGAATGAGTTACCTAGGGAGGCGGTAGAATCTCCTTCCTTAGGTTGTCAAGGTCAGGCTGACAAAGCCCTGGCTGGGATGATTTAGTTGGGGATTGGTCCTACTCTGAGCAGGGGGCTGGACTAGATGACCACCTGAGGTCCCTTCCAACCCTGATATTCTATGATTCTCGTCCCCTCGTCAGCCCCATTTTTCTGTTCATTCCCTCTTGGACACCTGGCACTGACCACTGTCAGTAGACTGGATACTGGGCTAGATGGACCTTTGGTCTGACCCAGTAGGGCCATTCTTATGATTTGAATTGCGCTATTCATGTTACTCAAATTGCGTAGCATAGATCAACGTTTCCCTTTAGCGTAGAAGACGAGGGCTGAATCTTCATCACCACCCTGATCATGATTCAGCAGAATCAGCACAGAGCATGCTCTGCAGTACAGAGGAATTTGCATAGCAGAGTGGTCTTTCCATAAACTACACCTGTTCCCACCATTCCTACCACCTACATAATAGAACTGCAGCAGCTTGGCAGCATTTATGGCCTTCTGAGACTGCATGCACGGACAGCCTTTGACCTTCATTAGGTAAACATTTCAGATACTAAATTTTAAATAGCATTAATAAATTACAGAACTTTAAAAAAAACCAAAATTCTGAAAAATATTGTATGCCCTTTTTAAAGTCCCCAGGTTAACACATATGTCTCCTATAGGAAACCATGTTTAAAAGCCCTTCCCCACCCTTTACCAAACTACTTCACATGTGTAAAACCCCTCTAGAGTCCTCCATTTACAGTGTTCCCTTGTTTAATGCCATCACCATAGCAACATGCTTGAAAGCTAAGACCCCACTTCTGCCTTCAGTCATGCTCGGGCAACTGCAGTGATTTCAGTAGGATTTCATTGGTATAACGAGAAGTAGACTGGGCCCTATGAATCCCTGACAGTTTTTATAAAACTACCACATTAAGAAAATTATCAGTCAAGAATCAAAACAAAACTTTGGATGAATGGCAAGAGAGAAGGGCACAAAAGATGAATGACAAAAGTCATACTGTTGCAATCGCTGCTCTGGGTTTATTTCTTTAAGTATTGTTTGCATTTGTTTTTAGTCAAACTCATCTGTTCTCCCATTCAGAGAAAGTCTCTTATTTTGCTTAGTCAGTCATAATTTCCTTAGTCTGTTATATACTAGTTTTGCCAAGTACTTTAGAAAGGTGCTGTCCTACCAAAGAAAGAATTCACTGCTGCAAGAACCCTGCCAGCACAGATAGACTAAACGTTTCCAGCAGCAGTTGATGAAAGTGCACCCATAGCAGCTCCCCTTTCCCTGCCATGCCTATTTACTACTGGGGCAGCCTGACATAAAAGCCAGAATGTCAGTGAACATCTCTGAAAGTACAGCAACTGCTATACATACATGTGATGGGGTATCCACCCCACACAAGGTCTGAAGGGGAAATTTGGTCATTTAACCTTAGTAACGCTGAAGGTGAGCTGCCACTGGAGAAAACCAAGGGAGTGCTGGGACCTAACTGCAAATTAAGTCCAGTTAATTTTGGGGGAGGGAAAGCAGGATATATAAAGAGAGGAAGTTGTCAGGCTGGAGGAGGAAACCTGCACTCCCTGATACATGGAGGAAGGTGTAAGGGGAGAGTAGGAAATGATCCAGAGAAGGGGCAGTGAGAGCCGGAAGAGTAAAGCCCAGAACTGCACAGCTGAGGTTCCCTGGACTGGATCCTGGCGTAGCAAGTTTGGGTTCCCCTAGCAGCCACTAGAGTAGCAGCATAGAGCAGGTAGTAGGGCAGGGGTCAGCAACCTTTCAGAAGTGGTGTGCCGAGTCTTCATTTATTCACTCTAATCAAGGTTGGCTCCAGGCACCAGCCAATAAAGCACGTGCCTGAGGAAACACATTCTAAGGGGTGGCATTCTGGCCAGTCTTTGGGTGGCACTATTGGGCAGTTCGGGCAACTTTTTTATTATTATTATTATTGCTTGTGGAGGCAAAAAAAAGCTAGATCTGGCCCTGACTCTAATTTCAGGTTTCACGTGCCAGTAACACATTTTAACATTTTTAGAAGGTCTCTTTCTACAAGTCTGTAATATGTGACTAAACTATTGTTGTATGTAAAATAAACAAGGTTTTTAAAATGTTTAAGAAGCTTCATTTAAAATTAAATTCAAATGCAGAGCCCCTCAAGACTGGTGGCCAGGACCTGGACAGTGTGAGTGCCACTGAAAAATCAGCTTGCGTGCCATAGGTTGCCTACCCCTGTAGTAGGGAATGGACTACCTGGGACAGCTTCCAAAAGAGGGGGGAGAACTTCATTGTGACTTAGCTGGAGGGCTAAGGTATAAAGAGGACAGAACTGCTGCTTCTAGTACATGAGAGGCCACCGAGTGCTGAGGGGAATGATGGACAGAGTAACTGCAGGAAGGGGTATCAGACTAGGTGACAGAGCTAATTTCCCAGGAGGCACTGCTGCAGTGAGTAGCACCATCCCAGTCATGATAAAATATCCTAAAAGCAAAGGAGGTGAGGCTATGGGAGAAAGATATGCAAATACACATGCTTCACAAATTCTTAACAGAAGTTACTGTTTAGCTATTCAACAATTTACAGGTGGTGAGCACAATTTCAGAAACAAAGTCTGGATAGTATACTAGTAAGGCAATATTTGGAGCAATAAATGGAAATGCTAATTTCTTCAGAGAATAAAAATAGAGAGAACAGTATTAAGGAAGGGTGAGATATTCAAAGGTACTTAGGTCACACAACTCCCCTAACTCCCTTAGGAGCTTTAAAATCTCACCCTAAAAATACACTTCAAGAGAAATGAAGGAACAGACACTGCTGAGTGTATGCATCGCTTGCAAATAAAAAATATGATCCAACTTTAGCTGTGGAAGTCATAAAAGGAGCAAAGTAAAACTATTTTTTCCTGTCCCTCAGTCCAAGAGCGAGTTCATGTTCATTTCACAGCAAAGCATGACCATAGATTTCCACATGCCCTAAGCAAAGTAAGTAATGGAAGTTCAACTTCCATGGGGTAAAACATGACTGTTAAATTTGGTGCAGATGGTGTTGTGCATTTCGTGTGCTAAAATGCAAATATGTCGGTGAGTGAGTTATAATGTTTGGGGAGGTTTTTTAGGCCTAAGTATTTTCATGATAGCATAAGCTCTTTGATGCAAAAAATCAATATTAAATACCTCCACTTGAAAGCAAGGTGAGACAGCAGAGCTTCCAGAAAAGAAAATGAATAAAAATATTATGAATTAATATTTTCTTCTTGTGCAGTTCTTTTTTACACACACACCTCCCCCAAGCAGTACTTGCTGATACTTGACCTTGGTGGATATATTTCTGCCTTTAGAAGTATGTACATACTGCACGCATATTTAGTGAGATTATTGAATTTCATTGCTGGCAAGCAGTGTGTGCAATTGTAGCTAAGAAATTATGGATTGCAGCCACATATGAATGTCACTACTTACTAAAGATTATCAGACAAAAAGAAAGTCACAGATCCTTTCTGGTTGTACACAGTTCATGTATGCTTGGTGCTTGTAAAGAGCCTTGTGGTCTCCCTCCAAACCAGAGGGTGAGGAGCCACTCTCTCAGCCTGAGTGGGCGGAGCCAAGCCAAGCTGGCTCCACCCCTAGAAGGGGATGTGTGGAACACGAAATACAAAAGGAAGGGCCCTTAGTCCACTGAAGGTAGCACCAGGGAAGGAGACAGATACGAGCTGCTCAGTGTGGACCCTGCTGCTGAACAAGGGGATGCCCTGGACCAGGGGAAACCTGACCCAGAGGAGGGACTCAGGTTACCACAACTGCCAGCTGCAGAGTACCCCAAGAAACTGGAGGAGCTGGGCTGCAACCTGAGCCCTATGCTGAGGGTGAGCTGGAGCTACCGGCAGCTGGATACCCCAATGAGTTGAGGAATCAGCGGGACCCACTTGAAAGACCGGGTAGGAAGTAGCCCGGGGCGGAACTGGACAGTGTTGTGAGTTGGTGTTTGGTCAGCATGTTGTGGACAGATCCTGCAGCCACTATCAGGGCCCTGGGCTGGAGTTGGGTGGGCCTAAGTTCCCCTACCCTTGTCACCGGGCGGCAGAACGCTGATAAAGTGCTAAGGACTCTGGCCGGCACTCCCCAGCCTGAGGGGCACATTACAGACTCTTGCCGGAGCTCCACTGTCATGCCAACTATGACATCCCAGAGGGCAGAGAGTTGTGACCAGGGCCTTTCGGCACTCCCCAGTAGCTCAGTGGGCCAACTGTACAAGCAAAGTTGGAAGTCAAGAGATTATGTAAATTTACAATGTACAGCTGAAAGGCTACCATCTTGCAACCCCTTATATACATGCTTCTCTTTACTACCACGAACGGGCTTACTGATTTCAAGTGTAGAGCAAGACAGGAGTAGAACAGCAGCAAGCAAGAGTGCTTCAAACCATATCTTGCCACAAATATGACTGAGTTTCTTCTATTATCTTTCTCCTCTTCAGCCAATTTATTTGACATTTGTTGGGGAGAGGCAAGATCTAGGGCTTACAGGTCTTTTGAAAGAAATTTATTTTAAGGAGGGACCCAAAGGATGAAAGGTGGAGGGCATGGTAGTTCCTGGCACAGGATTCTGCACAAAAAAAGGATTGGGAACAAGTATGAAGAAAGAAACAATGGAACCAGTTAGTCATGTTACCAATGGGGCCATGAGAGGAGTAGTCCCAATAATGAGGTTTGTGATATTAATCAGTTCCACTGTATAAACAATAACTGCATTTTAACTGGCTCCTCAAATTAAATAGTGTACTCTGAACTCATGCTGCAGCCAACTGGGATTACTGTATCTGTGCAAATCTCTGCTCCTGGACTGACTCAAAGATCAGCATGCTCTTTCTACACATCTAAACTTATCTCCCCTTTGGAACAATCGCATGAGGGCAGGGGGGCATAATATGTTTTTACTAAACTGCTATACTTTAGATATTCCTTCCTCTATTACTAGGAGAAATTTCCAGATATAAATCAATTTTGTTAAGTTCAATATTTCAGTGGACATCAAGTTTTTTCTGGCAGATATGTACACTAGGGCCCCCATGAGAACTCCTTGTAGGGTACTTTTAGAACTGAATCATGAGAAGGCAGGAAGCAGTGTTCACTTGCCGGAGTCTAGAGAGCTGGGACAAAGGGAGGGCACTGATTAAGGAGAAAAAGAGATGAATGATGATCTCGACAGCTGAAGTAGTAGCAAGCATGGGCACTGTTGCAGACGTGTGACAGAAGACATATTTGCAGGCATGGGTGATAAAAGTACAAATCAAAGACAACACAAAGGACACATTCTCCTGTTCTCTCTCTCCTCTCTTCTTTCCTTTGATCACTGTCACTTATCTTCACTCTAGCTCCTCACTGCCCTCGAACTGCAAAGCCTGGGTCTTAACATTCTTCCCACAACCACCACATTTATTCTGGATGACTGCAACTTCCACAAAGACATGTGACTTCAGGACCTCACTTCCTCTCCTTAACTTCATCGTTTGACTGCTACCTACAGACCAGTACTTGTACTTACTGACAATGCTCTTTAATACTATTCACCACCATCTATTGGCCATTCACTCTTATCGTTCAACTCTCTCTTTAAGTTACCATCTCTAGTTCTGTGCAGATGTCAGGCCCCTATTTCCACCATCCCCCGTTTATTCTCTAGCCTCCATCTTCTCCAGGTTTCTCTCTCATTCCCCTCTCACTGCTGTCTGCCAATGAATGCACTACACTGCTTCTGGTCACTCGCTTTCTGCTCTGTTGAATGCCAGAGAAAAATCCACTAGCCAAGTAAACTTCCTCTTCCATCAGCTCTGCAGAGTCCATCCTCTCCACTTGACTCCAACAGCTTCAGTACCACTTCCCAATGTCAGTGCTCTCCTTCACCTACTTCTCCAATGACCAAGGTCCTACAGATGTCTTCAAAGACCAAAAATGATGATACTCACCAAGAGTTCACATCCCTCACTCAATTGGCTCTCTTGTTTCAAGTCACCAGGGTTACTAATCACCACCCCATGATCAAGTTCAAGGGCCTTTTGTCTCTGCAAATCTTCCTCAATTTATGTGCCAACTTCAAAGTAGTACATTCTTCTACTCAAGCTTGTTCTATGCTTTCTTGCTTCTCTTCAAACCTTTTCAACTGCTTATTTCACATTTCCTTGGGAGGTCTTCATCCTTCCCCATCCCCATAGCTGTTCCCAGCCCACTCCCTCTTCATGTTTACACTCTCCCTCCCAAGAGGCTTCATCATATTCATGGTTCCAACTATCATCTCTACAGCAATAGCTCCCCATCAATTCCCAACCTCCTATTTCTGCCCGGTACATCTTTGATGCCTCCTCTTAAATTTCCCACTATGATTTAGAAATTCAATGTGACATACAAATCCCTTCTTTCCTCCATCAGTTTTCACTCCATCTATCCTCCCTGCAACCTGATGATATCTTTCCTCTTCTCCCTATCTCATTTCTAAACTCTCACCAAATCCTGTCCTCCCTTTTTCATTCCTACACAAAAGTTCTTGTCCATGCCTTAGTAATCTCTCATCTGATATACTGAAGCTTCCCCTTCTCTGAGCCCTCCCCCTCCACCAAATCTACCTAGGTCACTCCCCTCTATTTGTTTCTCCTTACCTTCCACATCAAGGATGAGTGCAGACAGACTGCGTGCTGCTTGCTACTCTTTGCGGAAGTGAATTGCTATTCCCCTGGCTGATAGTGATGAAAATATGCTCCTGGGCCACAAAGGGTATATCTACACTGCAAAGAGAAACCCAGAGCTGGCCTGTGCCAGCCAACTCGGGCATCGGCTGCAGTGTTGTTTCCTTGTTGTGCAGACTTCCAGCTCAGGCTGGAGTCTGAGCTCTGGGACCCCCTCGCCCTGAAGGTTAGTAGAGTCTCAAGTTATTCTTTGCTGTCTAGACATACCCAACGGGAATTAACTCCCTCTTCTCTATGAAAAACAATTCTCTGCATTTCCTGCTCTGAGCACAGTTGCCAGAAGAGAGGCTGAGAGCAGCTCCATGAGGAAGAGGGAAAAATTATTCCCAGTAAACCCCCATAGATACTTGACACAGTTATATGGAGCACATGGAAAAGGAAAAAAGAGGGTCTGGGTGTGATGGACTGGGGTGATGAAATCTAGCAGGGAGAAGAGAATTTGTATGTGAACTGATGGGAAAAGAAAAGGGATACTGGGAAAAGACAATGGCAGGAGGAAAAGAGAATGGTAGGGAGTAGCATTAAAAGTGTTTGGCATATCCCCTGCACAGAAATATTGGGATGAAATGCTTCCCTCCGAAAGAAAAGAAAAGATAAGCCCTATGTAAAAGTGGGAAAAGCACTTTGTTGTAAAATGAAGGTTGGAGATATATTTTAAAAAAGTTAATGACCAATATTCTTATAAAGGATGTTAGAGACACATGACTAACTTGGTAACAGTGTTAATCAATAGTACACGAATGAACCAGTTCAGAATATACAGATTATCTAAATAATTAATCTATTTGTTCACTCTTAGCCAGCTAGGCTTGAGCTGCATTCCTGAAACTGAATGAAACTAGGTACCTAGTTTAGTAATTGCCATACAATATTTAGTTAGGTCACTTTGATTAGATAACAATGGCACTCAGGGCTAAAAAAAGAAAAATTAAGTTTTGTCTGAAATGCTTGTTTTTAGTAATTTGGAATATATATATTTTAGTGCCTCTCTTTCTTTGAGAAATCCATATTGGGAAAATCCACATAGAAGATAGAGCAGATTAATTTTCATACATGAGAAGGGCATTCAAAAATGCACTACAGCAGTTGCACAGTCAGAAAATGGTAGTTTTTATATTAAAAAAAACTCATATGATTAAATTATAATGGGGACTTTCTGATTTTTAATTGAAAATAAGCATGTCTGACAATTGTACACAGTCATGGTCACACAGACTAAAAGCAAAGCTCTTTGTGAAAGTTGCACATAATCATCAAAATTGTAAATCAGCCTCTTTCAGTGGAGGCTGACAATAGTGAAAGAATTTTTCTGGATTGCAGAGTTTAACATTAGGTATTGGATTATCTGCCAAATTACTTGCAGCTCTCATGCTTCACTAAACTGGAATATCTGGTACATCATTCACTACCCAATAATTATGCAAAAAACTCTGAAGCAATTAGTGTGCAAGAGGATAGCTTAAGGGTGGTGATAATTGGAAAGAAAAGATCATGTTCCATCATACCACAGCATGTTATACTTCACTTTATTTCACTAGTAGTTCTGGAAAAACAGTTTACTACACATTTTACTTTACATTACATCCAAAAAGTATAGAACACAGGTTCCCAAACTGAGGGTTGGGACCCCTCAGGGGGTTGTGAGGTTATTACATGGGGGGTGATGGGAAGCTCTCAGCCTCCACCTCAAGCCCCGCTTTTCCTCTAGCATTTATAATGGTGTTAAATATATAAAAATGTGTTTTTAATTTATGGGGGGGTCACACTCAGAGGCTTGCTCTGTGAAAGGGGCCACCAGTACAAAACTTTGGCAACCACTATAGCGTAAACATGGGCATGTTCTTTTCTGCACCAGCTTCAATGCAAATGTGCCCTTTAAAGACCTTACCTTTGTTATCTCATCCCATTTACGAATATATATGGTACTATGACACAGCAAGCAGTCACAGAAACATTCTTAAAACTAATAACGTCCCAATTCTGTAATTTGCTGCACCAATGTAGATCCTCAAAGTCAACTGAAACCCACTGAAGTCACACTGTCCCTGCAAAATTGAGCAAGTACTGTCATGAGCGGAAATACTCTTCTTTCAAAACACTGAAAAGAAAACTTAAAATGAAGTTCTGTATGGAGTTACTGGTATTGTATCTATTTAAAAAACCTGGATCAGAATAGCTTCTCTTAGAAATCTTAAGAGCAGAAAGATAAATCTGGTGCATGGAGAGTTAACTCTCCAAGGGATGTAGGTAGAAAGGAAGATGGGTGTAATCCCTCATTATCGAACTGCACTGAGATTTGGAGGATTAAGATGTTTGCTGATTATATTATGAGAATATACTTTGTAGTATTTAAAATTTATCCCAGAACCACAAAAGCATTCAGTTGCCTATTTTTAATTCACTTTTACTAGCCTGATCACCATATGTTTTTCTATCCTATTTATCAAATGTCTTTAAATACAAATCCATTGGTACCAGAAGACTTTATTTAGCTGCTAACTACAATAAGTATATATAAAAAATGTGCTACCCTGCACCAGAAAAATACCTTCTCAAAACAACATATGAAATATTTTCATTTAAAGGCAAAGCAGTTGTTTCACACACCCTGTTTTTAAGATTACACCTCTGAATTATTTTTGTTTATAAAAACATCCTGATTACAGAATGGAATAGCTCTTTTCAGTGTTTTCCAAGCAAAGCATTTCGACAAATGACAATGTGCTCAAGTTAACAGGAAAAATTTCTCCTAACAGAACACATTACTGTCATTGAGATATTGATTTTAAAACTGACGCAGCAGTTCTCCAATTGTGGGTCGGGACCCGAAAGTGGGTCATGACCCCATTTTAATGGGGTTGCCAGGGCCAGCATTAGACTTCCTGGGTTCAGGGCTTAAGCTGAAGCCCGAGTCCCACAGCCCAGAGCTAAAGCCAAAACGCAAGGGCTTCATCCTTGGGCACTGGGGCTCAGGCTTAAGCTTCAGGCCTGGGTTACAGACACTCTCCCTCTCCTCCCCCCATGGTTAAAGCCTAGAGTAACCAGATACCATGTGTGAAAAATCGGGACAGGTGCGGAGAGGGGAGGTAAGAGGAGCCTATATCAGAAAAATACCCAAAAATTGGGTCTATCCTTATAAAATTGGGACATCTGGACACCCTGTTAAAGCCCTTGAGGCTGGGCTTTGGGCCCCTCCCCCATATCCCCCTTCCTGGAATCATACACTAATTTTTGTTGTCAGAAGGAGATCACAATGCAATAAAGTCTGAGAAACACTGATACAGCATCCATCACATTTCATTGTTCATGGGCTTGCCTCTGCATTTATTAGAAGTGTCATCCAGTGGCCCGCAGATATATAGCTACAATCAGCACCGAGTAACAGTGCTGCTTCTACATCTCTTGGGATACTTCAGATCCATCCTTTGCATCTTACAATTTGGCCCTTGAATAAGCTAATGAACATTAGGGATCTGAATATCCGGTCATGGAAATGGAGCTTTTAATGTCTTGTACATTATGCTACCGCTCCCGCATAATGCATAATGAAGAATTCATTTCTTCATTCAGTTTAATTATTTCATATAACTCAAACCCAACTGACAGCTTGCATAGCCCAAAACAAAAAGAGCACTTGTACAAGGACTACATAAAGATATCTTAAGAGAACTTAAGAAAAATTTATTGAACTATTGTGGAATCTTTTGAAGCAACAAAATAATCTCTTAGAGCAGGAAAGCCCTAAAATCTAGTTTGACAGATTTTTATCTCTGATAAAAGATCTGAGTCATCTAAATCAGCTGACATTTTTAAATCATTTATGCCCCAGTCCTGTAAACACTTCTGAACCTGCTTAACTTTAGACTGTGCTGAACAGTCTCATTAAAGTCAATGGGACTGTTCACAGTACATTAACTTCAAGTCTTGCAGAGGTCTTTCCAGGATTGAGGCCTTTAAAATTCTAATATTTTAGAATGGCAGAGTCCAATCCTGCAAGCGTTACTGATGCAAATAGCGACATTGAAGTCACAGAGGTTAGCAGGAACCACTAATCCTTACTCATGAGATTCATGGTTTATATGCAGATGTTTAAATCTTATTGAATTAGTAAACAGTCTCAAATTTTGTGAGACAAACACGATTTTTTCTTTTATAATTTTCAACCATTCCTGGGAAACACTCAATTAGAGAGATTACTAACATCAGCTAAACTGATACACTTGTTCTGTTGTAAATACTTCATGAATTTTTCATACAGTAATGTTGCAATTTTCCATGAGTAGAATACTCTCGTCTTTTACTCCCAGATACCCTCAGTGTAATGTATCCCGTCCAGAAGAGTCACAGCCCTGCCTGCAGGTGTCATGACCAGCCATTCACTGGAAGACAATTCAAGAGGATTGCCTACAGTAAGGAAAATACACTCTTGGTTTTCAACTGTACAGAAACCCTGCAGGAGTCACGATGCTTGAAATCTGTTCGCTCCCTTCACGATGTCTCCGGCCAGGCGCGCGTCTCAGGCAGGAGTTCTCAGCAGACACCAGTGCGACGAGCCCGTTTCACACGCCGCTGCGGAGTCAATGACTGGGGGGCGGGGGCGGAGAGAAGAGGAGAGCGGCCCCATGGCGGGGGTCCCCGACACCCCGGAGCCGGCCTCGCGGGGCGCTGGGTTCACGCTGCCCCGGACACCAGCCGCCACCTGCCCGCAGCGCCCCAGGCCGGAAAGTGCAAATCCACCTGTGACCCTCCGCCCCGGCCCCCCCTCGCCCTTACCTGACAGCGACCCGCACCGAGCTCTCGTCCTGCCCCGCCGACATGGTGATGGGGGGGGGGGTAAACCCGGGCTCGCTCCGCCCGCCTCGCCGAGCCGGGGCCGCCGCCGCTCTCACCTCCGCGCTCCAGCCATTTTAGGTGCCTGGCTGACTAGGTAGCACCGCGGCCGCGCCGGGAGGGTCCCGCGCCCAGAGGCGCCCGAGCCCGGCGAGCGCGCTCTGGCTGGCGGAGAAGCGAGCGGCTCCCTCCCCAGCCCGGCCTGGCCCGGCCCCCGCCCCCACCGCACTGACAGCAGCGGCGGCGGCAGCAGCTCCGCTCCCGGCCGCCTCAGGTTCTCTCCAGCCGCAATGCGTAACCAGGCCCCTCCTCCTTCTCCTCCCGCCCCGCCCGAGCGGCCGGGGCGGAGAGCGGCTCCCCGCCGGGCTCTGCCTGCCGCCGCTGGCGGTGCGGGGGAAGGTCCCCGGCTCGAACGCACGCAGGCTCGCCCCCGGGGCTTGGGCAGGCTCTCCTGCCCGGCTGGACGAGCTTCAGCCCCCGCTGAGCCTGTTCCTTCTCCCGGGCCCTCAGAGAAATGCCGCTTCCACGTATTTCTTCCCCAGCCTGGGGCAGAACGAGCTGGGTTTTTATTCCAGAGCACTGCTCGTTCTGCAGTGCCACTATATCATCATCATCATCATCTGCAGCCTGCCAGAGCCCTGCGCAACGCCCCGCTTTTGTTTTGTCTGGCACATTGGTACAGAAGCTCCCCATCACTCTTCTGAGTTTTCATAAGCTGTCTGGTTTAGACATTTGGAAATTTAGGGGGGAGGACACTATGTTTTGATGCAAACAGCAGCCCTGCTAGGAAGCAGGCCATTTTTTGCTTGAAACAGTTCACGTTCCTGAGCATTATTTTCCATCAGAATAGGCCTATTTTTGAATTTGTAATGATATGCTAAAAACCTTGCATGTCAAGTTATTGTGTTTTTCATTATGAAATGTGCACACCCAAGCCTCAATCTTACAATCAGATCCGTGCAGGAAATCTCCTTTCCCACACAGATCTGATTACAGAACTGGGGCTCTAGCAACTTTTTTCAGGAACAAATCCCCTACCCTGAAGACATTTCAGTCTATTCTAACAGTACTGAATTATCACTTTTCCCTTACTAGATTTCTCCATTTAATTCAGAAACAGCGTTGCCCATGGGAATATTGTTTGACTGCAGGTTGCTCCATAAAATAATACTGTACTATCTTTCCTTTAAATGTATAAGATATATACTAAGATCATCCAGCATTTTACAAATATTAAAATGACAAGCCCCTTAATATTCCTGTGAAGTACATATTATGTACCCAAAGATGGAGAAACTGACTAAGGCACAGAGAAGATAAACCTGAAATCACCCAGGGAATATGCAGCAGAGTCAGAAGTAGAACCTGAGTCTCCCCAGGGCTATCTGTGTTTTAGCCGCAAACCATTCCCTAGATCCGATGCCCTATGGCAGGTATCTCACTTCTAACCCTTTTTTTAATATATGTTTAAGAAAGTGAGTATTTAGACTAAATAGCAGCAAAGGGTTCGTAAAAGTGGATTGCATTAGGTTGTGGAACAGTCTCGAGAGAGTTGTGGAAGACACATAATTTAGGAGCTTTAAGATTAGTTTAGATTAACAACCAGAAAGGGAAGGAACAATTAACATCTCTTTAAAATATAATTGTAACCCACCCACATTGTACCAGATGTTGCCACCCAACTGTGTTAGCAGGGAATAGTTTCTAGGTCAGTTTTCTATGTCAGCTTCTCTCAGACTAGTATGAATAAGAGAGAAGTTCCATATGTTTTTCTTTTGTGGCACAGACTATGTTTTAGTGAAATGGATATTTTCTTATAAGAATCAAGTATATTTATCCATCTAGCACAACCATCTTGCTAATACAACACACTGGTTAAAGCTAGATTTGATTTCATATACCTATACAAATATCAGAATCAGGACTTGCATTATTAAAGCATATTTAATCTTGTAGGCCCCACTACTGCAAAGACTTTAAGCATGTATATAATCCCCCTAAAGTCACTGGCACCAATTCTCCACGGTCAGAGCTGTGCCCAAACCTAGTGAACAGTAGCAGCTGCAGAGGGCTAACTGCAGTTCACTCATCCACCAAGATCTGGGTCCTACTCTAATTTCTGACAGTGGCATAGAATTTAAATTATGATAGTTAGGGACCAGACAGGGCAACAAAAATGATTAGGGGCCTGGAGCACATGACTTATGAGGAGAGGCTGAGGGAACTGGGATTGTTTAGTCTACAGAAGAGAAGACTGAGGGGAGATTTGATAGCTGCTTTCAACTACCTGAAAGGGGGTTCCAAAGAGGATCTAGACTGTTCTCAATGGTACCAGATGACAGAACAAGGCGTAATGGTCTCAAGTTGCAGTGGGGGAGGTTTAGGTTAGATATTAGGAAAAACTTTTTCACTAGGAGGGTGGTGAAGCAGTGGAATGGGTTACCTAGGGAGGTGGCAGAATCTCCTTCCTTAGAGGTTTTTAAGATCAGGCTTGACAAAGCCCTGGATGGGATGATTTAGTTGGGGTTAGTCCTGTTTTGAGCAGGGGGTTGGACTAGATGACCTCCTGAGGTCCCTTCCAACCCAGATAGTCTATGATTCAGAGAGTGGATGTTAAAAGTGCATGGTGTAGGAAGGGGCCGGTCCCTGCCTCTGCCGGAGTCTGTGCAGGGCGGCATCTGCCAAGCAGACACAGTGGGGATCATCAGACATGGCAAAGGATGTGTCGAAGAAGGCATCCCAGATCCCTAGCAGCAGGCTCACTTGTTTGAAGAAGGGTGAGGCCCAGTCCAATGCTTCTCCTGTCAGAAGGCTAATAAGGAGTTCCACTTTTGCTTGGTCAGTGGGGTCAGAATTGGAGAGGAGCAGAAACAAAGTGAACATCTATTAACAAACCACCTGAATTTTTGGTGGTCCCCATTGAAGCACTGTGGGAGGGGGACTGCAGGGACTGACTGGGTGCATAGCCAGAGCACTTGCCCATAGTGCAATGTTTTCATCCTGCAGCTGGGCTGCCCTCTCATCTATGGCATGCTGTGCCAGCTAGGCCCACAGTACCACGTTTTCCTCATGGAGCTGGGTGCACTGCCTGTGCAGAGCTTGGTTCTCCATGATGAGTTGTGATAATTGGGTCTGAAGTGGGGGGAGCTTCTCCTGAGAGGGGTCAGCCTGTTCAGGCATCTCCAGTACCCTTTGGGACAGGCTGGGCAGGGAGCGGTCTGCTGCCTTCATGTTCCCCTAGAGTAGGCCTTCACACAGACTAGATGGTCAAGGCAAACTGTCAGGATCCCAGCAAGTTCAGTCAGGGCCAAGCATCAAAGCAGGAGCAAACCTGAGGCTATGAGTAGCTGAGGAGTTCGTCATCAGTTCCTGGCCAGGGTCAATAAGGAGGGTCCGAGTCAGGAGGCAAAGTCCAAAACAAGCTGAGGTCAAGCCAGGAGTTCGAGAGCATAGAACAGGAGCAGTCATGGCAGCTACACAAGATCCACACTGTTGCCTGGACACTTCCTGGAATGCCCATGGAGCTGCTGCTCATCAAACCCTTGAGGAAAAGCTTCCCATGGTTTGTGTCCACTAGGGTGACCAGACAGTAAGTGTGAAAAATCGGGACAGGGAGGCGGGAGGGTAATAGGAGCCTACATAAGAAAAAGACCCAAAAATCATGACTGTCCCTATAAAATCAGGATATCTGGTCACCCTATTGTCCACAGCGGTGCACGGGAAATGGAACATATTGGTTAAAGCTGCTCCGGGGTTGTAGCCTGGAGCCATTAACTGCCTGGTAGCCCTTGAGGCATGGGTTCTAGACATGTGGGGCCTTTACCTATGAAATCTTATGGGATGCAGATGAAAGCATAGGAAGTTAACCCCATACTCCCAGTCACCCCTGTGCAACTCATTTTGTCCCCATCAGGCATTGCAAAAATTTCCCAAATCTGTGCTGGATGGTGGTGAGTTGCACAATGGCATAACTACCCACAATGCACTGTATTCTGCTTCGATACAAATGCTCCTCATGAAGACGTGCACGGCCAACACAAGCAGTAAAGTGAGTGCACACACACAAGTGAAGTAATAAATTATATTGGTATACCACCAGTGCAGTTAAGTCAACATAATTTTGTAGTTTAGACATAGCCTCAGTCTTCGTCTTGCAAGAACCACTGAGTTCCCAAGCCACTGAGCTCCAAAGTCATTCACATGCTTTTGCTTTAACCCAATGAATATATATTTACTGGTACCAGCTAAATCAATTTAAGCAAAGGTTAATCTGGTTACAGCTTGAATAGGGGTTTGCATATTTACTAAATTCATTAAGTATCACTTTTCTGATACTATACCTAAAGAATTTATCAGCATGAGAGAGATTTTGTGAGACAGAATTCATTGGAGTAGTAATCATTTACATCAGCTGAGAATCTGCCCTGTAATGTGTGTGTTGAGGTATTTCTGAAAGTGTGACTGTTCATTCAAGGTGTCATATCTAGTACAGCTTCAAAATCTAACAATAATTACATCAATGACAATTATTTTAAGAGTCCATTGCACATCACCCTTTGAGATGAGTCTTTCTCTCAGTCATTCTATGGTCATGGTACGTAGCCATAACATTCAAACTTTTTCAGCAGTACAGAACTCATCATCAACTGCATGCTTTAAATTAGGTGCATCCCTGTTTCTTCTATGACCTGGAGCAGATATTGGTTTTGTGGAGCTTAACAATAAACAGGTTATTCTGACTCACTAACTTCTAACTAATCTGTGTACAAACAGTGCCACCCAATTAGGACCAATAGAAAACTATGCAAAACTTGCTTTTCAGTCAAGTTCTAGCTCTGTTGCTTGTAAAAGTTACAATATTATTTCAAATATGGGCCATTGGATCCATGAAACATTCTAATAGCTGTTGAAACATATTGGCTCTCTGTTCTCAAATTTCTTTGGATCTAAGAATGTGTGTTGTTTCTGCTGTTACATTTTATATTATAATATGGATTTATACCTATCTCATAGAGCTGGAAAGACCCTGAAAGGTCACTGAGTCTACTCCCCTGCCTACACTAGCAGGACCTAACTACTGTCCCCTGACAGATTTTTTTGCCCCAGATCCCTAAATGGCCCCCTCAAGGATTGAACTCATAACCCTAGATTTAGCAGGGCAATGCTCAAACCACTGAGCTCTCTCTCCCCATTTCATATGTAAATGAAACAAAGAACATTGAATCAGCCAGTAGGACTAGCAAGCTATCAATAACTCCACTTACCATTGCTATCTTGAAATGTCTATGTAGATTCTGCCCCCTCACACACACACACCAACTTGCCAATCATATGTATACAGTGATTTTGGTAAAACAGTAAACTATATCTCAAATGCAGTCCAAAATGCAAAGCAAATGGGATAGACCAATAAAAGTTCTGGTAAGTAAAAACGATCTGTTACAATTGTTTAAGAAATAGGCTGTTTGGAAAAAAAAAAGCTTGCAGGTAGATAGTACATCATCATGCATGAGGGATCACAAATGTTCCCTGTGGTTTGTTCCCTTGCCTTGTCTATTACCCCTTTTGGATCCAAGCAACAAGTCAAATTTCAAGGCACTGGGATGTTCCCGATGGAAGAAGAAACTGATGGAATCTGGTATTCTCCTTAATGAAATTTGTTTATTTACAAGGAATGTACAAGTTCTGTTTCTCTGAATGCAAAAGGAAGAACGAACAAGAGGAATAGTTTCTTAGATTACAGGCCTAAGCCCTTTTAGCCAACAGCTTTTTCTTCTAGCTTTTCCCTGCGTCACATTGTGCTCACAAGTTACTGCTTGACTTTCTTGCTTTTTACCTCTGCCTGTCTCTCTATGCACTCTCTCTCTCTCTCACACACACACACACACACCCTGGTTACAATACCCAATGGAACATCTACCTACATGAATCACAACTTCTGGACAGCCTTGATTTAGGTATCAAGATAACCATCTTTTACAGATATCTTAAATGAAGGGTGCCTTCACACACCAATTTGAATGAGGTTTCAACTCAACACATAACAAGGTTTCACTCAGCTTATTACCACACTTTGTGCAATTACATGAGTCTTTAGTCATTTGGATTCTGTATCTTCTTTCACAAAAATTTTAGCTGGACTTCTAGATTTGATGCATTATGTGTGATTCAAACTAACACAGTTCTTCAGCAACCTATATTATTTTCTTTAAAAGCACCAGGAGGTGCAACAATAGAACATACACTGCATCCAAGTTTCTACTTGTTAAGGTCAAACTATGATGGAACTCCTCATTCCTTCTTCTACAGCTCTGATTTCCACCTGGCACATCAGGCTCAGGTGAATGCAAAGCTTTGTCACAATTTTAATGTTAAGAGGCTATGCTAAAAACTAAATTAATGCTCTAGAAGATGTTTCATTTCTTGATTTTTCTAGGGACTTGCTAGAAGGAGGTTGATCTGTCTTTTGTTGGCTGCCTTTTTTGTTTCAAAACTTCAGAGCTTTGAAAGCATCAAGGCTTGTAAAAAGCTGAAATGGTTTTCCATTTTCTTCACATTGCACATAAAAACTTGTGAACCAAGAAAGAAGAGAAAAGCATAGGCAACTCTAAACTGGCAAACAGCAATTACTAATGGTGACACAAGATTCTCAGAAGCCGGTTATTGTGGAATGGGGGAAAAGGTCACTGAAGGAACTAATGGCTTCATTGTTGGAGGATGAGGTTTCTGAAGTCTAGGTTAAGAGGAGAAAGAAGGCAGCACTGAAAGACTCGGTAGTTTTATGTCTGCATGGAAGAATGAAAGTGTCTTGGGCAGGGGAGGTGTTATCTCTGGTTACAGGCCCAGCAGGGAGAGAGAAGATGGGGAAGTTTCTACAGCACAATTAGGGGATCAAAAGGTCAGCTAGGGCATGTGTCTGGAACCAACCTTTAAGAACTAGGGAAGACAGGCATTTAATTGCCATGAAGCTTAGGCAAGAGATAGGCATCCAGATGCCTAGAGGGAAGCAGCAGTGAGCGTGCCCGGAGGCAGAAACTTCAGAACTGAGGGGAGCCTTTACCCTGAAAATTTAGGCACCAAGTGAATTTAGACCCCTATAGGGTTTGGAGTGAGCAGTGTGGATAAGAGAGGAACCTAAAACTGGGACACAGGTGCCTCGGCTCCCAAGTGCCTGTGTGAGTCTAGCCTTTCAATGGCAGAGGGAAGGGAGTGGGTCCCTGTACTTATGTTGCAGCAGGTGGAAGGGAGAAGGGGTGGTGAGAAAGAGCAAGAGGCTGACAGCTCACTCAGGCAATGGATGAGATGGACAGAGGAGGCAGTGGAAGAGACCAGGTGGCTAGGGGAACATCTCTGGAGGAAGCAGTGGAAGGGAGTAGATGACTGGGGCTGTGTGTCAGGTGAGGAAGAGAAGTAGGAGAATGTCTGTACATACACACAAAGGTTTTACCACTTTAACTATACAAGTACAGTTAAAAGCAACTCCTCACTTAACATCGTCCCCGTTAATGTTGTTTTGTTGCTGATCAGTTAGGGAACGTGCTCGTTTAAAGTTGCACAATGCTGTTTTCTAACATCATTTGGCAGCCACCTGCTTTGTCCATTGCTTGCAAGAAGAGCAGCCCATTGCAGCTAGCTGGTGGGTGGTTGGAACCTGGGTGGACCAGCAGCCCCCCTAAGTTCCTTGTGCAGCAGTTGCCCAGCAGGCTGTCAACTGCCAGCAGTTCAGCTGTCCCTCCCCCGACTGCCATGTGCTGCTCCTGCCCTCTGCCTTGGAGCTGCTCCTTGAGATTCCTCCTTGCTGGGAAGGAAGGGAGAGGAAGAGGAGGGCTGTCAGGGTGCCCCCTGCTCCTGCACCCTGCTTACTCCATCTTCCATAGAGCAGAGATACAGGACAGGTCTCAGGAGGGATGGAGGGAGCTTGCCCTGGCAGCAGCTGCGACTCAGCTTGCTGATCTAATTAACAAGGCAGTGTACTTAAAAGGGGAAATGTGCATCTCTCTCTCTCACCACACTCTGTGCGTGTCTGTCTCTCCTCCTTCCTTTTCTGCTGCCTTGTAGACTGTGAGAGTTAACCCTTGAGGGCTCAGCCAATTGCTAGTTCATTTAGCAGTAAGGCATTCCCTGGGAGATATCCCACCCTCTGACTCCTTGACCTCAGTCAATCTTGACTATCATCATTACTGTGTACCAGTATTAAATTTGTTTAAAACTTATACAGTCTTTTGTCTGGTGAAAAAAATTTCCCTGGAACCTAACCCCCTAATTTACATTAATTCTTATGAGGAAATTGGATTTGCTTAACATTGTTTCGCTTAAAATCAAATTTTTCAGGAATATAACTACAATGTTAAGTGAGCAGTTCCTGTACAACCCTTTAGCGTGGGCACAGCTCTAGCATTTTAAGTATGCTTATACCAGTAGAAATTATTCCTTTGAAACTGTACCATTACACTGTTATAATTGTGTCTACGAAAGGAGGCAGGTTGTACTAGTGTTATGGTTTTACAAGGCCCCAGCCTTTAGACAGTTTTTGTACAGGACTACTCCTATTATTTGCCAGGCCCTAGGCATAGTTTTTGTTACAAGAGGAAGCCCCACAGCTGTAGGACTCAGACTGGGCCTTTAAGCAACAGCCCCTCTGCTTCTCACTGTGGCTCTGTCCAAACGAGTTCACGCTCTTGTTAGAGACTTGCCCCTTCAGGGAGCAATTAAATCAGTAAATATTGGCAGCAATACAGGGCAGCTTTTGGAAACATTTAGACACCCTAGTTAGAATGGTACAGCAAAGCTTAAATCAAAGACCATGGCAACAATCATCTGCCCCACTTTCCCAGAGCCTGCTAGGATTTATCTCGCCTCCTCTGTCTGCCTGCCATGGGCAGCAGCAAACTTAAAAACCCAATCTGTTAACACGTGGTCCCTTTGTCCCAACCTACAGTAACACTGTACTCACAAGTTCAGGTTGTTTTGGCTTCTAGTTATTGAAAGTTAATGTTCAGTTATCCGGGCTTCCATTTTCTCTTCCGATGCTCCATTCCCCTGTGTTGATTCTAATCAGTTCTTGATAATGTAGCCAGTTCTGGCTCACACAGGCATACATGATAGCTGCCTTTCTCTCACTTCTGCCATTCCTGGACACAAATTATTGTCACACAGAGGATATACCTACACTTTGAGATAAGGATGTTATTCCCAACTCAGACACATACCTGCACTAGCTCTGATTATTTTTAGGGTGGTAGCTCAGAATGTAGCCACAGTGGGTGAGGCTAGTGGCCCCAAATATGTACTAGCATCTCACACATGGACTCACATTTGGCAGCTGGCCACCACTCATGCTGCATGGCTACACTTTATTTTTAATGTAGTAGTTCAATTTGATTTAGTATGGGTACATCTTCTTGAGCTGGGCATTATACCTCCACCTCAAAGTGTAGCCAAACTTCGGTGGGTAGCAATCCAAAGTGAGAGGGTAAACTGAGTCATGCAAGCTCAAAAATATTACAGCAATTCCCACAATATCCATGACCAGTATAGCTATTTTTGTTAAAACACGAAACACACACACTTATGCACCCATAACCAACAGTTATACTGGGGAGTGGTACAGAAATTGTGGGTAGGCCAGGCCTAAATGGCTCAAGGGGAAACCTCCTATTCTTGGCACACAGAATCATAATAGGCCCACTAAGTGAAATGAACACAGTGATCTCAGGATGAGCATGTCTTCTGTTTAAATTTTAAAAAGAAAGAGAGAGTCAATTGAGAAGGAAGAGGAGATGAACAATAATATTGAAAAACTTTGCTACTCTGTCCCTAATGACTGGGAGACGTCAATTAGGAAGTGAGCACACACAATAAGCATGGATAATGGAACACAAAGTGGCCTTTTTGTGGGTAGTAATTTAGTTTTAAATATTTATAAATGCCATTCAAATCTAAGTAATATACACTGCAAAAATAAGAAAGCCTCAGACATGTGAGATCTCATTGTGGCTCAGTATTATTCAAGCTCTCCTGAGAAGTGGGCAGAGGCTGCCCTTTTTATATGTGATGTAGAGAATGTGGATTGGCACCATTTTATTGCACTTAGCATTTATAAACACTTTTCAGGTCTGATTCTCCACTGCCTTGCACAGTAATTTACACCTGGGCAAAGTGAATGAAACACTATCAGATCAGAATGTTTGCATTCTACAATCATTTTGGACACGTATGAATGACTACACAACATCCAAAGGAGTAGAGAATTAGGCCAGTATCTTCAAAGTGCTTTACAAATATAAATTATAATAAGGATTAGTATTCTGCTTTTTCAGATGGGGAAACTGAGGCAGGGAGGTGAAGTGGCTTGCCCAGGGCCACAGAAGAAGTCAATGACAGAGCTGGGATTAGAATTCAGATGTTTCTGGCTCCCAGGCTTATGCTCATGTCACTCAACCACACCTGCCCCTTTATGAGATTAATTATTACCTCAAAAGATGAGCATCCTTGCTGCTTCTCAGCACAGAAACCAACTGTGTTCCTCTATGCAATTCCACTATGCAGAGTTGAACATGTCACAACACAGTTACACAACATAAGAGTTGCCTCAAGGATACAGTTACCTAACAAGAACATTTTCACAACATCCATCCCCATAGTATAAACATCTTCCCTGCCCCTTTTCCCTTCTAATATGGTGTTAAAGCTTTACTGGGATCCATGCTTGTGGAAGGTGCCAGATTGTCCACTTGAAGACTAGAGTTCTGCAACCACAGAACAAGTGCAGCACAAGTAGTGGCAGTGCAAGTTTCCCCTGGTAGCATTGCCTATGATCAAAGAAAATGCAGATCCCGTATTTAAAAATGAAACAACAAAAAACCCCTAGCACCACATGAAACTAACTTTGTCCTCTATCTCTAGTTAAATAACAGCACAAACATCAGTCCAAAATATCACTGGATATTTTTCACATCCTCTACCTTTTCTGTGATGCCCACTGATCACTACCGCCTGGTATTGGTTAGACTGGGGTCCAGCAGAGACTACTTTCACAACTCATCTATGCAAACATCTTGTCCTCTGAACTGCAGGGATTCAGTCCCTCTCACCAGGCCTCAAGTCCCTTGAAAATATCCCAGCCCTTTAAGGCCATGCTCCCATGGCCTTCTTGTTCAACGCCAGCTGCCTTCAAATCCCTACATCATATTCCTCACAAGTCTGCTAGCAGGACCTAATGGGAGTCTGATTTTCCTCAAGCTCACAAACAATAGGAGAATGAATACCTGCTCAGGACTCTGATCCATCACCTAGCAGTTTGCCCCCAGTCCTTAGAGGCTTCTAGATCCTGCTCCTTGGTCAGCTTTCTACCAGTCTGTTGCTGATACAGCATAACTGTCAGCCTCTCTCACAACCACTCCCTTCTGCTCTGGCAGCAGGCTCTTACCCCAGCTGTCGCTGGTCAACCAATTAGCCAACTGGAGAAGTAGCTACTCTTTCTCTCTCTCTTAATCCCTTAGTGCTATGACAGAGTGGGGTTTATACTCCCTAACCTATTCCTCTTTCTTTGCTTATTCACCTGCCATAGCTTGTCTAAGACTGTGAGCTCTTGGGGGGCAGGGACTGTCATTGCATTGGTTATTTTTACAGTGCCTTAGCCAGTGAGGGCCAGACCCTTGACAGGTGTCCTGAGGCACTACCACCAGAAAAACAATAACTTATCACCAACTAAGAAGGGTATTAATGGTAGGGGGAATCCCTAAATATTTAAAGAATAACAAAACCATAAGCAACAAGCAGCACAGGAGGAGCAAATGGGAGGAGGGTGTCCTGCATGGGAGCAGGTTTAGGAAATAAAGAATGACTCTTGCCAGACAAAAACTGATATTTTGATAGCATCATGGAATTCATAAATGATGGGATGACACTAGATATGTATTTAGCATGTTATGCATTGTCTCATGAAATCTCAGAGAGGCTTGGATAGAAGTAGTCAGATGGATTAACAAATACTCCTAAAGGGTAATGAATAATGGCAATATATCAAGGTGGGAAGAAGTCGAACTTGGAACCACAAGGATCAGGTTTAGCACTGATCTTATTTAACATCTTCACTGAGGGTGCGGAAGTGGGAATACATGGGGCATTAATGAAATGTGAAGATGATATTAAACTGGGTGGGGCCCTGAGTACCAGTGAGGCCAAAGAAATAATACAAAAGGCACATATAAGCTATGGAAAGCAGACTGAAAATGCCTTAATGCTTTAGAAAATCATGCATTAAAGTAGGAAGAACAAACAAAAAACAATGCTAGGCACTTTGTTGACACACAAGAAGGGATGGTCCCTGCCCTGAAAAGCTGAAAGAGATAGCAGATAGATTAAACATGCATTTGCCATGCAAAATAGTGTCAGGGCAGGGGGACTGAGTCATTTTCAGACAAGCCTAGTGTCAGAGTTCAAAAGGCAGAGCGAAGGTTTGAGACAGGGTCAAAACCAGGGCTGAAGTTCAGAACTGAAATCAGAATCTGAATGCCAGAGCAAAAGGTCAAAACAGAGTAGTAGTCAGGAATCAAAGTCAAGGATTGGAACTAGATTATCAGGAGTAAGAGGAGGTAGAAGCAAGATTGGGCAGGATGGGGCCTGGGCTGGAGGTGTAGTGAGGCTTGGAGAGATACAAGCACAGGGAGGCAGTGAATCCATAGGCATGGATTGTTGAGCAGTCAGCAAGCTACTGCTGGGCTAAAGAACTGGCCTGCTGGCTTCCTCATCCAGGACGGCCCATCAGACAGTCTAGCTGGCTCATTAGTATGTCAGGATTACTGAGAAGGGGTAGTCGTAGAGACTTACACCTGACAAATGGCATCAGCTAAAGCCAGTGCAATGTGGGAAGGAATGTGCATACCTCACCTCATGAAGTAGGAAGGTATTCTCAATAGAGCTCTAATGTGACCACTTCTGCTTGTCTATCAATGGAAGGTCCCTATCAGCTTGATATGTAACTTTCTGAATTATTGTAAGTTATAAGAAAGATATTGACAAATCTGAGAGGAGCAACAAGAATGATTGGAAAGTTGGAAGGACTGACATGAAGAAAGACTAAAAAAACTAAATATGTATATCTTGGCTAGGTGACAACTGTAAAGAGCATGACAAAAGTCTAGAACTATTTGAAGGGTGTGACCAAGGAGTGAAGTTATTTTGGGTGGAACAAAGGGTATAATTAGTAACTGTAGAAGTACACAATTAATAAAGGAACATTTAGGGTGAATATTAAAAGAAGTTCCTGCCAAGGAGATGTGAGAATGGGGAAGGGAAGTGGTAGAAACCTCCCCGGTAGAGATGCTTAAAACCATGATGGACAAGACACCAGAAAACCTGCATTGCCTGAAAGATAGACTACATGATCTCATATTGGTTTGCCATCTCTAATTTTCTTGTTTACATAATATGGTGATAGTAGAGATATTTATTCCTGTTACTTAAAGCTATGAAATGCAGCAGTAGATCTTAATTAAGTTAAAATGCTAGGGAGTCAATTAAGGCCTTGAACTTGCAGGCTCTTGAGTGGTGGATGGGGAATGCTGTTATTGCACTATAGCTCAAGCAGAGGTGAAACCTACACATAGATTCAACTAAGGTTAAGCCGTAGGTGGGATCCTCCATATTAAGCTGCAATACGTCTTCAGCCCCTTGCACACCAACATTGTTACAACCAGTGTGCTGGATAAAATGGGTCAGGATGAAGAATGGGCACGTCTGAGATGGTATGGGCTTAGTTAAGCATGATCCTCATCATTCTAATGCAATCCTTAACTAGTTTCTCTTCTCTTAGCTACTAGGCAGTGGCAACTCATCAGCCATGCAGTAGTACTATCATTAATGCAAGATCAGGTTCTCTTGCTCTCCCTCTCCTATTACCTTATGCTTATATGCACAAAACACTGCACCTGCTCTGTGAAGGACAAACCCTAAATCTTTCCTTGACAATATTTAGCAAACAGAGCTAGTACACCTGCAGTTTTTAAACTATTTCCACACTGAAGCTTGTTACTCAGTGTGTGATGATTCTTTTGAGCCCTTTCTAGTTTTATACACACACACACATTCCAATGGAACACTGAAAACCTGGGAAATAGGAATCCTTTACTATTTTTATATTACATGTTTTACTTACAGTTTGAGTTTTCTGTCCCAATGATGAGAGTCCCAATGTTACAAATAAGGCCTAAAGTCCTAAAACATGCTTATTTTCTTCATAAACTTAGAAGGATAATATTTTAATGGAGATAAGAGCACCATCTAGTGCTAAACAGCATTTGTTGGTCTAGATGTCTGTCTCTCTCTAATTTTTTTGTATAGTTTGTTACATCATAGAAGGATTAAGCTTAGAAGCAGTGAGCACTCACAACACCCATAGGCAGTAGTTGAAGACATTCATCAGGGGCTCACCACCCCTTGAGATTTCACTGGTAGGAAATAAAGTTATGCTGAAGACAAATAATTAACACAATTGTTATTAACTTAATTCACTGAGGGCCAGAGTCTGCCGCTCTCACTCATGTTGAGTGGGAGCATATCACAAGCAGCCCCACTGACCTCATTAGAGGAAGGTAATACTCAGTAGGTGCGTGAGCAGTATTGACAATCCAGACATTCAGACTTAAAGTATAGCTTTTGCTACAAGCAGAACCAAATAAACAGCATCAGTTCAAAAATTCATACAGATCACCTTTCCCCTCTCCCGTCCCCCCAGCCCCAGCCTGTTTCTAGTTTTGGTTTTGTTCTGTGTTTACAGCTGCTATATAATTACCATAAATAAAACAGCATGACAGGGCATGTCAAGGCCACACCTCGAATGTGTTGTGAGAAGTGGCTTGAGAAATGACAGGTTACCCAACTATAATTTCCTAACCCACACTCTGAAGTGTCTCCTCATAAAACAGCCTTTATTCTTACTTTAAAAAGTTACATATTAAATCTTTTCAAATCTTGATACTTTGTCCAATGTAGCCTTAGTTAAAAATGTTCCGTCTTAATAATTATAAACATACAATGTATTACAGCTATTGTATTATAACAATGTTAATGTAATAAATACAGATGCTATAACTATCCTATTTCTAACAAATTTATAGAAAAATATCCTTTAGTATTTGGGCATAAAATATGGCTCATCTTGCAGATTTGGGAACATCATTAACCTTCATTTCAACACCTTGATATCCCTGTGACTGACTGACTTGTACATTGAGACTTTGTTTTTTGTTTGTTTCTGCACTGACCCAATCAGCCTAACTTTTCAGTTAGGATGACACAGCAGAAGTTTAGAAATTTATTCAAGAAACTGGAAAAACGTATTACTACGATTTGGTCTCGTTCTTGAAAAAGCAGAGTAGAGTAGATCAGATATACACTTTGTGATACGTTTTATGACTGTAGAAAAAGGCATGAACTGAGGAAGCCCTAGAGCTCTATATTAAATATTTCTATGCTGAATTTAATTCCAAAATGTTTGCTAGAAGAATGATCAGTTTTCAATGATTTTAAATCAAAGTTTTTAGCCTAATAAACAAAACAATTGTAGAATCAAGCTCTTATGTTTGTGTTTACTTTCTGAATTAACAACAGTTTTATCCTGAATAAAGTCTCACTTCTTGATTAAGTGTGGACCAGATCTTGAAGTCCTTACTAAGTTTTTACTTAAGGTTCAATTCTGCTTTTGTTATAGTCAGTGACTTCAGCAGGTGCTGAGAAACAGAAAATACTTTTATTCACATAATTAACCTGTGAAAGTCTCTACCATAAGACATCACTCAGACCAGAAATATGGTAGGCTTTTTAAAAGAATTAGAAATGCATTAAGATAATTGAAAACATCCACAGTTACATTAGACAGAATAAAAATGGTTTAACTTAGATTATGAGCTCTTTGTGGCAGAGTCTCAGAGCATAAGAGAAACCTTAATTAGCTGGGGTTATGGGAAGCGTCCCCTGTGGGCTGTTTTTTATTTATTTGTCCATGACGGGATTTCTTATGCTGCCTTCTGAAATGTTTGCTGCGGGCCAGCAGGGCACCAGACTCTATAGACCACTGCTCTGATTTGGTGTGGCAGTTCATTAACTCAGGCAGACTCCCATTGAAATCAATTAAAGACTAATAAAAACCTAAGGATTTTGCCTGTATTTTTAATGTACACAGTGACTTTAGTAAAAAATGTACAGTGCCTCATTCTGGCAGGCACTGTGCACAGACTTCCAGCTTGACTAGAAAAACTGCACCTGTAGTGGCAGTACAGGGTGAAAATTGCCTTTCCCTACGCTAGCTCTCCCCAGCCCTCACATAGGTTGCCAGGAATGATGCATTGGTGGAGTGACCTCACAGAGCGAGGCCTGAGGTTCCATAGAGCCAGAGCACAAGCCCACATCAACACTGCCTTAGTGTGCACACCTGCATTATTCCAAAATGCGGCCCTGAACGCGTACAACTACTATTTCTCAATATCTTGTGTTAGATCATTAGTCCTCAAATACAACCAATAAATTCACAGTAAAGCCTATGGTAAGATCCAGATAATTACCTGCCTCCTGGGCATTGTAAGATAGCCAAGGCTCAATTCCTTTGATGGCATATGAAGGGCTACTATTCTTGGACAACTTCCCTTAGAAGTGCAGCTTATACTCCTTTAATAACTGTTGATTGTTTTTAAAGGAGGGTAATGTGTCTGACTCTAAACATGGATCACTATTCTGGAGTGACCACTGAAATAGCTTCTTTTATCCCATGCATTTTATAAATTGATTTTAAATTATACCATTTACAGGTAGCAAACTCTACAGTTAGAGTTACAAAACAGTTTCTATATTCTGTAAAACTCTATTGTGATTCACTCATAACTTTCAGAAAAATCCTCCTTTGCATAGGGTTAAAACTTTTCAGTGAACCCGAGCTACATTCTTGTTGCTGTAAATATAGGAAAAGGCTGTTCTTGCTGACTAGAAGCTTAATGCATAAATAGTGCCAGAGAGTAGCAGCCAATCTTCTAAATGCAAAGATATGGGTTTGCAATGAACAGAGTAAGTAACAGCTACAAATCCCATTCTGAGAACTTGCAGTAAAACATTTCACCAACTTCCAGGATACCCAAGTCCAGATGGATGCAATGTATGTGACCAGGCAGCTCTGGAATTACACACTTTTAGAACATTTTAAGAAGCTGTAGTTGTGCTTTCTATCAGATAATAATACATTGCTTTCTAGTGTCTTGAGGTCTATGGCTTTGCACCTTAAAACGCATTGATGGCTACCCAGCCTAGGAGGCTTGATATGGAGTGGCAGCTACTTTTTCTGGAGGAAGTGCAGGTCCCTAGGCTCATCCTTGTCTTGGTGATTGTGATTTCCCAGTTTTGCTGTGGAGTGGGTGTTCAGTCTGCTCTCCAGCATCACTAAATCAGGCTAGTGCAGCGGTTCTCAAACTGTGGGTCAGGACCCCAAAGTGGGTCACAAATCCATTTTAATAGGGTCACCGGGGCTGGCTTAGATCTGCTGGGGCTGAAGTTGAAGCCTAAACCCCACTGCCCAGGCCAAAGCCAAAGCCTGAGAGCTTCAGTGCTTGGTGGTGGGGCTCAGGTTACATGCCCTCAGCCTTGGACTGAAGCCCTTGGGCTTTGGCCCTCCCTTCTCGGGTTGTGGGGCTTGGATGGGCTCAGATTTAGGTCTCCCCTTCTGGGGGCATGTAGTAATTTTTGTTCTTAGAAGTGGGGTGTGGTGCAATGAAATTTGAGAACCCTTGGCTAATGTATTGGGACCCCATACACTCCCTGACCTTTTCAACTCAGCAGGGAAGGATCTTCTTGATTTGTTTCTTGGCTGACTCCATAAAGCCGCTGGTACAATCCCTGTAAATACTGCATGAACGTCACTGTTAAATGCACACTCCTCAAAGCTCTTCTGTGTGCAAACAGTTTGGAATTCACTTCAAAGATTCACCAGTTTGGTGCTTAAGAAGAAATGGGCTGGTGTGTCCAAAAGGGATGCATTCCATTAAATTGGCTTCTTTTCTTTAATTTTTTAAAGGCCTATGCTACTGTAATGTTTGCAAATTTAAACACCCAAAAGTCAGGATATGCAGACGTTAAGAATACAGATCATTCCATGTACAGGAGTAACCTACCCAGGTGACAATAATCTCAAATGGTTCCCTTCATGGAGTTTCCTTTGGACTAAACAACTTAGGATCTGGCCCTTAGTTTCTTACAGGACTGCACTGATAAAACAGAGATTAAGGGGAATGTTCTCCATTGCAATGAAAACTCTGACAGTACCATAACAAGAGTCTCACTACCTCTTCATCATAACATACAAGAATCCCTTAATTACCACTGAAAGTCGGCCGCGAATGGGTAGACTTGATAGAACTGACCAGCACACAGTACACTGGTTTAGTGCAAGATATAAATACTATATCCAAATGTAAGTAGGTGGAATACACTGTAATCACCCAAATGGGAATTTGATCACAACACAGGAATGATCAGGATTTCAGTCTAACGTCTTATCTGAAAGATACAACATACTGCTCCTTAATGACATGTTGGAGTATTGGTTTTGCACCGATTAAGAGAGCAGTGCCAGCTAATGAAACACAACCCAGTTTCTGCAACACCCTCAGTTTTCCTTGAAGTTCTCTCATCTAAGTACACACAAAGCCTGACCTTGTTAACCTTGTAAACCTAATGAGATCACAGTCCAGCAAGCCACATTGCTGCAATGTGAGATGAAATGCTAAAACCTGCAGCCAAACATTGTGGTCCCAATTCCACACTCGTTACATAGGTGACGGTCCCATGGATTTCTCTGAGTGTGGCACCCCTGTGTGGAAAGTGAAGGAAAAATTAGAGTCCAGAGGTTTAGTTACGGAGAACACAGAACCATTTTTATTGGGGAATTAATAAGGCTTTTTTTTTAAGGCACATAGTTACCTTACCCCCAAAGTATTATGGAATATGGGTTAAAGTTCTAGCCTTATTGATTCTTAGTTTTGATATAAATTCAGGGCCTTCACCTGAAAATCTCCAAATAAATACAATATAAGGCAGGACAGCAAAAGAACTAATAAAGATAGACGTGGTTTCCACATTTACCAAGTGACACCCCATGGTGGCATATTTACCAGGTAAGACCGGACAAGGCAGAGAAATGGGAATAGAGATTAAACAATACAAACAATAAAAGAAATAGAAATGCAAATATTTTCAGCACAAATGCCACTAAGCCCAGTGTACACCAGATGCCCTTGCACTGTCTCAGCCAATGATTAGGAGCAGAGTAGCTGACATGGTTCTTCTAGGCTACACTGAAGGATTCACTAGATAGCTCTAATCCAGACAAATGGAAGGTGAGCGAGAAAGGAAGTTGCTAACACAAAAGCTGTAGTAAATGAAGCCCATCCTCTGTCCCTGGCCTGTGCCAAATCTCCTCAGAACAGCCCAATCTGATACTCAGTAATTTCTGGGCTGCCATTCACTACTAGGGGTTCATGCTGCTGACTTGGAGCAGCCAATACAGGCTGGTTTGGCTCAAGCAATGATAGGCCTGGTATGAGACCTGGAAGAGAACAGCTTAGAATGCTGCTGTATGGCCACGTCCATGGCTGATCAGGAGGGAGAGAGGCCTCGTTGAGCCAGAGCAGTGTGACTTCTCTCCCCAGACCCCAGCTGTCCTCTGCAGCCTCTGATCCCTCAGCTGGATATCACAAATGGACCTCAGGGTATAACGTCACCCCCATTACATATTTTCACCACTGCCAGGGACCCTCTGGCAGAGAGCGGCAAAGACTTCCTAGTTCAATCATTCTGACTAATCTTTTCCCTCTTGATACATACAGGTGCCATCTAGAGGCCAAGGGAGGCAACATGCTGAGGAAACTGGGCTTACAGTGCTATTTTTAACACTGAGCAGGTGTTTGGTCTGCAGAAGTTGGGTGTGTCAGTTACCTTCTCAATGGTGCCAGTTCTCATCATTTTATCACAAGAACCCTGGAGGCAAATGATTATGTGGGAATCTTAGCTTCCATTTAAGAAAAATGCCAAGTTTCTAGCTTCATGATTGTGGAAGAAAGCCCAAAACAGGAACTGAACACCTTAATGGCTCTGAACCCAGAAGGCAATTAGAAAAAAAAGCCCCCAAACTATTTTTCTTTAAATCTCATGATTTTAAGCCAATCTTATGATTTCTGAACTCTTGGGGCAGCCAGTCCTGCTCTCTCTGTTTGGGAAATAGGAACCACTGAAGGAAAAGAATTCCTGAAAAAAAATTATGCTCAGGGTGTGGGATTATGTTATTAACTTTGTTTTGACTAACCATTCATATGTACTGTTTGCTCCAGCTTCTGAGAACACAGATTTAATCCAGGTGAAGGCAAAAGTAAACAGAATTCGAGGCACAAAGTATCATTCAGGGTAGGAGGTGTTTGTGCACTCTCATGAGTGGAGTCCAAATATATCCTTATGTACAGGGTTTTAAATTTTTTGTATAAATCCTTCACCACAGAGAGATCAGGCAGTAAGACCCAGGCGCCATCCTTTTCTCACTTTGAACACCAACTTAGACTTCAACATGAACAGGACAACGTTGTTCTGTTCGCAATCCCTGAAGTCCAAACCTTTTTAGAAAGTGAGCTACAGTGTAAGATTGTGTTTTGAGGTCTGGGATAAACTCTTGAAAGTGCAGCAGGGAAAGTATCATCTGGTTGATAGATGAAAGGAATAATGAATAAGATTTAATTAAAATTTTTGTCCTCCAGATAGTTTGTTAAATAATTACCCCCAAGTTCCTTCAATTCATCTTGGAAGCTTAAAATATTGATTCCGCTTCTTGGATTGTAGTTGGCCTACATTTGCTGAAGCCCAGCAGCAGAGAGAATTCGCAGGATTAGTTTTTTTGGGGTGGTTGTTCTTGTATAGTAAGTGGTATGGAAATTGGGGGTGGAGAGGAAGAACAGGCATTTTAGAATGTAGAAGGAGTTTGATGCAAATCTTGTAACTTTTCCAAGTTCATCATGATTAATTATCTCAGACTGCATCCCTTATAAGCTACATTATGGATCTCTCAAGAAGAACACTTTCTGGAGATGTAAGTTGCAGTTGTTTGATCAAAGTTGTGCTCTAGGCAGTGTAAGATAACTATCCTAGCCTACTCTACACTGGGTTCTGTAACGGACAGTCTGCATCAGTTTTAGTGTTGTAACTGACTAGGAGGAAACATATTTGATTAGCTGTGTTTCATTTTCTTCAATATTTTTGTTAGCTCTTCAGCTGCTGAAAATCAGTGTAAATCCTCATCTGCTATAAACTGGTCCTTGAGTTAAAAGGCATTTTACTGACTTACATCAGCTGAACATCTGACCCATGCGGTATAAACAGTGTTGGCTGGCAGCAAGCATAATGCAAGCAGGTGCATGTTCCCACGCAACACTGGCACTACTTCTAACAGTGCCAGGAAAATACAGTGGTGATAAGTGGAGGAAGCTCCATTAAGGCCTAGACTGTGGACAGACCCTAAGCAGGATTGATTTCAATTTCACTTTGTGTGCAAACAGGATTTAAACTCACATCTCCAGGGATGAAAAGCAAGCACCTGAACCCAATTGGCCACATAACCCCTGGCAGTTGTGCTTTTTATGTTACCAGAGCCAGGCTGACAAGCACTGGTCTATGCCAAGGTTAGCTGCACTGTTTTCAGCAGTGGTAAAAAGAAAAGGCAGCACAATGGTCTGTTATTCAGAATGGTCATGTCGTGGCCTCTGCTTCTTGAAAAGCTGGGCCAGTGAGTCAGTTTAGTTTTTCCTAAGCTTGGATATTTTATATTTGCTCTTACTTGCATTAATGAGCTGGCTAGTTGTCAGGAAGTGTCACTATTTGTTGGTTTTAGTTGTGCAATGTCAGGACTAACTAGATTGTACATATTTTGTGGTTTTAATAGTTAATTAACAATGTCAGTAAACTCCCTTTATCTGTTTATGAGCACAGCTTCAGCACAAGTACCTAGAACAGAAAAGCTCTGCACAAGCAGTTATGCATTAAACCTAAGCTGGAACTAAGGGCCAAATTCAGTTCAGCTCTTATTTACACATTGCCTTCCCTGTGGGAGTCATAGAACACAGTTCAGCCGTAAAACTTCAGCCTTGCAGTGTGATACTTATTAAACTCTTGGTGGTTGCTAGGTTACAGTACCCTCATAGATTGCTCAGATTAAGTAAAGCAGGGTGCAATCTATGGGGAAAATGTATCTTAGGCAAGAGCTCTGGCAATAATTTTGTAACCATTTCAAAGGTGACTTTAGTTCTCAGGGACTACGGGTCCCATGGGAGCTGAGTGCACTTGGGATCTCCCAGGATGTGCTGAACACTCTTGCAGAATTATATCCATACCAAATAATTCCTTAAATAAATAATTAAATAGGGCATCTTTTCCCCATGAATGCTATTGCTGCAGAATATATAGTGAATAATGTCAGTATTGCAATGATGACTTCTCAGTACACTAAGAGTGGCAGGGCTCTCTGCTCTGTTGACATCACGCCCAATCATCCTCAATAAGCTGGAGAATGCTTGCCAATAAAAATTTCCCCCATCTGTCCTGCAAATAATGAGGAAACCTTTGCAATGCTATTCCAACATGTATCTGTAAACTTGGTAGAGTAAACTCAGACCCTTGCAGATTGCCCTCCAATTCTCGAATCAGCCCCATCAAGGTAATGATTAAAAAGCAATACAGACTATTAATGAATCTGAGCATCATGGGCCAAGCTTGTATCTAGTTTAATTTCCCTGAAATCAGTGGTGTTTCACCAGGGATATATTTAGCCTTGTGACTCTAAAGTTCTCCTGCTACAGCACCCAAAATCACAGAGTCAAGCAGTTTTCCAGTTCCACTCCCAATAGATCAGAAGATTAAGTGAGTAGTTTCAGATAGGGTTCCTGAGTTCTAAAGTCACGTGTGGGGCAGGAATCAGGGTCATAAGAATGCACATATATAAGATTTGCACTGAAGCTCCTGAATTTGAGCCTGAATATCTGTGTGATACTCACCCATGTCATAGCTGCAGGATAAATTTAATGAGATAAATGATGCAGGTGGCTAGGGTGGGATCTGCAAAAAGCGCTAAGTATCACAATGCTGAGTGTCACAGTACCTAACTTTTAGGCCCCCCAGAAAGTCACAGGAACAAAAGTGCAATCCACAAAGCCTGAGTCAGGTGCCTAGACTTCCTGTACAATAAATGGGGAGAGACAAGCGCCTAAGAATGCAATCTCCAAAGCCAGCATTCTAGGTGGGGAGATGCCTAAGTTAGACAATGAGAGATGGCAATCAGAGAAATGTTTGCTAAGTCCTGCCCCTCTCTTGGAGATAGGTGCCTAAATCCAGGCTGCAAGGAGGTGCCAACCTCTGCTTAGCAATCCACAAATGGGAGCCTGCTGCCTGTAGTCAGGTGGCTTAGGTGCCTATGCCATTCCTTGAAGGAATCGGTTAGGTGCCTGCCTCACTCCACACAAAATGGCCGGAGGAAGACATGCCCTCGTTATAACCGTTAGCCCAGGGGTAGGCAACCTATGGCATGCGTGCCAAAGGCGGCACGCAAGATGATTTTCAGTGGCACTCATACTGCCCAGGTCCTGGCCACTGGTCTCGGGGGGGGGGGGTCTGCATTTTAATTTAATTGTAAATGAAGCTTCTTAAACATTTCAAAAACCTTATTTACTTTATATACAACAATAGTTTAATTATAAATTATAGACTTATAGAAAGAGACCTAATATTCAAAAAATGTTAGAATGTGTTACTGGCACGCAAAACCTTAAATGAGAGTGAATAAATGAAGACTTGACACACCACTTCTGAAAGGTTGCCAACCCCTGCTTTAGCCCAAGGGTTAAAGCCCTCCCGTGGGATATGAGAGACACACGTTCAATTCCCCCCTCCCCAGCCTGAGGGGGAGAAAGAATTTCAACAGAAATCTCCCATCTCTTAGGATAGTTCCCTAAGCACTGAGCTATGGGATATTCTAAGGTAGGAGGTCCCTCAGTGTGGAAGCGGTTCCACTGCAGATAAATAATGAAAGCATGATTGGAACAGGTGATCTGAACCCTGACTCTCCTGCCCACCAGGTGGGTGCCATAACCTGCTGGACTACAAAATCATTCTCACCCTCTCTCTGGCCCAATGACTCTTTAAGTATTTATCTACAGTGGAACAGTCATTGGGCCAGGCAGATTCAATAGTTCAGCGGCTATGGCACCCACCTGGGAAGTAGGAGACCTGAGGTCCAGTCC
>ML677341.1:22025862-22059236 GCA_007922305.1 Dermatemys mawii | reverse complement strand
TATGGCACCCACCTGGGAAGTAGGAGACCTGAGGTCCAGTCCTCCTGCTCTAATTTTTCTTTCATTATGTATCCACAATGGAACAGCTTCAACAAAAGAGACTAGGGGAGACCTGCCTCAAACTATCCCATAGCTTAGTGCACCCTCCTGAGAAGTGGTAGACCCCTGTCCAAATCCTTTCTCTCCCACTCCCTGAGGTTGAAATTGAACGTGGGTCTTCTACAGCCTAGATAACTGGTCAAACCACCAACCTATAGGATAAGCTGATGTAGGGCTCCCTTAGTATCTCTTGTTGAAGTTGTTCTACTGTATATAAATAAAGAGTAATTAGATTAGTTGGACTGGACCCTAGCTCTTCGAGGCCACAGAGTCATCCTCTCTCTCTCTCTCTCAGGCGAAAGTACCTCCTAAAGTACAATTGTACATGAGATGTGCATTTGCTGGTAAAAACTGCAAGAAGGATATAAGAAAAGGTCTAACTGGGCACCACCAAAGAGACCTGCTCTCTACCTTTCTAAAGAATATTGGCCAGCAAGGCTTGGGGTTCAGTTTTAAAGGTGACAAAGTGAAGAAGAGCTCTGTGTGAGTGCAAAAGCTTGTCTCTCTCTCACCAACAGAAGTTGGTCCAATAAAAGATATTACCTCAACCACTGTCTTTCTAAGTTCCTGGGAC
The DNA here is from genome assembly GCA_007922305.1 of Dermatemys mawii. Classification (NCBI taxonomy): domain Eukaryota; kingdom Metazoa; phylum Chordata; order Testudines; family Dermatemydidae; genus Dermatemys; species Dermatemys mawii. The sequence continues at coordinate 22,058,563 of ML677341.1, read as the reverse complement.
CGACATGACTACTATTATAGTGCATACAAAGTGAAAAAGAATTATTTTTGCCTGAAAATGCCTCATATTTTAGGAAAACATGCAGCCAACCCTCCTCACCAAACTAGCAGCCAGCAAAAACTCCAAAGAATCTCTCAGAAATACCAGGAGAATGAGATTGTTAGAGCAGAAACCCAGCACATGGCTGATTAAAATACTTAAAGTTTTACAAATCTGCGAATACCAAAAATGTGGACTTTGGAAATGCAGCACTAGATTTTCTAGAACTCTACTTCTGATCCAAAAAAGTGCAGTTTCTCATCTGGAAATGGCACATTAAGCACATGTAAAATGAGTGTGATTGAACGAAGAAAGAGCAAAATTAAGATACAATTTGGGCACTGGATAAGTAGTGAAATACAACTAAATGCAAGATGTAATTATTTAGTGAAGTTTTCAAAAAGTAAGATTATTACCTATTACACAATACTTGATCCTTCACCTGACATCCTGTAATGGATCAGAGTATGCAGCCTTTACAGTTTCAATTCAGTTATGCTTATTAAACAGCATTGCAAATAGAGTGAGTGCACATGTATAAGAGGTAATATATTTGTTTGGTCTTAGGGGTGGCTAACAATCTCATTTTTAAGAAGTAGACACTTTTGAATCTCTCTAAAATGTATTTTAAAACTATTTTTTTCCTAGTCACTAATAAATACTATTTGAGACTGAGACTGTTTGCCAATAATTTGAAAGAGAAATTAAAATAGCTATCACTCGGCAACCCAGGAAGCGAGTCTTAACCGTGGACATGCTGACAGACATTCAGCCAGCTTTAACCTTTATATGAAATACCTTAATGACTCCTTATGCACCATAATAATCTAAATAAGAAGGATCTAATAAACAGAGAGCCCTTATCCTCTGATGCACAGCAATGTGCCATATGGCACATACATAAGTGAAGATTAGCGATTAGGCAAGGGTTGTATTCTCTGTAACATGATTACAGTATAAAAATAGGCTAGTAAGAGACTGTAAAAGCATCTGATAGTTTGCTCATTTTGCACCATCATGGAAACAAGATTTTTCATGGTGTGAGTCTGTGACTTTAATTTTACAAATGGTTGTTGTTAACCAAAGTAGCTGAAAACAGAAATATAATTTTATTTTCAAAGTATCAACTATATTTGAGTGTAAACTTATAAACATTCCCTGAGGATATTATAACAAGTACTTGTGATTTTTTTGGTAACCAATTGTAAAGAATTAAAAGCGGATTCCAGAAAGTTCACATTTGGTTTTTATGATTATGTGCTGTATAACTGTCATTCCACTCTTGAACTGCAGGAATAAATGGCTACTGAAAATTGCTTAGTCAATGGAAAAAGCCTCTGTTGTAAAATAGTAAACCACTATTTTATTACTAGTAGCTACTGTTTTACTAAATAGTTTTAGAATTAGTTCTGAAAATCCTTAATAATGGGGATTCTGACTGACATTTAAAATAAATAGAGATGATGTATACAATTGATTGCATCCATCCCCCTACACCCTCACATGTGTGTAATTTTGACAATGCGACTTGTTCTATTGACCTCAAAGTTAAATATGTGTAGGATCTGGACATTAGCTATTTGGGACTGGGACTTTGCTTAGACTTTGAATTAGTGCAAAGTGGTCCTGATCTTGACTGAAGTCGCTGGGCATCTCTGCAATACAAATGTTTAATAATAATTATTGTGCAATATTTGTTCTATAGGGTATGGCTTTCCCAGTGAGTTTTATTAATTTTAATAGATAATGAATAAGCACACAGTCACATTTACCATTGGCAGCATTCAGTGACGTTCATCCCAGAACCAACAGTCTTCATGGGGCCATTCATGTTGCCCAACTGCTATAGTGGCTCCAGGCAGGCTTTTTGTAGTGGGGAAGGCAACAGACTGAGTTGTAGGGATAGGTTCTGTGTTCGTCCCAGATCAACCAGCATGGTGTAATGGGTAGGCCAATGGAAGAGTCATTGAATCCTTTATTATACCTATCTAGGCCCAATCCTGCAAACCTTTACTCACAGGTGTATTTCTGACCTTCAGTGCGACTACTTACCTGGGAAAGGATGTCTTACACAACAACTTGCAGTACCAGGCCCTTCATGGTCCTAAACTCCTGCAGAAGAGACACATAAGGTCCGTGAACCCTTTAGTACATGTGATAGAGTTATAAAGAGCAAGGATGTTTGAACATTATTGATCACGAGTTTTGTAAGCATGATGAAATTCTTTTAACAATTTTTATTTAATACAGTTGTGAAGATATGGAATATAATGTCTTTTAGATTAAAAAACCTAAAAAAATACAAAAAAAATACAATTTTTATTTAATACAGTTGTGAAGATATGGAATATAATGTCCTTTAGGTTAAAAAACCCCCATAACTCCATTTGCAAGTCATTTTTCAAAGTATGCAACGTTTATGTGGGATTTACCTAGACAGACCCAGAGATTTTGCTCCTGATGCTCATGTTAATCCACAAATGAGATTCTGTCACTATTATGTCATCTTATGGTTAAAGGTACTAACAGGAAAAAAGGAATTGGAGAGACAGAGAGTGTGTGTGTGTGTGTACGTGTGTGTGTGTGTGTATGTGCGTGTGTTAGTTATTCTTTCCAATGTCTATTGGCAACACAAGGGGAAATGTCTGTTTTGACAGCTGAAATGTGCAAAATCAGCTGGGGAAATGTTTTTTTTAAACAAAATTCTAATTAATTAACAATGAATAGTTAAATGAAAATGGTTTTAAAAAGAACTTGACAATGTCTGGAAATATTTAGTTTTAAATGAAACAGAACATAAGCTAAACAAACAGACCGTCAATCTGAAATTAATACACATATTTTAATTTATTGCTAATACATATATCAAGTAATATAAATACATAAACATTAAAAAGGGCATGGTAAAGATTGAGCAGTTCTTGGCCACTGCTTGTGGAGTGTCTTTAGAGATATGCTTCTGTTCATGGGATGACCAGAATTTGCAGATTACCCATAAACTATTATTTTTGTAAGTCTCTCTGGCAGTTTAATATTGTTTTCTGCTGGAGTTAATGCCATGAGCAATTAAGTTCTTTCAGGGTGAGTATCATGCCTTTAGAGTAATGAGGGCCAGAACAGTTTCTTTTACAGCAGTAGCGTTTAAGCCACAAGACAGTAAGCAGTTTTTTGATCTTCTTTGCCTGGGGAAGCCTGTCAAAACATGGCTGGTGAGCCTCATTAGAATGTGGCACTCTGGTTTTATATTTCTCAGCTGTGATTTAATAATATAGTACATTACGTCCTTTGATGTGTGAGAAAATGTGCTTGTGCTATAATGCATTTTTTGTACCTGCACTTCATGAAATGGCTGTGGAGTAGTGTTGTCAAGAGTAAATGGCATTTATCTCCTACTTATTTGCAGAATGTGGAATTTAATTTAGCTTTACCTACTTCTCTTTTTTTTAACCATTACACCACTGAGCTATGGCTTAGTCAGTAGAAGCAAGGAAAATCTTTACCCCCTGGAGTAGCTCCCATGTAGGTTTTGGACATAACAAGCGCACCCGTTTATGTGAGCATCTGGCTATAGGAGAGGCGTCGATGAGACTGTAAACCAGGGGGAGTGTGGATGCATGGAGGGCATTTTTACTCCACGCAGTAGGCCTAGATGTGGGAATACCTGGCAAGACAGATTCCCTGCGCAGGAGAAAGGTTATCCTGCATGGGATGGGAAGGCCCTTAATAAGCAGCACACAAGTTACACAACAATCAGGAATAATGGGGAGCTGGTGGGTGTTCAGGCCAGGGAGCAGCTTAGTGTGGTACCCTTTTGTACTCATGGCTTGGCTATAGCTGGAGCACTGCAAGCACAGGGCCTGGTCCTGCAACCGTTGCTCAGGCTAAGCAGCACTTACTGCTGTGAGGAGGTCTGCTCTGGGCTGGGCTGCCTGCTCCACTGGAACAGGAGTGGCTGCAGCTCCACTGGTTGTGGTGTGTGACTGAATGCGCCCTTGTATTCACATCATTATAATAATCTTTGTACAAAATACACCTTAGAATCATAGAATATTAGGGTTGGAAGGGATCTCAGGTCATCATCTAGTCCAACCCCCTGCTCAAAGCAGGACCAACACCAACTAAATCATCCCAGCCAGGGCTTTGTCAAGCCAGGCCTTAAAAACTTCTAAGGTGTCAAACCTCTTCCTTAAACCCCACTGCAAATGGTGACTGCATTCTTGCCACAGATCAATTCCAAAGTCTAAAGTTGGCTGGCCTGGGATGTGAGAAGACAAGCAGCGGCCTGTCATTTCAGTCTGTCCTCTAGACAGCAAAGCCCACAGCTTCAAAGATACTTAGGCACCTAACTCCCTTTGAAATCAAGGAGCATTCGGTGCCTAGGTACCTTTGTGAGTCTGAGTCCTTTCCTCCTCTATGAAGGAAGTGCAGGTTTTCACTTCTAAAACTGAAAAATCCCATGAAGTTTTATCCCCTTTCAGGACTGTAGTGCCAGCCCTACCCAGGTGCTCTCTTAGTACAGTGCAGGCAAAGAGCTCACGTGCTCCTTGGATTGGTTCGAAAACAACACAGTACAATCGTAAAGCAAATGCCATGGATTTATTTAGAGTTGAAATAAATTACAACTGTAATGCATAATTTATTGCATTAAAAATGGTCTGCTTTTAAAGGGCATTAAACCAAATGTAAAAAGAACAAAGACAACTTTGATTGAGCAATTCATTCATTTTAAACTTTATAAACAGCCAGCTGTAGTAATTTAATTCTATAGTCTATATTGTTGAAACCTCTGGACATAAGTTTATAAAAAGACTTTCACATGCACAAATATAATTTGAGTTTACCGAAAGGATATTATAGAATTCTCAGATATGTTTAGTGGCTTCAGGGAGGAAGTTATTATTGTGAATTCTCCAATACAGCCCCTTAAGCACCTACTCCTGGTTTCCACATGCAGACACAACTCCCTTTGGTTTTAATGGAGTTTGATCTGTGAGAGTAGAATCCAGCCCTAAATGATGAATTAGTACAGAACCAAAATTGATCAGTAACGCAAACATTCATTGCAGTTACATTTTAATACCCAGAGAGCAGAGACTGTTTTCCAACATTATGTATATAAAATATTTTTTAAAAAACCCAACCCAAGCCCCTGACCTTCAATGAATTAGTTTTGCTGGATAATTTGTATTTTAATTTTTTTCCCAGATATAACCTTTCCCCATTCTTGAGATTATATTAATTCTGCTCAGATTTTTTCTCCTGTAGTAGTCAGCTCCTGTGACGTGCTGAGTACCTTGAGTTTCCACTAATTTGAACAGGGTTTGAGAGTGTTCACAGCCCACCCAGAAGTGCTCTGCCCAATCCAGAAACTGGGCCCAGTTGCATAATGATTTTAGCACATGAAACTCCTTGAAACAATGAGCTCAGTGGTGGCTAGCTCTGCAAGGGCATGCAAGGGGAAAAATAGGCACAAGAGCCCAGTCCCTCAAAGATAGGTAGGCTCCCACCTTTCAGAGAAATCAATGGAAGTTAGGAGCCTAAACACCTTTGAGAATGTGGGCCAAGGAGGGGTCTTCCGCACACCCTGGTGCCGAGACTAGACACTCATGGCGTGAAATGACTCTGAAAGGGCAGTGCCCGCAGAGGCAGAGAAAAGGGGTGGGGGGCATGCATCTTTTCTGCCTCCTGGCTGATCTCGCTGAGAACAGACAGTGCCACAGCTACTTGCGCCTTCTACCTGACTCGGATACAATGCCTCCAACTCCTTGGCTCCCGCTCTCCAGGCAGCAACTGAAGAACCACAACTGAGCTTTATGTTGGCTCACACACGCTCCCAGTAAGTCCATGGCAAAGCGCTCGTTGACAGCACTAGGAATAGGGTTGGGCCCTGTAGTTTTTATAATGGGCATTTGGAGCAGTTCAGAAAGGTTACTGGGAAAATTTCCAGGCCAGCTTGTTTTTTAACCACAAAAATCAAATTTGAAAATGATGAGTCACTGGTGGAGTAACTGTGTGAAACATTATCGAGGGTAAATATAACATATGATAGCCACCTATAAAGATCCAGCCACTAGCCAAACTGGTGACCTCCAGTCTCGCCCCCAGTATCTAATTATGTTAGGTACTTATTTTCCCAATTCTTTTCCAATGTTCTCTGGGGCATTCCATTCTGTTCTGTTCTACTGAGACATCTCAGTGGATTATCTGACGAAACATCTATTGAGACCAGCTGATGCAAGGGTAGACACATGATTCCCTTCAGGAATAAGGGAGAGAAACAGACTCAGCTGCACAGACTACGGGCCAGGTTCATTCCAGGGTTTGGTGTAGGCTTTGGTGGAGATCTCTGGCAGCAGAAAGCCCAGGAAGGGAAGAGAGGAAGGAAAGTCAAGTGATGAGGGTGCTAGCCTGGGACTTGGGAGAGTTGGGTTCAGTTCCGCGCTTGCCCCACCCTTCCTTTGGAACCTTATACAATGTACTTCTCCCCTACACAGGGTGTTGTGAGGCTAAGGATATTACAGATTGTGAGTGGCTCAGATGTTGCGATTTCTAGGTCCAGATAAATGGCTGTTAGGTGGCTGCATTGCCACAAACAACAGCCTCCTTTGAACAGTGAAAAGTAGCTAGCGCTTACCAGGGGGCAAAGTTGGGATGGCGCTGGAGTCCTCTGTGGCGCACTAGCAGGAGTTACAGCTGACCTCCTCCTGACAGAAACCCCAACCAAGGGCAGTGGCAAACTGCTGGCAATTTGGAGTCTTTTCTAGTGCAAGTATATTGAGCTTCCTTCTCTGCTGCGACTAATATCAATACAACTCCAGTCTGAAGTACCACATGGAAAAACTAGTGATGAATACAGCTAAGCAAATGACCTAAAACCTCCCTGAGCTGTGACACATTGCTTGTGTTTTGCAACTGAGCTTTGTCAGCCTGCAGAGCACCAGTCACACAGCAAGCCCCTAACAGTTAACTCTCTCTTTCTTTTAAAACAGACCCACCAAACTTCAGATCCAATTTCTCTCCGCTTAGCTGTTCTCATTTCTCAAAGCAAACTAAACCCTTTCAAAAGCCGTCCCTTCCTATTCTACCTTCCATTCTGAGTGCCTGTTGTAACAGGAGGAAGGGATAGTTGCACATTTCTGGACTGCACTCTTTTCATCCTGTCTCATCTACCCTTGTGCTGCTGCCAAGTAAAATATGGGATGCAGCAAACCATTGATCGGGAAGGTCAGAAGCCCTGAGGCAGCATGGTCTCGAAGAACTGGAACTCAGGAGCACTTCAAATCTATTCCCGTCTCACCCTGACTCCTGTGTGTTTGGCCTTGGGCAAGGTGCTAAGGTCAGTGTTTCCAGAAGCACGCTGCACTTGAGGCACCTTCAGTGACTGCAAGAGTTTCAGAGCAGCCACAGCTCCCATTGAGGTAAAAAAAAGAGGTGCACACACAATTAGAGACATCTGAAAACATGGCTGCAAACTTGTGTGTTCTCCCATTTGTAAGTGAGGAGAGCAATGTATGCCCACCTTTCTGAGGGGCGGTGGGCATTAACTGATGTTACACAGGGCTTTAACATTTTAAAGAACTCTATCATTGCTGGGCATTTTAATTATCAGGGTCACAGCTCATGAAAACTGAAGGGTGCATTAATAAAAGACTTGGATCTTAGACAGGCCTTTTCATCAGTCGAATAAAAAGTGCCTTACACCATCAAGCGAGTCTTGTCTTATCCTCTTTTTACAGATATAGAAATTGAGGCAGAGAGGGGCAGTGATTTGCTCGAGGTCACAGCAGGTCAGTGGCAGAGCCAGGAACTGAACCCGAGTCTCCTGACTCAGGACCCAATGCCTTGCCTACCAAAGTATACTGTATAGAGGGCATACATAATCCCTTGAAAGGTTACTAGGAATTAATATCCTGAGGAAAAAAGGCTTCTTAAATTATGCCTTGTGGCACTCTGTACTCCACATGTGTATTATCTGTCTTGTTAAATCCCTGTTAATTGGTTGAAAGGACAGTTGGATGGCTACTGTTATGACAGTTATCGTCTGGGCTGCCTGTCATGTTATTTCCTATGGAAATGCAGCTAATAACATGCATACGGCTCAGCTGAGGAACAGATCAGTTTCACATGGACAGAAAAATATTTCCTTGTACCCAAATTAGATTTTTGCATGCATGTGCATACTCACCGAAAGCCTGCCTTGCGTTGCTCCATGCCTGACTTACATGCCAGATTTGCTTTGTTTAGCAGGCATCTCATATGCACATGGCAATCTGGCATGAGAGCACATTCTGCCCACCAGCTCCCAAGCAAGAATTCACCAAGCAAATCTAACTGTGCCGGTAACTTTGTGGCGTGAATTGGGCTTTCACTAGGAATTACTGTAAGCTCTCATGACTAATCTTGTACACAGTGCATTTGCTGATCTACTTTTCAGGGTTCAAACTACTTTCTTCCTTAATACCAAAATGCTCAAATTTTATAAAGCACTATTTTTTGCTGACTACGTTTCTCTATGCTCTAAGCCTACCACAATGCATGCAAACAAGTGTTGTTAAATTCATAAAGCTTTTAACTAAATAAATTAAAAATATCAAACAAATTAAGATATTTATTCCTCTTTATCCATTGTTTTAAGCACTGAGTCTTCTCCCAAGATTTTGCAAAGTTCATTCAGTCTCTGCTGCATTTCAGGAATTCCTGCAAGCTGAGATTCTAGTCTTTGTTTTTCCTCACTAAGTGATAAGCGGATAGCAGTGTCCAATTGTTCAAAACGCCAGCCTCCTTCCCCATCAAACTGCAACAAGTGAGTATGGTACTTCCTGCAGAAGAATGTAAAATATTAGTATGGGTTTGAGGACATTTTTGTAAGTAAGGTTTGAGATTCCTGGGTCTTAAGTGCCTTAAGGCAGACTTTCAGCAAGGCACTTCTTTTGTAGAAAACATCTTCACATTGCAATACCACCATGGCTGAGAACAGACCATTTTTAGAGTCGCTGGGTAAAGCTTTTAGAAGCGAGTATGTGACTTGGAAACCTAAGTCCCATTTTCAAAAAGAGACTTCAGCACTTTGTAGCATGTCTCATTTAAAGTCCCTGGGCCTTAGAGCCCTAAGTCCTTGCCTACATAGGGATTCAGCAGTTGCTGGCCAGTAGTCTACATAGCTGCACTGGTGCTGACCCGAGTGTAGACAAAGACAAGCCCCAGTTTGCAGCAATTGAGGGCCCCCCGCTCCTCAGAGCTCCCTGCTGAGGTGGTGCTGGTGGGCACCTCAGCTGGGTTATTAGGGGTGCCACCCCAGGGCCTTCTGCTTCAGGGGGTGGAGGTGGCTGTCCCCCACTTCCTGGCTGCTCGAGGAACAGGAGTGGCGGTGGAGGCTGCACCCCATCTTCAGCTGCCAGGCAAAGTCCTGTTTCTTCAGATACTGTAACAGCAGCAGCATTTGGGGCTCTCCGTCCACAGGAGAATGGCAGCAGGGAGCCTCCTTTCCTGGCTGCACTCACCAAAGCAGCCGAGACATCTATACCTCCTCAACCAGCCAAGGAAAATCCTTCTCTTCTGCCCACCCACCGGAACAGAATCAGCAGCTGCTCTCGTACGCACTTACCTGAGTAGAATGCCTCATGCTGCAGGGAGTTCCTTTCACACAAGGACATCACAACGGTCATCACATGACCCCACAGCCATGGGATCTCTATACAAGCCCTATCCCCCATTTAAATAAAATGGCCCCTTCCATGCCATAGAATGGAGGGAGCATATAGACCATTTAATTTTACTGATGTTACTTTCTATGTGATATTATATCTTCCTACCAGAAAGTCCACAGGTCCGATATTTTGCAGGACAGGGTGCAGCAGAATATTATTGGTGCACCTGTATTTATTTTATGTTACACATCAGTTTTCCTGAATTTCAAGCCCTGAGTGTAAGCTTTGCTTGTCCAAACACTTTAGTCCTCCAGTGTTACTTGATTTGCAAGCAGTGAAAAAAAACAACCCTGCACAGGTGTCATGGGTCTTACAATCAGCAGCAGGGTGTGTGCTCAAAGAAATATTACAAGATATGCACATGGACATTTTTCAAGATACATACAGACACTTAAAAGAACACAGGGCGAGGGGGGTTCCAGCAGATGTGCTGTTATGATCTGGGTAACTGATAGTGAAGTTTATTGATGTTGAACTACATCACAATGTGGTGATTATCAAAGGCATGTAATTCCATAAAGGAGATGTGCTAAATTAATAAACTTCCACAGTTTATGACATAATCAGCAGATGTTACACAATTCTATCATGATAATGACCACTTCACATGCATTGTTATGTATAGCACAGATTGCTTAACCAATCCTCTTACACCCACTCTCAAAAGTCACATAAAATAGAAAGAAGACACTGTCCTGAGAAGAAAATAGTCTGAGATGGCTGATTGATGCTGTCTGGGAGAGCAGTCAATCTGCTGCACGAAACACAAAATAACTGGCATTGCCCAGAGTTGTCCTTGAGGAGGAGAGAGCAGTTCATAATCTGATCTTCTGTCTCTGCTCTGCAATAGCCAAGGAAGCATAGCTGAGTTGAAGTTTTAAGTCTAAATCTCAGAATTTGGTACTTCCTTCTTCCCATTTAGGACCAAGATCACCACCTCCCCTTGCGCAATACAGAGTGTATATTCTCTACAGGTCTATGAAATAGATGTATTAAAATTTGTGTCTCTCGCTATCAAACCATCAGATCAGTTGATAATTTTGATAAATAAATGGAGTTTACAGGAGGAACTGGAAACCTGCCTGACCAGTATAACTATCTGAAAACAAGTAAAAAACAGTGGGAACGTAGACCTCCAAAGATCTTCAATCCAAACCAACATATAGAAGCTCCCTCTAGCGTCTCACTCTCTGGTAGGCTAGACAACTCTCCCTCGCTCCTGTACTTAACTAGATACTTGCTTTCTTATCCAGTGATTTTAAAATAATCTTGCCCCTTTTTATATTTAAATAGGGTTTTTTAATTTTTAAATGTAATCTAATCTCTCTTAAAAATAAGTGGAATATAGGAGATGAGCTTCTGGGTGGCAAACATCTATTTTTCCAGATTTCCTGTCATTTGAGTTTTTTTCATATTTTACGCCCCAATCCTACACATGCTTTACTTTCTGCTCTGTGACTAGTCTCACTGACTAGGGAGGAATATGGTGGAAGCAATCCTTTTCTCAGAGAAGCTAAGGGAATTGGACAGTAATTCAGCATGTTTCAACTGTGAGGTCAAGCTCATATAAGGCATTTTGTCACAGGATAAAAAGAAGGTGACAGTGGAGAACTTGGACTTGAGACTATGGTATCCATTTAGTAACAACAGATTTGTGCTTTTTGCTTTCTTTGCCCTGAACATTTGTACGTATCTGAGTACTTGATATGCTCTATGAAAAGATTGCCTATGCTAGGATCTTTTATAGTGGCTACTGCCTAATTTAGAAAGATCTCTCTCGCTATCCTAATATTTTCCTTTGTATAAACAACCTTATTTGTAAATATAAAATATAACTTTTCTGCTTGGCGGTGCATTGAGAGGTAAAAAACATTGCAGGATTAGAATGCATAATTGATATTAAAAATGATGGGTCCGTTCCTCCTTGTGAAAGACAAAGGAGGAGATTATCTTGGTGACATATTGGCCATCATCTTCCTTCAAGCACTGGACAACCTGCCTGAGAAGCAGCCATTCTATTTATCTTTTCCCTTCATGTTTACAGAATAATATGGTGATATTTGCTGCAACCGTGACATGATGTATTAATTAATTGGCTCTTTAGCTATCTGCATGTTGCTATTAAGAGTGAAAAATTCAAACGCATTAAAAAAGGAAATAAATAGGTGTACATAAAAGGGAGAAAATCAATGCTAAATGCATTTACATGTCTATTATTGTAGTCAAATTATCTTAAAAGAAGCGTAGATATTGATTTAACAAGTGTACTGGAGCATAGAAGAAAACTGAGTCTATCATCTGATAGAAAGCTCAAAATAACCCCCCATTGTAAGTACTTGGATATACTCACCAAAGAGAAGGTCTGTGTGTGATAGAAAGCAAGGATATCCCAGAACCTTTTGCAGCTTGGAATATCTTTCCTTCAACATCAATGCTTACAGCACTTGTACATTCATCCAACAGTGCATATTTTGGTCTTTCAAAAGAAAATAAAATGTGTTACTCATTTAGTTTTTGCACAGCATTCCTATACACTATGCATACAATGCTTAGTTTAAAGAACAGAGAAGATGCTTGCTGCTGGGTGAGATAACTGGTTTTCAGAGACCACTATGACTCTAGTACTGTAAGATGGTGTGCAACAGCACAATGGCCCCATTCCTCAAACCCTTACCCAGGTAAAACTGCCTTGGTCTTTAATTATAACCAACCAGTATGTGGGAGTAGAGTAGAGGCTTTATTCTACATGCAGCAGATTAGTGAGCAGTTTGCAAACGCTGTACAATATCATCAGAAGCTCCAAAGTACTAATAAAATACATTAAAAACCCTAACCTAGGAGCCCAGTTTGGTAGATCAGTAATAATGCACTGCCCTGCCCTGCCATTCGAGAGACCTGGGCTCAATCCCAGATCACACTCTTTTACTCGCCAGGCAACAATGGAAGAATACAGCACCTAAGGGAAGGGAATGCATTACGCTACTTAAAGGCAGCCACTCTGGCAGACAGAAGAATATAGTGGGCAGCTACTCAAAATAGGTTGATGTTAAATTACACACATGAGGCTTATACCCTAGAACAGGGTTAGGCAACCTATGGCACAGGTGCCGAAGGCAGCACGCAAGCTGATTTTCAGTGGCACTCACGCTGCCTGGGTTCTGGCCACTTGTCCGGGGGGTTCTGTATTTTAATTTTATTTTAAATGAAGCTTCTTAAACGTTTTAAAAACCTTGTTTACTTTACATACAATAACAGTTTAGTTCTATATTATAGACTTATAGAAAGAGACCTTCTAAAAACATTAAAATGTATTACTTGCATGCGAAACCTTAAATTAGAGTGAATAAATGAAGACTCGGCACATCACTTCTGAAAGGTTGCCGACCCCTGCCCTAGAACTACTACACTACTGCCTTTGGAATGGAACAGATAGACTACCATTGAACAAAATCATCAGAGACAGAGATGAACATGATATGTTGGGGAAGAGTCAACACAGCTTGTGTAAAGGGAAATCCTGTCTCACCAACCTGTTAGAATTCTCTGAAGGAGTCAACAAACGTGAACAAGGATGATCCAGCTCATATAATATACTTGCAGTTTCAGAAAGCCTATGATAAGGTCACAAAGGAATCTCACTAAACCCAGACATCCACTGGCTGACAAAACAGCAGATGAAATTCAAGTGTTGATAAATGCAATGTAATGGACATTTGGAAAAAATAATCCCAACTATCCATACAAAATTATGTGGTCTAAATTAGCTGTTACCACTCAAAGAAATGTTGGCATCATTGATAGTTCTCTAAAAACATTTGTTCAATGTGCAATGGCACTCAAAAAACACCCGAACAAATGTTGGGAAAGGGATAGATAAGAAGACCGTAAATATCATATTGCCAGTATATAAATGCATGGAATGCCCACACTTGGAATATTACATGCAAATCTGGTCGACCCATCTTAAAAAAGATGTACTAGAATTGGAAAAGGTGCAGAAAAGGGCAACCAAAATGTCTAGGGGTATGGAAAAACTTTCATATGAGGAGAGATTAAAAAGACTGAGAGTGTTCAGATTAGAAAAGAGGTGACAGAGGTCTATAAAATCATGCATGGTGCAGAGAAAGTGACTACGGAAGTGTTAATTACCCCTACACAAAAGAGAAGTAGGGGTCGTCTGATTTAATTATCAGGCAGCAGGTTTAAAACAAGTGAAAGGAAAGGCTTCTTCATACAACACACAGTCAGCCTGTGGAACTCATTACCATGGGATGTTGTAAAGGCCAAAGGCATAACTGGGTTCAAAAAATAAATATATAAATTCATGGAGGATAGGTACATCTTGGCTAATAGCAACCCCATGTGCCGCTGTCTCTGAACTTCAAACTGCCAAAAGCTGGGACTGGATGAGGGAATGGATAATTCAAAACTGCTCTTTTCTGTTCACTCCCTTTGAAGCATTTGCACTAGCCACTATCAGAGAGAGGGGACTGGACTAGATAGATCACTGGTCTGACCCAGTATGTCCATTCTTACGTTCTTATTAGAAAAAATACCCAGCACGGAATCTAGGTTTGAATCCCATGCTGGGACTGTTATTTGGTATGTGTGTGTACAGTACCTAGCACAATGAGGCCCAAGCCTGTCTGGCCTCTAGGCACTACTGCAATATAAGTGTTAACGGCTTTTGCTTTCTTATCTTGCTTGGTGCATGGTGGTGGAACTTCTGGGTGCAGGGCTGAACTTGTATTACTCAGCACTCTTAATATATCAGGAAGCAGCTATAGAGCAACTTAAGATGCTTCTATCCCTCCAGGTGCTGAGTGTGTTGCCTTAGCAGAGTTTCCAGCCTCAGGTGGCCCAAGAGTAAAGGTCCAAAGGATAGGTCTCAAACTCACATCCTTCGTATGATGATATTTCCTATGATATTTCTAGGACTGCCCCAATGTGATCATTTTTGTTCAAGATGCTAAGGAGAGTAATGTCTGGAAAACACAATGTTTTTAGTGACAAATCAAAGCAGAAACAAGAAGCATCATCCAAACTAAAACGCTGATCTCATAACCACACCTCTTATAAACTCTGAAGTCTCTTTTCCTGTGCAACTGCTGACCAGTACTGGGAGGAGGGGAGTTACAAAGACTATCCCTGCTCAAACCATTATCGCAAGCCTCCAAAGCCGGGCTGTCTGAAGAGCAAGTGAATACACTTACTTATGATAAAACATGCGAGCCATGCCCATCCTCTGCTTTTCTCCTCCTGATAAGACATCTTTCCAGTCCATCACAGCATCCCAGCCTTCAAAAAGATACAAATAAAACAGGGAACTATAATGATCAAAACAGGAAGCCATAGAAAATTAAGTCCCTGCATGTCTGCAATCCTTGATTCAAAGCAGAAACAAAATTCCCAGTGGTGTACTAGAGGAGGTAGATCAAGGCACTAGGCAAAATTTTCCAAAGTGCCTAAGGCACTTATTATCCTAAGTCCCATAGTCTCAATTGAAATAGGTTCCTGTATCTCACTTCAGTTTTGGCTCCTAAGTCACTTATGCACTTCTGAAATTTTTACGTCACCTCTTTGACAAATGTATTCTTTCAGCTGTGTAAATCTATTTATGTTTTTTTTCCTGGCATGTTTATCCCATGGGAGAGTACGTGACAGTTGAATAGGATTTTTTTTTTAAAAAAATCAAGCTACAGGATAAAGAGAAAGGAAATTTAAGAAAATAAATGAGAATTCAATGAATCAAAATATGAAACCATAACAGTTACAGAATGACTCCCTTGCTATTGCAGGTCAGAATGAATGATGTCTGCTCAGATTTTTGGTGACCCAGTTAGAAATGTCACACACATGCCCCTGCAACTGTGAATGCAGACTGTGCGCACAAATGGGCAGCTAACCCAATGGGTACCCGTGTAGCATATACATGCAAAAAGTGACCACAATTTCTATAAAATTTGACACTGTTTATATAGTTAGATTTTCCCATAAGTCTTTCTTTTACCTTCTCTTCCTCATAGAAAAATCAGTATAAAACACGTTTTTGAATGCATTTTATTTGTTATTTTTATTATTGTGGAGTTGTATTTATGTCAGCATTATGGCATACTCCTGACACTATACAGGCTACCTTATTAAAATTACGATTTTAATAAAATTAAGCTTGATAGACCAGTGCAAAACAAGACATTATTTTTAAAAGGGGGAAACTAGGGTAAGCACATTTCTCCCAATCAATCATTTACAGAGGAGAGAGACAGACTGTCTGACAGGTGGGAGAGGGGGTGGAAGAGGAGGAGGATATATTTCCAGATTAACCCAACAGCACTGAAACTACAGGAATAAAGAGACTCACAAAGACCTTTTGCTGCTTTTGCTGCCTAGTCCAAAATGATAACACCATAAACAAGGTCAATTAAGCAAGACAGGCTCTGTCATTTCTTGGCTTTGGTCTATGCTTAGAAAAGTGCAGGTAAGGTTTTGCAAGGGGGCTGTAAGCTTCTGGCTACACAATGGCATTGCTGGAATTGTGCCAGGGCCCACCAGGGCTGTGCCTTTGTAATTTAAGAAGCCTCAGTAAGTCTCCTGATGGGAGATCAAGCTAAATGAAAATGGGAATCAGTAATGCTGGAAGCTGAATTCCTAGAATTCCTGTTGACCTGATTGTAACTATATAGTAACACAATGATGTTATTCATATATGTGCCTGTGCATAAATGACAGAAAGATACAACTTTTTCAGTCTTAGGTTCTATTATTCTTTAGAATTATTTTTGACTCAGATCTGGAGATCTGTCTGGCTCTCAGTATATGGGGTGTATATTCCTTCCTATCAGCTGATTTCCTTTAAAGAAAATTGCTTAACTGCCTCCCACTTGAGTTACCATTTGGGTGAATTCTGCCGCTGGTGATAATTGAATGTCGGGACTCTTTGTGACAGGGTGTCCCAGGTGCTACGAACGAGCACAGCACTGAGATGGAGAGCTATTCTGCAGACTCAGCCCAGCAGACAGATGCCATGGGCTCCAACCAAGGGGAACAGAAGTTTTGGGGTGTCTCTTTAAGACAAAGGGACCTGGGGTAGGGACAGAATAGTGCAAACAACTAAACTCGGGAAATAACTGAGGCTGATCCTTATATTCTCTTTCTTTTTACGTTAATAAAAAAGGAAACCCCAGAAACGAATTGGGATGTATGTTCTGGATCCAAAGTGGTCTGTGTGTGTGCATGTACTAAGAGTGGAAACTGTACCCATCTACAGCCTATAGCAGATATGGTATAAGAGTGGTGGAAGGCAAGAGAGAGGAAAGGTTGCTGGAAAATAGAGGGAACATGACCTGTTTAGTAAACTCCTCCTATAGTCCCCTCCAAAAGAAGATGTGACCTCCATTTATCAAGGCAAAATTGCCAGGTTTGCATCTGCTTTAACTTATACCTTAACCATATTCTAGTATTTTCGTTTGTTTCCGCTGCCCTATTCCCTCTAATGCCTTTCTCGTCCATCCCCTCCACGAGACTTAGAATCGTAAGGATTTAATAATGGTTAGGGAAGGAACATACTATAAATGTTACTTGTTGGCTAAATTTAAAATTAATGCTAATTTCTAATGCTCTGATTTCTTCCTCTGAACAGTTAGTAGTGTAACTTGCAATAAACGAACTTCACAGTTTATATCTGCAATAACAATTGCACGTGGATAAATCCGTTGCACTTACATAGCACCTTTCAGCAAAATATCTCAGTGCTTTGGAAACTTCAATAAAGCTTACAACACCTGTGATGCAGGCAATTATTATCCTCATTTTACAGATGAGGAAACTAAGAGAGGTTAAGGACCAGATCCTTATACTTCCCCATAGTCTCTGATTGCACAATACAGATGTAAAGAATATTGAATATCATATATATATATTTATTTTAGAAATGGGAGGGATACATCTCCCCAAAGTTGTTTGTGAAAGGAGAACTGTGGGATTTCAGAATGGATTGAGACACATTTCACAGTTAAAAGGTTGGTTTAGTCACATGACAGAATATATGTAACAAAGCAATCAAGCAAAAAAAAAAAATCAGATTATCAGCATGGCACATATTTAACAGCCTGGGTGCTCTTAGCCAGAGTACTGCAAGTGGAAGCTCTTGTCAAAACTACTCTAAATTTGATTGCAACACCAATTCAGTTCCTTGTACAGGCTCCTGGATCATCCTCTCCCACTTTGAACAGCTTAAGGTAGGCATCTGTTCTGAGCACATTTGAGGCTGCAGTAAAGTACATCCCATGAGTCCCGTCTACATGGAAAGAGTGGCACTCTGCTACCGCAAAATGGTTAATAGACAGTCACATGTTCTTTTGGAACATGGAAAATAGGCAAATACAGGAGCACGGGTGGTGCAGCTTCACTGACAAAAGCATAAACAGAACTATAGTTATCAGACTGTGAAGTCTTTGGAGCATACACCAGGTCTGTCTGTGTGTCTACATAGTGCCAAGGCCTGTGGGAACCAAGTCCTGACAAGGCTCCTGGAGCTACCATAATGCAAAATAATAATGCTGCAAAGTCATGAACTAGTTCCACTTGCTTAGTAGTTCATCAGTCCCTGAACCGGCAAAACTGGGCAAGCACTGGGCAGGTTACAACAGATGTCTGAGGATTTTATAATGTAATAAATTGATCAGTGTGCCCCAGGCTGCAGTGCTACTGACAGTTGCTAAATAGGTACCCATTTTGACGCAGGATGAGGAATTAAAGCGCTACAGACCCATATTTAATTTTTTTAAAAAACTCTTTACTCTAGATTATTGGCCATGTCTTTTCAGCGTCAAATACTAAATGTGGCTTTATTTATTATTTCTAATATAGGTTATGTTTCTATTCATGTATTTTATTGTAAAATTATTGAACAGCATCCTCAGCACCTTCACAGTGCTGCAGTGTGGGCTTTATAAACAAACACAATATTAGGTTCCCCTAGCTGAGTAGACACTATCAGTATCCTTTTTGTGGATCTGGGACCAAATCCAGTGGTGGTATAAATAAACTGGCTATAAGCTAGTTAGAAAATAAGGGTGAGTGCCCCTCATCTGAAATGTAAGGCAAACATGCAGCCAGGCCAGGGCAGCTCACTCAGCTGTCTTGACTCGCTCCTCCAACAGAGCCTGCATTGACTCATCACTCACTAATATGCTGCAGCAGCCTATCCCTGAGCAAGACTCAGGTCAGATTATCCCCAGGCACAGGTATTTCACTGACCCTGCAGAGCTGCAAGTTAGTCTGTGCTACAGCACTTCCTGGCCAGGAACCCCTCTGCTGCTTGGCAGTACTACTCGGGCCCTACCAAAATTCATGGTCCATTTTGGTCAATTTCACAGTCGCAAAATTTTAAAAATTGTAAATTTCACAGTTTCATACATCTAAATCGGAAATTTCACAGTGTTGTAACCGTGGGGGTCCCGACCCAAAGCAGGCTGGGAGCGGGGTGGCCAGAAGACAATTGTAGGAAGGTCATAATATTGCCACCCTTACTTCTGCGCTGCTGCCTTCAGAGCTGGGTGACATACCATACCATACCGCCCTCACTTCTGTATTGCTGCTGGTGGCTGTGCTGCCTTCAGAGCTGGGCTACTGGCCAGCAGCTGCCGTTCTCCGGCCACCTAGCTCCGTGACATCTGGTCCTCCATACAATAGCCAGATTTCATGGAGGAGATCAGATTTCACGGTCTATGATTCATTTTTCACAGCCATGAATTTGATAGGGCCCTAAGTATTACAGATTTCCTAGGCTTCCAGCCTGCTCTTGATCTGGTTCCTATTCCTGCCCCCCAGCCTTGTCCCAGTCTACTTCAGCCTGGTTCATGCCTTGCCCTGACCCTGCTCCAGGTTTGCATTAGCCTCTTGAACCCCAGACCATTGGACTGACTCCAGTCTGGCTTCAACTCGTTTTCTGACTGTGATCCTGATTTGGCTTGTCCATGGACTCTGACCCCAATTCTGACCCACAGCCTGTCCCTGGGTCCTGGTTTCAGAATGGCCCTTGGCCCAGCCCCAACTCCATGTCTGGCTTTGACCAACACTCCAGCTACCAGGCTTGAGCATGTAGAACTCAGAGCCTGACAACTTGGTTTGTAGAACAATGATGTGGGTAGCAACTTCAGCCCCTAGCATAAGGGAATTCACCTCACACTAAGAATTGTCTGCTGGCACCAGAACGGAGGTTGGCTGAGGAATGCTCAGACTCAATCAGCATAAATTAATTTATTGGGAAGGAAAAGACCTGCTTTTTCTTGTACCCGCTGGTTAATTGCTTTTCCTGTTACATCTTTCTGCCCAGGGAGAGCAAGTTGCCTGTGGATAATACATCTATTAAATACCAAATCTGGGCAAGTTATTCTTCTTTGTCTCTTACACCCACTTTGACCCATTTTAGGCCAATTCTTAGTCCCAGTGAGTAAATGGAATTTCTGCTATTGGCTATAATGGGAGTAGAAATTAGGGTCTAGGAGGGAGTTTGTGTATGGGAGGAGGTGCAGTCTGTGATCTTATATCACCACTGAACTTCCGCAGCAGTGTCACCCGCTGGGCCAGATTTTGATTATATTTGTACTGTACTGATGTAAATCTGAAGTAACTCTACTGAAAACAATGGTATTATTCTGGTATAAATCAGATCAGAATCAGGCTTGCTTACTCCAGGCTGTATTTGGCTCTCTCAATCCTACCTCTAGGGAGTGGAGCACAAATCTTTAAAGCCCTTTATTATGTGTACCCAGCAATCACAGGCAATTAAAATATAGACAAACTGTAAACTCCTCAGGGCACAGCCCTAATAGAGACATACATACTACAGCGAGGGATGGGAAACGAAGGGAGCGGGATGTGAAAGACAAGAGGGTCAACAACAACAAATAATGAGAAATGCTGTTGGTTACAGATATACATCTTTAAGAACAATAAAAACATGTAAATTGTTTAAATAGCTTGCAGATATTCCACAGGACTTGCTAGAAATTGGCTACACTAATAATGGTTACACTGAGAGCCTGCTGGATATAATAAAGTGCATTTTTAAAAAAAGGTGTCAATTAACATGCACATATGCAAAATGTATGTAATGCATAGAAAAGCACATATATTTTGACTGCATTCTTCTCCTGCACCCTTTGTATGTTTTTTGTCTTGTGGAGAGGAAGGAAGTGGGGGAAATGGAAAAAAACAAGCTGTGAGTCTATCATGGCTCTGATTTTTTTGCTGGTACATTGTAACCCATTCCTGGTGCCTTTGTCTCCTTTTGTCTTTTTAGATTGCAAACCTCTCTGGGGCAGGGATTTTTCTTACCAGGTGTTTACGCAGCACCTTGTGCAGCTAAGCCCTGACCCTCGCTGGGGCCTCTGAATACTCCTGCAATAAGACTAATTATAATATTGTCATTTGAATTATTTGTATAAAGCACTTATATGAATCTGAGGCTAGACAGTCAGGCAGGAGAGCAGGAATAGAGGGCAGTGACGAAAGGCTGACTGAAAGGCCTCCAGCCTCAGAATCAAGAGACTAAGAACTTGATTCTGGGTCTTCCACTTCATAGCACTATCGGTAACAGCTGCTCTTTAGGTGCAGCATGGTAACTGCCTTATTGTTATGGTTTATTACAACAATCTGTAACTCCACTAGCCCTCGCCCACCTTTTTTTTGTCCTGTGACTGCAGATATATTAATGGGCCACTCCATTTGAATAGTTCAGTGGTTCTCAAACTATAGCAACCGGAGGACCCGCATTGTCATTTACATTTTTTCAGGGACCCCTAAGCCCTCCTGCTCAGCCCCTGCCCCTTCTCCGAGGCCCCTCCCCCTGCTCTCTTCCCCACCCTCACTCACTTTCACAGGCTGGGGAAGGGAATTGGGGTGCAGTAGAAGGTGAGGGGTGCAGGCTCTGGGAGGGAGTTTGGATGCAGGGTGCAGGCTCTGGGCTGGGGCAGGGTTTTGGAGTGTGGGAGGGGGTGAGAGCTCCAGCCTCTGGCTCCCAAAAACGAATGGTACATCCCTCTGGCAGGGGCTTCTAGGCAGGCGGGACAGGAGGGTCTCCGTGCACTGCCCTGCCTGCAGGCACTGCTCCTGCAGCTCCCACTGGCCACAGTTCCCAGCCAATGGGAGCCGCAGAATCAGTGCTTGGACAATGCGTGGAGAAGGGCCTCAGGGACATGCCAGCCGCTTCCAGGAGCAGCGCGGAGCCAGGGCAAGTAGGAAGCCTGCCTTCGCCCCACTGCACTGCCAGACTTTTAGTATGCAGGAGTTGCTGGGAGGTAGGGGGAAGAGTTGATCAGCGGGGCCCTCAGACCCCGGGGGTATCCTTGGGGACCCCAGTTTGAGAAACGTTGCCTCAGAATATGCACTAACTACCAATGCTAAACAATCTGCTTCACCTTGTATTTAGCTGTGAGGCTCTGAGTCTAAGCCCTGGTCTATACTAGCAGGGGGGTTGACCTAAGATATGCAATGTCAGCTACGAGAATAGCGTAGCTGAAGTTGACGTATCTTAGGTCAACTTACCTGCCATCCTCATGGCGTGGGGTCACTCCCCCGTTGACTCTGATTCCGCCTCTTGTCTTGGTGGATTACAGCAGTCAAAGGCAGAGCGATCAGGGATCAATTTATCGCGTCTATACTAGATGCGATAAATCGATCCCTGATAGATTGATCACTACCCGCCAATCCAGCAGGTAGTGAAGACATACACTGAGTAACCTTCCTAGACCTGAAGAAGAGCTCTGAGTAAGTCAAAAACTTGTCTCTCTCACCAGTGGGACTTAGTCCAAAAAAAGATATTACCTTACCTCATTGTCTCTCTAATTAGCTGCATGTGTTCAGATATAGAGCAGCAGGCCATTCATATTGGCGCATGCAGGGGTCAAGTGCCCCCCAGAATGGCCTGCGCCTCCCCCTCTTCCACTGCCCCTGGCATATTTGGCTGCTCTCCCTGGCAGCCAGAATTGGGCGGGGAGCAGAATGGAGAAACTTCTGCTTGACAGAGCCTGGGTAGGAAGCAGTGGCAGCAGCCCGATCCCTGCCTGCCCGGACTCGGCTGTTGGGGACAGGGGCTGAGCGTGCTGTGTGGAAGAAGGGGATCCGGCTCGCTCGGTCCCTGTCCTCGAACAGATAGCATAAAAAAGCAGGGGAAAAACATAGCTCCATCCTTCCTCTTCAGCTGTGACTTTATTTCTTGTGTGTTTTGTTTTGGGTGTATTTTGAAATTACTTCCTCCCCACCTCATCCCCAAGGCCCATTCTGCTGCTGCCCATAACAGCCACAGCTTAGCTGCTTTCACTGCTGCTGTTTTTGGTCCCACCTTCCATTACAGAAGCTGAATTGAGACTTATTAATATAGTTATAATTTTACATTCTCAATTTAGTTAATTGGGCCCTTTGACTCTTCTGCATTTACCTCTGGCTAATAGGATTAGTTTTCTGGTAAATGTTTCATGCTGTGTGTTATATTAACACATGTGAAAGTTAGATGTGAATGGAAATGAAAGTAAATTTACTTTATTTTGATTTTATTTTCTCATATTTATCTGAACAAGGCAATGTCTCAAAAACCCAAAGGGCAGAACCATCATGGCTTTTAGGTCAGTAGGTCACATAATTCATTAAATTCTTCACATGGGAAATGTTGACCTAGGTAAAAATAAGAGTGCAGGATTGTTGATTGCGAAAAATGGGATAGGTACAGAAAATATCATTACACACATTGACATAAGTGTCTATTAACGTTACACTCAGGAACTATTACTATCCACACTCCACAGTACCACAGAAAGTCACCAGTACAAAATGTTTTTCAGAAAGACACCAATATCCTGGTCTTTTAGAAGAGTAATGGACTCCCAGGCAGGAACTGGAATTCAAAACTAGCCCTGAGTTTCCTACTGCCTGAGCCACCCGGGATGAACTGTGCTGTGAAAATGATACAGTTGGTGTCCGAGAGATAATGACTTACTGCACTTAAAGTACCTCCCCGTAAAGGAGAATCAACTATAGCTGCACAGCCTGCCCTCCTACAGCCTCCTCCTGGGTATCCTTCTGCTTTTTTAAATGCTAGTAGTTCTGTCACAAATCAATTACTAAAGCACACTGCAAAGTGAGTCGATTCAAACTACAAATAAGGGACTGATGGGACCAGAAGTATGAAAATAATCTACAGGAAAACACAACAGAACAAAAAACACATTGACATCAGTGCTCCAGCTCCCTAGATACAACGGGAGACATTAATATCTTGACATTTACTTCACTGAGGTGTTTAGTGTCCCCTATTCTTAGAATGAGGAATACTGGAAATACCATGGTAACTTATACTGCAAGTTATAACATGATGGTTCTAAGGGTACTCACTGTAGTTTAGTTATTTTTAACTAGTTCAGTCTGGGGATGTTTGTAAAAAAAACTACTTAAAATGTGCCTGCTTTGGTCAAAGACTTATAGGAGATATAACTGATCATTGACAATGAATTTGATTCTCCTCTCACTTGCATCTTGTGGAGTCAGTGGAGCTGCAATGTTTTAAGACAGGCTTGAGAAGGAGAATTAGGCCCAATATTTTCATATTATTACACTTGTATCTATGCCTGTGAGATGCTCAATTATTTACTAAAATATTGGATTTACCTCCTTCTCTTTGAACTATGTGGTACAGATGAACAATGTGCAAGATACATTCCAGATCCTGGTCTTGGTATCCTTTTTCATGCATGTCATCCACTGAGTCCGGATAAATGACTTGATCACGTAGTGTTCCAATGGACATGTAGGGCCTGTAAAACAACAAAATGAAACTAGTAATCTACACCAAGTCACTTCTCTGCCCTGCTATTTAGTACATCTTGCTGATGTTCTATGAGCAGGGTATAATAATTTAAACACTGTTTCTAAAACTGTAATTATCTATGAATACACTGTGGGTGTATGTTTCTCTAAACTCACTCTGGGGACAATGCACTGTTTACATAAAAACTGATTACAGAGCAGCAACATTAGCATGAAAACAACATGATAGTTAAAGCAGAATAAACATTATTTCATGACCTAGTCAGAATCCATGATTTTGAAAACAAAAATCAGATGCAGCATACTGTTTTGCATATATTTTGTTTTTAGATTTTAAAAATTTAATTCAACATATATACACCAAAAGGAAACTACAATAAAAACTTAGCACTGTGCTGCATCTCTTAGAAGTGAAACACAGAATTCACAGGCCAGAGGGAAGAGAGGAGGAAGGTGCCACAAAGTCACCTTTTCACCCTCTCTATCCTGAACGCTTTTGGAGGATGGGGGGGCAGCAGCCCCAGGCAGAGGCAAAAGATTCTTCCTAAAAGTGGGGGGTCCAAGAGGCCCTGCCGCCTCTGTGGCCCCACCCCTGCCCCTTTTCTCCCCTCCCTCCACCCCAGCCAATTTTCTCTCCCCCACCCAGGTCACCCACCCAGGGCAGGCGGAGGGTCTGCAGCTCCTCACAGCTTCCCACGCAGCTCTTGCCTCACCCCAGCTCAGCCAGGGTGCGGGGCCTCAGTGGCCAAAGAACCGCAGCCAGGCCATGGTAAGAGCTGTGTGGGGAGCTGCAGACTCTCCATCTGCTTTGGGCAGGAACACAGGGAGTGGGACACAAGCCAGGGGCTGCTCTTGGGTCCCCCCACCCTAGGCAGGTGGAGGCTCCATAGCTCCTCACAGCTGCCAGGGCTGCTGGAGGGTGGAGCCTTGGGAGGGAAAAGGAGGGGCAGGGAGTTGTGCCTGTGGAGAGAAGTGGATGGGCAAGGCCTGCCCACTTTCAAAAGTGGGAGGGTCTGTGGCCCCTTGGCCCCCATAACCCCAGGCATAACTCCGACAGCTGAGGATACCTGAGCTAGCGCTGACTCTTTGGAGTGGCCTCGGGGCAGGCGCCAGTGCTGCCCAGAATCTCTGCAATGCTTTGGTCAAGGTTTGCCAACCCTCCCCGATTGGCTGGGAGCTAACCGGAATCGGCATCGATCTCCCGGTGACTACTGAAGGCAATCTCGGAAATTTTAATAGGAGATTTTAAGAAAATAAATTGATACAATGAATGCTCATAATTCATACAGAAGTTCATTCATTGTTAAAACATAACGGTGTCATATCATTGTGTTTTTCTTTCTCTTGGCAGCGTAATGACATAATATGTAATGTAAACCAGTGGTACTACCGTAACTAAGGTGTACGTACACTTTTGAAAGTTGCCTGTTTTTTCACTGCACTTCCCCACCGAGCACTAGAAAAATGACATTAGCTTTCTAGCGAACAGTTCAAAACAAAAACCCAAAACACAAATGACGGTGGTGAGGGAGCATTTGAACAGTGGCATGGTGAAAAAGAGAAAGTATTTTTGCTGCTTTAATGACCGATGCTGCAAAGAAAATGCATTCAAAAGTTGGCTTCACAAAATCAACACCGTTAAAATGCATTCTGTGTTGGAAGCTTTAAGGTAAAAACATAACATTAATTAAGTATGAAGGTTTATCGTTTCAAGCTATTCATTGCTGTTGCTTTATAGTTAGCTTGATATTGTGAATGGGTTAAACGGTACAATTAATGACATTACATCATGTTAGGGGAATAGCTCCAGTCAGAGTTGGCAGAGTGTGGCCCCACTACTGATACACCACCACTCCCATCTCCCCCACTCTTTAAGCTTGGACTTGTAAGGGGGTTCTCAGAGAATAGCCTTACAATTGTCTCTGCAGTGCCTATGTTGGGAGAATCCTCCCCTACCTGGATTACTGGCGTTCAGGGCCTTTTTATGCTGCCCCTTCAATTTTATCTGGTGTAAAGGAGCTGGAGCAGGGGTGAAGATCTCACCCCATGTAATGGGTGTAGCTATGGATGGGGTTAAGTATCTTCCTAAATCAGGGCCTTAACCATTTATTACTGACATCTACAGAAGTCCCATCATTGTAGAATTTGGCTGCACTGATTGTTGCTTAGGAATGAGGCAAAACACAATTCCCATTTGGAGGAAGTTGCTTCTCTCATTTTCTGTATGGCAAATATTGATTTTTCCCACTATAGTGGCTTATGAAGAACAAGCTGATATAGAACCTACTGCCCCTTGATACTTCCTCTCATAAGCACTGCGATGATAACAGTGGCACAGTACAAGGAACAGAGTTTATTAGTTAACTAGAATTCCCCAAACAGTTGGGGTCCACATTAGATTATACCCTCTCAAGAGGCTTATGTACACCCAATCCTGCATCCACTGGGTCAGATCCTCCAGTGCAGCCAAGTTGTGCTCAGTGCAATCTGGGCTAGGTTAGTAAATGTAAATTTGAGCCACCCTGCTTCCAGCCTAAAGGCTGTGCTTTGCTTAGCTGCCCACTGTCTCAAGGACTGCAGCAGTCAGGGGTGGCTAGTGACAGGTCCATGCAGACCAGGCCTCTTTGCTGGGGGACCAGGATATGTGGCATCAGTTTTGTTCTGGGGAATCCTGAGCAGACTGTATCCACTGGCTTTGTGCCACCAGAGGATTGCCAAGCCCAAGATCTGACCCTTTGACTTCAATATTACTCAGATTAAACCTTTATTATTTTGTCTGTAATGAGTTTCTTCAGTTGGTTGCCTTAGTACTGAGGCAAGGCTCATCTGCCTCTAGTTCCTGGAACCAACCTGGGCTCCATTCAAAAACATGTACTCCCTCGTACAGACATTGGTACAGATTAGATTGATATTCATTGGGCCAGACTGTCCTAGTACTTGTCGAGAGCTGATATCCCCCTGCCTGCCTATCACCATCTTCTGCTCTCTGGGATACTGTTGATGCACCCCGGGGGTGATCTATGGGATATCTGGGGGTGCAGACAGGGCCTGTGCAGAATCTACCCAGCTGCAAAACACTGTCCCCTGCATTCTGTGTAGAAATCCAAGAGGCAATTGTTCTAGCTGGGAACTATATTAACTCCCTCCATGTCCTCTTTAGCTGCTGCTGCTGATCATCTGCCAAAATCAGTAAGCTCATGTTAGAGCTGTGGTGCCAGGGACAAGAGGACCCAAAGGAGCAGTGAGGTGGAGCCAGCAGTAGAGCGTTCCACATAAACATCTCTTACCTCTGTGGATTGCTGTTACTGTTAGTTTTACAGTGCCCAGAGGCATGGGCATCCCCTCCTCTGCAGACTCCAGGATCTGTGGGGCTGACAAGTCTCACACAGGCATGGCCCATGACAAGTCCATGGGCCATGGACCCCATATCCCCACTCCCTTTAAGGGGAAAGGTTACAGAAAGCTATGAAGTTATTCTTTAATAAAAGTTTCTCTGTCTTCATGGCTCCTCTCATGGGGGTGGTCTAACCCACTGATATTATGACACCAATCAGACCAACTGCAGGGTAAAGGAAAAGAATTTTATGACACTAACAGTTATGGACTTCCAGGAGTAAGGCCCTGTATAGTTTTACATTTATTAGTGGCATTGCACTTTCTGTTACAGTGCTGGCAAAGGTGTTGTCCTGATTACACTAATACAGCAGTTCCCTAACTGTGGGGCTCAACTCCAAATGGGGTCATGACATCAGCAGATGGGGTCATGGCCATCCCTCACATGTGGAGGATGCCAGTTTGCCTGGAACAGCAGGGCCTTGTCTAACACCAACAGACCCCAGTCACTGGCAGGTGGGATTGAACCTGGGACCTCTGAAGCTTAGTGCATGAGCTGAAAGCCAACTGGCTGTTAGCTAAGGCAGTAGAGTAGACCCATTCTTTCCCCCGCCACTTCTCTCTCTGTCTCCCCTCCCACCCCCCATGCCACTAGGTGGGACAGAACCCACCACATACAGGAGGTTTGTAGGTTACATTTGCATGTATAGTGTGTATGAGCTCACAATGCATGGAGTACATCACTTAAAAATCGCAACCTCCACACAGTGTGATCTCACATGCACTGTAGGTACAATGTCATTCTGTGAAGACACCACCACATTATAGAGCAAAATGGCTAAGTCTCATGCAGGGCCCAATCTGGTCAGCCTCCTAAGCAGCATGACCTCGCACACACCATATGTAAGAGGTCACACTGCTCTTCAAAATGGCATCCTCTGTGCTGTCTGGGGTACAAGAGGAAATAATTCATTAAAATGGGGTTGTGCCAACAAAAAGTTTGGGAACCGCTATACTAGCATTTAGCGAAAGTTAAACTGTTTTCAGCACCAGCTTTTTGGAGCGGGAAGGCAGGGAAATATGAATTGCTGACACTTAGTCATTTTCCTACAAAATCATTGATGTTATTTTCATCCTCTGGATAGATGGCTTAAACTTCCTCATAGATTTCCACCACAACTTCAGCAAGCTCCATCCCTCCATTAAACTCTCTCTGGAACACTCCCACACTAGCATCAACTTCCTGGACACGACAATCAGCGTCAACAATGGAACCCTACAGAAAACTATATAGAAGAAACCCATGGATCACCACACCCATCTTCATACACACCAAGAAATCTGCTGTCTACAGTCAGGCACTCAGATACCACAGAATATACTCCAAAGAGAAAGTCCAGAGTATACACCTTAACACACACTGATCCATGTTGACCAAACAAGGACACTCCATCAGAGAAGTGGCTTGTATCTGGCTTGAGTCTGGCCCCAGCCCTGTCCCTTCCATTCAAGGTTCCACTCTTTTCGGGGGTCCAGAGCCGCACTCCTCCCCATCTTGCCCATTACCCTGGCTGCCCTGTGTACTGGTAAGTCCTTTAAGTTACTTTCACTCCTACCATTAACCCCTTCTTTTTGTCCTATAACTGCAGAGGTGTTTACAGGTCACTCTAGTTTGAATAGTCCCTTATAATATGTGCTAACTACTTGCACTAAGTGACAAGCTAAGGTCTTATGGTACCTTAAAGACTAAAGTATTTAAGCATAAGCTTTTGTGGGCTAATACCCACTTCATCGGATGCATGCAGTGGAAGTAACCAGAGGCAGGAATAAATAAGAGGCAAGGATCAGGTTAGAGATGACAAGGTTAGTCCAATCAGACTGAACCAGCTTGTTATCTCTAATCAGTCTAATCTAATTTTATCTACTTATGCTAAATAATCTGTTCCAATTTTCATTTTCCTGTGAAGTTGGAAGTTCTTTTCTCAGACTTGAAGAAGAGCTCTGTGTGACTCAAAAACTTGTCTCTCTCATCAACAGAAGTTGGTCCACTAAACCATATTATCTCACCCACCTTGTTTCTCTAATATCCTGGGACTGACACAGCTATAACTACACTGCATACAATGAAAGAGGTAGTTAACTATATTCATTTATTTGGCTATTTATGTAACAAATTAATTAAAAACCCAATACAAAATCCCTAAGTAATACTGTGTTACATTTGTATTACACCTACCATCTCACCATCCCAAAACAGTCCCTGAAATTATTTTACCCACTCTTGAAATGCAACCATCTCTGGGGTTGAACACGTCCACAGTACCAGTGCACAGCAACAGAACCTTACAGTTTAGATCAAGAAGTAAACAAGAAAACTGTAACTGATTGAACGTGAAGGGAGGATTTAGGTAGGTAGAATGTAATTACCCAAACTATAATTTGGCTAGGACACTGGAGTTAATATTCTAATCTTGCAAATAATGTCAAGGGATCTTTAATAACCACAAGCTCTCAGGGCTTCAGTTTCAACTCACACCTGAATGACTGTATTCCATGACAGAACACTGTGCTCTCAAAACATCTGCAGTCTAAGTTTTACACTATGCATGAGGGTGATGAAATCTTAGAGAGGGAACAGGATGAGGAAGAACAAAGGATGGAGCAACATGATTACATGGTTACTAAGTTTATACACATCTTTATTTTTTTAAAATACTGCTTGCATTACTGTTCTGCACAGCTCAAAAAGGCACTGTTTGTAATCCCTATTGATCAGTCCAATCCACAGGGTTATCATATAGCTGCAGTGTTACCAAATAAGGAGTAATGCTGGTTCACAAGGTATTTTGGGATAGAAAGGCTGTACTCCACTCCGACTGTACTAGCATTTGCTAAGTCACTGTCTTGAAGTGCGGAGGGCCTTGTTAGCATAGACGTTTTCAGGGTAGCAGGTGAAGAAAATCCATGTTTGGATGCCTGGAAATTCCTATTCCAAACCAGAAAAAATAAGCCATATCTTCAATACAGCATTGAAACATACTTCCTGAATGTATTCAGGCGTTTTGTTTTATATGAAAATTCAAACCATTTTAAGGTAAGATGTGCTTATAGAATGAATTAAGTATTCTAAACCACCACAATTTTAACAAAAGAAAATGAGTGTAACTGAATACATTTTGATATTTTCTGAGATAATCTGAATGGTTCACAGTCCTAATTAAAAGCAATATGCAGTAATTAATGCACTTAAAGTATATTTTAATTACGTGGCTTGTACTAGAGTGTGACAGAGCTCATTTCCAATGAAAAGCTAGAGCATGCAGGAGACCTGATTGCAGAAGTGATCAAGACTACTTTACCTCTATTGGCAAGAGCTTCAACTGTCACAGAAATGCTCCCTCTTGTATGGGGAAGAGGCAAAAGCAGCACAATTTGCACCATTCTGTCACAACTCTGTGTAGCTGACTCTGAGATTGATATAATCCAGATGAGCTGGCCAGCCATATGCCATCCATGGGGGATTGCAACTGTGACATCAAATGGGGGCTGTTGCTCAGAAGGATTGGGTTAGATAGGAAAAATCGTTGGATGCATAGAATGGAACCATTAAGTGGGCTATAGCCCACGAAAGCTTATGCTGAAATAAACTAGTTAGTCTCTAAGGTGCCACAAGTCTTCCTCGTCTTATTTACGGATACAGACTAACACGGCTGCTAATCTTAAACCTGTCAGGAAAAATAAATGGGATGTAAAAGCCCAATAAACCCCCCACCAGATTGACTTACATTTAAAGTTTCTGCCTCTGATGGTAAGAGACCCCCCTTAACATAGGGGCAGGGCAGGGAGAGACTATGCTGTGACCTCGATAACAAAGAATTATGGGTAGGATTTTTCAACAGAGCTCAGCGTTGGCTTAAATACACCCCCAGAGAAATCTATTATAAAACTCCCACTGATTTCACTGGGAGGCCCAGACCCACAAAGGTACTTAGGCACATAAACCCCAGACTCAAGTGCCTAAACCTCAGGTTTAAATCTCTGAGATTTACACATCTAAGCCCTAGTTTGGGCTCCACTGCAATCCATAGAACTCCAGTTGAACTCTGTAGGTGCCTAAACTCATGCAGTGAGTAAAATTTTCCACAGTAAAAGTTCCCTCAGTGCCTATGCTCCTGCCTCTGGGCATGTGCACTGCTGTCTCCCACTAGGCATCGAGGTGCTTCTCTCCTGCCTGTGCCCCAGAGTGAGCCACAAGCTGGAGGAAGACGGGTGTTCATCGTCCTAAGTCACACACAGAGCCCAGTCGGGTGGGCCTCCCCAGTGGCAGCCTACCAGATCAGATCCATTCAATAACAGGCTGGAAGAGGTGGTGGTGCTGCCGCTCACCTCAGAACTTTATCCCACGTATTTGAGCACTCACCAGCAATGTGGAACACCCAGGTTCAATTCCCCCCTCATTCCCAGAGGAATTTGAATAGGGGTCTCCCACCTCTCAGGAGGTTGCTCTGATCACGGAGATATTCTGACACAGGGTTCCCTCGATCTCTCTGTTGAAGGTATTCTTCTGTGCATAAATAATGAAGCAGTAATTGGAGGAGGGGGACTGGCCGCAGGGTCTCCCACCTCCCAGGTGGGTGCTCTAACCACTGGACTACAGAGTCATTTTCTCTCTGTCTCTCTGGCCCAAAGACTCTGTAAGAGCCCAGTCCCCCTGCTCCATTAGCTTTTTTATTATTTATCCATGGTGGAACGGCTTCATATGGAGAGACTGAAAGAGCTCCACATGAGAATTTCCCATG
>ML677341.1:21980141-22025852 GCA_007922305.1 Dermatemys mawii | reverse complement strand
GCAGCTCCCCACCTACAGTGCTGTCTTTTGTGGACCTCTCCCCATCCATTTTACAGGAAGGCTAGGTACCTAACTCAGGCTTTGTGGAACACAGTGTTGTTCCTGTGATTGTACAGATGCCTCAAGTTAGGCACTGTAGCGCTGAGCTTTACAGCATCTAAGTCCCTTTGTGCCTTAGCATATGAGAAAATCCCAGACTACAGCTATCCAGTAAGGGGATGTTGGTTCCTATTCAACTCTCTATCTACTGGGACTAATAAGGTGAACAAAGAACAATCACAGCAGCAAAACACGACTAAGAGCTTTTACAAAGTTATGGAGTCTTGAAAGAACATTAATTACGTTCCACTGCAGACACCAATCCTAGCTCAGGAAAACATGGTGCTATTTAAAAAGAAAGTAAGATAGCAGAAATGAAGATTAGTTAAAAGCAGTGTTATTTAGAAAGCAGTCGCCTTAGTTCATAATATATTTCATTCCACTGTATCTAGCTGAAGGGTTTTTTTAAGGCCCAGCTAAAGTTTCTACAACCCTTCTGAAGTTATAAATAATTAATCTGTGCTTAAAATAGCCTACACCAAACTTTTCTCTCTACACGTACAAAAGCTATCCAAGATCATCTTCTAAATATTTCAGGTAGATCAATTACCAAAGCTGAATGGAATTAGCTTACCCCCACTAACACTTTACGGGGTACAAAGTATAGAACACAAAAGATATTTTCACTCTTGGTGCATATAATTAGAATCTTCGATCAAAGGCAGAAAAATCACAATAATGATTCTGTGGCTCTCTCTATAGAAAGTGAAAGCACATCTCTAGTAGAAAAGAACCTGGGAAGAAATAGTAACCAGGACTGTAAATGCATGCCTTAATTATTACTGACTCTCTGCTGCCAATTAGGGGTTCTCAAACTTCATTGCATTGTGACCCCCTTCTGACAACAATTATTACATGATATCAGGAGGGGGAACTGAAGCCTGAGCCCACCCAAGTCCTGCTGCCGTGGGTGGAGGGGACAAAGCCAAAGCCAAGGGCCTCAGCTCCAGGCCGGGAGCATAACCTGAGCCCTGCTGCCCAGGGCTGAAACCCTCAGACTTCAGCTTCAAGCCCAGGCAGTGAGGTTCAGGCTTCAGCTTCAGCCCTGCGCCATAGCAAGTCTATGCCAGCCCTGGCAACACCATTAAAACAGGTCTGATTCACTTTCGGGTTCTGACCCACAGATTTAGATACATGCTTTAACTACTAATTCACCCTCACCAAGATCACTTACATTAAATAGCATAAAGAACTTTTTGTGAACAATTCACCAAAACTGTTTTTCCATTTGGTCTGTTCATATCTCTTTATGTAAATGTACACCACAAAAAGCACCCAGGCTTTTTAACCTAACACACACCACATCCGTATACAATAAAGACGGGAAATGCAGTCTGAAATTACCTCAGCTTTACATGACAAGTCACATTAATCAAGCAGACAGATGAAAAAATATTCCACTTCTCCTAAGCAAGCAGTCTTTCCATACCACTCCTCTCTCCCTAACTGTCCAGGAAAACAGATGTGCCTAGTCATAGACCATGAAGGTCAACAAATATAAGGGGAACGGAGGAGAAAATTCCAAAGTTAAGGACCCTTCATGGATCAGTGTCATGTGAGCCATCCCATTTTAAACAGGGGTGCTACAACTCAAGGGCGTCTGCTAATCAATATGTGAGACAAACAGTCACTCTGATTTACGCAGGACCCAGATTATCCATCTGTGTTTGTACGGGACAGAGCACAATGGGGTCCTGGTCCTTGACGAGGGCTCCTCAGTGGTATAATACAAATAATAAATTATCATAACAAGTAATCAGTTTAGGCACATCTTCATTTTGTTTTTAAATACCGATGGGCATAAGAGTAATCCTATTTCAGAAAAAAATGTACTAATGGCATGGAAAGCTGCAGTCTAAATTTCAGTCTTAAAGTTTGGCAAAATTATAAGCAAATTAAATCAGGCGCTTACCATGGGAAGTGTTGTGGAATGTAAATAATAAGCAGTACTACCAGCCCCACTATAATAATTATTTTATACTTAGCCACTATGTTCATTGGTCATGAAAACTGTGTAAGTGATCCAGCAACAAATCCCTCTAAAGAAAACATTCCTACCACCAAATACTTTTTAATACAACAGACGCCTTGAAAAGTGAAATCTGCAGCAAATCAAAGAATCGTAAATTGAAATGCATTGTTTGGTGCCAAGGAATCTCACAGAGTTGTCTACTCTTCTTGTTCATTTTAGTATTCTTGACTGTGTCCTTTGGAATTTCCAGTGTTTCCTAAACAGTGTCAAATTGCTACTTATCACATTACATGCCCAAGGCACTAGAATATGCTATTTTATATTTCTGAATAACTCAGATATGATATTTGAAACAACAGGTTTCTGAAATACTAAACAGTCCCTATTGTATTCTTCTATCAATTCAACATTTACAGTATTTTGAAATCAATTAAAAAGGTTAGGTTGGCACGAATAATTCAAATTGAACACTGGAATTAGATTTCTCCATAGAAGCTATGCCATCAAAACACTGACTACCAATTGATTTGTGTAGAATACAAAGCTGTCCCCAACATAGATAAAATCCACAACTTAACTTAATGTACTTTCTTTTGCCACCAATAGCAAGTTTTAAAGGGGTTCTCTCAGGGAAACAAACACTATGCATAGTTTAACTTTAAGCAAATGGTTACCTGCTTTTCTGAATCAGGTCAATAAATATCAGCCAGGTACTTCCATTGTTACAGTGTATGAAATTATAAAACATTTGTCAAGTTTAGTCTGACGCTGTTAGTTTAAAAAGTTTCTCCTATGTCTTTTCAGATCAAAATGTTCAAGGCCTTGTTTTTCCATATTTTTAAGCCAGGTTCAGTATTAAGAGGTCTCAGTCTTTTACAGATGTAAGTGAGGGTATGAGAACACCACCAAGCCACTGGTGCTGAACATCATGTTTTGTTGATGACAATCCTTTAGGGAGGAGCAAGTTAAGGAAGTGAGCATGGCAAGAGCAAGGTACCCAAGTGCATCACACGAAACAGAGTAGCTGGTTATGAGAGATACTGATGGAAACACTTCTGTGACCATAGCTAGGTTTCATGACAGTTTCTGGTATTGCTGTCTCCTAAATTCAGCTCTTCTGTACCATTGGTGAAAGTATTTTGAAATAATGTAAACAGATTCTATGAATATTGGTGAACTCATCCCTGTGCAAAGGGCCACACATGGTCAATGTACCTTTTAAGACTCACATAAGCCTCAAAATAGGAATGATGCATATATCTTGTCATGTCCTTTTGTAAAGGAGTGAATTTGACCCATTAGTTGCATGTACAGCATTGTACTTAACAAACCCTGTGACATGGGTGGGTGGGTGGGTGTGTTCTAAAAATCAGGGTTTAAATTCTGATGTGGGTCACAAATATGGGGAACTTGGTTTATGCACAAATTTAAGTGATTGCTTGACTTGTTAAAGGCACCAAATTGATAAGCCTGGAGAATGAAGCCCTCCATTGATCTAAAGAACAGATATAAACAGTAATAATACAAGCTTCCCAACCAATATGCCTCAACTCTGTTCTGAAGAGACCACTTTTATAAGCAAGACAGTAATTAGATTGTTATGCCAGAGTAATTCTTGGCCTCTCTGCTAAGACAAACTTGCCAATAAAGATGCCAATGTGCCAATAAAGGAACTGGTTTCTGTGATGAAGACAAGGGTCCTCTAGGAAGTGGATGGTGATGATGATCAGCCAACTGATCTAGCTTTTATCCACCACTGAACCATAGGCAACATTCTTAAAGCATACAGGGGATACAGCAATACACTATTGATATTTGCAAAATTAAATAAATAATAGAGAGTTAGCAGTCCCCTAAGTCATATACTTCCTAGATATATATATATATATATATGTTAAAACCTCCTCTCCAAAATAAAGCTTACACAAAACTCTTCAGCTCATCCCTCTCACCAACAGAAGTTGGTCTAATAAAAGATATTACCTCACCCACTCTGTCTCTCTAAAATAAGGCTTGGTGAGTCTATCCCAGAAGATTTGTTCTCATCATGCAACACAAAATGATTACTTGTTTCAGCTCACAATAGTCTCCAGGGTATGAAGCAGAGCTAACTTAATTGCAGGTGAGGACTAATCAGCTCATATTCTGCATGTCTATAAGCAAGCCTCTAAATCAGGGGTAGGCAACCTATGGCACGCATGCCACAGGTGGCACGTAAGCTGATTTTCAGTGGCACTCACACTGCCTGGGTCCTGGCCACCTGTCCAGGGGGCTCTGCATTTTAATTTAATTTTAAATGAAGCTTCTTAAAAAAATTTTAAAATTGTATTTACTTTATATATAACAATAGTTTAGTTATATATTTTGGACTTATTGAAAGAGACTTTCTAAAAACGTTAACATGTATTACTGGCACGCGAAACCTTAAATTATAGTGAATAAATAAAGACTCGGCACACCACTTCTGAAAGGCTGCCAATCCCTTCTCTAAATCCATTAATCACATGAAAGTTATCAACAGAAAACTAGACATTTTTCCTCATTTGACTGAATCTTATCTTACTCCAATTCATATCTCTCCACAAGGGAACCTTTGATTTATGCAAAGAACTTTAAAATCTAACTCCCAGTGCAGCATACTGAGTGTGGTTTACAATCTGGGATTTCCACAGCTCTTTGCCTACACAAAATAAAATGCTTGTAAGCCCTACCCTAATTAGTAGACTCAGTGCTGGGTGGTAGTCAAAGCTCTTTGGCGGCTTGAGAGTAAACAACAGCTAATCAAGAAAGCCAATTTTCACTTCTGGAAATGAGCCCAGATAAATCTTACTCATTTTGCAAGTTGCCTGCTGATCATCCATGTTTAAAAACCATGTGCAAATTAAAATTGTTTGAAGTTCACAGTTTAAGTGAATCCTTGATAGAATTGGGCAGATCTTTCACTGACTCAGACAGGCAAAGCCCTTGAGTAACACATATGATAATCTGATCTAGATAGGATAAGGTGGACCTTCCTTTCATGAGGACGGGGTAGAGCAAAGCATCTCAACATTGAAAGTGTCCTTTATTAATTCAGATGAAGTGTTACCTGGCTTGAAATGCGTCATTTGAGAACTCCTCAGAATCACATTTATGATGATATTGTGAAGACTGTGTCCTAGTTGATGGACACAGCAATGGGCCTAATGAACAAAATGTTTCATTTTTTATAGGTCAGCAGAAGCCCTGTCTGACCTTAGTGCATTTGCTTCAGAAACTTTTTTTTCCAAGCATCATTCAAATAAAGTAGCTTGAAACCTAGTTTGAAAAGGCATATGTCGCTCAAAGGCTATTTCAATAACAAAAATCCACCTATTTCTTTTTCAATAAACACTGATGATGGCTGCTCAAATAAGGATGCTAGTTTATATCAGCTGACCAATTACATTACTTTGGTTTTCACATCTCTGTGATGGGTGGTGACATTTAAGGACATATATTCTTACAGAAAGTACTATGAACATGATGAAAATCTGTCTGGCAAACAATGTCACTGATGAAAACTACATTCAAAGGAGTTAGTTTTGTGTATGAAGTGACCTGAAATAATGTGAAACAGTTAGGAAATAAAATACGTGTGGTGGGATATCACTATCTGAAAGTAGATGGGACAATGGAAGATGTTAACATGGTGCTGGAATTCAGAAGAGAACGCTACATGGAATAGTCACAGCCAGTGAGCCAGTTAACTCTCTCTGCCCCCATAATGAGTCACAGATTTACTAGACGATGTCAAGACTAAGTGACAGATGCTTTAGAATATTAAACAGTAGTGAATCAGGTGCACTTTACAATTGTTTGCAAGAACTAAAGTATATAAAATAGTGGACCTGAAATGAGACAGTTTGTGTCAACCTGATAATGCATGCTATAAAAAACTGACAGTTTACATGCCCGTACACTAATTAAAGAGCAAAACAAAATTTGACTTATCTAAAATAAAGAGGTAAATAACCCATATAGTTGCCCACTTGACACCTTTGTCTTCTTAAAGTTGTTACCTCATCATTTTGTAACACTCTGATGCGTTGCCTCACAAAGAAAAGCAGATGATTCAATAACCATCAAAATATAGTCCATCCTCACTATGATTGTAAAATTAAGAATTCTCTGTAAAATAACTATATTTTACACTTACTGTCTACGTGTACACGCAAGGTAATACTGGGGCTTGCATTATAATTCCATACTTTCAACTTTCTGAAAAAGTAATCTTTTAAGACTGAAATTTTCCTTGCTTAGTCTCACCCAGGAGGTGAAGTTTGGAGCTATTTGAGGAAAATCACTTCAGATATCTGGCTTACTAAAGAGTTTAGGACAGAAGAAAGAATATCTCAATAGCTGATGCAATTTTATTTAGTAGCCAAGGAGAATTTTAGAACACAGAAGGAGAAATACCAGGGAACAAAGGCTTTTAATGAAATTAAGATAACGCAACAGAACAGAAAAGTTGGAAGGAAGGACATAAGTTTCAAGAGGGCTCTGGCATATTTTGCCTTTTCTGTTCCATATTCTCCTGAGCTATATAAGACAACTGCAAAATATAGGTATGTAAACCTGAGCAGATGAAAGACAAGTAATGTAGGCAATACTATCAGTGAATCTTTGGTTGTTTCCATTTAAAAGATTTACAAGCCTGGTGTTGAAGGAAAAGGCTTAACATGCTTAACATTAGAACACAGATCAAATTTCTGATTATCGCCATCTTACTAGAGAGGTACTGGAGGAAAGGAGAAGTATGGAAGCGGACTCTGATGCTGACAGATATGAAAGAGGTCATGTAAGGTTTCTGTATAATTCCACAGTGAAAGAGGGGATATATATATATATATATATATATAGCAGTGAAGAAACACATTCTTCATACAAAAAAGACCTGATTTACACGGAAACTACAATGAATAGGAGACATATTAGCATGGGATGTGAAAATCTGAACCTCACTGATTAAGAATGTGATTCTGAGAGATGGTTTGTGTAGTGGTCCCTCGCTCTTGAGTGGGGAGGGAGGCCACTCTGTCTCACTACAGGCAGACTGCAAGTCACGGTTTGTAGGGGAAACTCTGGCCTTCTGGCCGGGGCTAGGGTTGCCAACATTCTAATCACACAAAACCGAACATCCCCGGCCACTCTTCTCTGATGCCCCCTCTAACCCGCTCCATCTCCCCTCCCTCTGTTGCTCACTCTTCCCCACCCTCACTCACTTTCACTGAGCTGGGGCAGGGGACTGGGATGCGGGTGGGGGTATGGGCTCTCAGCTCGGGGGTGCAGGCTTTGCTGTGGGGCTGAGGATGAGGGGTTTGGGGTTCAGAAGGGGGCTCCAGGGAGTTGGGGTGTGGGGGGAGGAGAGAGGGGTGGAGTCCCAGCAGCGCTTACTGCAGCTCTCAGGAAGCGACTGCCAGGATCCTGTGGCCTCCAGGCAGAGGCATGGCCAGGTGGCTCTGCACTGTGCACGCTGCCTTCGCACCCGCAGACAGCACCCCGCAACTCCCACTGGTCACAGTTCCTGACCAATGGGAGCTGCGGAGCCGGTGCTAGGAGTGGGAGCAGCACGTGGAGCTTCCCAGTTCCTGGCTGTCCCAGTGCCTGAGCTGCAGGGACCTGGCTGCCACTTCCAGGAGCAGTGTGGAGTCAGGGCAGGTAGGGAACCTGCC
Organism: Dermatemys mawii; assembly: GCA_007922305.1. Classification (NCBI taxonomy): domain Eukaryota; kingdom Metazoa; phylum Chordata; order Testudines; family Dermatemydidae; genus Dermatemys; species Dermatemys mawii. The sequence goes on along the minus strand of ML677341.1, from coordinate 22,018,088 downwards.
TTAGGCCAGGGCCCCTGCTCCTCCAACAACCAGACATTTAATGGCCTGGTCAGCGGTGCCGACTGGAGCCACCAGGGTCCCTTTTTGACTGGGCATTCCAGTCAAAAACCGAACACCTGGCAACCCTAGATGTGGCAGAGCCACAGTCCATAGCCCAGCACCTTCTGGCTGGGGCCAACAGTAATTAAACAGTCTGTAAGGGAACTCTGGCCCCCGTGGCAGGGCAGAGCACAAACAGTCTAGGGCCCTGGCCTGCAATCAAGGCACAGCAGCAAAAGAATCTATGTGCTCAGGCCCTTAGGCAGGGCAGGCCAACAAACTCAGGGCTCTGGGCCTAAAGGTGGGGTGGCTGCCACCCGGGGACAGGGCTGGGAGAGATCCAGGTCCACGTGACTCCACCAGGTCCCAGCCTAGGGCCTTAACAGCGACAGACAAGGGCCAGCAGGGATTCCGGCTACAAGGCGTTAACTCACACTCCAGCAGCTGAACTGGACCAGAGTATGGTTCTCCGGGGCTACTTCCTACCGCAGTCTGGGCATAGGGCTCTGTAGTCCAAAGGTCCTTTGTCTTATCAGGGTATTCAGCCACTGGCAGTTCCCACAGCTCTTCAGAGTATTTGTCTGATGGCAGTCCTGGCTGCTCCTTAGAGGTACTCATCTTCTCCTCAGACTGCAAGGCATAGGTCCACTCAGGGTCTAGTCCAGGATCTGGTTGAGATCCTAGCTCCCTGGAAGAAATGTCTGCTCCCTCTGATGCTCCAGCCCCAACTGAGCTCCAGGGAACTCCTTTTATACTTCCTGTTCCACCCTGATGGGTGTGGGGTGGGTTTAGCTCCGCCCAGTAGGGGGAGTGTCGTGGTCCCTCACTCTCCACCTCAGAGGGAGGCCACTCTGCCTTCCTACAATCTGTATGAAAGCTAAAGAAGCTAATGCTGGATGTTTAAGAAATATGCTGTACTCGGAAGATTGAAAAACTGGAATAGACAATCTTACTGATCAACTTGGACTGAATGATAAATTGCCCAAAAACAATGAGAGCCATTTACTATAAGCAGAGTATGGTGAATAATGAACATCAGTAACCCTAAGAACGTTTATGCTGCCATGAAGATCTACAGGCCAGAAACGTTCTAATGAATGGCCCTGTGGCATTGTCAAGATAAACCACTGGGATATCTGCAGGGGATTATAGAGAGAGAGAGTGAGAGCAAGAAAGAAAGAAGCCAGAGACAAGATGATCTGAAGGAAGCTGTGTTTCCTTACAGCTGACGAGGTTTGGAGATTGTTTGGATGCCTTGGATAGAGAGTGAGGAGAAGAGTAGTGAGCACTAGCTTCATCAAAATAAGAATGGAGTTCTAGAGTTCGATAGTTCAACAAAGAGCCAGAGTAAGAATATTCTCCCAAGACCAGAGGAGAACTGGAGGAGGGCAGACTGGACAAGTCAGGTTACCCTGAGGCACAATGGATATTCCTGCACAGCTTGTGCCAGCGAGTCTCCCAGCCCGGGTCAACAGCCTCAAGGGGCTTGTGCTCCCATACTAAAAGTAGCTGTGAAGGTGTTGTGGCTTGGGCGGGCGCTCAGGTTCTGAAGCCAACGGTTGGGGGCGGGCTTCAGATTGCAATCTCCAGCCTGAGTCACAGCTTCAAAGAGCAAGCCCGAATCTGTCATCTTAGGCTGGGAGGTTTGCTACGGTGTATTGTGTAGACACACCCAATTCTGCTTTCGCATGGAAGGAGTGAGATTGTTTCCGTAATTCTTTCAAGTCGTGGACAAGTTCCATTTTCACATATAGAGAGTTAGTACTCATGTTGTCCTGTGCAAGCTTTTTTAGTTTTTTAGTTTTTAAAAGTGTTTCTGGATTTTTTTAAACAAGATTTTCCGTGTCCATTAAGTTTTACATGCATTCATCCATTGCTCCACTCTACCCTCTTGACCATTTATATTCAATTAAAAGGGAAAGTAAAAGGAATAAATAGACTAACTTTGATCCACTGTTGAAAACAAGACACAGTTAGGCCTAGAGTGACCCTGGCCTTAGCAGAGTAAAAAGAGGAAGTGAAAGGAGCCTTTCCTTCACTTCCCCATTATACACCTACTGAAGCACTAGGACTGTTGCAGACCCTGTACTTCATGGAGCACTTGAACTGCTCTCTCTGTGGGCCCAGGTGGGTGAAGACTGTCCCATTAGCATTAGTGAGAATTTTTACTCAACTAAGTGCTGCAAGATTTAGCCCTATGTATGGAAAAAAATTAATGGAAATCTCATAGTGATCTGGTAGGCAGAGAACTTGGAAAAGAGATGTTGACAACAGGCCTAATTAATATAAATCAATCTAGGAGATGGAAAACAGGGAGACTCGGGTGATGCACTCTTTTAAAATCTAGAAATCACTAAGTAAAGCTACTGAGAAATGTTTCCACAACAGCAGGAATTTGGTAATATAAAAGGAGATGATCAATCATTTTACAATGTGTACTTATGTGTTCAGCTTTGAATTCAATCAAGCCAGCTGACTGTCCATGCATTTTTTAGGACTGGACATTACATACAAAATCACCAATGAAATCATTCCATTCAGCCCCTCTTTACTTTTTGTGATGGTTCATCTTTTGCCTGCAGAGATTCTTTTTTTATGTTTTACTCAACGGTCTTTGAGGCACAGTGATGAGCTCACCTGTGAGAGCGCTAACTATGTTGGTCTGTGCAAAAAAACCAACCCCCCCCGAAACCTGACAGAGAACCACATTCAGTAGGCAACCCAACCCACCAAGGACTATTACAAGCCCATATTGGAATGGAGATATAAAAGAGATTCCAAGTATTATTTTACATTTCTTTAACATATTGTATTTTATGGGAGGGCTGTAATCTAATAAGATACCCTATATTTCATCCGTCAGACTACTACCCCACCAACTTACAGCTGCTTGAGGGCATTCTGCTATGCAACAAGCTTTTCTTCTGTGAGCAAATGAAAATGGTGATCTAAATAAGTGAGCCATGGTCCTGCAGACCCTCTTTGGTGGCCTACAGCTTCCTTAAATCATGGCAGATTGATACATAGTCATGTGTCTGACTCAAAGGAGTTTAATTGAAAATCTGACATTCCCTTGCTAACAGATCCTCTTCAGGATATCAGGAAGGTAGATGGGGTGTTATCAGATCTGCAATTTTTTAATTATTTAAACAAACAAAAAGGTCAGCCTGAACATGCAGCAAATTGTAACTGGCTAATATTTAAACTGGTTCTCTCAGGTTAGATTTCTCAAAACAAGTAGTGATTTGCTTCAATTGCAGGGTTCTAGCACAATTTACAATCTGCTGGGGTTATTCTCTGCCTCTTATTGTCAGGAGCAAGCTAAATATTTGAGTGTATGCACACAATATACAATTCATGTAGGAATACAAATACACACTACAAAATAGGAAAGTTCAACAGCCATAAAATAACCCCAGCAAATTCTATTAAATTATTCCACCCTTAACTATAGTCATAGTCCTCTGAATACTTGCCTGCCATCCCAGCTAGAAACTAACACAATACTGCTGGCCATTTTCATTCCAGGGCGATCAGAAGAGTAAAGTAAATCCTGTCAGGTTCATATGGACGCTGCTTTGAAATCTTGAAAAGATTTGATCATAAAGGTGGTAAAATAACTTGAGGGAAAGAGAATTTTCACCCAGCAATCCTTTAAAAATTTCAATCCCACAGCCCTTTTTACAAATACAAGCTACTTGCTGTCTGAGGGCCAAAGCTTCTCAGTTTTAAGGAATTAATATCCCAGAGAGCTAGACTTTCCCTTTCCTCAAAAGGCTTTAATCCTTTAACCCAAGAAGACAGAGAAGCTGTCCATTCAGGTTTTAGAAGATTCCTAAACTCCATCTCTCACTTTCATCCCATTCTGAAGCAGAAGACCTTAATGGGGCCACCTGAACTAAAATGGAACTTAGTAAACTGAGAGCTCTGAAATGGACCTGCTAGCCAGGAAAGATAATAGTCTCATTGATGTGAAAATTCCCTTCTTCTGGGGAAGAGACACCCGAGCACACTCCCACAAGAATACTACGAGCAACCGTAACTGGGCATTTCCTAACTTTTGAGTGCTTGGCCTTATTATTAAACATAGACTATAATTTGAGCTACTTGTGTGTTAAGCTTGAGAATCTATTTCATAGTGTATATTGCAAGGAGTAGGACTATTTTTCATAAGCAACTTTCTACAGTCAACCTGGTCTTGGCTCTCATGATTTTTGAAGATGGGAGAACAGGCAACAGTGCCCAAAGACCCTAATTTCTCCTACAACTACTCGTACGCTGAAGGAACAGTTTTATTGTGCAATAGTCATGGACTCTATTACCCTTGTTTTTACTGAACTTGGTTTGTTATGGAGTTTTGTTACGTTTTGTGACCACGCTCTTTCATCAGTTCATTTATTTGTAACTATATAGAAAAAGATAATTATAGACTACTCAGCAAGTTAAAACACCATGCTTAATGCCTAATGCCAACATTCCTAGTGAAGCACATTAGACTATGCAGTATCTTTCTATATTACATTACATTTCTTGCTTAGACTTAACCATCATAAAATATCTATGCAAGCATATCTCAAAAGTAGAGCTTTTTGATATGCTGCTTAGAGATTATAAATGAGGAAGGGAGAGATGAGCTAGTAGTAAGATGATGGTGAGACATATAAGCCTCTTTCTAACACCTGTCATATGCTAATTCTAGCAAAAGCTTGTTTATACGGCAGAGTTCAAAAAGCTCCTAGCAAAGAAATCTATTACTCTGAAAGTAGTGAGAGATGTTGTTAACAGTGCAGAGGCAAAGGCATTAACACTAAAAAAAATACCTCTTTAAAAGCAAAGAGCATACAAGTGTTCACCTTTCTCCTCCATGTCACAGTTACAACCAAGTGCTATGCAAACAGTGACTGAAAGTGATAGTATCTGATGTCTACTTAGTGGCCTATCTGAAATGAACTGATGGTTTCAACTTACTTCCAATAGGACATCACAAAACCATAACCACAACTGGTACCTCTCTTTGCTATCTCAGCATGAGGGACAAGAATTCAGTGGTTAAGGAGAGTGAATTACTCTCCCCTTTAGAAGTGATCCCATCAGGTCACAGCTAAGGATCACTTGCAGAGTAGTTTGGGGGAAATCTTCTCCAAAGACAGAAAAAGAGATGTTGAACACAGACGTGGCTTCTCCAAGTGGAGTTTCAGCCTCACTGGTGTTTAAATCTCTAGCACAGTTAGAGAGGAGTTTAAGATGTAACCCTTCCTGATCCTTCTAAACATTTCAGGTGGAGCCAGAAAGGAAATGGGGAAGGTGGCTTTTTCTTTAAAACATTTTCCCTTTGCCTAAAAAAGTCCCCTACAGTTCTAAGTGCAATTTTCATCATTGCTTCAGATCTCTGGTTCAAGGGGAGCTGGAGGATTGTGATCACAGGACCTTTGTTATTAACCAGGAAGACTGCTAGCAGCATTGGACAATGGGTGCTTCTTTTCCAAAATGGCCTATTTTCTTATTGCAGCTCTGCCTGGCTCCTGACAGAACTGCATTCACGCTGCAGGATGATTATCCTTTGCTATTTCTGTCAAATAAGCTGATTCTTCAGTTAGCTTTTAAAATCTTAAATGGAACATACGACTTTCCATGCTTACTCAGAGCAATGGCTTATCTAGTCTAATACTGTGTTTCCCATGGTAGCCAGAACCAGACGCGCTGGGTAAAGGTGCAAGAAACCCCTGAAGCGAGCAATTATAAAATAAACTCCCCAGAAGGAAAGTTCTTCCTAGGTACCTCAGTAACAGATTGAATAACATGCCCTGAAGCATGACAGTTTATATCCCTTTCAAACGTCTTTTTCTGAGTTTTTTTTTTTTTAATCCTCACTATTGTAACTGGGTGCTTGTTATCCATTTTTTTTAATCCTGCTAAACTCCTGGTCCTTAATAATATATTGCAGCAGGGAGTCCCACAGGCTAGTGTTGTCATATACAAAGTATCCTTTTATCAATTTTAAATTTGCCACCTTTCAGTTTCACGGAATGTTTTCTGTTACCCTTTCTCATAACAATAAGAACAAGAAGTGCCTGGTTTCCCTTCTTTATACTGCTCATCATTTAAATCTTTCTTTCCAGGCAAGAGCATACCATTGATTTCTATAGTGATGTAACAGCTCTCTAGAAGTTCTGAGAAGTTCCTCTTGGGATTGTTCAACTCCTCACTACCTTCTACTCAGTATTGAGCTTTAATGACACTATGTAGTTACAACATACTTCTTTGTGTTATTTACACGCAGGTTTTTTATATTGTTTTAAAGGCTCTGTTTAGCTGCAGAGAAAAATCTATCCATCACTTAACAGCTTCCATCCTGCTTTATCACTGGTATTTTTTAAGCAGAAACACATTATGAACATTTACTTTTACCCAAGTGAAGAGGGTGAACTACCAAAGGCAACCAAAGATTTTCAGTGCTTGATTTAGCTTTTGCAAAAACATCCAAGTTAGAATGCTGAAGAGAAATATTGGAATGTATTGGATTACACTGTGTTCTGGGAGGCCTACAGATTACAAAAGAAACATTCAAAACATCATACTTTCCCTGGCAAAAGGAACACCGATTTAAAAGCAATAATGTAAAAGTAATGCTGGATTTGGTTTTGGTTTAGTATTGCAAAATTTAGGTTTTTAAAACTGAAATTCAAGTTTGGGGAAAAACAATGTTCCCCATTTGCAATGCTTTTAAAACAGAGATGAAATAAAGTAAGCTCTATTTGGCCTATTTCAAGTTTTGCTTGACAGAAAAAGAAACTATGTTCCAAAGCCTAAACTGTCCCGCAGTGTTCTTCAGTCAGCCAGCCCTCTTGGCAGTATGTGGGCTCATCCCTAGCACTCTTTGGTGACTGGCTATGGGAGCTCTCCCCCTGCAACTGAATGTGGCAGCAATTCTTCTGCACTTTCCAGTAATAAGAGGTGAGGGTTGCCATCTTCTAACCTAACTTTAAATGCCATGGGTTTAGAAAGTGGACCAAATCTCACAAAACTGGGAAAAAATATTTCCAATGCAGGCAAAGTACTTACCTTTGTGGGATATAGAACATGTGCTGGGGAGGCGGTTTGTAGAGAACACCATCATAAACTGGCCACAGACCACTCAAAATTCTGAAAAGAGAACTCTTCCCACAACCATTGGGACCAGTGATTAAAAGATGCATTCCTTCCTGTACCTAAAATAGTAATGAAGATGATAAAACAACCACCTTTCAAAATATATCACTTTTCACCATGAAGCATATAATGACACAGCCTAGCATACCCCACAATGAAACCACCTAAGCATTTAGTTTAAGTACAAATTGCAAAACTGGCTACAACTCTTATTCAGTCTCTGCTTGAATAACTGCATTTGCATAGAATATGTGGATTCAAATTGCAAAAGGAAAGGAACCAGAAGAAATCATATTTACTAGTTCCAAAGATGCAATTTAGATGTGTTTTTTCTAATTTAGGAAACAATCCAGATGGGTATGGTATTACTAATAAAAGGCTATTTTGTGGAGGGGTGAGAGTCATTAGTGCTGAAACCTTTTTTAATATTTTGGCACTTTGTGTCTTGGATAAAATGTGACTGCAGTTCATTTTAACATGTAGCAAAATTAGACCCTAGTCACACAGAACTGGGAAAAACAAGCCCACATACCATATGTCACTATCTATGATTAATCTTGATTTCAATATTCCTTGTACTCATCTACAAAACCATATTTAGAGCCAAATATTCCCCTCAAGTACTTGCATGCACTGATTTCAATTTGAGGAGACTGTAAGGAGTTAAGGACACTTAGTACCTTACAAGCATTAACATTCTTATAACTACAGTAAACTGTATCACAATCTCATTAAACAGTGTATGGTATTTTTTGTATGGGTGAATTAGTCACAAAGGGATGAACTTGCAAAGCAGTGAATAGGGATGTGTGGCATGACCTTAAGTGAATGAATTGAAGCTGCATGAGCAAGGCCCAATGACTTGAAAAATTTAACCTCAAAATTCCATTTCTGCTTATATAGTGTCATTTTTATGCATTTCCGATATATATACACACACACACACCCCTTTGTTTATTCACCCTATAAACCTCTATACTTCCCCCACCCATCCAGTAGCACTGTTTGGGAATTCTCTCTATAAATCTTCTAGGTAAAGTCTACAATCATAGAGGTATCTCTGCCTGAATGTCAATCCATCATTTTATAGTGCTAAATGAAATACATTTAAAGTAGCTGGGATTTTTGCCAAATTAAAGTCCCTATTCTGTCAGGTGCTGACTATTTCATTAAAGGTGCTCTCTCTGTCTCTTGCACACACTTAATATACAAATACAGAGGTAACATGAGCAATTAGACATAAATGAGGTAGTGAAAGTTCTCATGCAACTTTCCAATGCTTTCACCTATTTCTATATAATTACTGCACTAACATTCAGTATTGTGACATATTTTGGAATCGTTCAATAAATGAAATGCATTAACAATGTGATGCCAGTAGGAGTCAATTGCTATTTGCAATAAATCATTGAAAACAATGTGAGTTTTCATTGAGCAAAGATTATACTGTCAGCTGTTAGTTACTATTGCTCCTTGGAGTGGTCAAGTGAAGTTCCACAGCGTCACTGTTTGCTCTAATGTTGTGGACTTGGAAGATTTTTAAAGCATCCTAAAGGTGTTAAGCACCTCAGTCTCGTACAAATTCAATGAGAGCTGAATGCAGAACTCCCTTAAGCAATTTTGAAAATGCAGCTGTAGCTTTTAATCTGACAATGACACAAGTCAAACCATTCCTTCTCCTCTCTCTCTCCATTTTCTTTGAGCAGGATACACTGTACATATCTGCGTCTAGTGAGCCACTATGCCTACCTTTCTTGACTTCCCCTCTTCTCCAAGTATTTAACATAGGGTACATGAACTCTGTGCTGTTTTGTGTTAATGTGATGGCAACAATCAGAAGATTCTTGCATATCATCTTACTTTGAAGTTTAGTCTGGAAACCACCACATCTCCATTTGGGGTAATAATAGGAACATTTTCACAAACAATTCCATGATCAACATCAATAACTTTTCCTACAAGTTAAAAAAAAAAGTTAGTGAAACATTCAGGGGGCAGTGAGATCCAGTAGTCCAAGAACAGGGCTGAGAGCCACGAATTCCTGGAGTTTATATATCCCTTCATGCTTTGATCACCATTCCAGAGGACATGCGTCCATGCTGATGATAGGTTCTGCTTGATAATGATCCAAAGCAGTGCAGACCGACACATGTTCTTTTTCATTATCCAAGTCAGAAGCCACCAGCAGAAGGCTGATTTTCTTTTTTGGTGGTTCAGGTTCAACCAGAGTGTTGCTCTTTTAAGTCTTCTGAAAGCATGCTCCACACCTCATCCCTCTCAGATTTTGGAAGGCACTTCAGACTTTTAAACTTTGGGTCGAGTGCTGTAGCTGTCTTTAGAAATCTCATATTGGTACCTTATTTGCATTTTGTCAAATTAGCATTGAAAGTGTTCTTAAAATGAACATGTGCTGGGTCATCATCCAAGATTGCTATACCATGAAATATGTATGGCAGAATGTGGGTAAAACAGAGCAGGGGGCATACAATTCTTCCCCAAGGAGTTCAGTCACATATTTAATTAATGCATTAATTTTTTTATGAGCAACATCAGCATGGAAGCATGTCCTCTGACAGAAGCATGAAGCATGAAGGGACATGAGCATGGGGAGATATGATTACTGTCTATAAATATATCAGAGGGATAAATACCATGGAGGGAGAGGAATTATTTAAGTGCAGTACTAATGTGGCCACAAGAACAAATGGATATAAACTGGTCAACAGGAAGTTTAGACTCGAAATTAGACGAAGGTTTCTAACCATCAAAGGAGTGAAATTTTAGAACAGCCTTCCAAGGGAAGCAGTGGGGGCAAAAGACCTATCTGGCTTCAAGATGAAGCTTGATAAGTTTATGGAGGAGATGGTGTGATGGGATAACATAATTTTGGCAACTGATCTTTGACTATGGTAATAGAGGGGCCTGGTAGTATATGGAAAGTTGGAGGGGATTGGATCTAAGATACTACAGAGAATTCTTTCCAGGGTGTCGGGCTGGTGAGTCTTGCCCACATGCTCAGGGTTCAGCTGATCGCCATATCTGGGGTCGGGAAGGAATTTTCCTCCAGGGCATATTGGCAGAGGCCCTGGAGGTTTTTCGTCTTACTCTGTAGCAGGGGGCATGGGTCACTTGCTGGAGGGTCCTCTGTACTTTGGAGTCCTTAAACCAAGATTTGAGGACTTCAATAGCTCAGATATAGGTGAGAGGTATACTGCAGGAAAGGGTGGGTAAAATTCTGTGGTCTGCGTTGTACAGGTGGTCAGACTAGATGATCATAATGGTCCCTTCTGACCTTAAAGTCTATGAGCACGTTTAGCATATCTGGCACTTAAATATCTTGCAGCGCCAGCTACAAAAGTTCCATGAGAATGCCTGTTCTCACTTTTAGGTGACACTGTAAATAAAAAGTAGGCAGCATTATCTCCTATAAATGTAAACTAACTTGTTTCTCTTGGCTGAACAAGAAGTAGGACTGAGTGCACTTGTAGGTTCTAAAGTTTTACATTATTTTGTTTTTAAAATATTTGTAATAAAAATAATAATATAAAGTGAGCACTGTACATTTTGTATTCTGTGTTGTAACTGAAATCAATATATTTGAAAATGTAGGAAAACATTCAAAAATATTTAATAAAATTTAAATTGGTATTCTATTTAACAGTGAGATTAAAACTGTGATTAATCGTGATTTTTTTTTGAGTTAATCACCAGGAGTTAACTGTAATTAATTGACAGCCCTATATATTTTGTTAAGTCTTAAATTAATCCAAATAAAGAAACAATTAAATACAGGATTGTTACAGGTGGAGCTGGTAGCACAGCTCATAATTAAGGGTGCCTTACACTTTCCATTATAAGATCCTGTTTTCAGTTGCTTATAACGTTACCAATCTGTAACTATTTGGGCTGAAATTTTCGACATTGGGCATCTTCCTCAGGCTGAATTTTGCTAAGTTTCAGTTAAAATATTTTGGTGATTTCTAGGAATGAGATTAGGGTTGTTCTTTCCATCTTAAAATAGTTCTAATAACCATTTAGTTGAGAAGCTCTGTTGCTTCCAAGCTCTGGAGCGGAAACTTGAAATTTCACAGACAGGTCATCCCAATGTCAGGGATGTGCCTTATGCTATCTCCATGAAAATTCATCCAAATCTGGCCAAGTTATAAGCCTCTGAGAAAAGTTTTTACATAAAGGCTTGTTAGAGTTTGGCAGCTACATTCTCTGAATATTCCATCTGTTGCCTGCCTCATTTGTCGGAGAAACTGAAAAATGTGAAGTGAAGGAGGCTGGAGACCATCAGAAGAGAGTATATAATCTTGTAGTTAGAGAATTAAAATGCTATCCTGGAGAACTAGATTCTACCCCTTCCCTCTGCCATGTGATGCTGGAGAAGCCACTTGAACCAAAATGATCACCATTGGCCACTAACTGTGCACTCCTTATTTTCTAGATGCCTGATGTCAGACAGCTGGGACCAGATTCTTAGGAGTGCTCATGACTTCAACAAGAGTCAAAGCTGCACTTTGGACATATAAAGTGTTATAAAAATACAAAATAATCTGAAACCCCTAGGTGTCCCAAGTTGGGCATCTATGACATATCTGTCCCTCATTTTTCCATGCCTCAGTTCCCCAGCTAGAATACAGGGATAATAAAACCCTCTAACCTCAAACAGATGCTGTCAAGATCAGTTCACTAACATTTGTAAAATATGCAGATAGTGTGGTGAGAGCTGCACAGGCAACATTAATTCTGGGATTTCCTAACATTTGAGTGCTTGACTTTCTCTTACCGTAAGGAGGTAGGAGGTTGTTTGTTTTGTTCTTTAATGTAATAAGGCATATACGTTGATAGCACTGCTACAAAAATTAAGTGATGATCCTTTTTTTTATAATTCTGAATAATAAGATAAGGAATGACTATAGGAAAGTAATATATTATTGTTATTTGACTAAAATATTTAAAAGACTGTATGCAGCGTAGTTGTAGCCATGTCAGTCCCAGGATATTAGAGAGACAAGGTGGATGAGGTAATATCTTTTATTGGACCCACTTCTGTTGGTGAGAGAGACAAACTGAAGAGCAGCTCTGTGTTGCTGGAAAGCTGGTATCTCTGACCAACAGAGACCCACTTTGCCTGTTTAGAAAGGTTGTCATTCTTTCTTGGCCTACATCAGAACAGTTATGGGCTGTAATAAACACTGAGGATAATATAACATTATTTGATGGCACAAATTTATACTGACTATTTAAGAGGAAATAAGTGGTGTGGGGCAACATAATAAACTTGCCTTAAAAGACAATTTAAAATATCTATGTTTCTTTTAACAATATGCACACTTAGGTGCACAGATACCTCCACACACCTCTCCACTGTTATAAATTCCTATGCAGGGATTTCTGAAATTATCAAGGCTGAAAGAAAGGAAGAAAAATTTTGTTACAGTGGAACTTCTGATGGGAGAGCTTCAGAAAATGTGTAGCCTCTGCAACTGTAGTGAAAACAAAGTCTTGGTATGGGCTGAAGAAAAAAGAAAAAGAATGGGATGCTATGCTACGTGGAAACATCATCAGGGCTCTCATATCCGAACTGCATTCAGTCTTTAAAATAACAAGGTAGTCAAGCTAAAGAACAATTGTCTGTGGACCAAGTACATTAATTTACCACTATATGGATTAAAAAAACCTTTTCTCCACTACACCACAAAATGAAGCTATTACAAAATGTTGTTTATTTCACTGGTAATCACAGATTGTTATGTTCTACAAGGTCAAGAAATCAATTAATGCTTACAGTTAATGTTTGTGCCACCTCAGGATGTTTATTATGACCCTGTTGAGAAATCTGTGCTGAAGGGCAATAATGTTGTAAGAGAAGGAAGAAAATATTTCACACACAGCAGTTTAACTCCTTCACCTCTAAATAGCTACATTTTTTCCTCTGGGGGTGGGGAAGGGATTTGGTTTGTCAGCAGCAGCTGAGAAGCAGGAAATGGAAGAAGTCCAATGTGGGTAATCAGGAAGAGTAAATGGCAAAAGGCCCCATGAGGGGATTGGGAAAGAAATTGGATGGGGAGAGGATAAAGACAGAAGGTGGATCATGGGACACAGTAAGAATTCAGTCACAGAGGGCACATATACATACCTTAGGAGGAGGAGACAGAGGGGAAATGTCAGAACGTAGAGGGTAAGAGGAGCAAGGGGAAAGGCAGGCAGGAGGGTTGGAGCTGATCAGAAAAAACATTCAGTTAAAAATTGTGACTTTTTGTTTAAAATATGAAAACTGAATATATTTTGGTTTTTGGTGCCTGAAGTAGAAATTTTAGGCCAAAAATTCTACTAAAAACACCAACATTTTTCTGTTTTCAGATGAAAAAAATCAGCTTTCAGTTTTCTAACAAAACTTAAAAAAATTAAAGGAAAGCAGATTCTTTCTAGGGAAGAAAAAGTCAAAAAAGCAATTTTTTGTGGAGGTTTTGATGGAGAATTTCCAGCTAGCCCTTGTGAGAGTACATTGGGAAGGAATCTCAGGGCTGTTTCCTGGGAGGCATAGAAAACTGCAAAGACGTGGGTTAGGAATATGAATGGGAGGGAAGTTGATCTGTGGCAACGGCAGCAAGGGTTGTGTAAAGAAAGACTTTGTTTATACCAGTAAAGTTGCAGACTAGACGGAAGAGTTTGTAGAAAAAAATATCAAAATGTGAATTACTCACCCTTAATTTCTAAGGGGCCATCAATGTGTAGTTCTGCTTTATCTTCATTCTTGCTGTTGGTTTCAATCTCTTGAACAACAGCATTTCTTTTGTAAATGCCCCTCTTCACTTCATCAAAGACTGAAAACATGTTGGACACTCGAGCTGTATAACCTGCTAACTCGGTGACCTGAGAAACAACAACATTACATAATCAGGGAACTGGAAATTAAATACTTTGTCCAATAATTTATGAATAGCATTCCCAATTGTTTTGACTCAGTACTATTTAGATTTCATTCTGGATTAAGAATAAAAGGAAATTTTTTCTCAGCAATTAATTTTCTTTCTTTGCGATCTTCTCTGACAGTCCCCGCAGATTCACATGTACAGTTCCAGCCTGCCACCAGATGGTGACATTATGTTGAGGAACAGATCCTAAGCTGACGTAAATTGGCATAACTCCAATGAAGGCCTTGAGAATTTTTAGTATAATCACCAGCAAATAAGGGGGCTGCTGGCTCCAATTTGTCAACTGAATCTCCTAAAGCAGTTCCTATAACTGCAATTTATTGTGCAAATTATACCACAGACAGTTTTTAGACCTTGGCGTCCTAGCATAAAACTTGTTGTTTGAAAAAGTCCTGGAAATTTGCAGAGGATAGTGATAAGCTTGAAGGGAGGAGGCCTGGGCTAGTAATTCTGTGCCATTCAGTATGGACTGATTATACTTCATGAAAGCTGCCTTCAGCACTCTCACCAAATGATGAATCAGCTCATGCTTGAACATTACATTTGCTGAACACTACAGGTTAAACAGTGAAGGACATATACCCCAGGTGGCTGCCTTCCCTATCCCCTGTAGTTCTGTATACACCTTCCAGGTCATGATGCATTTAACTTTCTAATGCCACACACTGAATTCTTCTGGGACTTCCTTGCTGGCATTGAAGCAACTTTCCCTGACTAGAAACTTCATTCTCTTGCAAGGAATGGATTTGGATGCTGCTCACTTTGTTTTTCTCTCTTTCTTCTGTGGTACCCATGCTGCCGTTGTGAGGCTCTGAACTGCTGAGCCTTCTTGTAAGATTCCTAACACCGATCATGGGTCAATATGGAGAAAAACATGCCAGTGTACCATTTTACTTAATTGCTAGGGCATCTGTACTGGTAGAATTCATATCTCTAGTCCTGCTGAAATACTCCTCTGCTGTTCTATTGGACTCTGTGGCAATCTAGTCTGTTTAGGTCTTCTCTTATTGTGACAAATTCTCTCAAAAAACTCATTCCTCTTTTCCACACTCCCTTGCATATTTAGGATCTGTTTGGTTAGTCTGCTCTGTTGCATACTCTGATTATGGGAATAACAAATAGGATGGCTAAGGGGGGAATAGAGGGCTGCTTTCAATATCTGGTTTTCCTTGGCCATATCTTTGCTCCAGGTTGGTTTATTTGAGTGAGAGATGGTGGCTGTCCAGTGTACCCACGCCAAAACATTTTTCAGCCTGTGGTGAAAGTGCAGAGGAACGAGTCCAACTGTTCTCCTCTGGATATGACAGACAGACTCGTACCCCTCTCTCAGAGAAAACTACTATGGGGTCATGGAGTACCTCAGGTGTACTCCCCTCTCTACATACTGGTATCTGTAGTCAGGATTCCATGGGTAGCTGAGTCTCAAATGAGAGAGGTATCTAAAAATGCAGGGAAGGCTCTCCAGCAGACCCTGGCACAGGTCCCATGAATCTTCCTTTGGATAAAGATCTGCTCGTCCGCCTGAACCTTGCACTCCCTGCAGTTGAGGGGACCTCTGGAGGACAGGACTGACAGAGTCTTGGGGAAGACAGTTCTTACCCTTACCTTGCCCTTTTTCATTTTTACCTCGTCATCCACTAACTCCCAGGAGAGGAATCCGGGGGGTGGGGGGGTGCAATCTATTTTTTATGTGACTACCAAGCAGCATAGGCACTTCCTAGTCCTGAAACAACTGCAGCAATTAGCCATATAGTACTCTTCTGAGGGCTAGCTCATTGCACTCCCCACTGCTTATGCCTCTTATGGAGCCTCGTATTGGTGCATAGTTGGAAATCCTTCTACTTCTTTGATGCCTGCCCAAGGACTTTCTCCTTTGTTTAGGCCTTTCTCCGGATGGCTCCGGTAGGGCTGCGAGCTCCTGAGGGACAGCATGTCTAGCTCCGGTGGGCCTGTGCAGAGCCAGACACGCTGCTCTGAGTGGCATGGTAAGGGGGCTGGAGCCAGGGGGTTGGATAAGGGGCAGAGGATCCTAGGGAGCAGTCAGCAGGGACGGGGGCTGTTGGATGGGGCAGAGATTTGGGGGGGGGGTAGTCGGGAAACCGGGGGGTTGTATAAGGTGTGGGAGTCCCAGGGATCTTTCAGGGGACAGGGAGGGAGGATAGGAGTCAGGGCAGTCAGGGGATAGTGAGGGAAAGATAGGGGGTGGGTTCCTGGGGGCCAGTTAGAGTGGGGGGAATCTCAGGAGGGGGCAGTCAGGGGACAAGGCGTAGTGGGGGTTGGATGGGTTGGGGATTATGAGGGGGGCAGTCAGGGGGCAGGAAGTGGGTGGGGGTTAGATAGGGGGTGGGACTAGGCTTTTTGGGGATGCACAGCCTTCCCTACCTGGCCCTCCATACAATTTTTCAATCCTGATGTAGCCCTCAGGCCAAAAAGTTTGCCCACCCCTGTACTAGAACCTTTCCCAGCTGCCTCCTCTCCAGCCCGAGCCTTTCACGGATACATGTAGCAACACACCACAGTGTGAATGCAGCGTGCTTTTCACTATAGCACGTAGCACACATACCTTACACATCACCAAAAGTAGTATGTCATTAGACATAGCCTTAAAAAAACAAAAAGATTAGCTGGTTGTAGTAAAGCCAGATCCAAACCTGGTGTTAGATGACGCTTCTGGTGTAAGGGAGTGTAACTCTAGAGAAGTCCCATAATTGCACAAAATTCAAGAACAGCTATTTGTTCTGAATTATAAGGTCCTGTTCTCAGTAATGGTTTTATAAGAGTATAGGAGTTTATAAGGAGAACTTTACAAAACCCATGGTAATTATCAAATGTTTCAACTCTATGAGTAAACATAGACTGTCATGAATTGGCAGTTTTTTGTCTCTAACACTTGTGAAAAGAGTTGTACTGACAGTATTTAAGACTGAAGATCTCCTACCACCAGTAGAGCAGGTACAACATGGACAGCAGCAGGACAGCCTTCTCACATTGTCTCACCCGTATGCCCTCCATCCTGACCTGCAATGACCACTTCTAAATATGACAATGTAGTTCAGTCTCCAAGCCTGCTCAAGGTCTGATCCAGCTCTGACTGAAGTCACTGGGAGACTTTCCAGTGAATTCAGTGGGAGTTGAATTAAGCCCTCATTCCTTGGCCTCTGCTAAGACTGCAAACCAGCATTCCAAACAGTGTTCTCTGTTACAGTGATATTTGTGATACTGAAGGCTGTACCCTACGAACAAACCTTAGACCATCACCTCAACTCTTATGCTGCAGGAAAGCTAACAAGTGGTAACAATTTCCAAAGCATGAACCTATAGACTTACCAACCCATCAAAACACTGAAAATTTGGATTTACACTGGTAGCTTACAAACCAAAAAAAAAAAGAATTTGCAAAGAGCTAAACATTGCTATCTTACTAACGAGGTCAGTTCCACTGACTCCTACAGCGCTGCTCACGTAAGAAAAGGGAGTGGATTCTTATTTTATTACCATAAAATATTAAACTTCACGGGAAGCATATTACCATTCTATGGAAATCACCTAAAAGGAACTTAGAATAAAATATGAAGTTGTGGTATCCCAATACTTTTTTTGCAAAATTTTACGTATACAATTAAGATGGAAGCTCAGCTCACTAGTCTTTCATGTCATACTCTCTGAATTAAAGTGTAATTGTGTTCCAAGCCAAATCAGTTTGCTGTCTTTCACCTGTTATTTAGTGGATATTTTTTCTGTGTCATTAAGCAACCATGTTTTCAAGGTGCCATATACATTAAGAGCATTATACAAATGATTTTAATGCTGAATGCTAATAGTAACATCTCCATATAATAGGTAACCAAGCAGTCTCTCTACATTGTAGGCCAAATATTGAAACAGATGAATCAAAAATCACACAGTCTATTAGGAGAACTGCTTGAGAAGTCTGCACAGTATCTGGCTCTAGTGTAGAAAATGCTGTCATAGTTTATGTTCATGAGCCACAAATTATCCCCACATTAAAATACTAGCTGTACTTAAGTGACTAAGGGCCAAATTCTACAGTCTGCTCTCATTGATTGAAGGACTGCAGAATCTGCCCCAATATGATTTACAAAAAATTTTTAAAAAACCCAAAACTTGTATTTGCAAATTCTGTTTTATTTTCATTTATTTCTCTTTTCAGTTGTATATTACAAATGACACACAATACCTCTTTGTAAGAAGACATAATCCTTTCAATGGCATCTGCTCCAGAGGCCAACAGATTTCGAGAAGTAGTAAAGGCTTCTGTTCGCTCACTAACCATTGCTTGTTTATGGCCATCTTCTAACTCTAAAAGCAAAAAATGTTCTTCTGTTCAAATATTCTTCTGAAAAATATCTCTACAAATTAAATTATGGTTAAAATGTGAGCCATTTTTAAAATAGATATTAAATTAAGAACACTAACTCCATGAAGACAACTTTCTGAAAGGAATCAGAAAGTCAAGTAATTAGCATAAAACATCTAGTAACAAAGAAAAAGTGGGAGCATGAGAAGTTATTCTCACACGTCATCCTTTTTTCTGTTTAACATCCATCAGCCTCTTTTTCTTTTTAATATACTATTACTCAGTCTGAGTTTTACCACAACTGTAATGAGTCAAACCTAAGTAATGTTCTAAAACAGAATTTCAGTTTCATTGTTTTGTTTTTATTAGTACTGCTATTACTCATTTTCAACCTTAATTAATTCTTCACTCCACTTACATAGGAGCATCCATACTGATGCACATTTGGCAAAATTAGACTATTTTATAAGAATGCAATTAACTGACAGTAAGTTTCTATATTCCTCTTGGTAGTATTAGAGGGATCTGTGTTTGAGTAAGAGCCTTCTTTCTCACAACCCAGTTTCTCTGTCTGTTTGATGCCATAATGAAGTAATAATCCTTTGTCTATAACATTGTAGCCTGTTAGCATGAAAATTCTTCTGAATTAAATAAGAGCAAGAAGAGATGTGTTGTGAGAAAATACCCTTAACAACTGACAAAGGCAAAAATGGCAGCTGAAACTAGAGAGGGCATGGGAAAAAGAAACACATGTATGTTCAAGTATAATATCTTCACATGAAGTGTTTGTTTTCCCAGTATAAAATTCATTAAGTGTTTCATGGCAGGAGTCCAATTCTGCTACTATGATATCTTTTGCCATCATCACACCCACAGAAACTACTGTACAGCATAGAGCCAGTCTGTAATTTGCTCCTCCACAAAATCGTCAAGATAATAATATGGCTGAATTTTTTAAGAATGAATAATGTATAATCTTTAACATTACAACTAAGCAAATTAAGATGAAAATAAATGGTCAACCAAATGTAAAATTTTAGGTTGAAAGAGGGGTTTGGGGAGGATATTCTTAACCAGTCTATAAAACTATGCAGACTGGTTAGGGCTGCTGTAGATTGGAGCTTCTGTCTTTCTCTGAAGTATGGCTACTGCCAGACACTAAGCTAGCCAGACTAGTAGGCTGAACCAGTATGCCAACTCCTACATCAGGAATTGTTATTAATACCTTCTATTAGACTGGCTCAGTGCTTTTAGCCAAGAAAATCTGTGAGCAGTTTCCAGCAGGTGTAACATGATGGTCATTTTATGTGCTGTTCTATAGCAGGTAATGCTAAAGCAACGCAAGTGAAATTTCCTTATGCAGCGAGTGGTTCTCTCGCCTCCACAACAAGGTCAGACTCTGCAGCGTTTGAAATCC
Organism: Dermatemys mawii; assembly: GCA_007922305.1. NCBI lineage: Eukaryota > Metazoa > Chordata > Testudines > Dermatemydidae > Dermatemys > Dermatemys mawii. The sequence continues at coordinate 21,998,221 of ML677341.1, read as the reverse complement.
CGTACCATAAATCCCGTACCAAATTTCACTGTACCTGTCTGTATCTTCTTTTTGCTTTTGAATCTTTTGATACCGAAACACTGGTTTGCTTTAATTTATCAAGCCACCAAAAAAAAAAAAAATCCCCCTGAATAAATACATCATTGGTATAAGTCCACTTACATCAATGAAGATACACCATAGATAAGTGTAAACATTTTTGGCCAATATTATATAGAAAGTTACTCTCATATACATAAGACCCAATTTGGCCTCTCTTTGGCCTGATCTACACAAGCAGGAAGGGTCGACCTAAGACATGCAACTTCAGCTACCTGAATAGCGTAGCTGAAGTCGACGCATCTTAGATCGATTTACCTGCTGTCCTCACGGCAGCAGCAGTCGACAGCGGGCTCTCCCGTCGACTCTGCCTTGCGCCTTTTGGCGAGCTGGAGTTCCGGCGTTGACTTTGGAATTGATTTATCACGTCTTGACGTGACGCGATAAATCAATCCCCAATAGATCAATCTCTACCCGCCAACCCAGCCGGTAGTGTAGACATGGCCTTTGTCTCAAAATTCAATTTCTGAATTATTTAAGAAAACTGTGGCTATTCAGATTTTTTAGTTTAAGTTATACCAAGTCAGTAGTGTGTCACCCAGCACATGGGGATACAGACATCTGGTACACAATGAGAGTCATGCCTTTCTGAAAAAGAACAGTCAGGGTGTGATCCTAAAACCTTCATTCACATAGATCAGGGATAGGCAACCTATGGCACGTGTGCCGAAGGCGGCACTCAAGCTGATTTTCAGTGGCACTCACACTGCCCAGTTCCTGGCCACCAATCTGGGGAGCTCTGCATTTTAATTTAATTTAAATTTAACTTTAAAGGAAGCTTCTTAAACATTTTATGTACTTTACATACAACAATAGTTTAGTTATATGTTATAGACTTATAAAAAGAGACCTTCTAAAAACATTAAAATGTATTACTGGCACGCAAAACCTTAAATTAGAATGAATAAATGAAGATTAGCACACCACTTCTGAAAGACTGCCGACCCCTGATAAAGACAGTCATGTCTCCATTACTCCAATGGGAGGACTCATGTGAATAAGGCTCTGTAGGAAATCCAGTCCTCAATAGTGATGCCAATTCAGTAGCACAAAACTAAAAAAAAGAAAAATCATTATAACTCTTTCTTGGCAGATAACCAAGTTTTACTGATCTAGCCAGCATTTTAGATGGCATTGTGGATTTAAAATTGGGTAAATTTGAGCAACTTTAAACTGCTCCAGAACACAATTCTCTATTATCGCATGACTGAAATCAAACCACCAGACCTGCCCAAAATAACTTTTCTTGATAATTTTCTACAACGTTTTTCACACATAGGCTTTTCCTTCTGTGTTAGAGGAAGTGCTATATTACAACAGACTCGGCCACAGGTCTCCCTTTAGTCTACTATCTAACCTCTGTCAGTAGTTTAACATGTTCCCCACTTATAAAACTTTTTAATCTCATTTGTTTTATGGAAAAAAACATTTATGTACAGTTCCTAATGCAATTAAAGTCTCATTGTCATTGATGTTTAGTTTCCAGGGAACTAACTACATTCAAGATATTTTGGTCTACTGGTGTTTTTTGTATGATTCCTTTTGCATACTAGAGTACTATAAAATTATATATAAATCTTATATACTGTAACAGCAAACGGATATCAGAAAAGGTAGCACTAGCTGTGGGTGTATGTGTGGGTGTTTTAAATACACACAAATACCTAATTGTTTTTTGGCAACAGTAAAAAGGCTATTGCTGAACTGATGCAATCCCTCTTCTCTGAAGTTCATCTATGACTATGTGAACTGTTTCAGATTGATTTCAGGCATGGTCATAAGTTCTAAACACTAGCTATTTGGTTCCAAACACTTGCTGGATCCTCATGGGTTTATTCATCAAAGACAGTTCTAGTTCCCATTCCTCAGATTTTAACCAACTTCACTTGCCTTCCTCACTTGATCTGATTGGAAACAGTACCGTTTCTCCAACCAAACTACCTTCAGCAGTGAGCTGCGCTTTTTGGATTTTTAGCATACCTGGTTTACTTCTTACCATTTGATGGGGTCAACTTGTCACATTAATAGTGCATTTCTGCTCTTGTCCCTGTTCTTCTAGAATTCCTCAGGGCTCTGTAATAAGTTCTACACTTTAACATTTTGCATGTTCCTCCTGGCAAATACTCTTCAGCATTATGTGACAGGCCTATAACTGACATGGAGACGACAGATTTATTTTGTTCTGGCCACATTTTAAACATAATGTCAGAGATCCATTCCCGGATGTCAGAGAATGTTACTTACTGCAGGGTTGATATGAATGAAATATTGCTCCTTTCCTCTATACACCTAACCTCTCTCTCTTTGAAGGACACCTAACCTGTTTCTGATTCATGGGTGAGGGGCTAGGGAGGAGACATTTACATTCTGTGGTTAAATAATCTCTTTGTCAGTTCAGGGATTTTGCTGAGATGCACTTATTTCCATTTTAGCAGAAAGTACATTAAATTGGTTAACCTCATTTCTGTTACCAAAATACTAAAGCACCAGTATCCTTCGCTGGTTGTTCTGTGTAATATGGACCTTTATAAACTCCTTTATTTAGAATATGATTGCCAAATTCCTTATCAAATTCAGACAATATGCAAATATTTCACCTGCTCTGAAAACAATCCACTGGTACTTGGCTAAATGCACTGGATTTAAAATTGATCTTTTCATTTACAAAGAATTACAGAATCTTTGCATGGTGAATCTTATTGATTTTTTTAAGACTTCTTACGATTCCAGTCATATATATGGAGATTTGTTGAGCCAACTTCAAAGTCAGTTTTTCGCTATACATTTATTTAGCTTAGGTATTGCTAGGATACTTATCATTATAGTTTCTAAGCTCTAATATGCAATATTTAAAAATGTTACATAGGAATTTTTAATCTTTTTTGTGGATTTCTTTTCTACTGAAATTAGTATATAATCTCAAAGTACAAAGAGTTGCACATGTTTCAAGTACATAAAAGGTTGTTACACGGAAGGAGGAGAAGAACTGTTCTTTTTAACCTCTGAAGATAGGATAAGACATAACAGGGCTGGCAAGTCCTTCACTCACTCCGGGTGTGATTGGCGGCACTGAAGGACCCGCCGTCAAACTGCTGCCAAAGACCCAGAGCGAGTGAAGGAGCCGCCGCCAAGAACCAGGAGCGCCACTGGGTACTATATTCTCGTGGCGGCCTGAGACACAATGGCTTATTCACTTGCCCTCCCCCGGCCCTGGCAGTCCTGAGACAATATGGCTTAAATTGCAACACAGGAGGTTTAGGTTGGACATTAGGAAAAACATCCTGTCAGGGTAGTTAAGGACTAGAATAAATTGCCTAGGGAGGTTGTGGAATCTCCATCACTGGAGATTTTTAAGAGCAGGTTAGACAAACACCTCTCGGGAACAGTCTAGATAATACTCAGTCCTGCTATGAAGTGTAGGGGACTGGACTAGATGACCTCTTGAGGTCCCTTTCAGTCCTATGATTCTATGTAACAAGCAAACTATTTTTTTTTGGTTGTTACTGCTTCTTAATCTAACACATTTCCCTTGCCTCCTGCTCTGCCAAACTGCATTTTTCCCGACTTTCCAAAAAAACAAACAAACATACATACATTTCAAACAACATTAAAATAAGGACCTCATTTCACTCTCATTGCTGGAAGATCTGGACATGATCTTCAGAAGACCTGAATAGTGCTGTCATAAAAGCCTATAACATGAGCTTCACTTCTCTTTCTGTACTCTACTTGAGGTGAGAGGAGATGCGGATTCTTGCACAGGTCAACACACAACAGAATAAATAAATAAAAAATTGTTTGTGAAGCACTCCGATACTAAGGTGATGAGCAAACGCCACAGAAAAACCATTAGATAGGTAGGTAGATGGACAGTATTTAGTAATACAGCAGCAGACATTCTGAGAATTGACACACCTTCCCAACCTTGGTTGGAGCATGAGGGCTAAAGTTACAACTTGATAAGACATCTCTGCCTAGCGCCTCCTGTGACGAGAGGAAAGCGAGCCCCTGACATTCTTGATATTGTAAATATAAATAAAAACGATTTTATTTTATTTTAAAGACCATCTTCATACATCAAAAAGGGCAGTAAATGGTTAAAGTGATATTTATAAACTATTTATCCACAATTCACCTTGGCATCTTATTTGAAAAACCTATTTGATTCAGAATGTATTGTTTATCAGATATAATTTGAAAGATACAGTTTTTGTCACTGATATTTCTTCAAATGGTTAGATTGTAAAGTTTAAACACATCCCAGGAGCTACCCAAGGATGAGGCATGCACAGTGTTTGAATATTATAGCACGGCAGCTATAAATGGTATTAAAAGGAAATGTAGTCTTCTTACGTGACTACTCTTCTACATCAATATTTTTAAACAAACATTTGAAATTAAATAAAAGTCTTATTACCGCCATCTGCAAATCCTGTTGCTGTGATGATAGGTACAGCCACCATAATCAAACCACAGCTACTCCAGACATACTTCATCAGGAACTGCTCTATCATGATGTACCATAAACGTTTGGACAATATGAGGTGCATTTGGTCTGCCAAAGCCTTGTAACTTTTCTGTAGTTGTTTCATTTCCACCTACAGTTAAAAAAAATATAACTACTTACACAGTATAGTAAATATTAGTATACATATAGCCACAATACACACACACGTACATATAATATAATCAAATGACCAGTGTTCGGATTTGAATTCTTCACTATATCTTGCAATCAGTACAACAAGCTATGTGGTACCTGTTTATGCAAGGGCCACATTCTCAGTGTAAATCAGCATAGCCCATGGAACTCATTGGGCCAGATTCTGATTTACACCAATGCCCCTTTACCCCACTCTGGCAGTTTTACACCCACTTTACAGTACCAAAGCAAAATGCAAGTGAGTGATAAAAGCTGTTCCTTACCACTGAAGTAAAACTAGTTCTATGTGTTTAATGAAGAAGATTTCAAGAACTATACACCTATAAGTTGAAACTGAAACTCCATGAATTAGGCAACATTTGAGGACTCAAACCTGCAAAATTCCAATTTATTCCAATGAGAGTTTTGCCTTAGTAAATCTGCAGAACTTATATCTTGAATTGGTATTTTATGTCTTTCAGCAATGTGCCAAGGGGAAGTGCCAATGTACATCAAGGAAATGAGTCAAGAATAGTGACAAAGCAGTATGACATAATGCAGTCAATTTGAGCCCGCATCAAAGTAGGAATAGGGAAAAAAGTGTTGAATTTAATGTTTGATTTAGCTGCAGTTAATACAATGCTGCAGACAATTTTTGGTGCTCATTGTTATTATAAAAATAAAATGCTTCTGTTGTCTTATTAATACTTTTAACTGAAAGGATAGTGTGAAATTTTACTATTTCTTTTTCACATTACATGAAACTTTTTAAAAAGCCATTTTAAACACAGTACAGTCAACATTCACAATATAATTTTGAAAATTTCTTCAATATGCTCATTTTTAAGTTATCTATTACTTTTATGTAACTGATAACCTAAATACTGTACTGTATTTCAGCAACTTTAGGATTGTAGTGACTACAATTTTTTTTAGCTATCTATACATAATATCAAAGATCATGTTTCCATCTAAACTGTAGCAAAGTTTTCTTCTAGCTTACTGTGTGCTACTGATTTTCCCACAGAGAAATAGTATTTCTGTGTCATTAAATATTCTTAGTTAATAAAATTGGGGAGAAATAAGAACCTGGCAAGGTTAAGAACTAGGGCACTTTTTGGAAATGAGACAGAAGAGGAAAATTAAAGTTTGCTAGAGAAACGTGATGCTGCTCAGAGGTAGGAATACTTTAAGAGAAAAATAAAATGGGGAATACTCTACTTCTGTCTCTCTCCATATAATGTGGGAGAGCATATATGGTAAACAGGTTTAGAAATCAGAGGAATTCATATCCCTCACAGAGGAGGGGGCAAGGACACATGACCAGCATTATTACAGTAGATCAACATCTAGTAGTACAGCAACAGTTCTGCACCATCTCAGATTTTAGTCCTTGCCTTTATTTCCATTTTACCTTGTGTCCTCTGTAGAAGGCGATCTCTTCCACATTGGCTATAATCCGCGAATGGACGTACCGCAGATAACCCTTTCTATGAGCTTCCTCTGCTACCAGCTTGCCAAATTTGGGCGAGCACGCTTTCAGCACTCTCGCCGTGGCATACACCACAAGCCCTGCCAGCAGCGTAGGCCCAATGGGGCTTGCTCCCCTGGACCTGGCAGTCTGGATAAGACTGTAGGATGTCAGCACAACATCCAGGATGGGCTTGGTCAGGTTGGAGTACAGGTGTGCCACCGACTGGGAGAACATCATGATGTCCTCGGTCAGGGACTGGTCGGGGTTCGCCAGCCTCCCATCCATATTGATCACCTTGTAGTAAGTTTGATTGGCAAAGTAGGTCTCATAGGCATGATTCACCAAGCGGGTACGGAAGGCTAGGGCCAGCTTGCACTCCAGGTACCGTATGGCGCTGTTCACGAAAGTGGCAGGGATTGCAATCATGAGCCACTTGATTAATTTGATGGCAAAGCTCCTGGGCTGCTTCTCCACGATGCTCTTGACGATCTTCCCATCCAGCCCGGCCACGTAGATGGAGAGGAAGGTCCGGGAGACCAGAGCCACCGAGTGGAGGCAAAGCCAGCCCGATTCGGCGCTCAACAGCTTCGGGAAGAGGATCTTGCGAAGTTCCAGCAGTTGCCTGAAAAAATCCGCATTCACGGCCGGGGAGGCTCTGCCCCGGATCCGGCTGCAATGCAGCGGCTCCTCGCCCCCTCCAGCCCGGCAGGCAGCCTGCAAGCCCTTCCCGCAGGCTGTCTGCGCCAGGCGCTTGCGGAGGACGGGGTAGAGGATTTTCAGCCCATACGCCGCAGCCACCAGGCACGCAGCCCGCTTGGCCGCGCTGGATCTGGTCCACTCCCCTCGCCCGGCTGCAGCACGCAGCAGCTGGGTCATGTCGCACAGCCGCAGGGGCCGCCGCGGGACAGGGATGCTCCGGCGCTGGGTCGTGCCCGACAGCAAGGCCGCCTCGGAGGGGCGTTCACGGAGCCCGGCCATGCCCCATGCTCCGCCGCGGCGCCTTCCCCGCCGCCCTTGTTGTGACAGCGGCGGGCAGGCGGGCGGGCGCCGGCTTCCCCGGCAGGATGGTTCCCTTCAATGCACCCAGAGCCGCCGCACGCTGCGAGCCGCCGCGGCCAACCCCGCCCCCGCCGCCCGCTCATTGGCTGCGAGGAGCGGGGAAGCCACCGGTTCCCCCTGGATTTTCACCAGCGTCGCGCGCGGAGTCGTGCGACAGGACCGGGCACCCGAGTCGTGCAGCCCCAAGGCTGCTCCGCTTGCGCTACGTCTCGGCCTTCGCTAGCCACGGCAAGGGCCACGCAGGAGGAGCATCAGAGGTCGAGGGGGAGGGGAAAGAGTCACCCCTGGGCTGCTGGTTTTGCAGCTGTATCACTTCGAGGTTTGCCGACCTAGAGAGAGAGGAACAAAAGGGAAACTGAGCGGGGTGGGGGGGAGGGAAGGTGCTTGGGAGCTGCCTAAAGTCTTGAGTGAGGAGAAGAAAAAAATCAGGAATCATTCCACTGAATTACCCCCACTGTAAACAGGGTTACCAACCCTCCAGGATTGGCCTGGAAACCCTGGGAATTAAAATTTTAATCTTTAAAAATTATGTACAGTGATTAAATCTCCAGGACTACATCCAGCCAAAATTGGCAGCCCCAACAGTAAATGAAATCTGGCACTGGATGAAAGCTCCAGGCATGGCCCCCAGGCTAGCCATTAGGCAACCTAGGCAGTTGCTTAGGCCCAGGGCAACAGCAATGGCGGGGGCGGCCTATTGGCAGCCTCGTCGGCAGGTCAACACCTCTTCCGCCGTCGGCGGCATTTTGGCGGCACCTGCTCCTCTTCGATTTCGCTGCCGGCGGCAATTCAGCAGCAGCTTCTCCCCAGTAAGGAATTTCCCGCCCCCCCCAATCACTGCCCAGGGTAGCAAAAAAGCTGGCACCAGTCCTGATGGCCCTGGCAGTGCAGCTAATTCAGAATGAAATCAGATGGGGGAGAAGGCAGAGAGGAAGAATAGGCCCATGAGAGGGAACTTAATTAACTCCAGGTTTTGAATTCTAAATCTAGGTAGGCAGTTGAGACCGTGAAGGAGCAGATGGTTCCCTATGGGAATATTTTGAAAGATACATGGAAACTGGAAATAGTCCTCAGCCCCATGGATCCTGTTGCTGCTACATACAATTCTGAATTACTGTTACCAGCATTGGCACCTATAACATATCATAAATCCACAAAAAAGAATGACAATATAAACTTTTTTCCTCTAGCCATTTTTCATTTCCCTTGTTCCCCCAATGCCCATTATCACACTATTTCAAGGTATATTGCTTAATAAGAGTATAGTACTTAGGACTCAGAAGGAGAAAAGAAAAATGTAAAAAAGAGCAGCTGAGCATATTTCACATTTTAAAAAGTTAAGTAATGCAGCCACTATAGCTACAAATGCTATAGTTCTTCCCCCATTTGGTGCTGGGGGGTAAATCAGAGTTTTGAAAATACATTATTGAAATAGCCATAAGACTAATATAAACTAAGGATCACAAACTTTCATAAGAAATGCCAACTCTGTTAAGTGTTCATTTTGCCTTTACAGATGCAACCTTGAGATCTCAGCAGTCCGTGTTATCACCGGCTGAAAGACTTCAAAGAATCAGGAAGAAGCTACATAGACACAAAGAAGACATGTTGCATGAAGTAATGCAGCAGTCCCTTAATAAAAATCTAAAAGTGCAGGAGTGGAGAGAGAGCGAAAGGAGGATTTGCCAGCAGAATGTGGAGTGCTGGCACAAAAGAGCAGAGCTCAGGCAGCAAAGCATGGATCGGCTGATAAGCATTACGGAATGCCAAGTGGACTTGACCCAGGCACTCGTAGCCATGCAGGTGGAGCACTACCCCTCCCCCCACCACAGCCCTGGACCCAAAACTCTTTCCCTTTTGCCCTCATGTCACCTTCAACCCACTTTCCCCAACATCCGGGTTCTTATCACCACCAGCTGCCTCCAACACCTGTAGCTTCACCATCCAGCCCTGAAAACTACAACCCTAACCCACTGCACTCAACCCCCATCACCATGCATTACAGCCATCCTCAAGAGCTTTCCTGTCTGGAGTGCTGTGCAATGAGTGCTGCATGGCTACGAGTGCCTGCGTGCTATACGTATATCACTGCGTAGGGTTTCATGAGCCTTGACATTAAAGGGTAAGTGGGGTCTCCAAGGATCACAGTGAGCATTTCGACTTCCCCTACGGTGATCTTCTCATCTGGGGAAAAAAGTCCTGGCTTGCAGCTTCCTGAATAGGCCAGTGTTCCGAAAGATTCATGCGTCATGCACCTTTCCAGGCCAGCTTGTGTTAATGTCAATGAAATGCCCACAGTGATCCACAAGCATTTGGAGAACTAGAGAGAAATACCCCTTCCAAATAATATACTCGGAGGCTAGGTGGGCTGGTGCCAGAATTGGAACATGTGTCCCATCTATTGACCCTCTGCAGTTAAGGAAACCCATTTGTGCAAAGCCAGCCATGTCATGCACATTACCTAGAGCAGGCCTGCACAACTCGGAAAGCAGTGAGGCCCATATTACTGCAAAAAACCCAGCTGCGGGTCAAAAACCCCCGCCCCATCCGCTTCCCCCCACCCCACCAATTGGCTTGCCCCACCCCTATTCACCTTCCGCGGGCCGCACAGTGAGCCCCTGCGGGCCGCATGTGGCCCCCGGGCTGCATGTTGTGCAGGCCTGACCTAGAGTCACGCTTCTTCTGAGCAGAATACAGTTAATGGCCCTGTAAACTTGCATCAGCACCATTCCAACGGTCGACTTTCCCTCTCCAAACTTGTTAGCGACCAATCAATAGCTGTCTGGAGTTGCCAGCTTCCAGATTGCAATAGCCACCCACTTCTCCACCAGCAGGGCAGCTCACAATCTCGTGTCCTTGTACTGCGGGATGGGGGCAAGCTCCTCACATAGTCCCATGAAAGTGGCTTTTCTCATCCGAAAGTTCTGCAGCCACTGATCATCATCCCAGACTTGCAGGATGAGGTAATCCCACCACTCAGTGTTTGTTTCCAGAGCCCAAAAGCAGCATTCCGTGGTGGTAAGCAATCTCGTTGTATGCCTTACTTGAGTCGATTTCACTGTCAGAGATCTCACTGTCAATTTGGATCTTAAAGAGTAACTCAGCTGCCAAACATGACGTCAAGACTCGTCAACATATTCCTCAGCAGTTTGGGCTCCATTCCTGCAGACCGAAAGGGAAGACAGAGCACGCAGTACAAAAAACGTTGAAAGATGGCGTTGACGGAAATGTTGACGGAAGCACAGATGGCGCCAAATGTTGACGGGATGCAAACCGAAGCATCATGGGGTGTTGGGACAGGACCAGAATGCCCTGAAGCCCCCACCTCCTTCCCACAAGCCACAGTGCCAGAATGGGAAGAGGTGCTTTATGGGATAATTATCCAGTGCTGCTGCAAGTGCCACAAATGTGGCCCACGACAGTGTGCTTGCAGCTGTCAGTGTGGACAGACTGCAGCACTTTCCCTACTGCACTCTCCAAGGGCTGTTTTAACTCAAAGTGATCTTCATTTGCAAGTGTAGCCATGGCCTTTGGAAGCGTTTTACTCTGGATGTTTCAGAAATAGTAAACACTACCTTATCTTTGTGAAAGTTAGAATTGGGGGGGAAAAAAATCTAATCAGGCACCAATCTCTGTGGTGTGCGCCCACCCACACCCATCTCCCTGAAAAAAACCCCAAACAAGACAAAACAAAAAATCAGCTATTTTTCTGCCTCCTTCCCTAACAGGGTTGCAGGAAATGTTTTTCATTGCGTACCCACTGTTGATTGGAATAGTTGCATAGAATGGATGGAAATGTAAAAACAATTGAGTTAGAATATTTGTAATTCTATATATTGTCAACGGTGCCTAGTGGCTTGAATGGGTGTCTTTTTATGTTTTTACTGTGCAAATCAAAATAAATACAAATAAATTAGAGCTTAGAAATCAGTTTTGTTGATATATGAGATAGCTATATTCTGTTTTAACTCTTTTACAGCTGCACTTATCCCATTGCACTAGTTGTTATTTTGTTAGTAAAATAACCAGAAAACATACAATTCAAAGATACACAGGAATTAGATCTGTTGAGTAAGAAAGTGCCTAGTTCAGACACTCACATGTTTTAAATCACAATTTCCATTTGATGTTTGCATATTTGTACTGTTTTGTGCACTAAGCATAACATTATCTTACAGTTGGTTTGCCAAACCACAGTTACTTGCAATGTGGCCCTGCGCCAGCATTTTTTTTAAATAGGAAAAAAGTTTATAGATCCCTATTTCACATCTACATATCTGCTGACTTTTGGCTGTACCAGAGTCCGAAAAACTGAAGCTTTTAGTCATGCGGGGCCTGTGGGAACATTAAAATGAAACTAAAATCTCCTGACCATACAATACTGTAATGAATAAGAGCAATTCATTTTCTTTTTTTGAGAACATGGGAAAAGCCTGAACTGTCAAATGAATTACCTACTTTCTTCTGTTCTTGCTGTCCTGAAATTTTTGCAGTCATTCTCTCTAACCTATAAACAAATTACATCTTTTGTGGAATGCAGCCTTAGTCATAAGAATTTTTGGAATGGTTGTGACTAGTGATTTTATCACTTCATGATAAAACTATTCAGGCAACACTGATGAAACAATTACCAAAGCTGTAGTAACATCCAGATTGTTTTTAAGCTATGGGATCTACCCAATTTCTAACAACTGATTTTATTTAAAAAAAAAAAGAAGAAAAGAAAAAGAAAGAAAGTCCATTCAAATAAATTAGAGTAATTGACCCTGTAAAGGGGAAACCATTTTAATTTCTGTCATGCATACATGGAGATCCAAAGATATGCATGTGTTTGCTTTTTAAAAGTAATTTGGCTGCTTTTTATTGATGAAACTAGTATTTCAAAACAAATAAATTAAAAGTCACTTTTATGCACTTTCTGAATGGAAGAACAATCCCAGAGAACGAAAAATAGGGAGGATATGAATGAATACTAAAGGCCAAGATGCAAGCAGAACAAAATGTACTGCAACCATCGTGTTGCTCCATGGAGATCTAATAGATTCTTTTTCCAAACAGTAAAGTTATGATGAAGGAAGGAATAGAATCATTGCATTTGGAAATGGGTTGTATTCAGGTAATATTACATTCTTTAGAACATAAACAGAGGTGATTAATGTTAGGTTGGATAAGTTCTATGAACACATGAACATTTAGGGACTAGAATGGAGAGTGTATGAGGATGCCAACTGGCTCCTGCACCACTATAGTGCCCTGAACTACCTGTGGTTATTATGCAATACTAGAGCTGGAATACAGGGGACAAGAGAATCATTTAATGATATCATCCAGCCTTCACAAATTTTTAAAATTCTTTTATATCTGTAACCCTTCTGCCCGGCTGAGTTAATAGCAGCAAGTTCAGTACATAGGGGTCCCCTCTCAACAACACAAGGCAAAACTGGCTCGAGCCCCCACCCAGTGACCTGGGAAAAGCCTAACACCCCCCTGGGCGCCTCAAAGAGGCAATACTTCCCCTCTCGCAAGCACAGATCGGTGTATCAGAAAATCTTTATTAACATGAGGTAAATGACATCATCAAATTGGGAAAAACACCACAACTAGGGTCATAAACCAATCCCTGAGCAAACCCCCACCCCAGGTGATTGGGCTATGTCCCCTCCTTTAGGTTCGTGAGTCCAGTAACCCAAAAATCACCCAAAGTCCCAAAAGTCCAACAGCCCAAAAGCCTCTGGAGTCCAGCAATCCAAAAATCACTCAATAGTCCCAAAAGTCCAACAGCCCAAGAGTCTCTGTTTCTGGTCAGTGCAGAGTTCAAGAGTTAATCTGCAGAGTCTTACCTCCCAGCCTGGGTGGAAATGGAGGGTAGGGCAAGGGGCACCTTATGTGGTCTGAGGCTGACCGCGCCGCCTCTCCATGGGGTTCCGCTGCAGCCCTCACTGCAATCCGCTCTGCTCTGCTGGCCGTCCCACGCACTGCTCTGCCAGTCAATCTGCTAGTTGCTCTGCCAGCCGATACTCAAACTGTTCTGCGGCGCCAGCCACTCCACCAGCAGCACAAACGGCTCCGCTAGCCGTCCTGCTAGCCAACACAGGGACTGCTCTGCTGCACCAGCCACTCCGCCAGCAGCACAAACGGCTCCGCTAGCCGTCCTGCTAGCCGACACACGGACTGCTCTGCGGCGCCAGCCACTCCGCCAGCAGCACAAACGTCTCCACTAGCCGTCCTGCTAGCTGACACACGGACGGCTCTGCGGCGCCAGCCACTCCGCCAGCAGCACAAACGGCTCCGCTAGCCATCCTGCTAGCCGATACATGGATGGCTCTGCTGCGCCAGCCACTCTGCACTATTTTTAGGCCCCCCTCCTTAAGACAGTGCTCAGTGATTTTTTTTTTAAGCTCTTAATAGATTTCAGCTCCTAAGTGATTTCAGCATATAGTAGGGGAGCCTTAGTGCAGGTGCACCAGTGGGCATAAAGTGATTTCAGCTCAGTAGCCTGAACCCAGGCTCCTAAGGGAAACAAAATTTAACTCTGACATTCCACAGCGGAGAGAAGCAGTAGGCCGGGGGGGCGGCCCTCAGACAAAGCCCTCACCAAAAAGTATAAGTGCTTGTCCACAGCCTCTCTCAATTTCAGAGTATTCTGAAAAGCCTGTCCCTTGCCCAGTGAGTGCTACCTAGATGATGGCGAGTCCCTCCATCATAACAAGGGCCAAGTACATGTCCATAGTCCTTCATTCACATAATCAGGGTAACATCACTTTATCATTCCTGCCCCAATAACATAGAAACTGGGGCTCCCACATCAACCGAAGTTGCCATGTGGGCTGCTGTGAGCTCAGGGTAGGCGCGGTGGGTGTGCCTATGCAAATAATCAGTCCCGAAGTTATTTTCCACAACTCACTGCAATTCCCGTAATTCACCACCAGATGTCAGAGTAGATCTCATCCTGACACTGCTTACATATCTTTTGAATGATAATATAAAATGCAAAATCTGAGGCAAAAGTGCACTTACCTGATCTCTTCTAGGCCAGTTCCATGGGATCTTGTGGAGGCTGTAGCAGTCATGAGAGTGATGGAGCGTCACTGTAGAGTGGGAGCTGGCTGGTGTGACACTGGGGGATTTGAAATGAAAGTCAAAGGTAAATTTAAAATAGATGGATACTATATGTCCCATAGTCTTGCTATTTTGTGCTTTCAACATTTAAAATATATACATATATGAATTAAATTCACACACACACACACACCCCATTGATTTCAATGGGAGTTCAGTGGCTTAGCCTCTTACACAATTGGTCCTTTAACTTCTACTTTAACTAGAGATTTTTCTTGTGTGTTTCTGCAATATGCTGATTAGTGGATTCTCTCTCTTCATTTTGGATGAATTCTTAGCATTTCTGTAGATCTTCCGTAAACTAGGTATTGTGATGTTATGTTGTTCAAATGTTTTTTTCTTCTATTTGCATTAAGAACTACCTAATTTAATATTAGACTTCAATTGTAAATGATTTCTAAGATATGCAGTGTATGAGTGCATATCATAGCATCCCTAGTATTTTGTGACCATGCTTTTTTTAATTTTACTCCATATGGTTATATATTATTGTAGGAAAAAGCAAATTTGATCTGCACCAAATGAAATAGTGCTTGATCTTGCAAATCCTAGTTCCATTTAATTTAAAGAGACAACTCTCATAAGTAGGAACTACTCTTGTAAGCAAATTTTGCAGGATCAGGCCCAAGGCCAATGTCAGATTAGGCCTTTTAACCAAGAAACCATTTAGGGAGCCTGATAATTGCTCTGAAATGTTGTGTCAGCAGCAAATACATACTCAATATACCTCCTGCTTTTGAGAGGATATTGACTTACCATATATACGAAGTGGAATATCTAGAATGTGGGGATTTGAGCCAAACAAGAAGTACCAAATATCATAAGACAGATGTTGAAATAGAGTTGAACATTGATTATTGTGGTTAGACTGCATTGTACTGATTTTAAACTACTGAGCTGTATTGTGCAAAAATATATTTTGGTAATTGCTTTGGTCCTAAGTCAATACTGTACAAAAGTTGACTTGTTGGTTATGGGACTCATGCCCAACTCAACATGTGATCCTGGGAATAGCATAGTTAATGACCAATTGTTCATAAACTGTTCAGAACTACAGACTATTCTAGAAAGAACTGTAAGTTCATTGCTATCCCTTTACTGAGAGAGAAGAGAATGATTTCTGGGATGTAGATTTGTCTATCTGCTGAACCTGCTGCAATGAAGAATTGAATGATCACACATGTTTGTTTCAAAGACTTGTGTTTTTAGTGGGTAAGCACTGACTTGTCTGACTTTTTAAAGGTACATTTTTACTGGTGAAAACCTTGATTTCAAAGACACGGAGACATAAACAAGGAAAAGACATACAGACAATTCCATCTATGACAAACTGCATAGTTACAGGTATTAGCATGGGAATTATTCTGGCCTCTTTTAATCTTGTAACTGCCTGAATTTGTGGCATAATTTGCCTTAAAACAGTGACACTGTAAAGTTCTGTTTTCAGACCAGCAGCAAGAACTAGACTTAGACAAAAATTTGCTAACAATTCTGTGTTAATAGTTTACTCAGCAGTGATGTAAACAATAGTATAAAGTGACATCAAGTGCAAATTGGTCATAAATTGACAGAATCATCTATCTTGAACCAATCTGACATTCATTATAGAGAAAATATGAAGAGGGCCCTTCTCACAGTGGAACCAGCTGTTTCCCTGTGGCAAAAGGGTGGCAGGATTATAGGAGGTCTTCTATCTTTGAGAAGATAACTGATTTTTTTAGACAAAGGAAATGCAGTAGATCTAATCTATCTGGATTTCAGTAAAGCATTTGATACACAGTTCCACACCGCAAATTATTAGTTAAATTGGAGAAAATGGAAATTAATATGAAAATTGAAAAATGGATAAAGAACTAGTTAAAGGGGAGACTACAATATGTCACACCGAAAGATGAACTATCAGTCTGGAGGGAGGTTACTAGTGGAGTTCCTCAAGGATCAGTCTTGAGACCAATCTCATTTAACATTTTTATTAATGATTTTGGCACAGAAAGTGGTAATGTGCTAATAAAATTTTCAGGTGATAATCTGCAGGTAGTTGAAGGCTGCTATCAAATCCTTCCCCCTTCTCTTCTGCAGACTAAATAAGCCCAGTTCCCTCAGCCTCTCCTCATAAGTCATGTGTCCCAGACCCCTAATCATTTTTGTTGCCCTCCACTGGACTCTCTCCAATATGTCCACATCCTTTCTGTAGAGGAGGGCCCAAAACTGGACTCAGTACTCCAGATGTGGCCTCACCAGTGCCGAATAGAGAGGAACAATCACTTCCCTTGATCTGCTGGCAACTCTCCTACTAATGCAGCCCAATATGCCATTAGCCTCCTTGGCAACAAGGGCACACGGTTGACTCATCTCCAGCTTCTCATCCACTGTAATCCTCAGGTCCTATTCTGCAGAACTGTTGCTTAGCCAGTCCATCCCCAACCAACAGCAGTGCATGGGATTCTTCCATCCTAAGTGCAAGAAGAATAAGATCTGGACAACCTTGAAAACTGGAATAATAGAAAGGGGTGAAATTTAACAGTGCAAGGTAAAGCACTTAGGGACTAACAACAAGAATTTTTGCAGTAAGCTGGAGATTTATCAGTTAGAAGTGACAGAGAAGGAAAAAGACTTAGGTGTATTGGTTGATCACAGGATGATTATGAGCGGCGGCTGCTGGCCGGGTGCCCTGTTCTGAAAGCAGCGCTGTCGCCAGCCGCAGTGGAGAAGCGTCTGTTTGATCTTTGCACTGGGAGGAGTGGTTATGGGGGAGCTAAGGAAAATTTTGGGGTGACTATAGTCTCCACAAGCCCTCATTAGCTTTGCCCCTTTGGCTAAAAGTAGTAGTTATTACTGAAAGAGAAGTGTGTTTTCTCTATTATGTACCATGGGTTTCCCTTTCTGTTGATAACCTCTCTACGGTAATCAGTCAATCGTAGGGCTAAAATTTCACAGATTAAAGTAGGTGTAAACCCTTACTTTCGGGTGGGTAATGGGTTAAAGTAACCCCTAAGCTATAGATAGGGCTAAAATCTTTGTAAAATGCCCTTTGTTAGCACTCACTGTCAGTGATAATAGACCACTTTGGGCTGAGGATACATTACACGGCAAGTAAAATAATTTTTAAATGTGATTTTTTTGTGCTAATTAGCACTTATTGACAGCACAGAAACTAATTTTCTTGCCCCTTTTTGAGGCAGAAATTGAGGCACATTGGCAAGGAGTGTGTTCGCTTGGGTTTGTAGCTAACCAAGGTATTAAATCACTAGTATTAGCATACTAGTACTTTTACTTGGATCGAGACTAAATTTTTCAGCCATAAGTGCCTAATTTTAGGTAATTAAGTTAATATTTAGACATCTAAATCAGGGATCGGCAACCTTGGCACGTGATCCCCCAGGGTAAGCACCCCTGGCGGGCCCAGCCGGTTTGTTTTCCTGCCGCGTCCACAGGTTTGGCCCATTGCGCCTCCCACTGGCTGCAGTTCGCCGCTCTAGTCTGGCCAGCACTGTGCCATTTCCCGCAGCCCCCATTGGACCAGAGCAGTGAACCGCAGCCAGTGGGAGCCGCGATCGGCCGAACCTGCGGACACAGCAGGGAAACAAACCGGCTGGGCCCGCCAAGGGTGCTTACTCTGGGGAAGCCGTGTGCCAAGGTTGCCGATCGCTGATCTAAATAAATGTGGTCTGATTTTCAAAGGTGCTA
>ML677341.1:21969815-21980131 GCA_007922305.1 Dermatemys mawii | reverse complement strand
GAATTCAACAGAAGTATGGATCCCCCGTGCCTTTGAAAATCAGGCCAATTTTATTTAGCTATCTAAATATGGGTTTAATTCAACATATTCATAAATGATCTGGACAAAGGGATAAACACTGAGGTGGCAAAACTTGCAGATGATACAAAACTACTAAAGATAGTTAAGTCCCAGGCAGACTGTGAAGAGCTACAAAAGGCTCTCTCAAAACTCGGTGACTGGCCAACAAAATGGCAGATGAAATTCAGTGTTGATAAATGCAAAGTAATACACATTGAAAAACAAAATCTCAGCTATACATATAAAATGATGGGGTCTAAATTAGCTGTTACCACTCAAGAAAGATCTTGGAGTCACTGTGGATAGTTCCGTGAAAACATCCACTCAATGTGCAGCAGTAGTCAAAAAAGCTAAACAGAATATTGGGAATCCTGAAGAAAGAGATAGAAAATAAGACAAAAATACCATGTTGCCTCTATATAAATCCATGGTACGCCCACATCTTGAATACTGCATGCAGATGTGGTCACCCCATCTCAAAAAAGATATATTGGAATTGGAAAAGGTTCAGAAAAGGTCAATAAAAATTGTTAGGAGTATGGAATGGCTGCCATATGAGAAGAGGTTAATAAGACTGGGACTTTTCAACTTAGAAAAGGGATGACTAAAGGGGGATATGATAGAGGTCTATAAAAGTCATGGAGAAAGTAAATAGGGAAGTGTTATTACTCCTTCCCATAACACAAGAACTAAGGGTCACCAAATGAAATTAATAAGCAGCAAGTTTAAAACAAACAAAAGGAAGTATTTTTTCTGACACAACACACGGTCAACCTGTGGAACTCCTTTCCAGAGGATGTTGTGAAGGCCAAGACTATAGCAGGGTTCAAAAAAGAACTAGATAAGTTCATGGAGGATAGGTCCATCCATGGCTATTAGCTGGGAGGGTATTCCTAGCCCCTGTTTTCCCAGAAGCTGGGCATGGAAAACAGGGAATGGATCACTTGATAATTACCTGTTCTGTTAATTCCCTCTGGAGCACTGGCATTGGCCACTGTCGGAAGACAGGATACTGGGCTAGACGGACCTTCTTATGTTTTATTGCCTAATGTTTGATGACAAGATTGAAAATTCTGGCCAGAGTAAAAAATGTGTGTTGAATTAACACACACAAACGTTCAGTGGTAATAAACTTCATCTAAAGTCAGCTGTGAGAGTCTTCAGATTTTATCACACATTCATTTGCTAAGTAAACAATTTTACTTAGATCCATAAAAGTATTTAGGTACTTAAACCCCAGATGCAGGCACCCAAGTCTCTGGGCCAAAGAGAGAAAGTGAGAATGACTGCATTCCAATGGTTAAGGCACCCAGGAGACTAGGTCCTGTTTCCCTACCCCAATTAATCATTATTTAGCCCCAGAGGAACAGCTTCGGGAGAGTTTGAGGGAGCCCCACATCAGAATATCCAATAGCTCAGTTGTTAGAGCAACCCACTAAGAGGTGAGACACCCCTGTTCTAAAGTTATAAGGTAGGACCCTCCTCCTCTAGCCATTTTGGGTGGAGCACAAAATTCCTGCAAGAAATGCCTTAGACGTTTAAGCAGCCTGGAGTCAGGCAGCTGGTTCTTGTTCTTGAAGCACTAAGCAGAGATAGCTGCCTCCCTGCTGTCAGACTTAGGCGCTTATTTCCACGAGAGGGACAGGGCTTACCACACACACCTCTCACTGGCTAGCTTACATGGGTTTCCACCTAGCTTTGTGGATCACATTCTAAGGTGCCCATCTCTCCCGATTCATTGTATAGGGTGCCTAACTTGGCTTTGTGGATCGCAGTGTAAACCCTGTGATTTTCTAGGTGCCCCAAAGTTAGGCCCTGTGATGCTCAAGGTTGCAACACCTAAGACCCTTTGTAGATCTCACCCTTCCTTTACCATAACCAGTAACAGACTGGGATCACTTGGTCGGAAGTAACTATAAAATGAAAGGATTTATTAAGAGCTATCACAGAGAAAAACTTTATTTCTAATAAATAAGTTGACAATTCAGTTTTTATATATCTCCCTTTGGTTAGTAAATACAGGGTTGTACATTAGCTGTTTAATTCACTTCCCTCCACATGAGGCAATCCTGCTGAAGGAAAGCAGAGAGCTGGAGTCCTTACTGAGCAGAGGACGTTGGCTCTGTCAGTGCTTACCTCTACAATATATTGCTGATCTGATTGTGCCCAAGGAAAAGCAGAAACTTTAGAACTATACCTTTCCTACTCCCAAGTACTCCTCGTAAGCCATTCTGAGCAGGTCAACATGGGAGCATTTGGGTATTGGGAGGTGCTTGACAAAGGAAACCAGTGCAGAATTCTATTGTTTGATGGGGTGGCTGTAAAAAAATGTTACCAAATAAATGAGGTTTCCAAGGTTATTTCTCCCATCAGCTTATTTCAATTTCATGAACAGAGGAAACAGCTTTGCTCTGTACTTTGCTACAAAGAAAACCAATAGAAAAAAAATCATGAAACTCAATACCTCGCCCTTAAAAATGAATAAGAATAATGGTGTCTTGCAATGCTTTGTATGTGTGACATCATTCCATACATGAGCCCCTTGTCTACAAGCTTTCAAATGTTGACAGTGAAAAATTATTATTTAAACATTAGAAATCCTGGGTCAAATTCATCCCAGGTGTTACTTCACTACATTAAGCTCTGAAGATTGGACTTGAGGTCAGGAGGGGACACTGCCCGGTCATGGACTGGCAGCGACCAGGCAGTCACTCGCAATTAAGCTGGCTGCACCAGATCAGTCATAATCCTGTGGAGCTCTTAGATGCTTGAAATAAAGCCATAGTGTGATCATGGATACTGTGCTACAGTTTTCCACTGTCTAAGCGTATTGTTGTTGTTACTTCACTGACTTTGTTAGTCTTACACTAGAGATAAATGTGATTCCTTATGTTAAGTTTGTTTGAAATAATTTTTCATGAATTTGGTCTCAAAAACATAATATGGGGTGGGGAATGTCAATTTTTTTTACACTAGAAGATAATCAAGTAATTTAAATCTTCATTCATGACAATTTTCCTAACTACCAGATTCAGTAAATTAAACAAGTGAAAAAGTTGCTTGTGATCTTTTTTCCTTTGACTCAAGGTAATACCCCAAAGTGCTGCAGAATAATTAAGACCAAAGGTGCTACAGAAAATATCAAACCTCTGTGACCAAATTCAACTTGGCTACAAGACCACACATTTGCCATTAAAAGTTGGTTCAACCAGGGGCAACTTGGAGAAGAATTTAGGGACCGGGGCAGCCTGTGTGGAAGGGAAGCTGGTAGCTTGTTGGCAGGGTAAGGGACAGGATGCTGGAACGGGGTCCCCACCCCCGCTCATTCTGCCTCATCACATTAACCTTTCCCTTCTCAGACAGTCTGTGAGAAGGGGCCTCCCTCATCCTCTGTCCCCTAAGCCTGTCTCATTCCTTTCCTGCTGATGCCCCTGGCAGCTACCACTTCCTTTCTTCTGCTCCTCTCTGAGCAGTCCAAGCTGGCTGTCTGCCACTCTGCCAGCAGGGAGAGCACAGGGAGAGGAAGAGGAGGGACAGGCTCCCTGCTCTCAGTGCTAGCGGTCCCACTGATTGCGAGCAGTCACCACAGAAGAACCTCTGCTCAGTCCCAGCTGCAACCGGTCAGGCAGGGTGCCTTGGCGCGGGTGGTCATTTGTGAAAGTCACGCCCTCTCACCCTCCAAGCTCCCTGCGCTCGTTCTCTCGGACAATGAACTGGGTTGGCGGCTCCCGGTGAGTGAAGCTCATCCAGGGCCTCATTGTTAAGGCACAACCAGGCCCCAAGACAGCATGAGGCTTTGACCCCCACCCCAGAGCATGCAGACTGGAGCTGTGTGCGATGCGGCCTACACACTGCCCCCAGTCCCAGACTAGCAGCAGGGGGCTGTGCACAATGGGGCCTACACGCTTCCCATACACACACACAAGCAGGGCAGTGTGGGGCTGTGTGTGATGGGGCCTACATGCTTCCCCAGCCCTGACTGGCAGTATGAGGCTGTACACAATAGACTCTACATGCTCCCACACCAGGCACCATAGGGCTGTATGCGCTGGGGCCTACATACTTCCTCAGGCCAGACTGTCTGTGCACTATGGGCCTTCCAGTTTTGGAGTGGAGGGAGGCATACTGTGTGAAGAAGCCTCCCTTCCTTGGCCTCCCTCGACTCACCCCCATCATTTGTACTGTGCACAGGAGTCTGTTCCAAGGACTGGGTAAGGTGGGACGTTCAAAAAGGGCTTCTCTCCACATATTTCCATCCCAACTTTTTGTTTGGGCAGTGCAAGGCTATATTTAAAGTGACCTTCTCCCACTCCTCCAGGACTAAACAGTGTGGGGCTGGGTGAAGGGGCCATAACAGAAAGTGTTACTTCAGTGTCATTTGACCTGAAGTTACTACACCTATAGGAATGAAATGTTTATGTTGTTAACTGGAATGGGTATTTTTTGACATTTTGTTCAGCAGCGTCATACTATCAGTACAGGAGGCTTCTATACATAATTTTAAGTTAGATTCAGTCTATTACCACTTGTCTAAAGCTTTTAGTAGTCTGGCATGTTTAACATTTATACAGCAAAGATGCATGCATTACTAACTCGCAGAAAATAATTTTGGATTATGTACAACAGGAATTAGGGGTGAAAAGTATTAGGTCTTCAAATCCTTTCTTCTACCTATGCAGGATTAATCTCTTCAGTGTATTTTGTCGCGCTATCTTCAGTTCTGATAGGAATTTATCATTATTGTGCTGTCTCTGAACACTGATTTACTAATACAGACTGCTACAAAGCAGTTCTAAACCTCAAATCAATAATATTAGTAAATTCTCCCATTGTCTCTCTTAGCTTACGACCTCCTCAGAAAAAAGAGAAAGGTAAAGCATCTTTGAATGGACTTCCTTTCCTTCACATTCTGATTATGCTTGTGAAGATTATCTACCATACCCTTATAGCTTTAGGGTAGAATTTTCAAAAAAGCCTAAACTCCCTTAGGCACTTTTAAAAACCTTAGCCTTATTTATTACTCTCAGTTTCCTTATCAGAGGAGACAAGTTTTCTCACTTCAGAAGATTGTTTTTTATTCAAACAAGAAAACAGTTGATCTTTTTTAAAAAAAACATTTAGGTCTGAACCTGGCAAAGGGATTCTGTGCACAGGAATCTGCCCACATCAAGCCCTACTGCAAGATGTGGGCTTTAGAGACTAGAATAGGTTTAGTTTAATTATAGACATCTGATTCTTTTGCCCTAACACAGGGGTCTCAAACTCAAATGACCACGAGGGCCCCACGAGGACTAGTGCACTGGCCCGAGGGCCGCATTACTGACACGTCCCCTCTCGCTGTCCCCTGCCCCGCCCCCATTCCACCCCTTCCATGAGGTCCCACCCCTGCCCCGCCTCCTCCTCTGAGCATGCAGGTCCCCACTCCCTCCTGGAAAGCGCTAGGCACCGCCGACAGCTGTTTGGCAAACAAAGCAAGAGCCATACAGGAAGTCCAGAGCTGGAAACACAAGCAAACAAATCTAATTTAACAAGAAATGACCAGCCTCAGATGATTCAAGCTTTTTTCAGATGTAGTATGCTGATAAATCTGACAGAAATTTCAGCCCATCTCAGCCTAATATCAATTATAATTTTATAAAGTCTCCCTCTCCCAAACTGATCCTCATAACCCTGTTCCCCATCCCCAATTACCCCCATAACTCAGCTCCCTGTGCCCCATCCCCAAATCTCTACCTACTCACCCTCATAACCCTGCTCCCCGTCCCCCAAATCTCTACCCACTCACCCCTGTAACTCAGTTCCCTGTACCCCATCCCTAAATCTCACCCCACTCATCTCCCATAACCCTGTTCTCCATCTCCAAATGTCCCCCCGACTCATCCTTGTAACCCAGCGCCCTGTCCCCAAATCTCCCCCCAACCCTGCTCCCTGTTCCCCAAATCTCCCCCCAGCTCCCCAGTTTCAATATTCTTCCACTCCTAAGCTGCCCCTCCCTGTCCCCTCCATGTCCCCTCTCCATCTCCTTTTAGCCTTCCCAGACTCTCCTCCCCACCACCCCTTGCCCGAGCCTGGCACCCTCCGCAGGGGATACCAGTAGTGAGGCGTGGTGGGCAGGGGGCGGCGCAGCAAGCCTAGGCAGCTGCAGCTGGCCTGAGAGCCGTGGAACGGCACTCACCTTTGGCTGCTCACAGGGCAGCGGCATCCACCCAGGGGTGGGGAAGCTTCTCTGCTGCCTGTCTGGGCCACTGCTGAGCCCCAGTTTCCAGTCACTGCTGCTGCGGCTTCTATGAATGAGCTAGGGTGGCGCTTCCAAGGAGCCCTCTGCAGCGGTGGCCAGGACTGGTAAGCCAGGCTCCCCGCCGCCCTCCCGCCTCCCTGTGCAGGAGGCTTACCACTTCTGGCTGTCACTGCAGAGGGCTCCTGCAAAGCGCTGCCCCAGCTTGTTCGTTGAGGCTGCAGCAGCAGCACCTGGAAGCCAGGGCTCGGCAGCGGCCCAGCCAGGGTGCTGCACAGGAGCCCTCTTCAGTGGCGGCCAGGAGCGGTAAGCCTCCTGCAGATTGAGACAGGAGAGTGGCGGGGAGCCTGGCTTTACCTCTCCCGGCTGCCGCTGCAGAGTGCTCCTGGGAAGCACAGCCCCAGCTTATTCATTGAAGCCGCAGCAGCAGCGCCTGGTAGCTGGGGATCGGCAGCAGTCCAGCCAGGCAGCAGAGAAGCCTCTGCTTCTGGCCCCTCCCTCCCAGAAACTGCTATGGTGTGCGGGGGTCGCGCCAGGGAGCTTGGTGGGCTGCAGAGAAGGGCTTAGTGGGCCGCATGTTTGAGAACCCTGGTTTACACATTTAGCTTCCAGTAATATTACTAGAAATTACAGTCCTGCCTCCTCATGTCTCCACTTCAGACAGCACACAGCAAATAAATAGTAATCCCTTTTTGAAGAACTAATTAGCTATTTTTCCCCTTTTAGGAGCAGAATCATACTTAAACAGGAAAGGAGAAAGCAAAAGGTAAATTGTTATAGCTATTTATAATTATTTTACACAACGACAAAAGGTTGAACATTGATTTCACATGCAGATAATTTTTTTAAGCAGTTGAAGAGAGGTACAGTGCTCTGGGATTGGACTAGTGTGCATACCTTCAGAGTAACTTTTCAGGACAAAAATATTTTGTCTAGGAGAGCTTCAAGCTGAATTCCTGATTTTTAATTATTATTTGTTTGTGTATTTCTATGCATAAGGGTCATGCAAAGTTTAGTAATTTCTTACCCGTTACAAACATATGCCTGTTATACAGACATGACTGCAGGAATGGCTTGCAAATTCACAGTCCTCAAACACTTGGTCGTTTTAACTAATAGCTAATTACATATCGATGACACTCTTTCTGAGGCTAAACATAAGAACATTTAAGTACTTTTTTCTGCCTGCCAAAGTGCACTGAGTGGATCAGTGCCCTGATATAAGCAGAGGAAATGTCACACAATAGGCAAGACAGCAATGAGGGAGGGTGGGTGTAACTATGATAAGAACAGACATTCTCTTTCTTGGCAAGAGTTAGGAGCAGTGAGGCAAAGTTAGGAAGCCCAAGCAAGGGGCCTGCACCCACAGAATAGATCATGGAGACTAGAATCTGAGTGGCACCTTTCACCATGCAATAGAGGAGGAAAAGCGGGTGTGTAGGATGTCTCAGAAGCAGACTCCCAGCAGTGGGATGACCCTCTGGGGTCCCCTTGTTCCCCCCAAACCCTCTCCTAATCCCTTGGATATACAAGTGACATGGGGCAGGTCATTAAGGGCTAATTGGGCTAATCAATAACATTACAAATATGTAGTGTGCTTCATCATTGTTGAGATGGCAGAAGCTGTTGGAGAGGAATTTGACACAATAACTGTAAACAGTGCATCTAATAAGTGTAGCAGTAATGGGAAGAAGGTGTATGGGACCGTATCTGGATAAGTGCTAATAAGGGACAAGTGTAGGATTTTGAGGGTAGAGGCATTCAGAAAATTATTTTATTGTGAGAGGGAAAGAGCTTGAGGAAGAGTATTAGGGAGGGGATAAAAGTGGGAGATAAGGAAGATTATGAGGCAGCGTTAAGAACACTGAGGGAAATGAAAGGATTAGAAGAGGTGGACAGTATTAATTCCATTCACTAATGCCAGGGTTGAATCTGGCCCCTTGTCTTCCTAATTGGAAATGGTGTTATCTGAAGCATATGTATGTTTTGCAGAGACCAATATCAAAATAATTTGAAAGATTATTATACAATTGTTTATCCTGGAAAATATTTACCAATGAGGCATATCTGAAATTTGTCAAATATCATATGGGGGCGGTTACTAGTCGAGTCAAAAAATGATATTCCCATGAAATGCATTGCAGCATTTTGTAACTTGGCACAGCCTGGAGTTTTGGATGATGTTAAAATGAACAAGTTACCATTGTTCTTATTTACTCATTCAGTATTATTTGCTGCATTTGATACTGATGATCACAGGATGATTATTAATAATCTGTTGTTCTGCACAAAGCTTGTTCCCTGCGTTGCTATGAACAGAATTCAAGGGTTAAACAGAATTGTTTACATAATCCATAGACTTTAGCCAGATCTGCTTTAGACTCTTGCCACATGAGGGAAGCTATGGGAGTTTCTCTTTTCTTTTTTTATAGGACTGTATATTCTGTGCCAAGGAAGGCCATCTAAGAGAATGATAGTCTCTTTGAATCTTTCTGGATGGCCATTTGTATATAATCCTTGCTGCTTTATAATGTGCATACAAAGTCTCAGCTCTTCAAATTATTGAAAAATAGAAGTTGTTTTTCTTCAAGGGAGTCTGATACTTTAAAAAAAATTCATACAAAGTTTTTAATTGTTAATGAGAAAGTGAAGGTTGAAACAGTGAAATTTCAGAGACTGAACTTTTCCATCAGGTACACTATCATTCATTTAGCTTTAAAAATGGAATTCAGATAATATTTGTATAAGATATAATCTTTCTGAAAGAGATGAAAGTGAATTTAAATGCTAGATTTGTGTATATATCGATTCAGCCATGTGGTTTTATTGATATTCAAGGTAATTGTGCAGCTAAATCATAAATATGCACCACATATACTTCTGCGGTGCTCTGTAGTATATATAAAGCAGTTTATTGTTCTATCTTTTGAAAACTATAGGAATACTTTGAAAAGAAAAAGCTTAGATCAAAGATGAAGCTGCTAGGAGTATTATCACCCCCTAAAAGTTCAACAGTCAGTTTAGATCTCCTCAACCTGTATGTTGTTAACCAGATATCCACCAAGAAAGACACTGCTGGTGAGTATAATATAGTAATAGATTTTACAATTGGAAGATCCATTTACTGTAACCTATAACTGCTATTGCCTCAACTCTTCTGTACTCCCTTGTAAGATTATAACTTGTAGTGTCAATAATTCAATATTTCTTTAATCAAAATCAAACTGAAAGTGAAACAACAATCACCCAAAAAAGTCAGAGGAGAAAAGAAGAACCCAATAATCTTGGCTAGCAGCATAATTTCACCTTCAAGGCTGTGCACAGCTCTGCACCTGGCTAAGTAGCTGCACTTGTTTCATCGTATAGCCCTTTTTTATGGTTCATTGTGATCTTCTTTCTTAACACTCCATTCATATACTATTTCTACTTTCATGGAACATTCTATCACTCTGGAATAGCCTATCTCTACCTCCCCATCAACTGCTTCCTTTAAATCCCACTTCAAAATCCACTTCTTTCATAGTCTTCTAAATGAGACATGTAATAGAGCTTTGCAGTGCCCAAAATCTGATGGATAAAAAAAGTGTATATTATAATGGACTGTAAAATAGAGTTAATAATAAGCAGTTCAGATAGTGATGATGGCAAATAAAGCAAAATGTATGTATTTTATATGGATTATGTTGAAGGGTGAGTTCTACATTCTTATTAAAATTCAGACATCTCAAATATCTCTGTGACACAGGTACTAACACTCTGAACACTTTCATTACAGACAGAGTGAGAAAACCAGTCCATGTGGATCTGAACAGGGGGTTAAAAACTCCTACAAAGAGACAGAATATAGAACTTCCCATGTCACCACAATGCTCATCATCTAAAATAGGCCTACATGACATCCAGAACAGGTACCTGAATAATTATGGACATTAGTCAAACGTTAATGAGCTTCAACAAAGATAAAAGCTCAATGATTCTTTCTTTCTTTCTTTCTTTCTTTCTTTCTTTCTTTCTTTCTTTC